>JAHWGI010001227.1:545000-1145000 GCA_029379305.1 Frankliniella fusca | reverse complement strand
GACAGTACCTACATATATAAACAAACACACACATAAACATACATACACGGAAACATACATATACACAAACAAACATTTACATAAACATACATATACATACATACGTTCGATCATACGTAAACACACACACACATACACACACACACACACACACACGAGAGCGCGCTTCATATCGGACACAAATGACATTTGCAACTCCTCGCAAGGTCACCTTAATATTTCAAAACACATCACGGTCATCGTCCACATAATTTCGCACACACATACACCAAGACTTTTCCGTCCCATAAAACGTAATTCCGTTTCGCACACAGCACACAGCAGCAGGGAATGCCCGTATCAGCTGAGCGCGGCTTACTTCGCTTCCACAGCCTTGCCGCGCGAGCCCCTCTCGCAGCCGTCTGATTCCGAAAGATCGCTCTCGCGCCTCCGTCCTTGTCGCACTCATGGAGCCCCGCCACCCTCGACGTGGGGCACCGCCATGGGTGCGACAAGGACGGAGGGACGAGCGAGTAAATCTTCGGAATGAGACGGCAGCGCTAGCGCTCCCGGTGGCGGACGCCTGAAGCCGAGCCGGCAGCGGCCCCGGCCCCGGCCCCGGCCGGCGCGCGAGCCGGCATCAGTCAGTCACTCAGTGAGTCGCGAGGAGAGCGGAGCGGTACCGCGCACAGCGAGCAGCACGTCGCTGCAGCTGCTGGACCAGGGTCGGACCAGGGTCGGATCAGGAGGAGTCGTCCCGAGGCACCACATCCCACCCCAGAGTCACTACCGGAGGCACGCCGCCATGGCCGTCCCGGGCAGCTGAGCGGGCGAGCGCTCAACCCCGTCAACATCATCATCAACAACAACATCAAGCAGACAGTACAAATCAGTGACAGCAAGACATTTGAAACCCCTCCCCTTTGCAACGCTAGGAAGCAGGAAAACTATTTGGAAAGACAGCAAGAGTGAAACCAGTGGCAAGCATCCCCCCCATTTGATTGTGTGGACTGACCGACCGCAAGCAGTGTAGGCAGGGAAACAAAACTCAGTTCCGCGAAAGCAAAACGCCTCCAGTGAAGTGAACGCTTCATCCGTTCGTCGTAGCCTGTCGGAATACAGCAGTCGGTAAGTGGATACGCGCTCAGGTTAGAGCGTACGAATGTGTAGAATTGTACGTAGCGTTATTCGCACGGTGGCGCTACGCCCCCGACTCCCACGCGGGACCGCGAGGTTGCGCTCGCCGCCCGCCCTCGACCTGCCCCAACAGCTGAGCGAAGGGAAGGCAGGGCGCAGTCACCCCGCCCCGCCCCACCCCACCCCGCCCCGCCCCGCCCCACCCCACCCAACCCCGAGAGTTTCGTTTACGCAAGTGTGAGTTGCAGGCTGATGCCGGCCGCGTGCTGCGTTTAACCCCTCGGGCCGACATCTGATTTAGAGCCAGAATACTATATATGTATACATTCAGTTCAGCCCCAGCCCGACCCTTTTTATTTTATCTCGACATTCATGTTGCGGGTGGCCTGGCCTCTCTCTCGTCTCCTCCCTTGTCGATAAGGAAGTGCAGTGGCACATATCACCCATGTGCCGTGCCGGCGCGGTTCACGTGCTCCACGCAGGGGCAGTGGAAGGGGGGGGGGGGGGGGGGGGGGGTAAGTCCAGCCGCCTGATTCCGAAGATCGCGCTCTCGCGCCTCCGTCCTTGTCGCACTCATGGGGCTCCACCATCTTCAACACAGGGCACCGCCGAAGGTGCGACAAGGACGGAAGAACAAGAGCGATGTTCGGAATCAGACGGCAGCCTCTTGGCCTTTAGCCGCGACACCAGTATTTTTTATCATCTCTCGGGCAGTCCCTCCTCGTCCGCCTGGGTACTTTTCATCATCGTATATCCTAGTGTGAACAAAGTCTTTTTGAAAAACCAAAACTTTGTGGGCGGCGCCTGGGTGCTCCTGAGTAGTACGTGCATTCTCCCTGTCCTGACCTTGGCGGCGTGCCCGGCCCGGGCCCAGGTCCTCGCGTTCTCGTAGAGTTCAATGAAACTAAACTGTTCGCCGGCCCGGCGGCCCAAACCTACGCCCCACCCCGTCCCGCCCTGCCCCGCGATGCCTTCCCCGCCCGCGGGCCTGAAAAAAGAATTTTCCGAAATAGCTTTTGGGGCCCGCGGCGCCGCCGTGCCGTGCACTTGGCAGTGGAACGGAAGGTGCTGGGATTGTGTTCCGCCGCCGAGGCCGCTGTTAAAAAAAAAAAAAAAAAAAAAAAAAAAAATTAAAATAAAATATTGAGTTGGACTCGGGTCTTTCAAATCCCAGCTGCAGCAGCAGCAGCAGCAGCAGCAGCAGCAGCAGCAGCAGCAGCTTTCCCTCGATGATCTGGTTGCTTATGAGCCAGCATGTTCAGTGTGGCCAGATGCCGAGCGCGCCGAGTCGCCACCAGGCGGCGCTTTTGTCGCCAAAAGTCGCCAAGTGCTCGAATCGCCAAAAGTCGCCACAGGGATGCTGGAATCGCCAAAAAAATCGCCAACATCTGGGTGGATTTCCCGGAACAAGAGCGGCGTCGCTAGGGCTCTCCCTCGGTGTGGGCCAGCCCCAGAGGTCCAGGAACCCTCAGGAACCCCCAGAAATCCCCGGGCAAACAAACAAGCGCGGCATCTCACTTCAAAAGTCACCAAATCTACCACAATTTTATCGAATTTTATTAAAAATCGCCAATACAAGGAAAATTCGCCACATTTTTCAAAAATCGCCATGAAAATCGCCAGTCGCCAAATGCCATTTTTGCTGTCGCCAAATCTTCAAAAAATCGCCATGTTGGCGAAAAATCGCCAAGTCTGGCCACACTGAGCATGTTTATGTCGGGAATCCAGAAGTTGTGGTGGTGGTGGTGGCCGTCGTCGCCGCGCCTCTGGACGAGAGGTGGCGGGGCGTGGTGGGGCCGTCTTTTTACCTGTCTCCGGCCTGCCCAGGCCCAGCCCAGCCCAGTCCCCGGCCCAGCTGAGCCGCTAGCTCGCCCACCTCACCTCACCGGCTTACAGGCGGGGCGCCGCGGGGCGGGGCGGGGGCGGGCCTGAAACGCTGTGCACTGCACCGTCACCTCTGCTGCACCGCGCTCGCTGTACTGCACTGGTCTCTGGTCCCCTCAGCAGCCACGTCGGGAGTGAAAGTCGCCTCGCCTCGCGAGACCAGCCAGTGGCGTAGCTCAGCTCGGTGACGGCACGGGGCAGTCAGCGTGTCTGCGGTCAGCTTCTGCTTGTCGGCAAAGGGTTCTTGTTGGGGCTCGGAGCTGCAGAGCCAACAGCTGAGTGCCCTCTGTGGGGCCCGGGCCCAGCCGTGCGCTGCTCCGAACACATGTACTCATTACACAGTGGCTATCAGCGGGGCGAGAGTGCGCTCTTTCTCTCTCACACTCATGCTCTTCGCTGCCCTTTGTGTTTACTCATGTTGTGTGGGACCGGTGACCTCGGGGGAGGGAGTGGCGGGGCGGGGCGGGTTTCAAAGCTTTTCTGCACGCAGTTTCTCCGGGTGCGGGGCGCTCTCCAGCTGGCTGGCGGGTGGCGACGGGGCGCTGCTGGCTGGCGCTGGTCGTCTGAAGGACAGAAAGCACAAGATTACGGTCCGTGGGACTGGCTGGAGGAGGGCTCTGGAATGCCGGCGCGCTCTGGCTTTAGGGCCGCCCCCCCCCCTTCCCCCTCCCCCCACCCCCGGGCGGGGCGGGGCCGGTCTATTGACTATGCTGCTACGCTGCGGTGCCGTGCTGCTTCTGGTACTTGGTGTGCTTCAGCCGGTCGGCCTGGGCCTCGGATGCACGGCCACGTGATGCCGCTCGTAGTGTACATCTTTACACACATGACATTGACTCGGGCCGGGTGTGGTGTGGACACAGTCCGTCCGTAACGCGGCCCAGCCCAGGTCACACGCGAGGGTACATCTCCGTATCTCTCTCTCAGCTCTTCGACCCTTTCGTAACTCATTGGCGTTTCGTTAAAGAGAGCTGAGGATGAACCAAGGGTGAAAAAAACTCCGAAATTTTTGTGCGTCTAGTGCCAAAAAATCAGTTTAAAACTGGATAAAAATCAAATCTAGAAAATAAAAAAATAGCTAAAAATTGATGCAATTTTTGAAAAAATATAGAGACATTCACAAATCTACGACCGTTGCATGTCACTATTTTGAGTTGTTTCCCCTGCCTGGGGTTGAACCCGGGCCATTGGCCCAGCGGGCAGCGGTGGCCTACGTGACGGTACGGTGGAGAGGCAGGGCAGGGCCGGGCAGGGCCGGGCGCCCCGCTTACGGCCTGGGGCCCGGGCCAGCCGCAGCCGGCCTGCCCGGCCGAGTGGGCTGAGGGCGAACCGGTTGGTGGACATTATCCATTGGAATGACTTGAGCCCGTCCCCCGGCCCCGCTAGTGTGTGGGCTGGGCAGGGCTGGGCTAGGGCCAGCCAGGGCTCGGGACTGGGTGCCCGGAAGAGCTGCGCCCACCGTCTCAACGTCTCAACTTGCCTGCCGGCCCGGCCCGGGCCGTGTACACTCACTTACATGTGACTCAGAAAAGTTACAAGCACTTCGTGGGTGCGATGATCTTACGTAAAAGCAGTCCAAGAAAACTCAAGTTCATCTTCTCGGATTTCTTTGAGTTTTTTTGAATTTTTGAAGATTGGCTTTGAAGTTTGGCATAAAGCGCAGTAAATAAACAAGCCCCGTACTGATCCAGTATCCAGTAAAAGCCAGCCAGTTTTTATTTAGAATAAATGCCATTGGCACTAATAAGGGATATATTCGGGAAGCGCTTTTGCGCCCATCTTGAGCGAGATGCCCTTTCGAAATAGCACACTGCAGTGCTGACCTGTATGTACGTACCTCTTGACGGCTTCGGGGTGGTGCCCCGGGGAGTCACCGCTTCGGCTCGCGCGCGTCTCACATAGTGTGCCGGTCACCCGCCCCCCGCCCCCGTGGGGGGCTTACGGGCGCGGGGGGGGGCATGACATGTGGTGGTGGTGGAACCCCTTTGCTACTTTGAGAACAGCAGCTGCGCCCTCGCGCCCGCCCCGCACAGTTGGCCAGAATCGCTAAAAAGCAGAAATTATGAACAGCAGCCGTCTGATGTACTTTATCTTAAGTCTTGTTGTGGTTGGCGAGATTTTCGGGTGCGCTGATTCGATTGCTCCCCTCAGTTTTAATCGGCAAGGGGTGGTACCAGGAGGAATCACCATGCTAGGGGAAAACTTGAATTTTCGCTCCAGTTTCTGCAAAATCGGCTGATGCATTTATTTAAAAAAAAAATCTCCCCCTTGAGTCCTGACAAAACTGTCTCAAAGCGGTCGAAAAATATTGAAGTTTTAATTATTCATGGTGAAACTTTTCGATAGTTTCCTTCAACCGGAAAGGGGTGGAAATAACCTCCCCATCCTCCCTCACCCCTTTCACCATCCCCCCGCTCCCGACGCCACCCCCTTGCTCACATCCCCCGCGCCCCCAAACCCCCTCTTCCCCCCCGTGACCCCCCCCCCCGTGACTCCCCCCCCCGCCTCCCCGCACCGTCCTCCCCCACAGCGGCGCTGCCAATGAATGGGAAAACGTGCGGAGATCTGATTGATACTGGTGACCGGCGGGGCGGGGCTGGGCGGGGAGGCGGCATTCTTCGCCTCGGTTGGCGCGTCCTCGAGGTCTCCGCGGTGCAGTGGCTCTCGCCGCCCCGTCTCCCAGATTAGAGATGTTCCGCCCGCGCCGCGCCCGCGCCGCGCCCGCCCCGCGCCCCCCTGTTGCACAAGCACCCCCTGCTCCTGCTTTATAGCCTGCTCGGCCTGCTCCTCCCCCACCCGCGCCCTGACCTGACCTCGGGTACTTTTCCTCGCGTTCGGACGCGAGCGAATCCTTGTGGTGGTTATTATTGGCTGCGGCGTGGAAGTGCATGGATGATACGTGCCCCACCCCTCCCCCGCCCCCACCCCGGGGCGGCTCCGGACAGGAGTACTAGCGAGGTGCCACCTGCCAGCCGGCTCAGCGGGCTGCAGGGCGATTCCGGTGTGCTCACTCGTAGGACCATTCCGTGAGTGCGAGAGAGTCAGAGCGCCCTCGCACCCTCAGCGGAGTCCATGAGAGCGAGAGAGAGAGAGAGCGGGGAGTGCGTGCACCAGGATCGCTCTGCTGGTTCCCAACAGCCTTCAGACGCAATCGCATGCTGCGGAATCCTCTTCCAGGGCGAGTGGGACCCGGGATACTCTTGCACCCTTCCTCTTCCCGTCGACTCGGTTCAGATCCTGGTTACCTGCTCTGGTAATCCAAGTGTGCGAATGTCGCACACTTGTAGGTGTGCGAGGATTCACTCGTACACTTGGCCACTGAAACGTGTGAATATCCCAGGAAAATTCACACGTTTAAGCGGCCAAGTCACACTTTGGTTTCCAGTGGGCGGACACCTCCCAGCCAAATTACAACCCCTGCTGCCTCCCATCCACCCCTGCACTCGTGACCTGCACGAAGGACTTGTTTGT
This sequence comes from Frankliniella fusca, assembly GCA_029379305.1. Taxonomy (NCBI): domain Eukaryota; kingdom Metazoa; phylum Arthropoda; class Insecta; order Thysanoptera; family Thripidae; genus Frankliniella; species Frankliniella fusca. The sequence goes on along the minus strand of JAHWGI010001227.1, from coordinate 1,138,532 downwards.
AGTGCAGAACAACAAAAAATGTTCGGAATCCAAACCGATTGCACTCAACAATTTTCGCCACCTTACAAACAATTGCCTACAGTACAAACAACTTCTTTGCGATGAATAGAAATAAGACTGAAATTTCTCTCTGAAGCTGTGAAGAATTTAATTAACAAGCATTTCGTAGGGCTCGGCGGAATGTAAAGTGTTTTATTATTATTTTTTTTATTTTATTTAAATGCTCTTTGGCCTCACCCTTCCCACCCCGGGGCGGCGCGGTGGGCAAGGGTCAGGCCTGGTCGCCGCGTCTCTCTTCCGCCAATCCGATTTTACGTAACGCTGTGATTGCAGTCCACCCGCGCACCCCACTGCGCCTCGTCAGCTTGAGAAATAGAAATAGTTATGTCCCCGTGACCGACACCGATCCGGCGTGCGACGCGCGGCTTTGCACTTTTCTTGTCGATCGCTTTGCGATACTGCTGCGAGGGGCCATTCACTCTTGAAATCTGTGACCCGACTACTACGTCTATTAGGCTGGTATTGCGCTCCGAAAATTTACCGATTTGGCCAAAGTCTGGCAAACTACGGGCGAAAACAGCCTAAAACGACCTAAATATGAGTAAAATGTGGAGCATTTTGGCCATTACGCTTCTCATACGCACACCCTCGGCCGCGCGCGAACGCGAAAGTGCGGGCGGCGCCGGCGCAGCAGCCACAACACAGAAAACCATCAAGGTGGTGATGGTGTTGATGGTTGGGAACTTGATGAAAACTTCCTTGTGTGTGTGTGTGTGTGTGTGTGTGTGTGTGTGTGTGTGTGTGTGTGTGAGTGTTGTGCACGCGGTAGTGCGGTGGGTGTGTAGGGGCAGCCCCGCCCCGGCCCGGCAGCCCGCCCTGTGGGCCGATAAGGCTCTCGGAGAGCACTTTGAGGTCAGTTCGCCTGTTTGCTGCCTTCTGTCTCTCTTTTTCCCCGCCCCGCGCGCCCCGCGCGCCCTGGCCTCTTGATAACCGTCGTTGGCTATGCTCATTTTGGTCCGCCCCGCCCCGCCCCGCCCCGATCCGCCCCGCCGGCTGCCGCTGCTTTTTGATAAGTTTTTGTCGTCTCTCCCCTTCGCCTCCCTAACCATCGAGTTCCACTCACCACATGCGGGCCGCTCCCATAGTTATTGTCCTCCGATTTCTCTCTCACTAATCGGACACAATTCTTCCTTTTTTTTCTCGCGACAGGCTGCTGCTTCTGTTTTATCGTCATGTTTTCTCTGAGGTTTTGTTCTGGTAGCCACGTGATCGAGACGGATATTGATTGAGGCCTGTAAAGTTAAGCTCACGCGCACCTCTTAAGTAACTGAATGGCACCGACAGTAAATGCTCCTCGCAGGTTGGAGAGTGGGAGAAAAGTAAGGATAGGATCAAGACTGAGACATAAAAAAAAATATTGGGTTGTATGGATCTGATAATTGGCGTTGAATATGAGAGGCAATATTTTGGTTTATGGTTTCGTTGAGAGATCCAACACGGCATTTCTTTTTCCTTAATTATTTTAGTATAACACTGTTAAAAATGTTTGAAATTTAATGACATTTTGTAGATCAATTTTAATGAAAGTGTTATGAAATTTCATGACACAATGAAATTCAATACAGTGTAATGAAATTTCATGATCATTTCATTACTCTGTTCTGAAATTTCATATCATCTGTAAATTCATTACTTTTTAGGAAATTTTCATGACATAACGTAGTATTGATTTCTGCCGCTAGATGGAGTTACGGTAACCGAATGGAATTTCTTGCGCGCGGCTGATCAGAAACGGCAGCGAGATGACCTCCACTGCCTATTTCCGATGCATTTGTCGTAGAGGACGGATCAGTCCTCACGTGCGTCCCTCATGTTTTGATCATCGGTATACTTGGCAGCGTTCGAGTCCCCCGAACTATACCTCTGCGGAGGACAGCGGTTCAACATGATACCCTTTACCACATGATAATAATTAGAAGAGTAATTGTTGGAAGAAATTTCCGTATTAATTGTGTGTTTTTGACTTAATGACACGTGTCATTAAATTTCATTACATAAAAATAATGAAAATTTCATTACATTGTCATGAAATTGTAATGAAAATTGCTTCATTACAATGTAATGAAAATGTAATGAAATTTTTTTCACAGTGAATGGTTCTTTATTTTCCCTCCACGATCTGATTTTTAAAGGTAAAAAAGGGGAAAACTTTGAGGGAAAACTCGTCAGATTTTGAGGAAACGTCCAGGAAAAAAAAACGAGGGAATTCCTCTGATTTTTGACGGAAACAACCACAAAATCTGAGGACTTTTCCTAAAAAATGAAAAAAAAATAATAAAAAAAAACTGCGAATTTTTGAAAATCATCCACCCCCCGCCCCCTTTTCCCCGAAAAATCAGGTTTTTTTTTCGTTTTTTTTTTCGCGAAAATATTTAGATAATTGATTTTCTGTGCTATCTAAGGTCAGGAATAGGTAATAATATCTGAGACGTCTACAAACGCCTCCTAACTGGACTGACCTCTGGTGCGCGGCTCCGGCTCGGCGCGGAGGCCTTGCTGTGCGGAGGCTGTGCACGATCACCTTGGATGCGTACAGGCGGAAGTGCAGCGGAGGCGGCTGGCCGGGGGGGGTGTGTGTCTGCCGTGCGGTCAACGGCCAGGGCGGGGGCTGCGCAGGGCACTGCCACTTCCACCAACACGAGGAAACACCGTATCCCAGGCGCGGCACCTCCGTCCTTGTCGTGCGCATGGGGCCCTGCCATCCCCGTCCTAGGGCAACGCCACAGGTGCGACAAGGACGGAAGTACGAGAGGGCGCGCGATCTACGAAATCAGACGGCTTTGCGTGGCGCTACCCCGCCCGGCTCGCCCCCGGCCGGGCCCTGTCAGTGCGGCGACCTACGCGACCTTCCCGCCCCACACCGCAGCCGAAATGTGCGGAATTTGAAATTAACGAGATGCGCCCGGCGGCGTTCGCCCGGCTTCCTGCCAGTCATGCAGGCGCGGTGTAGTGTTCGGCTGGATTGCGGGTCTTGTTAGGCGGATTTGCTTACCTTTCAGGCAGCTCACCAGGGTAATGTTCGCAATGGGTCGAGAAAGAGCCTCACCCGACATGACATTTTCTGTCTCTCTCCCTGTGGAGAGAGAGAGAGAGAGAGACGATTGCGGACGTTGCGGACACTGCACCAGGCCGTCAGGTCACGCGCTTCGCCACGCCCTGGTCCGGCCCGGCCCGGCTTCGCCACGCCCTGGTCCGGCCCGGCCCGGCTTCGGCTTCGCTCCAGACGCGGCCCGTGTGTGTTGTGGAAACGACGACCAACACAACACGCCTTTTTCTTGCGCGCGGGTGACTTGATAAGGGGTGAAAGGTTTCGGCTAAGCGCCCCGCCCCGCCCCGCCCCGCCCCGCCCCGCGGAGATATGATTGGGGGCGCAAGACAATGAGCCGCGGCCACCATCGGGGCGCCTGGTGCCCCGACACCTCAACGCCGCCGCCGTCTCTTGACCCTTCCTTGACGTCCTGCGAGGGCTTACCCTCCCGTCCCGCTGGTCTTGTGGATGAAGATGGCATTGACCATCCGAAAGCCGAAGGCTTTCCGTATTTATAAATCGGCCTTCTGGCGTGAGAAGGAAAAGCGGGTCAAGGGGCCGCTGCGGCGGGCCGGGGCCGGGGCCGGGGCCGGGGCCGGGGCCGGGGCCGGGGCAGCGGTCGTCCCCAATCGCTATAGAGAAGAGAGCAATTTTTAGGCCGAGATCTCCGTTGGAAAACGCCAGCGCTCGGGAGTGAGCTGCAGCGTTTACCAGCTGTGCGGAGTCCGTCGCAGTCCTGGTGGGCCATCCCGGCGGGGAAAGGCGTTCCTTGCGGGGCGGGGTGGGGTGGGGTGGGGCGGGGCGGGGCGGGTATCTCACCTCACGCCACATCGCCTCGGGACCTTGCCGCTCCGACCCGCGGGGTGATCGCCCGCGAGGAGGGTCGGCATCGCGGCTCGCTGTGTGTGGTGTTCAGGCAGTCGAAATCAGGTGAGAAAAAGCCCCGCCCCGCCGGAAGGTCGCCTGCTCAGCCCGGTTGCTAATGGCTGAGGGGCCTGCCGTCTGACTCGAAGATCACTCTCGTGTCTCTCCGTCCTTGTCGCACCTATGGCGGTGCTGTCTGCTGAGTACGGCAGAGCCCCACGAGTGCGACAAGGACGGAGGCGCGAGGATGTTTGGCTGGTCGGCTACTATCGGCTTGAGCGCGCTCGCGACTCGCGACACGCTGTTGTCATTGGCAGGGGTCGTTGGTGCCAAAGCGCCGCTCGGCAGGCTTCACGCGGCAGACGTGAGGCAGGCGCCGTCTGTGCCCGCCCCGCCCCACCCCACCCCACCCCACCCCACCCCACCCCGCCCCGCCCCGCCCCGCCCCACCGCGCCACTCAGGTGCGGCGCCGTGTTTCCCACTTCAAGTTATCTTCCGCGCGACAATACCGAGGAACAAGGGCGACTTTTCGCGCGCACTCGAGATTACCGCGCGCCCCGCCCCGCGCCGGCCGGCGGTGGCGCGTAGTATAGATTGTTAAGCGCAAATAAGGGCTCCGGTGTAGTATGATTCCGCAAGGGGGTTTCGTATGTCCCTATCGCACTAATTAGGCGGGGCCGTAAGGAGCAAGAGAGAGTGAGAGGACACTGCTAACCGCTTTGTTGGAATCTGTCTGCTGACGGGCCGCCGGGAGACAATCGATACCCCGCCAGTGACACTCGAGATATGCTCTGCCGCAGGGTGTTTCTGACCAGCGTTCAGTAGTGTGCTCTATCTCTCTTGTTTGTTACGGGCATGCCCCATGAGAGTGACAAGGACACTGTGCGAGGAATCACCGCACTGCCCCGCCCGCAACAGTGTGGACTCGGCCCGGGGAGGGGGGCGCTCACGCGCAGGAGTGAGTGTTAATAGCCTGCATGTTGCGGTGGTTCGGGTATGCTGCCGCTATACGCCGCGCGCGCACTCTGGCTTGTAGGCAGGGGGCAGCACGGTGATTCCGAACAGCACCTGATAGTGCCCTCTCTCTTGCTCCCTATGGCCTCGCCCCACGAGTGCGACGAGGACAGAGTCGAGAGCAGTGTGCGCGTAGTCATGACCCTCCAGCAGACTGATTCGGAAGAGCGCTCTTCTCTCTCTCTCTCTCTCTCTCTACCGCACTCCATGATGAGCGCGAGCGCGAGAGAGACAGGAGGACGAGGAAAGCGCGCGCTCTTCTGAATCAGCCTCGTGCAGGGCAAGCGCGCTGCGTGTGCGCGCCGTGTGCGGTGTTCCAGCGGAGGGAAGTACCTGGTGACCTGGTGCCGGCCCGGCTGCGTGATGAGCACGTGCTCGCCGCGGCGCCGCTGCGTGGTCCGGCCCGGCCCGGCGCGGCGCGGCCCACGCGGGCAGGGGCAGGCGGCGGGACAGGAGGGCCGCCCCGCCCCGCCCCGCCCCGCCCCGCGGCGCGCCAGACCGGTTGAGCTATTTTTATCGAAAGGGGCGACCAGCCCAGCCCAGCCCAGGCGGGCCTGCCCTGCCCTGCCCTGCCGTCTCTGATTCCGAAGATCGTTCTCGTCGCGCGCACTCGTGGTGCCCTGCCCCTGCCATCCCCAACACAAGTGCGACAAGGACGGAGGAGGTGCGAGTACGCGGTGTCATTCGAAATCAGGCGGCAGCCGCGCCGGTCAGCCTTTAAGGCCAGACCGGCAGGCGCGGTCGGCCCGGCCCGGCCCGGCCCGGCCCGGTACCATTCCACCGGCTGTGACTTTGACGTCACGGTGGCCGTCCGGCCGGCGCCCTGGTCTCGCACGTATCACGTGACGGCGGGAGATGGCGCCTGGCGCCTCCTTGCGCATATCGACGAGTCTAAATGAGTTGCTGCTGCTGCTCTTGAACGGGAGAGGGCCTCGGCGGCGGTTCCCGCCGCGCAGGTCCACTTGTCCCATCTCCGTGCAGCTGCCTCTGATTCAGCAAATTCAGAACATCGCTCTGGCATTTCCCTCTTTGTCGCACCTATGGCGCTGCACCTGTGTTTGCGGGCTGACGGGGAGGGACTCTACGAGTGCGACAAGGAGGCGCGAGAGCGATCTTCGGAATCGGACGGCTGCTTACCGGCTGATATAGAATATCGCCTTGGCACTCTTGGTGATGCGGCCGTTGTGGCGTGGTCGGGGGCGCTGGGGGCGAGAGCCACTGACCCTCTGAATCATTCGGCCGGCGGGGCGGGGAGTACCTTGCTGCTGTTGCCTAACCCACCGCGACGGGCTCCGCGTCGTTGTCAAACCTTTGACGTGGTCGACTTGGCTTGCACTGCACAAGAGGGCTCTCCTCGCTCCGTCTCTCTCGCACTCGTGGCGCGCGCCGTGTGGGTGCGCAAGGGAGAGACAGCTCGAGGAGAGCGCTTTTCTGACTCAGTCTTCTGCAGGCCTGTCTGTGGTGTGCAGCAGGTCGTGCAGGGTGGGTGATTCCGCACAGTGCTTTCGTCTCTCTGTCCCTCTCGCACTCATGGGGCACACGGCCACACTTGTTCTCTACGCTGTCCGCGCCCGCTTGGAGACGGGCCCGACCCGGCCGAGCCGAGTGAGTGAGCTCCAAGGACACCGGCCACGTCAGGTCCCCCGCCGCGGTGTAATGCGCGGCAGGGCCCGGCCCGGCCCGGCCCGGCCCGGCCCGGCGCGGCAGCGCGCGGCTGTAGGACTTTGGCTCGCTAGTGCCCGGGCCCGGGCCGCGGGGCGTATCCTAGGCCTCGGCCTCCCTCAATGCCTCCTCGACGCGAAGCTTATCTCCTTGCTCTCCCCGCCCCGCAGGTATGCTGTGCTCAGTGGCGATGCCCACCGACTACGAGGTGCCCGCCTTCCACCGGCCGGCCCCGGTGCGCCGGCCCGCCTCCCTCAACCTGGCCGTGAGCATCCAGGCGCCGGGCGCGCCGCGCCGCCCCATCCTGGTGGTGCGGCCCGGGCCGGCGCCCGAGGACGAGCAGCCCGTCGTGGAGCAGCAGGAGCTGCAGCTGCAGGCGCCCGTGGAGCAGCTGACGTCGCCCACCAAGAACAAGAAGCGCGTCGTCTTTGCCGACGACGCCGGCCGCCAGCTGACCCACGTCAAGGTCGGTACCACCGGCGGCTCTGCCCGCCCGCGCCCCGCGCGTCTGTGACGCTTGCCGTGCCCGGTGCGATAAATCTAACGGTCTAGGTCTTTGAGCAGGTCATGACGGAGCCCTCGTTCGCGCCGCCGCGGTGGAGCATGGCGTTCCTGGCGCAGGTGACGCGCGGCGCGGCCGCCGAGGTGTGCCCCGAGCCCTGGGAGCCCACCTTCCCGCAGCCCGCCTCGGACTACCTGGCGTTCCGCGCCAAGCTGGACCGCGAGAACGTGAGCCTCGAGAACGTCATCGTCCGGGAGGCTGAGCAGGTGGTGGTGGGCACCGTCAAGGTGCGGAACCTGGCCTTCCACAAGGAGGTGAGTGGAGAGGAGCAACTCGAGCCCTCGCGCCCCGCCCCGCCCCGTCCCGCCGAGAGTTCTAGCACGGTTCTAGGCCTTGTCCTTGCCCAGGGTCACAGGGTGGAGGTGGAAGGTGCCTTGTCCTGCCCGGGCCGGGCCGGACTGGGCCGGTGTCACCCGCCTGGAACCAGGCGGAACGGCTCCTGGGCTGGGGGCCCTGCTGCAGGGTTCACACCGGTCAGGGAAGTCGTGGAAATGTGTCAGGGAAAAACAAAAGGGTATGGAAATTGTGGAAATGTCAGGGAAACGTGCCAAAAGTCAGAGGAAAATCTATAGATTCTTATTTTTGTTTGGTCTGGAAATCCTGGAAAAATCAGGGAAAATGAAAAGTGAGATCCGTTGTGAACTCTGGGGCCTGGGCGCCTGGCGCAACCAGAGCCACCCACCCGCCCTATGGGTATTGGATTTCCCCGCTGGGGAGAAACTTAAATGTTCAAATAAATAAGACTAAATTTTTCTTTTTATTTCCCCCAAAACATTCCCCGTTTTTCCTGCCAACCTTTGTGTTAACGCCGGTGTTGCTGGTGCCGCAGGTGCTGGTGCGGTCGACGTCCGACGACTGGGCCACGCATGAGGACGCGTACTGCACGTACGTGAACAACGGTCCGAGCGCCTCCGCCGCCGGCGTGTCCGTCCCCGTCCTCTACGACACCTTCTCGTTCAGACTGGCGCTACCGCCCCAGTCCCGGAAGCTCGAGTTCTGTGTCAGGTTCCGCGCCGAGGGCCACAGCCAGGAGTACTGGGACAGCAACGCTGGCAACAACTATGTCCTCCTGAGAAAGAACTCGCCCTACAACCCTCTGCCCCAGCCCGCCAACCAGTTCACCAACTCGACTGTGGACGAGCTGACGTCCAAGGTGAGCCTCATTGACTGACTGTCGCTCTCTGTCACCGCTGTTCTCGCTTTGCTTGAGCTGATGCCACACAGGGCCACCGTTTTTGTTGTGGAAATTATCCAGGCGTTTTTTCGGCTTCAACTCAAAATTTTCGTTGAGTGGTTTCTGTTGAGATATTACCAGAGGGTCGCAACTACCTGTGTTGTAATAGTCGAGAAAATTTCTATGAAGTCCTAAAATAAGTTTGCAAAGCATTGTTGAGGACTGCTTCTCAAACTGTGGTCTGGTGGTTCTGTGTGCAGCTAGCTGCCTTAGCTGGTGCTTGGGGCTCGAGGAGCCTTAGGTCAAGGTAGTCATCCTCATGTTCGCTGCTGTGGATGTGCAGATCGGAGGCCTGGCAGTAAACCACATACGCCCAATGAGTCCACCAAGGCAGAGCGATATTTCATATGCCAAGCCGGATTCATGGTCAGAGTTCGCTTCATGGAATCATCTGAGCATGGACGGACCCTATTGGTGAAAGTCCAGCACCAGTCTCCGTCTCGCAGACAAGCAGCCAGGACTAACATCGAAAAACAAGTGGCAAGTGGTTTTCTTCAATGCATTATACTTTTTATGTCTCCTGTACTCCTGGTTAATTTAATTTTTCTTTCACAGTTGGTGGAAGGCCTGAAGGCCTGTCTGCGGTTATTCTCATCCATCCAGTAAACTAGGTCCTCTTGTGATATCACCCACCATGAATTGTAAATAATTCATCATAGCAATGTATCAATTTCACTTGAAAGACTGATTTTTAGGCATAAACCATAGGTAATCACAAGTTCATGTATGATAATGAGATGTAATGTGATCTGAATGGGCGCATATTTTGAAGTTGGACATGAGTTTGCTAGTTGTTACCTCCAAACAGTCAGATGTGCATATGTACACCCCTTCCAGAGCTTTTGCTTTGTTTACGAGGTCGCAATGTGATTCAACCCTACCCTTCTTACTCAAATTTAGGGCGCACGTCAATGTTAATTAAAGTCGATCGTGGTCTTGCTCTTGCGCTTGTGGTAATTCTGTTGAACCATCTGTTTGACATTCTCAAAAGCCAGTAGCAAATCAATTTCTTTCAGATAGTACCTCCCCTACTAAAATTGTTACCATTTACATAGTGAACTGACTGAAGGAGAAGACTGATTAATCTGACGACATAATTTAATTTGGTTTTATCATTACAAATGTAAGATGAATTTGATTTCTGTATCTTGCCTTAATTACTCAGAATGGCTAATCGTACACTTTTAGACAAATTGATATATTTTAGTTGTGACTGTGATATGATGTGAAAGTGATTGGAGACTAAATTGTGATTAAGTTAAAATTAAGTTTTAATCTAATTTCATGAAATGACTTGGCGTTTGTACATTTTTTTACTACTTCACTCATTTAATTAGCCATTCCAGAGATAAAAGAATTAAGCAAGCATTCAAATTTTGGGCTGGGTCTGTCTTTAGGCCACTTTTATGATTTAGGGCCAGTAATATTGGCCATTGTTTTTGCTTGTTAGGGGCTGGGTATTAAATAGCACTCTGTAGAGATATATACAGCTGGCTTTGGAAGTGCCATTACAGTAATTCTCGTGCCATTAACTTTTAGATGTTTTGTTCTGAGGTGATATTGCTTGTTTTGTTAATGTTCAAGGCAATAGTTTTCTTTGGTTCGTAAGTGTTGCATATTAATTTAAGGGGTGAGTTTTGAGATAATTGTATCTCATGAGGCAGAACTATTTTATAATTTGTCCATGTTTTAATGGTTATATTTAGATGTCTGTACTGAATCATTTCTTTGTTAACAAATGTGGTTTTACTGTGTAAATCTTGTATGGACTACAATAATTCATCTAGTCAGTAATTTAACAAAAAAATTGCCATAATGCCATATTATCATTCAGTCACTTCCATTGTTTTACTTCTTTTAATGAAATGGGAAGAGGTTATTTTAAAATTGATATGGTGACTGATTTAAGATTTCATGAAATTATAAGTTTTCAATAAATAGAAAACCAAAATCTAATATTTGTCCTACCTTCCCCTCCAGGCTTGATCCAGCTAAACATACCTTTTGCTGTCCTGTAAGATGAGTGTGGGTCTGAGAAGACGAACATTTCTACGAGCAAGTCATGACCAACCTTGATAACACTAGGACCAAGGAAAGCATGAGTTTATTGGCATTAATTTACACATAAAGCACTTAGCATACTTGCATCTTTTTTTGGTTTAGTGAGACAGCATTTTATCAGATCTAGGTTGGTGACATGGGACGAAGCAATAGACAGACCTGATGGAGTCAACTATTTCATGGTTTGGTTTTTGAGGAGCTGCATTGCATATGCAAACTTCACATCTTTTAAAGTTCAAAAGTAGTAGTGGCTGTTGATCCATCATAGAGAATGTAAGTATGAGTTGTATATGTAGGTGTAGTTCACTTGTATACTTGCTCCAAGCATCTAAAGTACTTAAACGATGTTTCTATTTCTCCATATTCAGGGTTCTTTTGCAAAAGTGCAGATGAGCTTGTGATGCATTAACACTTTTAAAGAAATCTATTTGGATAAAAGCTTTTCAAATTTCTTTTTTATTCTATATAGTACCACTCATTGCATTTCCCAGAAACCTGTTAGTTGGCAAACAATGTTTGCACAAGACTGTAACAATGATAATTTATTTCCACCCACCAATGAAGAAGAAGATAGTCACAACTGAAAGAGTTCAAGATATAATGAAGAGAATGCTAACCAAGTTGGGAAACTTCTGAAGGTGATAAAAATTCTGCCTTCATTTCACTGATTAATGTAGGGTTGAAAACAACTAAAGATTGAGATAAGACTTTAAGTGAACAATCTACATACTGCAGTACACATATTGCTACGGTATTCACACACACAAATGATACAAGTAGGATCCTTTATGGGAATTACGTATTACAATACAATATTTTCACATATTCACATACAGACGATTACACAGTTTCATTAGATTTCGTTTCCTTCTACACCCTAGACAAGTGAGAAAAGTTGTACTCAACAAATGGTAAAGCTAAAGTAACAGAGACCTTACAGTTATTTATCCAAGATTTTTGTTGGGTGGCAAGCCTACAAAGAAAGAAGAGGGGAAATCTGTACCAAGATAATTTTTCTAAGAAGATAAAAAAAGATCTTAAATTCAATGACAAAAACCATTCAGTCATCTTCCAGGTAAGACAATGAAACACATGTTGTACAAAGTAAGTGAGGAATCAACAATATGCACATTAAAGCACAATCTAAGTGCCGATCAGGGATGACAATGGATAGACTCTGATATGCGTTATCGCTCAAATCAAGTTATTTTAATCACAAATGGGTCATCACAAGTTGGCTTGATTTCAGCATAAAGTTCTTGTTTTTTTCAGGATAATTAACTTCAGAGATATATATGAAATTTTTCTTTCTTTCTTTTAAAGATTCTCATTTCTAAAAAAAAAGAAGAAAAAAGGACTTAAATTTCCATCATACTTTATAAGCAAACCAGCTGCCAAGGTAATTTATTAAAATTAAGTTTAAATGCTTGATTTTTGAATGAAACCAAGAATGTTCAGATTAGCAACAAAAATACAGCACAATTCAGGGTGACATTACATGCTATCCTGAACATCAAATTGTATCATGTTAATATATCGGATGTCAGAAAAATTAACTGATTTTTTTGTAGAATTTTTATCACAAAACTTACACTAAAAAGAAAATTACTTCCGTGCATTAATGATGGTAGGTAAAAGCTCAGATCAGCTGATTATGGTCCCACCACCCAAAATTATGGCACATAATTGAATTTACTGCAGTTTTTATTAACTCATCAGATGAAAATCAAGAAAATCTGATGATACACATATAACACATCTTATATCACATTAGGAAGATCAACTAACTATGCATCTTACCTCATATTAGTTCTAATAGACAATATACTTTGGTTTAATGGTAACAAATTTTAAATAAAACATATTAATGTGCATTCATTCTCAATGTAAAAGCAAATAAACTCAAATGTCAGAGAGCTTCTGAGCTAAAAGTCTGGTGACAAGAGCACATTATTCAATATTTGAAAAATATGGATTTCCAAATTGTGTCAAATACATTTAAAGGTTGTGACAAACTATTCTGCAATAGAAAACCTAACTTCTTCAATAGCAAAAAATAAGAAAGAAAAAAAAAATAGCTTTGTAACACAGACACAGCAAGTTGAACATTAGTATTTAATCAAATTCGAAACTGTTAGAGAACAAGTTAAAATATACACTTCATGTGCATAATGGTAAAACAAATAAAACGGGTAAGGGCAACATAAAACAAACTATGGGGTCCTGTGGCCCATACAAATCAAAATATAACTTTGGATTGAAATCTCAAAATACTTGAAACAACCACAACAGGATTCAAATTTCAGAGACATGACAGCAGTTCAAGCATCCACTAATTCTGAAATGATGAAAATGTTGCTTCCTTCATATGATAATGAAAGAATTATAATAATTCCTTACATATAATATAAACAAAAACAACTCTAAAATCAGCATTAATTTAAGTTTGATAAATAAAGATATGTTCCAAGTTGCTGAGAGCATTGATAATAATTTTTTCTAAGCAAACTTATAAATCTTGACTACAAATCTCACACAAATTACTAACAACTTGAATCATATTAATTTAGAATTAAAACTAATGTGTACTGGCAAGAAGAGATACAAGGAATTTCAATAAAGCTCAGCACAAAATACATAAATAACTCTAAAGACACTACACAGCCACAAGTCTAGTCAGATCATAAGCCTATAATTATGAGATAGGTTTGTTAGCAACAACCTACATAATTGTAGTGGCTACTGATGACATTAAAGGTACTTCACATACAAACAAGCAGATTAATTTACATTTTTTTCTAGATTGTCATAGACGGCAGATGACAAACCACAAATATGACATTTACCACACATGATAAGGGTGATTGAATAGTTCAAACTACCTTTCACAACATGATTCTAAAGTATACAAAACTGCAATCCCAGCTATGGATGCATGCAAGATAATCATGTCCATCAGTCCTTTGTTTAATCACATATTCACAATTTCTTTATGGAGGACATAATATGCCTCCCAACTCACAATGTGGAAAGAAGTCAGACATTCATTAACACTTAACATCTAGCACGAAAGAAATCATTCACATAGATGTGTTCACAGTCTTCAAAGTGAGTCTTCAGTTACAGGACCCACAACGTTCAGCAATTTACAAAGCCTGTTGCGCCACCAATACTTCGACTACAACATTTTACTACACGCTTCAAGTCAAAGACTTTCTGCATGAAAAAGGTACACTGATTTAACATTTTACCATGATTATTCATTTAAATTATAAATCTAGGAGAAGGATAATACTTTCATGAGATGAATTTACAGAGCAGCGTTAGCCTGATGACTTCAAGCAACATAACACCAAGGTAAGCTTTCAGCTTCCTTCTGACATGTATTGTACTGGTCTAGACGCTCTTGACTACATGTTATGAATTACTCCCATATTTTTCAATAAATAATCTTGATGATGTGTGAATACAGAAGTGCAACATATCTAATAATGAAATGAGGATGGCACTCAGAATTAAGAGTATAACTAAACATTCAATAATTATATTTTAAGAGAAAAATTAAAATGGTCTAATAAGGATATGACATCCATTATTTAAAAAGTTGCAATAAATCAAAAATGATAACGCTTCTAAATAACACTTTCAAAGTGAACATTTTCAGATCATTTGGAATCACAAGACAATATAATCAATATAGTATTGATTTAAAAAGAAGTTTTATGTCAGCTCAAAAATCTGCTCAACAAAATTAAATCTATTACTACTACGATACAAACTAAATAATTTTCAATAATTTATAAATTAACAAAGTTAAAGAAATGATCATACCTGTCATTTCATTTTGACAGGAGATGGACAGAGTTAATGGCATGGTAAAATCAACACACAATGGAACATGAGAATGAGATGACCATGATGTTCTAAGAGAAAAGTACTTATGCTGCATTGACAAGAGGAGTAGGTTTGCCTTGTGCAGCTCTGGAAGTTGATTTAGCATCTGAATTTGATCCAGATGCCTGGTTGGCTGCCTGCTGCATTTGGCCCAAAGCTTTCAATCTCTCCAGCGCCTTCTTTCTCTTGTTCATTGCAATACACTTCAATCGACTGCAGACAACACAGTCAGGGGTTTTGCACAGCTTCCAATGACACATGATGCGACGCGATGAGGAGCAGAATGGAGCGCTGCAGTTGTATCCATCAGTGCACTCACGCATGTGGGCCTGTACCTTTTTCATGACACTACAGAATGGGACTGGACACTGCAAAAGAGGTAAGAGTCAGTAAAACAAAACTATTTCTTAAATATTTTCATGTTTCAGAATAGATATCTATAATAAACATACAGGAAGTTTTGTGGCAGCAGCTCGATCACATTTATAAGCATGAAGGAGCAAAATTAAGTGCTGTTGAATGAGTTTCTTTTTCTGAGGGGCAAGAGTTTTTTGTGGGGTTTTATTCAGTGGATGTCTTGCTCCTTCTATGATGGGTTCATTAACAGGGAAAGAGGATTCTGGTAAAGCTGCTGTTTGAGACATGAGATCTCCAAATCCCAAGTCAGGTACTCCAGAGCACTTTTTAAGAGTTGCTTGGCTGGGGGCCCCTTTGGCAACCAGGGGACCAGCCTCAATCCAGGACGGTGGTTCCTTCAAAACATTGCAGTGCCGTTAGTTACAAAGCAATTGTCACAAAATTATTCAAGAATTTAAAAAATTGATATTTACCTTACTGGGCTCCTCATCCCCAGTTACGTCAATCTCCTCCATCTGTGCATCGTTTTCCTGGCCACCAAGGTTATTTGGATTAGCTCCAAATATTTCTGCAATAGTTGGTTCTCCTGCTTTAGCATACTTTGATAAAACTTCACTTGCTCGGCTGGCCATTTGAGGCCCTAAGGATAAAGAGTCAGCAGGTTGCGAGATGTTTTTCACAGCAGCTGTCTTCCCAGAGTTCACAGATTTCATGTTCTTGGACACATATTTTGATGCTGTGTCAGACTTCAGAGGAAGCGGGCTTTTAGCAGTAGCCAGAGTTGGTGAATACCTGATGAAGGAGGTACGAAAATCAGGCAAATGAGCAAAAGTGACATTTTCACACCCCAGCAGACATCCTCATTCCATTGTCTGACAGATGAATGGCTGCAGCACAACAAAGCCAATTCGGCCTCGAAACGGACGCGAAACCCGCAGGGCCGGGGCCGTTTGCGGTGAATAACTACTCCAGGTCGCTCCTAAAACCAGAAATGGGAGCCCATCTCCCGTACGGAGGTGTGCACCTGCACCTGCCGAGCGCAGCCGTGACCCAGTGACAGGACACGGCCCAGCCCCTCCCAGCACCAATGAATGGAGCTTGCCAGGCGACACAATGAATGGAAACTCGGCTCACCTGGCTGGCACCCGTCGAGAACGAGCGGAGCGTCGCATTTTGGACGCGCGACGGACGACTGGACGACAAATTCCCCGAAATTTCAGCCTTGGAAAGTCGATCCGAGCGCAGCAAGGAGGCAACAGCAGACAGCGCAACGCGAGCGGCGGCGGCAGCAGCCCAGGGCCGGACAAAGAAAGTGCAGCCTGGGTGGGGCGGGGCGCGGGGCGGGGCGGGGCGGGGCGGAGGGGCCCAAGCCCAGCCAGGCCCAGCGGGTCGATATTCCACCTCTGCTTTCACACGGCGCGGCCGCGGCGGACACTCTACGGCAGGCAGGAGGGCGGGGCGCTTCGAGCGGCGGCCGCCGCACGCGCGGGACCGCAGTTTTTTTTTCCTCCTTCTTTAGTTTGCAAACATTTTGCCAGGCACAGAAGTTTAGGACATCGAGTTGAAAACAATAAATAAACAAAGAAAGACGCTGACAGCCAGGAGAGTAACATTCACATTCGTCTGGAGCCCAAAGACACGGTCGACTATGAGAAATCCACAATGCAGAAAGTATGAAAAAGTTTCTAGTAGACAAGGAGTCACTTGTTCTCCACGTTTCTGTTATTGTATATTTTATTTAGAATGGCGTAAAAGTTCAATATCAACAATAAAAAGGTTCAACCACCGCACCATAATGACTATATTTTACACGATAAAAGAGGGTCATTTTCGACCACGTTGTCTTCGTAAAAGGCGTAGAGCAGAGGCAAAAAATGTTCTGCTTGTTTTTCTTTTTTCTGAATCCAGTTGAATATATTTTTTGTGTATTCGGTGATGAATGTGGCACCCCTGCCTCACATCCCCCATCCGGCAACCATCGCGACCAGGTGCTCCAGTCCAGTCAGCTGTTCTTCAATGCCGGCCAATGCCGGCCCCGCGGCACGGCACTTCCGCCCCGGTCCGCCTTATTTTTGCGCTTCGAAGACCGGAACGTTTTATTGGTGTTCGCGTTAAGTATCGATGCGCGTATCTGAGGTTCAAGTTGGTCTCAGATTATATGACTGTTCGAAAATGGACGTAAATCGAAATGTTCGGCGTGTTTCTGTGACAACCTCGGAGGTTACACTCCTTAGGACAAGATTGCCAGAATGATGGACGCAGCAGGACGACCTCGAGGACGACGCAGGCCAACATCGTAGCGAGCCCGCCAAGCCAATCACCTGCGCTCCTTTAAATATAGGTGAGTAGTGTTCAGCCTTTCTGCCCATGTCAGTTTTATATCTTCCTTTCCGGTCTAGAGGTGACTCGACTAGCGTGCGCGGTCGGAGAATATGCGGAGATAGGGGTGCAATCATCGAATGGGTGGCGGGGCGGGCCGGGGCGGCCGCGGCTGTGCTCAGCGGCGCGGGCTGAGGCCTCTGGCAGGCAGAATAGACTGAGTGATGCATATTGGATTGAATATTACATTAGAGTCGTCCCAGCCCCAGCGCGGCCGCTCCCGCCCCGCCCCGCCCCGCCCCGCCCCGCCCCGCCCCGCCCCGCCCCGCCCCGCCCCGCCCCGCCCCGCTCCGGGCCTGCAACTGCAAACACGAGCCGCTGCCGCTGCACCCGGGCGGGGCGGGGCGACATGGGCCGTTTGCATAAAGAGTTGAGGAGGATAGGGGTGGAGCGGACGTCCCCGCCCCCGCTCTCTGGAGTTAAGGCTCGGGGCGTCACTCAGAAAATGTGTTCATTGATTATTTTGGCTTTTGATTAATTTTTGAAGTTTCTTTTGAATTTTCAAGGAAAATTCCTGTTACTTTTTGATAAATTTTGATCCTTTTCCTCCTGTTTCTGACTTCATTCAATTTGTTTTCGAGTTTTTGCTCTCGAGTTTTTGTATAGTTCTGTACTTTTCCTCTTGATTTCTCTTTTTGTTTGCCGTACAATGATTTTTCGAAGTGATCCCTCCCCTCGCATTGCGGTGGGATAGGCCCACCCCAACCCCACCCCTAGCATCACACTTTAATCACTGCAGCCTCTGGATCCGAGGCGCTCTGCGATGATTTTACGTCCTTACTGTGGTTTTACCCCCCCTTCGATGATTTAGCCCCTCTGGGACGATCCTACCCCCTGCGATGAATTTACCCCCATGTGAAGAGTTTGCGCCCCCTCCTGCTTACTGGAGTGTCTAGTAGTACGATAGTTTTGAGTTCTGCAGCAGGCTGATTCCGGAGATCGCTCTCGCACCTTCGTCCCTGTCGCACCTGTGCCCCATGTTGGGGATGGTGGGGCTCCATGAGTGCGACGAGGACCTTCTTCAATCAGTGTACACTCTGCGTTCCAATCACTATCCAGTCACATAATTTTTCGAAAAAAAATCTATTTTAAGCACCTTAACATTGCAAAATATTGAATTGGTGCAAGAAATTTATAGCTTTCTTCAAAGATTGGACAAATTTTCCTTCCAATCACGATACAACCCTCCAATCAGTGTACACCCATTTAAGGAGTGAGGTACCCCTCGGATTCCTCTTTGTGGTGTCGCGTCTCTGTCCCTGTCGCCCTCATGGGAACACGGCCACGACGGCCACAATGTGCGAGAGAGACGACAGAATTCTGAACGCTGTTCGGATTCAGCCTGCTGGGAGGTCTGTGCAACTGTGCATCTCCTCTCCTCAGCCTTTTGGCACCCCAGCGGGGTCTTTTCAAAGGGACCCAAGTGCATAAGGGGGGGGGGGGGGGGGCTCGTGGTGCAGCCGAGCGTGGAGGCGTACGGGCGTACCGGCGAGGCGTAACCATGGCCGCCCCGTCCCGCCCCGCCTCGCCGCTCCAGTCAGTGGTTGGTAAGGGGTAAGGTGCCACCAGTTGACGGCGGGGAGGGGGTGGGGGCGGAGAGTGCCGTATCCCCTCCCCACGCCGGCCGGACTGTGCGCCCTCAACGCGCCGCTCCGCCCCGCCACGCCCCGCCACGACCCGCGTCAGTCGCGCTCTGAGCCCCGTGCGCACGTGGTCCCTGCCCTGCTAGCTACCTGGACCGCGTCGCGGCCTCGCCCGCGCTCGACGTCCGCGCGCTCGTCCCGGCGGGGGCCTCGGCCACACGGCCCCGACCCCTCGTCGGCCACCCCGCCCCGGCCCGGGGCTCCTGCCAGGCCGCCCCGCCCCGTCCCGCCCGGGCCCGGCTGCGGCCAGGGAGCCCTTCCGGGGCCTGCGCCTCCTCCCCCGCGGTGACCTCGGCGCGGCGCGGACATGAGCGAAACGTCTACGCCCGTCGACGTCGGCCCCACATCCACCTCCGAGCCCGCCCCCGAGCCCGGCCCTGTGCCCACCCCCGAGACCGCCCCCGTGCCCGCCCCCGAGGTCGCGGGTCCCGGCTCTTGCAATACGCCTGAGGACGCCCCCACCTCGCCGGCCGGTGCCGCTGCCCCGGGCCCTGGAGCCCCCGCCACCGGGGCTCCCGGGCAGCCTAGGAGCACTGCGACCGCTGCCGCTGAGCCGGTCCTGAGCACCGCGGCCTCGAGCGACCGGCCGCCCCCGCAGCCCCGGTGCAACGGCGCCATCCCCAAGGTGCACCGCCGGGGCTCGGGCTGCTCGGCCGGTCCGCGGCGCCGCAGGTTCGACGACGAGGGCGACGCCCCGTGCACCTCGGCGTCGACTGGCGTCGTGAACCGCCGGCGCTCGGTGGAGTACGAGATGGCGGTGTCGGCGTCCGCGCCGCGCGTCAACGGCTACCACCCCCTGGTGGTCACGGGCGCCTTCCAGACCCCCAGCCTGGCCCCCAGCACCCTGGACCAACTGCGCCTGTCTCCGTGCTCCACCTCCTCCTCGCGAACCTCTCCGCGACCCTCCCCTTTCCCGCGCCTCACCCCCGGCACCTCGCCGTCGCCGTCCCCGGCGCAGTCCACCGACGGCATGCTCGACGACGCCGCGCTCCTCCGGCCGCACGCACCCGCGCCGGCGCCCTCGCCCGCGGCGTCCTCACCCGGCGCCGCCTCGGCCTCGGCGTCCACCTGCACGCGGCGTCGCTCCTCGCAGCCCGACGGCGACCGCCTGCTGGGCTTCGGCGGCCTGGGGCTGGGCGGCCTCGGCGTGCCCTTCCTGTTCCCCGCGCAGGCCATCCCGCTGCGGCAAGAGATGGAGGAGCACCAGCAGCGCCTCGCTGAGGTGGCGTATATGTGTACACCGTAGGGAATAGTTCCGGGTTCAAATGTGGCTGAGGTGTTTTTTTATTATTTATTTTAGTATTTTAAAATACATATTTTTTTTAAATTGGTTGACCGCGGTTAGTGATTGTAATTTTACAGTTTTGAGATGTCATGTTGCCCAAACGTTTCCCAGAAAATTTTTCGTATTAAACCTAAATCTACATCTCACATTGAAAAAAAAAATTGATGTTCTGCCAAGGCGGCCCTATGTCGTTTTGTAGTTTGGGTTAAACAACAACCCTGAAAATTTTAGTACACATGTCAATTTTTGTCAGTTACGTGGCGTAATAACAAAATCAGAGTTGCTTACCCCTTTTTAGGCAACGAAGTTGCCTTTTAAAATCAGTCGAAACGTTAGTCAGTTGTTTTACATTACCCCTATGGGACAAAAAAATCTGGCCCAAGGGATTTTGATAAAATTTACAGCAGTTATAGAATTGTATATTCTTATTTCAATTTCGAAGTTTTATCAAAATCGCTCTTACAGAAATTTTGGAAATTTGATTTGAAGTTCTGGTTGCTCGACTCGTCAGCGGAGCGAAAGAGAAACCTCCAAAGTCTGCGTTCAAACAAAGCTCTGCTTCAGTTAACTGCGCCAGAAAGAGATGACACCACTGAAATTCGCACGTGACCACCGTACCGCCCTTTCGAAACCTACTTCATTTTTACCGAAAAAATAACAGATCGCCAACCTCAGAGTCAGTCCTCAATTCATGTTTTCAGTCACAGATAAAAATTAGTCTGCCTCTGTGTTTCCTGTCAATGCGTAGAGGCTCCCATAATTGTTTGGTAAAGGCCTGCAACATCATTTTACGTCGTTAATAAATATAAAACTAGCAAAATATATTTTGGGTTGGTTTGAGTGGACACCAAGGCGGCATTGTTTATAGCTGGCCCGCTCGGCGCCATGTTTGTGCTGGAAATGTGAGGCGGATAAAATTCACGATTTGGGCTCTCACAGAGAGTTTTGACCTAATATTTTTAATATCTATTTCATTTAATGGTAAGTGTGTGGCAAATGTGAAACTAGAACCCTTTAATTCTTGGCTGGTGCTTCGATTCAGTGGTTGTCAAGGCGCGTTGTTGACAGCTGGCCCGCTGATGGGCGACATTATGTGCGCCCGATGTCTGTCGAATAAAATTCATGATTTGGCTATCACCAATAGTTCCAGCTTTATATTATTAAATTCTTTTTGACTTTGAGGTAAGTGTTCAAACCAAGGGGGACGTTTGTCGCGTTAGCGTTAGAATTTTATATTTTTATTTCTTGACGATGGCCCGCTCCTGGCCGCAGCCGATCTTGCCCAAGCGATAAACGTTTACAAGGCGAATTGAATGCGTTAATAGTTGTTGTATACCTGCAGATAACGTTTTGGTAAGTTTGACTTCCATCTGGTGAGCAGAATTCTTGAAATGGTGTACATTTACGAGTATCTTTTGCGTAAATAACTTTTGTTCCTTCGTATTGAACCTCCGTCCTCCGTGAAACTTAACAAAACGATTTCTGCAGGTCTGCAACTGCTATTTTCTCATTCATTTCGGCTGTGTAACATTTCATTCAGCGAAACTGAATAGTTAAATTCGCTTGGTGCGTTAAGGGCGCCTTGACGCGAGTTAAGTCTCGAGGTGGACGCGTGAGCCGCAGATCCATCGGCCTTGTTTTGTTGAGTGCAGGTCCCAGCCAGCCTAGAACCACGACAGGGATAGGACTGGGCACTCCCACCTCAAACGCGCTCCGTTTTGTCGAAGGGGGCGGCGCCTCTCCCTCAGCCTTCTTCTGTTGAGTGGAGGTCCCAGCCTAGAACCATAGAAGGGAGGACTGCGCACTCCCACCTCGAACGCGCTCGGTTCTGTTTATAAGGCGGCGGCGCCTCCTCCAGCTGACTGCGAATAGTGCCAGTTCCGAAGGCGAGCCAAGCCGAATCGGCATTGTCGCAGGTATACTCGCCCGCTCGGCCCCTCGCTGCCCCTCTGCGCGGCGCGCAGGGGAGGAGGACCGCGGAGGACCGTGACTAGGGAGGGGGGGGCTGTTGATCCAACTCATGTACAGTAGTTCTATAAAATATCTTTTGGCAGAACAAACAAAAATGTGAAAGCAGTGTTCTAATATTCGTTGCACTACGCGCCCTTACTTCAAAAATCAAGCTGATCGGACAATTTTTACTGAGAGACTAACTTCTAAATCGTTTGAGCTAGAGAGCTCAACTTTTGCATTTGATCCGCTATACTAGTGACGCTGATCAAACCGTGAGATAAAATAAATTCAATAATATAATCCAAAAGGCTGGAAATTTTGAAGTCAATGCTTCCACGCATAAACCATTCGCCTAAGTATTTTATGAAACTAAAACATTAACGTACTTCGTGCCTATTAGGATTTCGTAAAATCGTATTTTTCTTTTTAACCACTGTCCTCGCGTGCCTCGAGCAAAGAGACAAAGCTACTTAAAAGAAAGGGAAAAAAATGTGACCGGTATTCGAACCTCTGCCGACCCAATGCTACTATAGTATAAATACAGTTATAACTGTGTCGATGCGGATACCAATGTCGCCATGCGGCCGGGCTGTTGCAGCAAAGAGACCAGGCGTACTGATGACGCCACCGGTACAGGTTCGTCGGCGACTATATCGCTCCGCCCAGCGTGACCCCTTGTGGGCAGCCCTTTTGTACCGTGGCGTCGTAGCCTTGCCGGCATAGTGTTCTCCCGGGAGCCGCGGAACCCGCCAGGTTCGAAACTTGCCGTAAAATAAAAAATTTTCCGAGGACAGCAACTTGGAGTGGAATCAAACCCCCTATTTCAACGGAGCTCCCTCGCGGAATCACCGACGGTCTAGTGGTTTAAGTACCACGAAAGCCGAGGGGTGTCATGAGACTCGGCACTTGGGGCCTGGGTTAATTCCCAGGAAGGTTCTTCACTAGCAGCGAAAGCGAGTTATCAGGAAGTTGCGTCCCATGCCACGGGGGTGGTCCCTCGTGGGGAAGTAAGGCCTATGAATCTGTCTCCTTAGTAAACAGCATTGCATGACCTGTGCGGGAGCGGGTCAGTACAGGACTAACCAACCGTACGCTTACTCTTCCGCAAAAACTTCTCTTTCTGCTCTTCTCCCCCTCTATCGTCCTGCCTTGCCTCTACCTCCCCTCCCACTGACCGGTGAAGCGGCCTGGTGGTGCCTAGTCGTTAAGGCCGCCAGCCTTTAAGCGGGGACTCTCTTCCTCGTGCCCGCGGGGTGGCGGTCGCCTGGAACACACCGGATCCCATCAGAACTCCGAAGTTAATCAGGCGGGGCTCGCAGGTAGCAAGTTAGGTAGGGGCCTACCAATTTTTCATTTTTTAAAAATATCTTTTTCAAAATATATTCTTTCAAATGAATTTGAGGTGTTGTATATTATTTCTATTCAATATTTTTATTGGGTAGGTTAACTGAATTTACCATAATTTTGGTATATTTTTGAGACGGTATTTATATCAATATTTTTGGCATAAGAATATGGGTGTGTCTACAGCGAGGTAGGTCAACTGCGAGGTTAAAAATTACGATTTTCTAAATCAATATTTATATCAATAGTTTTGGAATAAAAATATGGATAGGTCAATCAAATGTGACGTGGGTCAACTAAAATATACAGAAATAGGAGAATATTTTTATCATATATATTTTGATACCTCTAGAATAAAAATATGGGTAGGTCAAATGTAGGGTATAGGTGAATTGATCCGCCCAGCAGTAATTGGAGAAACGTCAGAGGAGAGGGGAAAAAAAACACATCAAAATGTTCGCACTCACCTTTTTACAGTCTAAAGAGTAAAACAGGGAAAAGTCAGTGAAATTCGTAATGGAAACTTTTGCGGCAACCTTGTCGTCCCACGCCAGCTCACCGCATGGCCACTTGCCACTTGCGTGGCTCAAAGTAAGGAAACGCTTAGTGGTGGTTGATTAAAGGCGACCCGAAACGGAACGGAACCACCCCTGCGAGGTGCGGGGCGGGGCGGGGCGGCGGCGTGAGCAGCCGTCTCACATTCAAAGTCACGGCCCGCCCCGCCCCGCCACTCTCTCCAATCACAGCAACTTACCCCTCACCACGCCCTCCCACCCCGCCGCCTTGCAACTCTTAATCTACTACAAAAAGATATTTTTCCTTGTAATACGAAGGAAATTTCCTTTGTATTACAAGGCTCGACCTTTGTATTATACAAAGATTTTTCTCTGTACTACATGCTCACTCCTCGATTTACAGTTTTGTTAAAGTGCACGAATGGAACCTAGCACACATTTGCTTTTTGAAATGAAAGAATCGAAATTATCTAAAAGTGTGTGATATTTACCCTCTCGGGTCCCAATAATGGTCAAGTAAATGTACTCAAGTTGTTTTTACTTTCTTTGCAAATCACAGCTTTTTTGAGTTGAGTTAGAAACTATGCTCTGCTAGAAAAACCCATTCTAAACGCCTACAGCCCGTTCCGTAAATTTGTCGCCCTTTCCGGGCTGTATTTTTTTTTTTTTTTCGCTTGTCAGACTCACCGTGGTTTTGCAAACGGGTCAATAGAGCAAAAATCCTTGACGCCATTAAGCACTGTTCTTAACTTTACCACCGTTGCGGTCTCGTCGTGCATGAAAAATCCAGTGCGGACCTTGGACAAATCGCAACTGCACCCGGTCCCGGTATTTTATTCTAGCTGTGTAGGCTGCCGTGGTGGTCGCGGCCACCGGACACGTTTGCCAGCGGATTCGTTTCGGACGGCGCTCCGCTGGTCCCGGGGTGGCGCCCTGGCCCCGCCCTGCCCCCGCCCTGCCCCCGCCCTGCCCCCGCCCTGCCGTGCTCTCCCTGATTAGCGACTTCCCTTTGACGTGTATTCATCAACATGGACAGTGCCCCCTCATCCCTATCACTGCACCCCTTTGTACCGCACTGTTGAATATCAGATTATTCGATACGTATTGAAGGTGTTGGGGTGATTCAAAGAGCGACTAGGAGTCGCAGCTATACGTTGCCTCGTATGAGAAGGAAGGCGGTGGTGGTGGTGGGGCGTATGATAATGAGGTAGGTCACCCGAGCAAATATACCTTGGGGAAAAAATGGGACTAACCTTCCACTGGTACCTACCTCTATAGGCCTTGAACAAGAGTATCTCTCTTATTGTACTACTGAATTTAAAAATAAAAATGAAAAAAGGGTTACACAAACACACACGGGAGCCAAATCGGGTCAGAGGGATAGGATAGATGTACCTAACATGGATTAGTCCCCAAACATTAATCATTTATATTTGACCGGCTGTAACTGGGGAATTCATTGACCGAATTGAAAATTTCGAAGCTCCTCGAGTAGACGTAATAACAGGATTCGCTCTCGATCAGCTTATGTCTGTAGTAATAAACACTGTTCCACTACAAAAATTTAGATCTTTTGAAGCAAAAAATATCCTTTCTTTCTTCCTTTCGCCGTAAAAAAAAAAAAAACAAAAAAAAACAGTCACGCAACGCGCGATATTTTTGTCTGCATGGAAATCTTGGAAATCCCACTGCTAATATGAAGATCCGGTGTGAGCCCTGTTGTTATATCTTTGATCCCCGAGGACGACTTTGAGCCCTCCCTCCTCCCTCCCTCAATTCATCCATCCGCGCCGCTTCAAGTGGCCCGTGTTGGCACATGGTGGGAGGTTGGAGGTCCTACCACCGGACCCGGACTCGGTGCCCGCCTCTCTTGCTCGCGCCCTTTTAAATTATTCAAACAGGTGAGGCCGGGCCGTGCTGGGGGCAGAGCCGGCAGAGCCCGCCACGCGTCGCCAGCCTTTAGCCTGAGGCTTGCCTGTAGCGGGGCGGGGCGGGGCGGGGCGGGGCGGGGCGGGGCGGGGCGGGGCGGGGCGGGGCGGGGCGGGGCGGGGCGGGGCGGGGCGGGGCGGGGCGGGGCGGGGCGGGGCGGGGCGGGTCGCGGAGCAGTACAGGAAGAGAACGACTGCTCCGAGACTTTGCACCCTCTCCGGTCCGGTACAGGAGGGTAGGAGCATAAGTGACAGCGGCCGCTTCGGCACCGCCACGCCCCGCGACAGGTAAGCCTGCCTCAGGCTCAGGCAGGCCCCTGCTGATCGGTCGGGCCGGGCCGGGCCAGGCCCCTGCAAGTCGCGGGGCAGGCCGCCCGCCCAGCACGCGCGCGCATCCTCTGTGGCTTTGCCTACCTCCCGGGCGCCCTGTCCGTGTCCTGGTCCTCCCTGCCCTCTGTGCCGTAGTACTCGCCATCGGGTGAGGAAGACATCTCCTCTCTCTCTCTCTCTCTCTCTCTCTCTCTCTCTCTCTCTCTCTCTCTCTCTCTCTCTCTCTCTCTCTCTCTCTCTCTCTCTCTCTCTCCCTCTCCCTATCTATCTATCTATCTCTTTCTCTCTCTCTCTTTCTCTCTCTGCTTTACGTCAGATGTGAGGGAGAGAGACGAAAGGTGCCGGGTGAGGCTCTTTTTGCCCGATGGCTAACACTGCTCTGTCGCTCTGCTGCCTGAGGTCAGGACCGTCGTCTTGCTGCCGAAGCCAACAAAAGTGCAACTTTTTGCTGGGTTATTACTTTTTTTTTGTGACATTGTAAATCAACACTGAAAATGGAGGAGTCGCCTTTTTCGATCTTGGAAGAGCGACTTTTCTGTACCAAATTTTCATGCTCCTTGGAGAGCGACATGCATGAACATCGCTCTAGTCACTTTAATAACTCTTTTTGAGTCAAATCATCAAATGTCACTCTTCCGGAGCGATTTTTAAAATTCCAGAAAATACTCGATTTGAGTCGTTTTAGCGAAAGTCACTTTTACTGAGCGGTGAAAAAATACTCTGCTCATTACGGGAGAGAAATGTGACTAGTACCTTTTCAGTGAACACTGGTAAAACAAATGTTTAGTTTCTAAACATCATGGTGTTTAGTTGGCAATTCTATACATGACATGATGTATAGCAGGAACTAAACATGACAAGATGTTTAACAACTAAACACTTCGTAAATGTTTAGAGGTTAAACATTTTGTGATGCATAGAAGTAAACACTTGGGCGAGGCTCCACATGGAGAAGCATAGGGATATCACGCTGCGCCAAGTGTTTAGCCAACTGACACTTTCAAAGTGATTAAAAATTAAACATCTGCTGGTGTATAGTTTGAACTAAACACATCGTAGAAAATGGTTGTATTTTCTTGGTGACAGATTTGTCGAAGAACAACACAAGTTGTTTTGGCCAGAAACAATCAATTTGTTTTAATGCAACAATTTTATTGTAATGCTACAATTAATTTGTTGCCGAACAACAAATGTAGTTTTATAACAACGCTAGAGTCATCTCTGAACAGTATTGGTTGTTACAAAACAATCGTTTTGTTATAAAACAACACGTGTTGCTATCAAACTTAGCAACACTAGTGTTGCTAAGTAACAACAAAATTTTTGACAGTGCATGATATAGTGTATTAAACATTAGCAGTTAAACATCATTTGATGTTTAGAATTAAACATTTGTTTTACCAGTGAAGTGCCAAAGCCAGATGACTATTAAAATGATTCCGACTAGAGCGCCTTAAGAATTTTTAGCTATGCGTCGGTAACACTCGCAATGTGGCGGTCCCGGGCTGCTGCAGGGAGGCCTCTTCATTACCTGCCGCTTCATTACCCCCGCCCCACCGCACCCCATCGCGCCCCGCCCCACCCCGCCCCACCACGCCAATTATCTCAGCTGGGTGATTATTGCCGGTGTGCGAAGCGGTGGCCGGAAGGGGTCGCTCCCGCCCCACCCCGCCCCACCCCGCCCCGCACACCGCACCTCTCCTCCCTCGGGTGCGGCACGTTACCTCTTCACACTAAATTCATATAAACATTTTTTTTTATACGCAGCTACCGATTTCTGTCAACATGCTCTATTTACGCATAATTTTGTGCGCAATTATGAAGAAAATTGTTCATATAGTCGGCTCATTTTGTTCATAATTGGGCACCAAATTATTCATAAATGGAGCATGTTTACAGAAATCGGTAGCTGCGTATAAAACAGTTCATAGGATTTAGCGTGTAAGAAAACTACCTCTAGTCACGTTAAGAGGTAAATTCTGTTTGTGCACAATTTACCTCTCACACGATGATTGTTAATTTACCCTTCAGGGAATTACCTCAAACTTTAGAGGTAATTCCCTTCAAGGTAAATTCACCTGTTATTTCTTGGATGTAAAACCCTTTCGAGGTAAATCAGTAGCGCGTATAAATTCTGAGGGGTATTCTTCATAGAGTAACCGGACTCATCTCCCACCCACTGCCACTCCCCTTCCATGAGAACCCTTTCGCCCGGACCTAGGCCAATGGCCGTGGGGCGAGATGGGGAGTTTCCCGCCTTGCTGTAGGACACGGAAAGCTCGGCGCTTGGGGCGGGTGCGGGGTGGGGTGGCGGGGCTGGAGCCAGTCTTCCTTGTCCTTACGCAAACCAGGGTTGACCGTGTAGTACTGCGCAAAGTCGAGGGTGGTGCAGTACTGCAGTGAAACGCGAGGGGTCCACCACTCTGGTTGGTTATCTTGTGTACACTTCGTGCGATAATCTCTGGTAATCACAACCCAAAAATTCCTCTTTTCGTTGCTCTCCATGCTGTTTTGCGTTTTTCCTCTGTATAATATGCAAAACAATAACATTTATTTCAAAGTTTCTTCCAAAAATTTCACCGAAAACTGTTGGTAATCACTGGTAATCGGTAATCGTGTGTACGGTCTTTAACCGAATACCGAGTGATGGGCCCCTCGGTGAAACGTCTGAGACCCACGGTCCTGGAGTCAACATTTTGTGTCCCGTATTGCGTCTTACCTTATCCCCCCTCTCTCTCTCTCTCTCTCTCTCTCTCTCTCTCTCTCTCTCTCTCTCTCTCTCTCTCTCTCTCTCTCTCTCTCTCTCTCTCTCTCTCTCTCTCTCTCTCTCTCTCTCTCTCTCTCTCTCTCTCCCCCCCTCCCCCTCTCCCTGTTTCTCCCTTTCGGCGGTTGGTCGCAACACTCTCACAAACTAGAGGTGAGATGCGACGACAGGCGAAGAGCGCCCCGAGCTCGCCCCGCCCCACCCCACCCCACCCCACCCCGCCCCGCCCGGGCCGGGGGGACAAGTACCTACGAGGGCACGGCTAGCGGAGAGACTCCCCTTAGGGGAGAGGGTCTCTCTCCTGTGGGGTGATTCCGCACAGTGGTTTCGTCTCTCTGTCCTTGTCGCACTCATGTGCCTCGGCCATTAGGAGCAAGAGAGAGAGGACACTACGACGGAACGCTGTTAGGGATCAGCCTGCTGGTCGTCCTGCAGGGCAGGGCGGTGGGGCGGACTAATTGCACAGAGCAAGTGTTTTTTGGTGAGAGAGAGTTTTCCTGAGGGAGGGGGGCTATTTTCAGAGTTAACGCAAAACTAAACAACAATTTTTTTTCGATAAATGTTATGACCCGCCAAAATAAATGAATAAATAATAATTTGTGTCCTACGAGCATTATCTTATCTTACCAAGACAACTCAGTGTTGTCCAATGCGAGTGGACGATCGAAAAGCGTGAAGTTTGACATCGAGACAGGTTTTTTTAATTTTTTTTTAGAAATGCGTCAACAGGGTGTCAAGCGACCCTGGAAATCCAGGAAACCCGGGAACAACCCTTAAATTTACTTTGCCCGGGAAAAACACGGGAAATACCCTTGAATTTTGCTGCAACCCGGGAAAAAGCTCGCCCGGACCTCGCCCCCCGAGCACATGAGCTCCGCGCTGCGCTAAATGCTAATATTTGTGGCCTATGTTTAAAAAAAAAATGCAGACCCCTGTGAGCAAAATTTTGAGTCGAGAAAGTCCCCAAAATATCCTTGATTTTAATTATTTTTGCCCCGGGAAAAACCCTTGAATTTTATATTAGATCGCTGCTCGGACACCGGTCAATAATTGATGTCCTGAATTCCTGGTCTTTGATGAATCAAAATTGACAAAGCGCGGGCTTCATTTCGCGGAGGTACCGCGAGGTGTACCCTCCGTAGGGGAGGCTGGAGAAGGCCGGAGCCCTGGGGGTGGTGCCGGGGGGAGGCGAGAGCGCGTGCAGCGAGCACCGCGGACGAGCAGACGGTGTCTGACTCAGCGGCGCTCAGCGGGTAGCAGAGAGATAGACCCGGCGGCGGAAAACGCTCTCCCAGAAATTGCTCTAATCATTCTGAGAGTCGCGTAATGGTAGTAATGGATTCCCGGACAAGTCAAGAGCGGGGCGGGGCGGGCGCGGGGCAGTTTGTCCGCTTCTGGGAAGCTGTGTTGTCGTGAGTCTGCCTCGTGTGTTCCCCAGCCCTCAGCAGGGAGGTTGAGCACGAAAAAGTTTACGACTCCCCAGTTCAGCGCCTTTAAATATTGAAGCGTCGTTTTTAACACACGCTGGCGCTTGCCCGTTTAATACTTTAAAAGTGCACGCATGCATGAAAATATTGTTCATAGTTATGAACAACTTAACAAATGAATGTAATAACAAATTCTTCATAATTATGAGCCAAATAAATACTTGCTCATTTAAATAAAGCATAAGCGGCATGCGCAAAAAAAATTTAAGTTACTTGTAGAACTTAAGTAGCTATGGACATCATAAACATCATACCAGGTGGCTGATTGACCCCGGGCACTTTTTGTACTATGCAACCCGCCCGCACCGCTCCATCCGGGCATACCTATCAGGCGTCGGGGACCGGCTCCAAACGCGGACGCTCAGCTCCGCACCACTGTTGTTCCAGCCAACGCCCCGAAAGGGCCCTCGCGCGATTCGCGCGGTCTACGGCGGGGCGTTTCAGGGGGGAGGTTCGCGGTTTCGCGCGAGTAACCCGCGAGTCTGCGGGTTCTGCCGCGGGGGTATCTCGGCGTACCGCGGATCCTCCGCGGGGGAAGGTCGCTGTCCTCAGATCCCTCTCGCGGGTAGCTCGCAGTCCGCGAAGGATCCGCGGAGGATCCGCGGTACGCGAGATTTCCTTGCGGCAGGACCAGCGGACAGCGAGCTTTCCCCGCGGACTCGCGGGTTACTCCCGCGAAACCGCGAACCTCTCCCCTGAAACGCCTCGCCGTAGACCGCGCGAATCGCGCGAGGGCCCTTTCGAGGCGTTGGCTGCAACAACAGTGGCGGAGCTGAGCGTCTGCGTCTGCGCTTTGGAGCCGGTCCCCGGCGCCTGATGGGTATGCAGTCCCGCATGGAGCGGTGCAGGCGGGTTGCATAGAACAAAAAGTGGCCCGGGGTCAATCAGCCACCTGGTACGGTCTACAGACAGTAAAGCAGAGAGAGAGAGAGAGGGAGAGAGAGAGAGAGAGAGAGAGAGAGAGAGAGAGAGAGAGAGAGAGAGAGAGAGAATGAGTGAGTGAGTGAGAGAGAGCGAGCCAGAGCCAGCGAGCATGTCATCAGGTCGGGGTCGGGGCTATAGAACCGCGCTTGGCTTGGTAAACAGCTCATAATGCATGTCCCGCTCAACGCAGCCCACCTCACCCACCTCACCCCGCCTCAACCACCGCACCCTGTCTTAAAAAGGTGAACCTGCGAGCCGAGCACCTCGATGGAGGGAATCTGTTTGCTCTGTTACTCCCTGCTAGCGCCGTGTGGGGAGGAACAGGATAGGGCGGGGCGGGGCAGGGTGGGGCGGGGCGGGGCGGGGCGGGGCGGGGCGGGGCGGGGCGGGGCGGGGTGCCTGGCGCCCCCACCTCACGCCATCTCTTACGCACGGTTCTGCTTGCTCACTCCGCGAGGCTGCGAGGTCCAGCACAGATGTGTTCAATCGAATCAGGATGTACACAGGATAACGTGATTATAGGGATCACAGGTTAATTTTTGGGGCTAAAACCATGAAATAAGAACAATTAGGTGGACTTATATGATAATTCTTCAAAATTTGGATGAGGATTACACAGGGATATTACACTTGCAACTGTACACAGCACTGTCAGAAAAATCATTCCAAAGTACACAAAAGGTACGATAATTTACTGTTCAAATCCATGCCTGCGCTGAGTGTACTTTGCGAGTGCGGTCTTTAAAGGTACGAAGTATACTAGCTTTATCTTATGATTACTGTACTTCGTACCTCAAAAGACCGTACTAGCCAAGTACAACAAGGGCAGGCAAGGACTTCACCAGTAAATGATCGTACCTTTACCGTGCTTTTTTCTGACTGTGAGGATTACGGGAGTGGTGGACCCCTCGTGTTCAATCCAGCTGCACAGCGAACTCATCCAGCCGCTGGAGTGCAACTCCCCTTCGCCTTGTACGAGGTAGTATACGTCTATTACCAGCAATATAGGTAATATGTACGTAATGCAAAATAATATAAGGTAATATATCGTAACATAGGGGTAATATAGAGACAAAGCTGTGGTAATATGCAGGTATGGTAATATACAGCGGCGTACGAAGTAATTTGCGAGTTGTCGACTCCTCCGTAGTGCCCTTCGCAGGGTGGGTTGGCACGGCATGGCGGGTCGGGGTAGGGTGGTGGTTAAGCTAACGAGGTGTAAACAACTCTGAATTAATTTCTTCTGTATGGCTCGAATTTTCCCTTGAATTTTTTTTTTTACTTGTAGGTTTTTTTTTTTCTTGTGATTTTTTTTAACTCACTGCCAACGATTTACGACATTCTGGAGAACAACAATGTCGTTTTTAAGCAACACTTTCTTGTTATGACTTTTGTCGTTCGCAAACGAGGAAGTAATCGCTAATTTTTGTAGCGAGACAGTTCGTTTTAAAACGAAAAAGGTGTTAACTAAACGGAAGAGTGATTGTAAATTTACGACCAGTCGTAAATTTCTAGCGCAGGATGTCAAACACTTCCAACTTCCTTTGTAACTTTATTTCAGTCGTAAAAGTACAACTTAGGTCGTAAGTGTACGACTGTGGTCGTATATTTACGACACAAATCGTAAGTAAACGACTTAAATCGTCACGTTCTACGAACAATGATAGATTTACGAGTAAAAAATAATTCATTTAATGTCGTAGAGGAACCTTTTGGTCGTAAATCTTTGGCAAAATTTGTAACAGTGGCAGGCTTTTCCGTTCCGCGCACTTTTGTTGTCAAGTCTTCTGATTGGAACCTGGTGTTGTCCGGGCTGGGCCGCAGTGGACGCTGGACCTCAACTCGCAGATTGCGACCTTCCGCGACCTGATGCTGTGCATCGGCGGCGCGCGCGACAACCAGCAGCTGCGGGAGGACGTGCGCAAGTGCCGCATGGCGACCATGGAGCTGTGCAGGAGCGCGCGCCCGCTCCTCGCCGCCTCGCACAAGTGGTACGACGGGGAGGCCAGGCGGGAATGATCACCTCTTTAAAAAAAAAAAGAAAAATAATAAAAAAAATCCTCACTGTGAAAAATATCTTCAAAACCAAGAAAAATAACGCTCGGTATATCGCAAATTGACTAACTACTTGCGTTTTAGTCATCTTAAAAAAAAAAAAATAATCATATTTCGTAAATTAGAAATTTTCCTATTTCAAAATACCCAAATAACCACAAATTTAAAAAAAAATGCCTTGGAAAATTTTTAAACGAATTGCAAATATTTTTGACAGTGACAGACCTTTTTTTCTGTAGCCTGAATGAACTTGTGAAACTCTAGCACCACCTCTTTTCTCCTAACCTTCTGCATCACTGTGAAAAAATAAGTGCGTCAATTTACAACAAACTGCATTATTGTGGATCAAATTATAATTTGATATCGTAAAAAAAAACAACCACTTTATGTAACATGATGAAAAAACTGGTGATTTAAGCTTTGCCTTTGTGTTTTGCAAAACGTTCGTGCGGCACACTGCAATCAGGAATGTTCAAGTGACTCACCCACACACGTACCACGTTTGAATACTTTTAGATTGCTAAGTTGAAAATTCCATGTTTTTCATACGTATGCCGTACAGGCCTTCAAGTGTTTGGCCTTTATACAGGCCATCAAAGAGTGTCCAACAGAAGAGCATAGGACGCTTGGTACCCTATTTTCCCGTTTGAAGTTCATGGAATATTTGAAACTTAGTTCAAAAAGTTTCCAAACACTGTGTTATATACTTGTGAATTTGTATCAGTTGATTGAAGCGTTATGACCATTGCCTGCCGTCAGTATTTGACAAGGCTCAGAATTAAACAACACTTTTGAGGTCGACCTACTAAAATGTTGAATTTTTTGAGAGTTATAAAAGTGACCCGTGGGAAACGACGTCTCTTAGAAAATGTTTCCATAAAATTACGACTTTTTTTTTCACAGTGATTTTCGGGAATGCGGACTGTTGCACACTCCGTTAACCGCTGCTGGTGCACCAAGCAGACAAACTCTCTTAGTTTTGAACACACTTTCTTATCGACTCACTCACACGTGCTCGCCCCTCACGTCCCTGTAACCAGTTTTCTTCTGCTCCAGGCTCTATCGGAACGTACCTCGCAGGGAGTCTTGCAGTCCGACTTGCAGGATATGTGCAAAGTGAAGTACTTCCGGTTGATGTCGCTTTTGTTCCCGCATTAGAGAGAGCCGGCCCGGTGTGCGTGTGTCCTCCCTAGCTCTAACAAGAAAGAAAACAAAAACTTTTCTCCCTAGGATTGTTTTTGTCCCATTTTCCTTCCTGAAAAGTTGGATAGCACCTTCATTTTTAAACAAATCGAAAAGCTCTTTTCTGTAAACTTACTTGTAGTTTAAAGAACTGTAGCAAAAGGTATGAGACCAACAGTACTGCAATAAGTGAGAAATCTATTTTGTCTAGCTGTAAGAGAAAGTGAGCGACCAATTCTGTTCCACAGTTATGTGTCTAGGATGTTGTGTGTTCGCGACATAGCGTCCTACACACACAACTGTGCTTTTTGCTTACTTCAGGTCACACCGATCAAAATTTTTGCTGTGGGACCTATTTGTCTCACACTTTATACTGCAATTCTGTACCACTTTTTAGTTTCCAGAGAAGAGAATGAGTATAGTTCCTTTATTTTGAGTACTTTGCGTTATAAATCGAGGCCGTACTTGAACAAAGTCGTTTAATCGAAATGTGCACTGGGAGTTTCTTTGTCTGCGTAACAGTGTTGTGGGATTGCGTCGATTGCGTACTCGCCTGGGCTTAAAGAGCCATGAGGCACCCTACAGGCGAATGGTGTAGGCCAATAGGCTATTTCAGAGCCGGACGGGAAGAAGTAAACTGGAAGAACAAAAGCGCTCTGCGCATGCCCGGGCGGCGTGGTGGGGGGCGCCCGAGGTCCCCACTCCGGCCCCGCGCGCCCCCCCACCACGCCACCCGGGCATGCGCAGAGCGCTTTTTGTTCTTCCAGTTTACTTCTTCCCGTCCGGCTCTGAAATAGCCTATCCGAAACATTGTCACGCATTTGAAGAAACATCCGGTACCGGCACATTTTCTTAAGTCTAATGAGCATGTTTATTCGCGGCTTGCTGGGTTCTATGTTCGTGCTTTCCTTGCGCATTCTTGAATAAGTCAGTGTTAAATGTGCCCACACTAGCGTCTTAAAAGTAAATGTTTATCAGATTTTAGCGTGCATCGAGTGTTTTCTCTCGTGGGTGATTTAATCACTCGGCTCCTGTGATCCTATGACCCAAATCTGTGCTCGCACCTACCCTCAGCAAGCTTACCGCCGTACCCTTCCTTGTTGCTACTGTACTGTGCACAACTCGACAATGAGCTCGTGAAATGAAAATGTTCTTTTAATAATTGCATTTGCATGTGCGTTAAGAATGCATGCTACATGCCATTTCTCTGCTAGAATGTGCGCAGGCTTTACGGCCACCCAGCTGCTTATGCGCGTGCCTTAGTACCTCCTGCTCACTGCTCCCCACGGGCAAGGGGGTAACCACCCATGAAAATGGTCGACCGACTATTACATTTTAAATGTATTTCCAACTATTACAGATCAGTTTACACCTACTACGCAAATTACAGGTATTACATCGCTATTGCGGCTATTACAATACCACTACAGTACAATTACGGCAATTAAATCATTACATCAATCACACATCTATTACGCAATTACACGGGAATTACACATCAATTACAACCATTACACTACTATTACAGCTATTACACAACTATCACAGCACTATTACAAAGCTAAAACGACCTTAGAAATAGCTCCCAGCCTCGATACCTTTTTTTTCCTTTCCACACAACACCTATTACACACCTATTACACGTTGTAATACTCATTACAGGTATTACAGAGCTATAGGCATTACATAGCTATTATAGACATTACAGAGCTATGACAGGCATTACACCAATATTACATATCACTGGGCAATTACAGAGCTATTACAGACCCTTCGACCGACTATGACACGAGTGATTTCCCCCTTGCCCGCGGGTCACCTCCACTGCAGAGAGTTGCATATTACACGTTCCTTGCTGCTCTGGCTGGACCCGATCACCTCGCTTTGTTTCGTCTCATTGTTACCGACGCATTCGCTCTGTGTGATATGTTTATATAATGCACTAGAAATCCGAGTGTCTGAAAATCGCACTGTGTTATCTGTCATTCATTACACTAAAACAAGTAAAGGAAGGCGAGAATTTTCCGAGAAGTTTGACAGTTTAGAAGAGTCAAGTGAACGGATAGAAATTCAGACGCACAAGTGTGTACACTCACACACTTGGGTTTTCCAGTGAAGAGGTGTTTGCGGTGACTGTCGTGGAGTGGCGAGGCGCAAGGGACGCATTTCAATGCTGGGGTTTAGTTATCCTCCACCCAGAACAACCCCAACCAATGACCTTAAAATACGTGTCCGAAAAAGTCAAAATTAGTCAGACAATTCTCCATACGAAATATGCGCATGCATGGTGCAGAACTATAGCACCGCGAGTGAACAGTTTCAGGGTATCTGCAGGAAATCATTGGTTTTGGAATAGTGTGAGGGTAGGAGAGGCCACAACCTTATCTTTCCTCTCAGTAAGGCTACATAAAGTTAAGGAGATTAACAGTTAGCAGTTTAACAGTTAACAGTTTAACTTTCGGGTGTATCAGCGCTCTCTAGGCGTCGGATTAGGGCAGGGGCGCCTCAAAATAAAATTTAATAATAATTTTGACTCGCCCCTGCCCTAATGCGACGCCTAGAGGGCGCTGATACACCCGAAAGTGTTAACAGTTTAACAGTTAACACTTTCGGGTGTATCAGCGCTCTCAGGCGTCGGGTTAGGGCAGGGGCACCTCAAAATAAAATTTAATAATAAACGGCTTTTATTTTGACGCGCCCCTGCCCTAATCCGACTCCTAGAGGGCGCTGATACACCCGAAAGTGTTAACTGTTAAACTGTTAACTGTGAATCTCCTTAACTTTATGTAGCCTAAGAATACGAAAATCGCGCACATCAACTTATTCGACTTTATTTGCGATCGTATTTAAAACTGCGTGGGGATTTCGAACTCAAATAGTCAAGAGTCGACTCGGAGGTAGCCTGTTCGGGAGTCTTGCAGGGGGCCCTCTTACCACCCCCAGCGTGCTGACCTAACCTACCCGTCTCGAGTCTCGCGCCGCGCCACGCCACGCCACGAAGCGCCACGCCGCACGCCGCAGTGCCCCCGACACCACGTGTCCAGCCCAGGCTCAATGACGGCCCTGGTCGCGTTGCAGGGCGCAGCCGGGGGGCTGGACGTTCACCATGACCCCGGTGGCCATGTGGTGCGAGTTCATGAAGATGTTTTACCGCCTACTCAGCTCCTGCCACATCCTGGTGCAAGAGTTCCCCGCCGATATGTCCGGTTACCAAGGTGAGTTCTACCGGCACGACACTGTGAAAAATACCTATGTAAATTTACGATATATTTTTTTAAATGACGACTTACGACAAATGTTGTAAATTTACAACAGCCCTTCCTTGCTCGTATTTGAATTTCAAGTTGATCGGTAGTTCTTTTAATTTTACGAGGGGTGGTCCAACCTGGGAATCATGTGTACAGACCCCCGGGAATCATGTCGGGAATCGTCGGGAGTCATCGAGAATCGCTGGAATTACGGGAATCGCGAGGAATCGCTGGGAATCACGGGGAATCACGTGAAATCACAGGGAATCAACGGGAAATCACAGGGAATCAACGGGAATCAATGGGGAATCATCGGGAATTATCGGGAATCGCGGGAATCACTGGAAATCATTGGGAATCGAAAAATGGTTAGGAATCGTGGGGATTCATGAAAAAACCATAGGAATCGCCCGGAATCTGTCCAAAATCATAAGAACAAGCCGAAATCCGGCAGCGAAGCGTAGGATGGATTGCCTATGCTGCAGGCGCCTCGCTAATTGAGCAGCAAGAAAACTCGAATAGGGCCTATCAAAAGTTGTTTGGTTTAATTGGAATCTTTCCGATTCATTGGAAACTAACGCGAATCGTAGGTAACCACCGCCGGTGACGATGAATCACAGGGAATCGCGAGGAATCAACTTAGTTGACGGGGAATCGTCTCGAATCATCGGCAATCACCGGGAATCTTCGGGAATCCCCGGGAATCATCGGGAATCGCAGAAATCATCGGGAATCGTGGAAATCACCGGGAATCGCAGAAATCATCGGGAATCGTGGAAATCACCGGGAATCACGGGGAATCTTCGGGAATCACTGGAAATTACTGGGAATCTTAAGGAATCACCGCAAATCTTCAGGAATCATCGGGAATCGCAGAAATCATGGGGAATCGTGGGATTAGTCGGGAATCGTAGAAATCAGTATTCCCAGGAATCATGTGTACACGTGAAAGTTGAGTGGATAACCCCTCGTAATTTTACGATTTGCAATTGTAATTTTACAACTTCGATCCGTGGAAAATTTTCCTGTAAAGCTACAACTTTTTTTCATAGTGGACACAGTGATGGTTGTGACGTTCGTTGCGGTACTGGGACGGGTGTGACGACCGTCACGGCGCAGTGACGGGCGTGACGGTTGTCTCAGCGATGTGACGGGCGTGACGGTTGTCTCAGCGATGTGACGGGCGTGACGGTTGTCTCAGCGATGTGACGGGCGTGACAGTTGTCCCAGCGATGTGACGGGCGTAACGGTTGTCACGGCGCTCGCTGTGACGGGCGTTCTATCGTCACGGCACTGTGACGGATGTAACGATCGTTATGGCCCTGTGACTGGCGTGACGATCGTCACGTTTGGCGCTGCCGCGTGCAGGGGGCGCGCTGTCCAAGCTGCTGGTGCAGAGCCTGCGGCCCGAGTGGAACAAGCAGGAGATCGCCAGCGTGGGCGTGGACCTGGTGGAGCTGCACGAGTGCATCGTGGCCACCGGCGTGGTCACGCCCGACGAGGAGCTGCAAAACGGTGAGTGCTGGCCGGCCTGGGCCCGGCGAGGCTGAGGGGAAGTAGGCTTCATCGCAAGTGTATTGCTTTTGGGAACTTCGATTGATGGATAATTTCGTTTAACTTCAGCAAGCTTTGCTGAGTTTTGCGATGGGGAAACAACTGCGGAATTTTTGCATTCCTCGTTATCTAAAACATTTAGAAAAATTGATTGAAATTCGCAAGAGTTTTGGTTAAATTCAATAAAAATTCACAAAAATTAAATAAACTTACAAAAATTCAACAAAAAATCGACAAAACTCATTTAAAATGTACCAAAATTTCCCCCTCGACTTTTTGTTTAACTTCGGACAACTTTAACGAACTCAGGTTTAAGTGCAGAGGCTTCGAGCAGAAATTTTGAAGAACTTTACACGTAACTTTGTGAATAAAACTTGTTTTTCCTTCTGCGGGGCGTGTCCGGAAGGGCGGCGCTGACGGGGTGCTCCCATCTTGTTTGCAGAGAGTTCGACTGCCCTGCAGAAGCCCACCCTGCAGCGCCGACGGTCCGCGTTCAGCTTCATGCTGTGCTGCGCGCGCGAGCGGAGCCCCCCGCTGGCCGTGGAGGAGGTGGCGGAGGCCGTGACGGCCAACGGTCCGGACAGCAGCTGCGCAGGGCGCGCCGGCGACGTCGACATCAACGACAGTAGTGCCAACCACCCGGACAAGCAGGACCAGGATGAGGACCAGGACCAGGACCAGGACCAGAGCCAGCCCGCCGGCGACAGCAAGGCTTACGACCCCTGCACGCCCTGGGACTCAATGTGATCTGGAGACAGGCAGGACCAGGACCACGACCAGGACCAGGACCAGGACCAGAGCCAGCCCGCCGGCGACAGCAAGGCTTACGACCCCTGCACGCCCTGGGACTCAATGTGATCCCGAGACAGGCAGGACCAGGACCACGACCAGGACCAGGATCAGGACCAGAGCCAGCCCGCCGGCGACAGCAAGGCGTACGACCCCTGCACGCCCTGGGATTCAATGTGATCCCGAGACAGGCAGGACCAGGACCAGGACCACGACCAGGACCAGGACCAGGACCAGGACCAGCCCGCCGGCGACAGCAAGGCCTACGACCCCTGCACGCCCTGGGATTCAATGTGATCTCGAGGACTGCATTTGGAAACTTTGCAAAGTCCTCATTTCGAACCGAAACAGTTTCCATCGCATTTCTTTATTTTGAGAAATTGCGCCTGAGGTTAGTTTCAATTTTATATGAAAAAGATCTTTGACTGTACAAAGTTAGATAGTCTTGTTCCAAATTGTTCAATAAATTTTAAACCAACATGTCCTTTTGCTATTTCACCGTTGTTGAGTTCAAATCAAAACCAGCACAACAACGAAGTAAGTAAACCTATACGTATATGAATAAATATACAAGTATAAAGGTAAGTATACTTTTTGAATGGTCCAATCAAGCTTTCAAACATCACAGTAAATATTTTTCCGAAGTCTTTCTCCAGCCGCAGACCGTGGGGCGGGGCGGGGCGGGGCGGGGCGGGGCGGGGTGGGGTGGGGTGAACTCACTTTCGACCGCCGTCACAAGTCATTCGTGCCAGTTCTTTCTAAAAAGGAATTCGTATTTTCATTCTATATAAAGGAATTCAGGAACGTCTAGTGTATTTATAAACGTATTTGCAGCAGCGACTCGTTAACGTTTCTGACTGCGAGACCTACTTTCGTGCAATAGCGCTGGTGCACTTTTGTGTTTATATTGAACATAGTAGGGAGGCAGCCGTAGGCCTTGTGACCGGGCATGCGGAAATGAGTCCAGTTCATTTCTAACTCAAGGGGGAAAAAAAATCGAAAAAAGAAAAGAAAAGGAAAAGAATGCCCCTTTAGGGATTGCTAATGGAAAAAGCACATGATAAACGAGGCCTGCAATAATCATTCTTATCGGTCGCCTCGTTCGTCACGCGCGTGACGGTATTTGGCGTGCTCTGCAGCGCGTTCGTCACGGCTGGGGGCGGGCGGCGGCTCTGTGACAGCGCGCGGCAGCAGCAGCGCTGTGCTCGGCGTGACTGCCCCTGGGAGTTAGGCAGCCCAACGGGCAGCCGAGTCCGGCGTGCAGTGCGGCAGCGGGCTGCACGGACCCTACCCGCCTGTTGATGGGGCGGGTGGGGGCGGGGGAGCCGCGGGAGTGGCAACCC
Organism: Frankliniella fusca; assembly: GCA_029379305.1. Classification (NCBI taxonomy): domain Eukaryota; kingdom Metazoa; phylum Arthropoda; class Insecta; order Thysanoptera; family Thripidae; genus Frankliniella; species Frankliniella fusca. Next base: position 1,097,072 of record JAHWGI010001227.1, on the reverse strand, counting down.
CCGCCACAGCACGCCGTCACAGCCCATTGCACGGTCTCGCACTTGCGGTACAACTGCGGCAGGGGGGGGGGGGGACACATAGCTCCCGACAGTCGCCGAGATATGTCGGCTGGGCGTCATTTCCGCCGAGATTTGGAGGCGAGCGCTCTCTCTCTCTCTCTCTCTCTCTCTCTCTCTCTCTCTCTCTCTCTCTCTCTCTCTCTCTCTCTCTCTCTCTCTCTCTCTCTCTCTCTCTTTCTCTTTCTCTCTTTCTCTCTCTCTATATCTATCTATCTGTATCTCTCCCTATCTCTCTCTCTCTCTAACGCACACATGTGCGCACTCACACACACTTCGGATCTGGCATGTCAGTAGAACACTTTCTGGCGGGCACCTAAAAAGTCTTTTACTGAGGAAAGAAATTGAATCAGTGTACTCCCGCAAAAAGAAAAAAAAATCTAGATAAGCCAAAAATAAAATCAGTTAATTTATGGAAAATCGCGTGAAACCAGGAAAAATTGGTGTACCTCTTGAATTTATATAGTGAGGGCCCGCTCTCGCAGGCACTCCGACTACTTTTCCTTTCTCTGTGCAGTGGGCTGCTGGTGCTGGTGAACGCACTCGGTCACGCGCCGCCCGTGCCCGGCCCCGGCCGGCCCCGGCGCGCCATCGACCCAAGGGCGCAACCCTCTGAATACATGAGCTCCCGTGCCAGCCCCCTCCCTCACCCTTACGGTTGCGGTGTCGCGCGGCGTTGCGCGGGGCGGGGGTCCCCCTAGGGGTAATTAGCTGCACCCCCAGGCCGTGCTGCTGAGGGGCGCGCCCCTCAAGGGGGCGGCAGGGAGGGCCTTGTGGCCCGCGCGCGGCTATCGGGAGGGCTGGGTCACTGTAAGCCCTTCTGGACGTGGCCTGCCCGCTGCCCGCCCCGCCATCCGATATTGTGATAAGGGACGTCGACAATAATTCAGGAGTTGTACGCGTAGCGTGCTGGAAATGCGTTTGTGCTTTAGTATTTGACCACTCTTGCAACCGGATTGACACGTCCAGCATTTTGGACATGATTATGCTGTACATGTTTTTTTTACATATAGATTATCTTGGAGCGTGCGTCATCATTCTGAAGTGTCATTTATTGTGTTCCCTTTCATAAGCATGCGACATACAATTATTCAGAAAATGTTCATTAGCGTGTTGTGCTGAGTACTGCTGACTGTGTGTTGCTTTGTTGCTGTGGCGAATAATTGCAATTATTGGCACATGGCACATGTGCCATTAGCTCGTATCGCGGTCCAAGAGTTTTCTAAGCCCATTTGGTTCACGACCCGTGTCGCGTGTAGGCATAGATCATAGGAAATACATGTCACCTCGTAAATTAAATAAGTAAATAATTAATAACTCTGACCGCATTTGCGCTGGTGTCTTTCAACTTTATATCTAGGAGAGGGACAACTCGTCCCGACCAGCTTGTCACTACACACTGTCAGAAAAAAACACAGTGTTTGGAACGGTAAAAGATGGTCAACAAATTGCCTAATCAGGCTGTACCTGATCGAGTACGGTCTTTGAAATACGGTTCACAGTCATTTTTAATATGGTGTATTATGGGGGCTACAATGAATGTGGTACGGTGATGCTGTACCTTGCCTACCACAGTTTTCTGTACACAGTCCTGTACTTTGGTACAGTATTTTTGACAGTGCACTGTAAATCTGAGAGTCGTGTTTCTGACTGATATTGAGCGAGGCATATTAACGTCACCCTACAGGAGTGAGGAAATTCTATACCGCTCATTTGGATGGATAAGCCTCACTCAAATCGAGCGAGATCACTTGATATCGCTCGTTTTGAGTCATCGAAACGACTCAAAAGGAGTGATGTTTAAAAATATCACTCCCCAGGAGCGATAAAATTTGGGTCACCAGTCTCGCTCTCCTGAGAGCGAGAATTCTCTCTCCTCGATTTACAGTGTAGTCCTACTGGCCCCGACTCTATCTCGTCCCGGGTCCCGAGGTGGTTTTTGAGCTCGGTCGCCCGAGGCAGCCAACTCGTCCCGTTCAAATGCTTGCTCCTTTTTGGAGCAGACGTTTGGGCGCTCTGATCCCACCCATTTGTACCAGCGTTTGGACAAAATTTCCAAAGCATGTACTCTCTGGTTCCAGTTTGGACTGGGCTTTGGGACCATCGAAAAATAACGTCCATTTTTCTCAGACTTATTTAGCATATTACGAGGACTGGTGCCTGCGAGACTCCAGGTAGGCCAGCCCGCAGTACACACAAGCACAACAGGCAAAATGTTGCCTACGTAACAGGCGTTTTGAGAACTTGCCCGGGCCAAATTTGGCACACGGTAAAACCAAGCACTGTGATTCTCAGGAAACCGGGAGATGCCTTGGAAATATCCAGGGCCCTGGGAATCCAAGGGCAATTCCTGGGAATCGCAGGGTGAACCCTGGGTTTTCATGGGGATCTCCTGGGAATCATTTCCAGGGTATCTCCTGGTTTCCAGCTATCCTGGGAATCCCAGGGCTTGGTTTTTTCCGTGCAATTTCTAAACAGTGAATGACTAGTGTATTTAACAGATAATTCGTTGGTCCTCTGAATAATTTTTTTTTCAAAAGACTGATGTAACTTTGGAAAATAAAATTTCGACACGAATAAGGGTGGTGATCAGCAGGGTGGGGGCGGGCTGACCCCGGGACGTATCGGGATCGGGCCGTTTACGAGTCGGCCGGACCGAGCTGTCCTAGACCCTTATTTCTTTGTCTCCAACATCATCTCTGTAGTTTCTTTTATTTTTCTAACATACCTCGCGATCCACTTGCATGAAATTACAGCGTACGTGTTCCATCGAGAACCTCTAGCCGTGATGTGACTCACCTCTTGATTCCTAGTTTAATATCTAGCGAAATGAAATCTGTTTCAGTCTTGCCTAGTTGACGAAAATATCTCATGTTGCATTATGCCTACTCATAAAATGTGTTAAATCGAAGTGGTAGCAGGTATTCTCCACCGTCCAAGCGGGCGTATGTGTATCGCGAGTATCTGCGAGTATCCGTGAGAAAGGGCAGGTATCGCCTTATTTTTTTTTTTACCTTTTTTTTTCGAAGTTTTTTTGATTTTTCGCGGTTGCCATTTTTATCAAATTGTGAGACCAAAGGAGTGACACTGTTAAAAAAAATCACGGTCGCCCATACGGAAATATACCGTTTACTTAGATTACGGTGTCTCCGTATATTCGGTTCCGTACCCTCTTTCCATAAGAGCCCATGTAAAAAAACGGGTACGGTGCCAAGGTACGGAAAAGTTACCGCTAATTTCTTTTTTTACGGGGGTTTCCGTTTTAGGTACGGACTGATAACGCCTTTCCGTACCCATTTCCCTATGCTAGCCCATGTAAAAATGGTAGGTACGGTGGCCAGGTACGGTAAATTTCCGTACTCCCTTTCCGAAAAATGGGGAACGGAACGCCGTGACAAGCTCCGTATCCGAGACTGATTTTTTTTACAGTGGAGTCAGCGAGGTTTGCAAAGTTGTCCTTATTGTTATTGTTGTTATCTTAGCTAAATTTGTTTTGGCTTTGAGCTTGCCGCCTCGACCGAAACGGTACTCTAGGCTCGAGGAGGTGTGCGGGGGGTGGAGACGGGGTGAGCGCAGACTCAAGAGGACGCCAAGACACCCGCGAGGCTCCAGTACCTCGGCTCACCGCACCCCGCCCCGCCACGCCCCGCCACGCCCCGCCACGCCCCCAGGCCCATCAGCTAATGGCGTCCGGGTCCGGGAGGGAAGGGGGCGGCGACGGACAGCCTGACAAGATACCATTTTTTTTTTTTTTTATCATCTCGCTTCAGTGGAGCAGCAGCCGGGTGGGTGGCTGCCTGTTGGAGAGGGGGTGGTGGAGTGCAGGGTGCAGGGGTCAGAGTGATTAGACATCAGCAGGGGTTCCGGGGAGGAGCTGCGGGCAGCCGCACTCAAAAAGAAAAAACAACAACAACAACAACAACAACAACAAAAAACAACTGTTTGGGTAGACAACGAGCGCTATGTGCAAAATGCAAGGCACGATGCCGGATATTGGCTGAATTCCCTCTCCTCGCGGGGCTGCTGGCGCGAAGGGTAAAAGAAGGTAAGGGGAGGGGGGGTGTGGTCTTGGCCGTAGGAGGGGGGGGGCGCTGCCGCCAACGGACTGAGTCAGAAGAGCGCCCTCGCTCTCTCTCTCTCTCTCTCTCTCTCTCTCTCTCTCTCTCTCTCTCTCTCTCTCTCTCTCTCTCTCTCTCTCTCTCCCCCCCCCCCCTGACACCTATACGGCGCAACCTATCTGAGAGGGAAAGAGCGAGGTGGTGGTGATGTCGGCTGATGTGGTACAGATACGCGGCGCTATTTGAACCCTCGCGCCGCCGCGGCGACACTAGCGCTCCCGGTGGCTTCGCGAGTGGAGATCCGGTCTGATCTGAGCGCGCTGCGCAGGCTGCGCCGCCCGGCTCCGGCTCGCGACTTGGCTCAGTGGCGCGCCCACTGCCAGACGCGCCGCGCTCTCTCCCACACCACGACCATGGCCTTCTACTCCTCCTCCTCCACCTCCGCGCTGGCCGCGCTGGCCGTGCTCGTGTTCGCCGTCCACCTGCTGCCGCCAGCCACCCAGGGTGAGTGCAGTATGGAAACCCGGGACTGTGTGTGTGTGTGTGTGTGTGTGTGTGTGTGTTGTTTGTGTAGGTGTGTGTTGTGTGTGTGTGTGTGTGACGCACACTTTGCTTGGATTTATTCGTACAATTGGCCACTCAAACGTGTGAATTTTCCTAGGATTTGAGTGGCCGAGTGTACGAATCAATCCTTGCGCACTTTCAAGTAGTGCGCAACATTCACATCCTATGATTTGCGGAGTGAGTTGAACGTCACGAAGTGTACAAGTCTGTGTGTAACCGGCGTACGCGATAAATTATTAATGTTTTTTTTTCTAAGTTGTAGGTACTTAGTTATGAACTACTGTGCGCATGCTGTCAGTCCGTATTATTTTTGTTTGTTATTAGAAACAAACCACTCAAATGTTTCGTATGTAGATGCGCACACGCACTACATTCTTAATGTTTTTACTCAGTTACAGTTAATTTGTGCTGAACAAATGTGTGCATGATGTTGTTTCTTGTAGTATTCACATTACAAACAAAACATTCAAATTTTTTGTGCATGCTTTCGCAAAATAATAGTTATATGCACTCAGACGGAAATTCGTGTGCATCTGGCGTGTAGAATGTGCACCCTAGTGCGTGACTAGTGTATGACTGTCGCGCACTTTCACTCTGCAAACTCAGAGGTGTTTACGACTTAGTCGATCGAGGGGTCGACAACTCGCGTTTTCTCCTGCGTGCAAGGATTGACGCACTCCGCTCTGGAAATCCAAGTGTACGAATGTCGCACACTTGTAGGTGTGCGAGGATTCATTCGTACACTTGGCCACGCAAACGTGTGAATATCCTAGAAAAATTCACACGTTTAAGTGGCCAAGTGCACGAATGAATCCTCGCACACCTACAAGTGTGCGACATTCACACACTTGGGTTTCCAGTGCGAATAAACTCCGCAGCGTCCTCGGGGTGGGGGTGAGATTTAGGCGGTGCGCCTGCATCACTCCGCTCGCTTACCGATGTACTTTAGCTGTCCTCCACTTCGTGCTCTCCAGACCTAATTTGTATTCCGACTGTTCTCCTGTATTCACTAGTAAGCCGAGCTGTCGGCCCGTCGACCCCTCATGTTAAGTACACGCATGCACTTGCAGGTGCGTGCCAGCAAGCTCACATCTTGACTGGCTGCCCATAGCATACACCCAGAAAAATCGTTTATTGGTTCAAGTACATTCTCAAGGGCATAGACACAAGCTCAATTTTTCTCTTGATTCAAGGCATAATACTCAGATTCAGATCAAGAACTTTTCTTTCAAATAAGAACAATTGCGCCTTGTTTCAAGAGCGAAATTGAGCTTCTGTCAATGATCCTGGAAATGTGCTTGCGGATCAAGTAAGGACTGTTCTGGGTGTAGCGTTCTGTAAAAGCCAGAGACCACCACCGCCCTCTGTGCTTCCATGGGGGTCTCCCGGCGCTCGTCTCGTTTCGGCTCCATGAGCGTCATCCAGTCCGCGGCGCGCCTCCACCGGCGAGTTTCCGAGGAATCCTGAGATCTCGCGTGGATGCTCTGGCCTGACTGGTACAGGCCGATCCCCCCGCCGGCCGATACGCGGCACTGTCATTCAAGGAATGTGACGTCACTCACTCGATACTGTGTGAATGGTGTCACGTTCGCTGGATTGTGGAGTCACTTTCGTTTTAACGCGGATCGAGGCATAATGGTGCCGGGCTTGGCCCATTCAAGTTCAAATTAATGTAACGCAGTATTTTAATGAGCGCGTGACACGCGGCAAAAACTACGTCCAGGATTCCAAGCAGCCAGGAAGCTCGTACGAGTAATAAAAAAAAATGCAGCAGCGTCTTGCGGTTTTTCCAAAACTACTTGGAAATCTGGGCGTTGGTTTTACCGCTCAATCTGGTCACATCCCATTTATAAGAGTCGGATAGTGGGGCCTAGGAGGTATTTCCTGGCCTGTGCAGCGTGCATTAGGCTGAAGCTACCTTTCTCGTCCACCTTTTTTTGTTTTCACTCCTTTTTTGTGAATGATGCACATTAATTTCAGAGCTCATGGTGGGGCTTGGTGGGGCCAAGAGGGTATCAACAAGCAGCTCGCGCGCACAAAGTTATCTTTTGCAGCTGGTACCTTTTTTTAGGCCCCCGTTGGTACCTAAACAACAGGAAAATGCCCTTAAATAAGGTGTGTGTGTGTGTGTGTGTGTGTGTTAGACGGCCTGCCCTGATCACTTTAGTCAACTTAAACATGTATTTCATTGTGTATTAGGGCATTTACCAACCTTAAAATATATGTATTATGTTAGCAGGTACGTTTAGTTACTGATTCCTGCGTATGTTCTCTTTCTTCTGTTTTTCTCTAAATTAAAAACAGAAAATTGTTTCTATTTGTAATGACCGCATGCTGTTCGTTCACGCCCGGCCCAGCCAGTTCGGCGGCCCCTCTGTCCATAACTGTTTGGCCTAGAGTTCCCGATTCGCGGTGAGCCGGGGCGGGGAGTGGGCAAACGTGGTGAGTATCGCCTGCTTCTGCACGCAGCTCGCTGGGGTGGGCGTGCTGGAGTGCGCTGGAGGCCGTTTGTCGAGCACCCCCTCTCCCCTCCCTCTGGCTCTCCAATCTCTAGACGACCAAAATAATTTTTTAAAAAATCTCAATCGAGATGGAGTGGTGGCCAACTCTAGTGTTTCCGTTAACGCTTTGCCGTATCTTTCTTGCATTTTTTTCTTTGTATTTCAAACTGTGGAGTGCGTTTTGTGTGTTGGTGTCGTTGTTTGAAAGTATCGGGGTTTCGTCTGAAAAAACCTATAAGCTCTGTGGGTAAGTCATTTTGAACGCCGATCAAGTGTAATTTTAGTCTCGACGCTCACCGTGGCAGCGGCGTCAACGCGAAATGTATTTGTATCTTTTATTTGTACAATGTTATAAATCAAATTTGTAACACGAGTAGTGTGTGCTTTTATTTTCACTCTTTTGTGCCTTGTGCCTTCATTATTTGTAAGGGGCGAAGCACTAGCTTTTACGCACCGAACTGTACAAAAATATTTGCATGTTGAAATTTGCTCTCAAACGTTTCACGAAAACATACATATTCATTCGGAGTGAAGTGAAGACTATCTGGCAGTGACAATAAAGGGCTCGGACAAGCGGCGGGGCGTACAGTGCTGGGCGCGGGGTGACCCCCTTAAAAAAAATGTATGTTGTCTGTCCCGACTATAACTTACTACAGTTAAATGAATTATCTGAAGAAGAAAAAGAAGAAGAAGAAGAAGAAGAAAAAAGAAGAAGAAATTGCGATTCCCGACCGTTTCTTGCGATGACAGAGAGTGTTGCCGCGCGCGGACAGGCCCGTTCCGGGGCGTTCTGCTCTGCTCACACGCCGGACCCGCCCCGCCCCGCCCCGCCCCGCCCCGCCCCGCCCCGCCCCGCCCGCGTCACCGCACACTGCTCGAACGCATTAGCCGGTTTTCTTCCTGGAACTAAAGCGTTCCCATGGTAACAATAGATGTCCTCCAAACTCGTGGCTACAAGCCGCGGTCCGGGCAGCGGCGTGCGCAGGGGAGGGGGGGGGGGGGAAGCCCGGAGGACTTGTTCACTGTAAGCCACAGGGAACCGAGCACAACTGTAGCTTATGCAGTTCCATTCAGCCCAAGGTTTTGGGCGTGTGAATTCGTCACGACAAACCAGACTCCCTCAAAGCCGCTAGGTGTTTGCCGTCGTTCTGTCAGTAACACTTTAACGCAAAAGCAATTCTTAGCGTTGTTTCCCTACCGTGCACTAGAAGAGGATCACAAGTTGGGTGAAGGGGAGGTGCGCGCGCTGTTGTGGCGCTTGAGCTGAAGTGGGAGGTAGTTGGGGAGCCCTCGGCTTTCATCGTTGTTCTGAGGGAACGGCCCCACCCCGCCGCGCCCAGACTGTGAGGCAGGTCCTTGAACGAGCCGCCTACCTGCACCGGCGGCCCGCCGAGCACGCCTGCTCGGGGCGGGAGGCCCTCAGCCGCCTGGTGCACAGGCCGCCCCGGGGAGCACGGCTGCTCAGCGGGGCTGCCTACCGGGCGGGGGGCCCTCAGCCGCCTGGGGCACAGGCCGCCCCGGGGAGCACGGCTGCTCAGCGGGGCTGCCTACCGGGCGGGGGGCCCTCAGCCGCCTGGTGCACAGGCCGCCCCGGGGAGCACGGCTGCTCAGCGGGGCTGCCTACCGGGCGGGGGGCCCTCAGCCGCCTGGGGCACAGGCCGCCCCGGGGAGCACGGCTGCTCAGCGGGGCTGCCTACCGGGCGGGGGGCCCTCAGCCGCCTGGGGCACAGGCCGCCCCGGGGAGCACGGCTGCTCAGCGGGGCTGCCTACCGGGCGGGGGGCCCTCAGCCGCCTGGTGCACAGGCCGCCCCGGGGAGCACGGCTGCTCAGCGGGGCTGCCTACCGGGCGGGGGGGCCCTCAGCCGCCTGGTGCACAGGCCGCCCCGGGGAGCACGGCTGCTCAGCGGGGCTGCCTACCGGGCGGGGGGCCCTCAGCCGCCTGGTGCACAGGCCGCCCCGGGGAGCACGGCTGCTCAGCGGGGCTGCCTACCGGGCGGGGGGCCCTCAGCCGCCTGGGGCACAGGCCGCCCCGGGGAGCACGGCTGGACGGCTGCTCAGCGGGGCTGCCTACCGGGCGGGGGGCCCTCAGCCGCCTGGTGCACAGGCCGCCCCGGGGAGCACGGCTGCTCAGCGGGGCTGCCTACCGGGCGGGGGGCCCTCAGCCGCCTGGGGCACAGGCCGCCCCGGGGAGCACGGCTGCTCAGCGGGTCTGCCTTCTAGGAAGGGGCTCGGCCGCGACATACCACGTATCGTGATTTTAGGGAGAATGTACCCAGGGGGACTTTGCCGCGGCTTTACAACCTGCGACGTGCTGCGAAGAGGAGGAGGAGGATCAGGAAGGTTGGCGACCTCGGCCCCCGGCCTCTGCTCTGGCTGAAAAGGAGGGGGGGGGGAGGCACTCCGACAAGTAATTTTACGCCATGGCCTCCCCAACAAAACAAATTTATAAACCAGAAACTCTAAAATAATAATAATTAAAACATGAAAAAAGTAAGAAGTACTGAGAAACAAATCAAAAATTCTCAAAAAGTGGCAAAAGTTTTTAGGTCTCTCTTAGAAATCAATACATACAACAAAGCAAAATCAACTAATTCATCGCACACACTTTGTGTAAGTGATGCCCCCTCCCCCTCCTCGGGTAAGGCCTCTGCTAGAACCCTGCTGCCTGCAGACCTGCCGGCAATTTCCTGCTGATCTGCAGCCCGCTTGGGGACCGACTGGGGCCCTCTGCGCCGGGCCGGATGTAGCGGCCCGTCTCGTCTCCGACCTCGGAGCCCGGAGCCCCCGGGGCCTCGGCCGGGCCTGTCTGACCTCTGCTAATAACGCGCGGCGCTGTGCAGGCCAGCAGCAGTTCGCGCCGCCCGTGTCCGAGATCTGCCTGGGCTGCATCTGCGAGGCCGTGTCCAACTGCAACCAGTCGCTGCGCTGCTCGGGGGACGTGTGCGGCGTGTTCAGGATCACCTGGCCGTACTGGGCGGACGCGGGCAAACCCGTGCTGGCGCAGGACCAGCCCGGGGACGACGGAGGTGAGTCATCCTGTTCAACAAGCGTGCAGCTTCTTGTAGCCGAGTTAATTTTCATTCGCATACTAGAACGAGTGCTCGTGTGGGAATTTTATCAGGAATTTTCGGCGCTTTTCTAGCGTCGGATAGAAATTCAATCTCCTTAAAGTGTGTGACTGGACGAGACTTTGCTTTCTATAGTGCGTCTGCTTCCGGTTAATTATGCTGAATGCGTTTTGCAGCGTACGCCCGATGCGCCAACGAGCCCTTCTGCGCGGCGCGCGCCGTCCAGGGCTACATGGCTAAATACGCACAGGTGAGTGATCGGCCTGCGCGCATGCGCGCCGCACAGTGTATTGTGTCACTCCAGTCACTGCTCGTTACGAGGCAATAGTGAAATCCCAATAACTCTCCTCTTCGTGGAACGAAATCGGAAATTTCGCTGTCTTAATTCGTAATAATCGTAGACCGGTCGTAAATGCTGTTTCATTTCATCGAAGAGGATTTCCCTGCAGGGAGCTGTTCTCGACAAGAATTATGTCGTAATTTTTCGATTTTTTTTTTTTTAATTGTTTTATTTAACAGTGCGTCAGGCTTTTACAGATAAACCAAACCACCGCACAAAAGAGACAGAGGAAAGGCCTTTGCGCGGGCTAGGGCCTGGCAAGCGGGATAACTTCTTCAAACTAAAACACACGCAGTTCAAACGGCGCGTTTCAAAGCCGCGTTCAAAGCTTACGGAGTTGATCCGTCTGTTTCAGAACCTACGTAGTTCTCCGCTAAAGAGGTCGGAACTGCGTGGGTTTTGAGACTGCAGCCTTTGCGCAGCGAGCTGGCGCTAACTCTCATGCAGCGCGCTGCAGCGGTCCCTCAGACCGCACCCGCCCGGCCCGGCACGGCCTCGAGGCTAGCGCAAACGACTCGGAAATTACCGCGGAAACGAATAAGCTGCAGTCGCTCGTTATCTTTCCCTGGCAGTGTACCTGTCCGAACCGTTGCTCCCCTCCCCGCCCGCTCCTCTCGTCTGTCTGTAGCAATACGAAATTTTATCGAAGTGGACATTATTTTTAGGCGACGGAGTTGCCTTCTAAAAGAAGTCCAAACCTTAGTCAGTTGTTAGAATTAAAATGAAGTTCACGCCTCTACATTATTGTTAATTTTTTTAACCATGATAGGTTGTCCCTGAAGTAACCGTACGATGGTTGATACGATATTCCATTTTTCTGGGAGTAGACAAAAAAATCTAATCGAAGGAATTTTGATTTGTTTATAAAAAAAAAAAATTTTTCTTTTGGAAAATGAAGCGGAGGAAAAAAAAAGAGTTGCCCCATTTCCTAATAAAAACAAGATAAAACGAGCGAGCAAGCAGGCTAGCAAGCGAGGGAACGAGCACGCTCACCCGCCCTCCGGACTAATACTTTAGACTTTCAACGCTTTTCCGTCTACGTTTGGCGCTGATTACACTAACTGTACAACGCTTTTCTGACTACGTTTGACGCTGATTACACTAACTGTACAACGCTTTTCTGACTACGTTTGACGCTGATTACACTAACTGTACAACGCTTTTCTGACTACGTTTGACGCTGATCTCGCTAACTTTACAACGCTTTACGCTAAGCACGCTAACTTTACTTCAGTACAAGCTGCTGATACTACGTATCATTTCTGCTGCAAATTGCGTGTGTGTAATGTGTTGGTTTGTCTCCACCGCGCGTGTCCCAGGACTGCAACGGGGACGGCCGGGTGGACTGCCACGACTACGCGGCCCTGCACCGCCTGGGCGGCTACGGTTGCCGGGGCAACCTGGACCAGGCGTTCCGAGACAAGTTCAGCAACTGCATGGTCCAGGTGGCGCAGCTCAACGGCGGCCAGGTCTAGGAACGCCCCGCCCCGCCCAGCCCCGCCCCGCCACACCCCGGCCGGACACGAGTGCAGCCATGACTCACCGCGGGGAAGACTGTCGTGTGGCTCACGTGTTTTCCGATTTTATTTATTATTCCCTTTTTCTATTCTTCTGTCTGTTTGTGTGTTCGTTTCGCGTCTCCTTGTAAGCTGAAAACACACTCACGCGCGTCTTCCTTGACTCGGTCGGAACTCTCATCCTCAGAAAATAATTCAAAAGGAAACCTCAGCGGCGAGCGCGGAGAAAAAACGACCATAAGACTGTTTGGCGCAGTGACTCGGCTCGGCTCGGATCGACTCAGCCCGGCTCGGCCCGGCTCGCGCGACTCGACTCGACTCGATCCGACTCGGCTCCAGCCGCCCGCCTCGCACACCACTGCCGGAGCCTGTATATGTTTGCATAAAGAAGAAGCCGTGCGAATAAAAACGAGATATTTGCAGACCTTGAATCTCTCTGTTGACCTCTTACCTTCAGCCCTGCACCATGCAGAACAAAAGAAATCAGCAACTTCGTGCCAAAACGAAAACAAGAAAAATATGAATTGAGTTATAATTAAATTACTTTGACAAATTTTTGAAGAAAAAAGTAACGGGATTATTTTAATAACACAGGCACTGTGCCTCGAAGTGAACACTGGTAAAACCAAGGCGTAACTGTACGCTTGCATAAAGCATATAGTTACGCTTGAAGACGTTACGCTTGAAATGTAGCGTACGAAAGAAATTCTCCCACACATTTAGATAGGACAAACAGGCGCGGATCGACCTGTTAAGCTTGATTTCAAGCGTAATGCCAGTACGCTTGAAAACGGGGAGAATACCTACGCCTTAGTTTTACCAGTGAAGTTGTAAAATTTCAATATTACAAATCTTCAATTTACAAGCACTACCTATCAACTTCATATTCGAGCAAGAATGGACTGTCGTAAATTTATAACATTTTTCGTAAGTCGTCATTTTCAAAATATATCGTAAATCTTACGAAGATATTTTTTAATGTCCTTTTTCCATTATTTTTTTTGGCATTTTGAAATTAATTTTCAGCGAAACACAACTGTATGGATAGTGTCGTGCGTTACACGCAGCGTTGCTCCCTGTGACGCACGCGCGCACATGTGTCTTTACGGACGGCCCCCCGCGGTGTCATCCTCCGGTGCCTCCCGTTTCCCACGCGGCCCGGATGGGACAGGGCGGGGCGGGGCGGGGCGGGGCGGACCGGTCGCTGTAAATTATCATTTTAAGGAACACGTTCTGCAGGAGGAGGTGCTTGGCGGCGGCGGCCGGCACCTGGAGGGCGCGCACCTCGTACTGTGGTTTATTTATTTCCTCCGGGGAGGGGGGCATGGTGCGGGGGCTGGCATGTATGTGTGTGTGTGTGCGCGTGCCCCTCACGTGTTCTTTTATTATTATTTTTTTAAAAGGCAGCAGAGCAGAGTGGAGCATGGCGTGTTTGTATGAGCGCCCGGCCCGGCCCCGCCCGGCCCGGAGCCCTGCTGCAGGGGGGAGGAAAAAAAGAAGGAGGAGGAGGATGGTTTTGAATTTTGTAGGACGCGACTAAAACCGTCCGGGTGGGACGGTACAGCCCGCTTGCGCCGCTTGCGCTCCCCCGTGAGGCTGAGGCCGGCCGGCCCGGCGCCACAGGGGCGGCCAACTCGGAAAAATCACCTTCACAGAAATACACGTGCGTATTTCTAAAATACAAGAAATGGATGAAAAATGCAAGGGAATATACGCACGAAAATCGTTAAGCAATGGATCAAAATAGTTACCAAAAAAAATACAAGAAAAACACCAAGAAATGCATGAGAAGTACAAAGAAATACAAATAAGTTAGTGATCACAGAAATACATGAGTTCGCCCCTCGCCAGCAGCGACTTCTTGTCTGTTGCGAGAACTATAATATTACTAGCCTAAGTATTTTGCCAATAAAAATAAAATAAAAAAAAGTCTAGCTGACACCTTCAAATTCGTTAAAATCACTAGTTAAATTTTATGTTTAGTGTAGGTGTTGTGTTTTAAGGTATCGTCCGCTAAAAGTAATTTTAAAAATTGAAATAAAAGGAGCAAAATGAAACACGCAGGGAGGAGGCCGTGCATCCCGCCTGAGCAGCCAAATAATTACGGAGAAAGGCCGGCTGCGCACCGCGAGCCGCCTCCTCGCTTCCAGTTCTTTTTCTTTATAAATTCATCTGCGCGGCAATATAACGACGATGCGAATTCTGCGCCAGGACGGTATGGGCACGAACAGGACAGGGCAGGGCAGCTGTGGAGCCGAGCCGCTCCTATAAAGGAGCTGCAGTGCGCGCGGGCACGCCCCGCCCCGCCCCGCCCCCGCTGAGAACCTGAGATGCGCGCCGTACCACGCCGCGCGACACTCTGTCTGTATACTTTACTTTTAGTTAATTCTCGCCTCCGCCACGCCCCCGTCTCGGCATCGCGTCGGCTCTTTCGCTGTCGCCGGGCCAGCCTGAGGCGCCTCGGAGTAGCACTGTGAGAAATTCTCGTACCGGGTACGGGAAAATTTTCCATGAGAGGTCTTGTACAATAACGATTCTTTTTTGTGAATTTCTTATAACTTGTAGGCATCCAAGCGCGGCGGGCCTGCTAGGCGCCTGTGCGGTAGGCACCCTGAGGACACCCGTGCGCGCCGGGCCGGTGTCGCAGCGGATCTGTACCGCTGAACCAGTGCCCCCCAGTAAAATATCCCCAGCCCAGGCCGGTTGTTAAACCTTTGTACAAATAAATGCCCGAGGCCTTTTGCCCCGGTGGCAGAGCGGTTAAATTACACGCTCCTCTCCTACACTGGTCAGACAGTGGGGAAAACGACTAAGGTAATCCAGCTGACAGCCGTTCGGTAGTGCGGCAAGGTTAAATCCGGGGAAATTCAAAGTAATCCGGTGTAATCCGGGGAAATTTTAGGGTCTCTAATGTCTCGAGGATCCCTAGGGTTTCTAAAGTGCCTAGGGTTCCTAGGGTACCCAAGGTTCTCCAGGGTCCCTTGGGTCCCTGCGGGTCCCAAGGAACTTAAGGTTTTTCCAAGGTCCCTTGGGTCCCCTCGGGTCCGAAGGAACTTAAGGTTTTTCCAAGGTCCCTTGGGTCCCCTCCTCGGGTCCCAAGGGAACCAAGGTTCTCCAAGGTCTCTTAGGTCTGTAAGGTCCTTAAGGTCCCTAGGATCCCTAGCGGTCCCTAAGGACCCAAGGTTTTGCCCGGGACACTTGGACCTCGAGTCCAGCAACGGCCAAAGGGAATGTCAACTCAGAATCGATTGATGAGCAACAAAGTCGAAAAGCGCAAAGTCGTACGTGTACGAGATATGTTGTACATAATCACTGACTACCAAGAACACAGGAAATTGTCAATTTTTATTTAAGTTTCTTTTATATTTAATTTGTTTTTCACCCCCCCCCCCCCCCCCCCCCCCCCCCTAAAAAATTACAGGGTGTGTCGGAAAACACGAGATATAGTTTGCGGATCTGCCTAGCATTGTAAGGCGGCGCCGCCGCCCCTAGGGAAGGCAGACCCGCAACACTGTTTGGTGTTCTGTGAGGCGCCCGGCCGGGACCGGGACAGCGTGCGGCGGTCAATATTTAGAGTCCACTTTTCGCTCCCGTTGAAGCGCGCACTGACGTCCAGGTTTCCTAAAGCGTCAGTTTCAAGAAGGAAAAAGAAATATACGAAAAGAAGCTGCACTCAGAGTAAACTGTAAAAATTGTTTTTTCCCGTGTCGTGTTTTTTTTTTAAGAAAACAATAACATTGCAGCTCTAGTAAATTGGTAAGCAATAGGTAGGTCAACTGCGAGGTGAAAAAATACGATTTTCTAAATCAATATTTATATCAATGTTTTTGGAATAAAAATATGGGTTGGTCAAATGTGAGGTAGGTCAACTAAAATATACAGAAATACGAGAATATTTTTGTCATATATATTTTGATGCCTCTAAATAAAAATATGGGTAAGTAGGTCAAATGCGGGGTAGGTCAACTGATCCGCCCCGCGAATAAGTTCTGCCAAAGAACAATTTTTTAACACGCAATTCGTTTCACAAAATTCAGATATGTTTTCTTGTTAATTTACGAAATGATTTTCCCACAGAGTAGCTGAAGAGCTTCGGACGCCTGGACGTGGTTATTTCTGTCTCTTTATCGCCTTGCGATGCGGTCACCTCGCCGGGCCGAGCCGGCTCGCGGAATTCCTCCTCGCCGCGCGAGATTTGGCTCATCCGGGTACCTGCACCGGTATCGGTACCGCTGCCTGGTCGTGTCTCGAGTACCCGGACCCCGGACCCGTCCTGCCTGGCGCCCGAGGGTCTGCATAGGCGTGCGCAATTAATTGTTTAATTGGTTCAAGTGTCAATTATTTTTGTAATTGTTTTGATTATTTAGTGCACGATTATAATTGTTGTAATTCATAAATGATTAATGATTGATATAATTGATAACTGATATTGTTTCGGCATCGATTGCATCGATTACCAATTTTTGACATTTACTAATTTATATACTAATATATACTAGTATACTAATTAACTATCCGAAACACAGTTCTGGATTTTCATAACTAATCCATTTTACCAATTAATTTTAAAAATTAATCGAACGGGATCAGTGTTGCCAGAAAGTTAGGCCAAAATCCCGCTCAATACACCGGTGCGTAACGGGACTGTGTCTCCGCCTGCCTACTAGGCAACATCTGTGCACGAGTGCAGGGGAGTTGCCTAGCAGGCAGGCGGAGGTACAGTCCCGTTACGCACTGGTGTGGGATTTTTGCCTAACTTTCTGGCAACACTGAACGGGATACCGATTATCAATCACGCATCATTGCGTTGCGGCGATTATCGATTATTTTAATAATTGGTCAATTCCTACTCATGTTCACAATCGCAGACGTGGAGGACGGGGATGGAACCGCAGACGGCTGCACTGATCTGCTGAGAGTACCCGACCGCGTGGAGGTTCCGCCAAGTTACCCACAGCTCGGTACCTGTCCCGCCCCTCTGCCGGGTCGTGTCTCTCGAGTACCCGATCCGTCCTGGTACTCGCTCAGGAGGTAGTGGAGGACGGGGCATGGGACCGCAGACGCCACCGCACTCAGCAGCAGCAGAGGGGTACCAGGTACCCGTCCCCGCGGAGGTGCCGGCAAGAAGAAGCTACCCGCCGCGAGCTACCCGCAGATCGCGGCCCAGCGCGCGGCAGCGGCAGCGGCGGTATGGTCTGGTCGCTCGAGGTCAAAGTCAGGAGAGGAGAGGAGAGGAGAGGAGAGGAGAGGAGAGGAGAGGAGAGGAGAGGAGAGGAGAGGAGTGGAGAGGAGAGGAGAGGAGAGGAGAGGAGAGGAGAGGAAAGGTAAGCTGAGCTGTCATGGGGAGCGGGGACGGCGGGGGTACGGGAGGTGCACGCTACGCTACGCCACGCCTCCAGAGGCCCGGCCGGTCCGAGCGGAGGGCGCGCGGGGGCGGGGCGAGAGGGGCGAGAGTGTCGGGCCTCTCTCTCTCTCTCTCTCTCTCTCTCTCTCTCTCTCTCTCTCTCTCTCTCTCTCTCTCTCTCTCTCCATCTCTCTCCCCCCCCCTCCGCGAGTAGCTCTGGCGGCACGCGCCGGCAGTGCTGGTCGCGGTTCATCGGCGTGTGCTCGTGTGCCGTCTGTCTCTCCAGCTCTCCGCCGCTGCCCTGCCCTGCCCTGCCCTGCCCTGCCCTGCCCTGCCCGGGCCTGTCCGAGGCCTCCAAGCCAGCACCTCCTCCTCCACCTTCACCTCGGCGATGACCTCCAGGTCCGCGGCGACGCGGTGCTGACCGGCCTCGGCCCCGGCGCGCCCCGGCCCCCGCCTCCATCGCCGCCATGCCGCGGCCCGCGGTGCTCCTCGGCCTCGCCGGCCTGCTGTGCGCGGTCACCGCCGCCTCGCGTGAGTCGTCCTCGCCGTCTGCTTCAACGTCATCGACCCCACGACGGGCCTGGTGCCTGGTCGGCTCGGCCCGGACCCGCGTGCATCGCATGCTGTCTGCAGCCAACTAACTAGCCACTACTGCTATACGCTGCTACTTGCCCGGCCCCAGGCCCGCCGCGCCCAGCTCCGGCCCGGCCCGCGTATTTGTGTTGTGTTATATCACCAATGTTTGGGTAACTCGGCGCCACGCCCCACCTCGCCCCACCCCACCCCACCCCGCCGCGCCACCGCCACCGCCACAATCAACACGCCGGAGATAGCAGCAGTCGGTCGTTCATAATTAGCTCTATATCGGGATGCATGAGTGGAAGCGCTGAAAGTTCCCGGTGAGCGTCGCGCCTCTCCGCAACTCGCTGTCACCCGATCCGCGTCAGTAGACCGGTTCCGAAGTGCGCTCTATACTCGCCATGTCTCTCTCGCATCTATATACGGCTCGCCCCATGAGTGCGAGAGAGACAGAGCGAGGAGAGCGCTCTTCGGAATCAGTCGTCAGCTGTTTTGCGCTGTCTGCGAGCCCCGTCCAGTGCAGTGCGCAGTAGTGTAGTGCTGTGCAGTGTAGTGCATTGCTGTGTCGTATAGTGTGTTTCGATTAGAAAAGGGAGAAGAATAGCGGATAGAACAAAAAGCGTCCTGATTGGCTGAGCCGCCCACCACTACCACCCACCACCACTAGCGCGCTCACGTGGCGCGGAGCGCTCAGCCAATCAGGACGCTTTTGTTCTATCCGGTATTCTTCTCCCTTTGCTAATAAAAACACACTAGAGTGCAGAGTTGTGTACCGGGGCTGTGGCGGTTCGTCAGGCCGAATAGTTGATCGATATCGTTCGTTTCCCACAAGTTTTTGCGCGCGCTACCAGTATAAAACATTTTTTTTTGGGGGGGGGGTGACACTCTACTTGGAAATGTGCGTTTTTTCTTAACATATCATTCGTAACATTATAAGCATGCAGATCTAAGAGCAAATTCGTGCGTAATGAGGTATGTACGTAGAGTTTTACACAGACTTCTGCAATTAGTACACAATACTCAAAACAAAATTACACAATAATAAACATAATTATGTAAATTATTATTCACGAAATTGTTCATAAATTTGCATGTTTATCGAGTTATTTATGTGTTAAGGACGAAAAAGTACATTTCCAGTTTGTGTGCAAGCAACCGCCACACGGTTCGACCCGAAAATCATGGCTGACAGGACTAAACTCAATACGGCTCTGACGTTACCAAAATAATGAGGTCGTGTCACAACCGATATCGCTCTGTCTGTCTCTTGAATGATTGTAATGCGATACGTAACAGGTTGTGCTCGCTACGTTCATAGCGACACTTTGTCGGCTCGAGAGCGCTGCTACCCGCGCACGGGCACCCACCACCGGCCCGCTCAGCTGTCCGGTCCCGGCCCGAGTGGCGCCATCCCCATCACCCTCACCAGCGCGCTAGTGTGCGTTCTTCCCCCCCCCTCCCCCCTCCCTCCCTCCCTCCCTCTCTCTCTCTCTCTCTCTCTCTCTCTCTCTCTCTCTCTCTCTCTCCTTCTCCCCCTCCCTTCCTCTGTCCCTCTCTCTCTCTCTCTCTCTCTCTCTCTCTCTCTCTCTCTCTCTCTCTCTCTCTCTCTCTCTCTCTCTCTCTCTCTCTCTGTCCCTCTCTCTCTCTCCCTCCCTCTCTCTTTTTCGCTCGCACGCGCCGGTTCGGAGCTGTTGTCTCTTCATTTCCAGTAAAAATAAAAGGCGATCGAAATCCCTTAAGGCTTGAGGTATGGCAGGTTGGGGCGGGGCGGGGTGGGGCGGGGCGAGTCATGGCGGGGCGCTTGTGGTCGTGCTCCAACAGGATCTCCGGGGCAGCGCATCCTGCTCCCCCCCTCCCCCTCTCTCCCCTTCCCCCGTGCTTCTCCCCACAAAGTCGCGCGGACGTTCGTTCGCCAGTCTGCGAAGATATTTGCAGAATGTCGGTTTCGCGATAAGAGAGAAAGAGAGAGAGATATAAAAACCACTGGCGGTCCCCAGGAGGCACTGGCGTGTCGGGTGTCGGGTCGGAGAGACGCGTTGGGTTTCCCCGCTAGAGCGCGTCATAAAATACATCGAGGCGTTTAGTATAGTGTCGTGTTCTCAGCTCTTCGTTTTATTTTTGTTTCAGCTCTTCTCGATAAAGTTTGTGACGCGTAGCGTTGCCGTGTCAAGTAAAGTGCCGGATTTTTTTCTATTTCTTTTTTTTTTTTTAATCGGAAAGATTGTCCTGCATTTTAGTGAAGGTCCGCAGTGTTCAGGCGCTGTATGGTGTATCTGCCGGGTGTTGTCGATAATGCAAGGGGGCAACCAACTATAGTATAAGAACAGCGTACACAGAAATACCCGGCAAACAATAAAAATACAGCGAAATAATTCAATATACTTAGAAATAGCCTGAAATACGCCCCAAAGAATCGAGAATAATGGAATACAAGAAATACACGGAGGTGGAGTGTACACACACACATTTAAAACAGCTCTCCGCTCCGCCCCTCGGTCGAATGGGTGAATGGAAACGCCAAAGCAGTGCGTTTGAACAGGTGAACTCGGTGCATATATACACCGCATAACTCTTTTGCTTGCTGCTGCGGGTTTATTTGATAACAATATTTGACTTTCGCGCGTTCGTTTACGCACTCGCCGCCGCGTTCCACACGTGGATTCCAGCGCGGGGCGGGGCCGGGCCAGGCCGGGCCGGCGCAATCGGATTAAGCTGCGGGGAGTTAGCCACCACTGCGGATGTCACTTCAGCCGGTGAAAAATTCCCGCTCGGGCGTCCGGTTTGCCCACGAATCCGCACACCCTGACTAACCGCAATAACATCACTGTTAAAAAATTTCTACAGTAATTTCCACAGTATTGTCCTGTCAATTTTTTTACCAGGTCTGCGCTGTTTTATGATGCTACGGAACGTCCGTTCCTGATGAGTACAGGAGTCTCCGTACTTCCAGTGACTGTTTTGTCCATACAACCGACGACAATATTTTGACACGCCTCAAACTTTTACGGCACAATGGGTACAGAACCTTCCGTAGTTGGTCAGGCCGGTCTACAGTACTCACTGTACTTTCAAGGTACGGAACGTACTGTGGTGGAATAAAACGGTGCTTCCGTACCTCTCCTGTAGTTTGGGTACAGAATTTTTAACAGTGATGTGAACCGTAGTTTTCGCCCCAGTATGATTGGGTTTCTTCAACTCTCACCGAACTCACTGAACCCCACTTAACGGCAGTCTGGTTACTGCAGCCACTGAAAAAAAATTGTCTCGTAGATGGACAATTTACTTTGCAAGTTTATTGCTATGTACAGAACTCTTTGAAAAACTATCTACCGGGTACTGGGAGGTTGTGCTATCAGTCTGAAAAACTTTTCAGACTGATAGTACACACATTTTGAAATGGTAAATTACAAAATAATATACATCGTAAATATACGAACATATTTTTTTACAGTAAATCACTGTGAAAAATATTCGTAAAGGTTACGGCAAAAATTTCCATGATAAATGTCGTAAAATTACAACTCCCAGTTTGTTGCGTTGTTACGATGAATATTTTACGCCGTGTTTCTTCTTAGTTTTCTTTTACTAATAAGAATTTCTGTCGTAAATTTACGACTGCGCTCGTAAATTTACATCTCTGTGTCGTAATCACAAATTACGAAAAAAATCGTAAATTTACGAATATTTTCTTCAATGATAGGTTATATGATGACAATGCAATTGCACAATGCGCACTCGACCAAGGAGGGGCCTCATACAAGATGTGTGCAATGACATTTTTTTTTACTTTTGATTTATTTTTTGCTTTGACTTTTCCTTTGTCACTTTGTGATTAAATTTGATTTTCCCCCGCATTACTTCGGACTATTTTCATTTGTTTTCAAATTTTGTTCATTTCTCCTCTTTTTGCCCCCCTGATGATTTTCCCCGGTCTGCCTGCGCTGCCTCTGCTTCTCCATACAGTCCTACTCTCATGCTCTAACAGTGCTCCCTGTCCTTGTGCAGCCGGGGTGTTCGTCTCCAACCTGAACGCGGCCTGCCTGCGCTGCCTCTGCTTCTCCATCACGGGGTGTAACGCCACGGTGGGCTGCTCCAAGGGCTACTGCGGGCCCTTCTACATCTCCAGGGTCTACTGGGCGGACGCGGGCAAGCCCGTGTTCCCCGAGGACGACCCCGAGCGCGCCGGGGGTGAGTGCATGCGGGACAGGGGCGTGGGCGGGGCGGGGCGGGGCGGGGCGGGTTGGACAGTTGCTCGTAATCACCGTGCCCTGATTG
Source organism: Frankliniella fusca (assembly GCA_029379305.1). Taxonomy (NCBI): domain Eukaryota; kingdom Metazoa; phylum Arthropoda; class Insecta; order Thysanoptera; family Thripidae; genus Frankliniella; species Frankliniella fusca. Next base: position 1,074,766 of record JAHWGI010001227.1, on the reverse strand, counting down.
AACCAGGCGCCGCCGTCAGACTCCATAGACTAGACTCCAGCAGACTATAGACTCGGCCAGACTCCCGGACCCGCAGCAGCCCGCTCAAGTGCTCTCCAGCGAGGCGATTCCGAACATAGCGTTGTAGTGTCCTCTCTCTCTTGTTGCTCAGCGAGTGCGACAAGGATAGAGAGCGACGAAACCAGTGTGCGGAATCAGCTTACAGGAGGGGGCACCGGTGAGATGCTCAAGCAAGCGGGGTGGGGTGGGGTGGGGCCCGGGGCCATCCCCGTGGAGAAGGACAACAATTCAATAAACGTTAATTGAATTACCTGAACGGCGAGGGCCGCTTCATCCGTCTCTCATGTCGGCCCCGCCTACGCGTCCAAAATAACTGCTAATACAATTTTGGATGGTGATGTATAGGAGGACAGAGTTAATCCCAGCTTAATGATGAACAACCCAATGTCGCGGGACCCGTCGCTGCTTACCAGCAGACGGGTGAGTGGCTGTCCAAAAAATAGTAAAGGAAAGGAGATGTTTCCGGAGATGTGCAGCACCCCGTTTCACAACGTATCATGTATAGTTTTTAGTTTGATGATGATATCCTTTAAGTATCTGGACCAAAAATTATAACAAGACATGAATGTGAGAAGGTGTGAGCAAGCTCATGAGGGAAGCTCTCTAAGAGGGAATACCGGGGAATACCAGAGGATGCCGCACCGATATCGCCGCCCTACTCCAACCTCTTTGCCCTATACCCCCCGAGGGTCCAAGTCCACGTGATCTTACGACAAAACGCTTTCCAGATTAAGATGTCCTTTGCAATGTCACTTTCTTACAAATTCATTTTTTTTCTTTTTGCCCTTTCAGCCTACCAGGACTGCGCGCGCGAGTACAACTGCGCCGCCTCCATCGTCACGAACTACATGGCCAGGTTTGGCCGGGTGAGTCCGCAGTGCGGTGTTGGAAATAACTCTGAATTTTGGTGTACAAACGTGGTGTATTTTTGTGAATTAGTAGTATCTTCTTTTTTTCAGTTTGCTTTTAATTTCTCATAATTTTTTTTCGAAATTATTGTTAATTTTTGTGACTTCTTATTTGTAAAATTTTTGCATTTCTCTTATGGATTACGGGTTGTGCAGAAATTTCAGAGTTGTTTCTCCCTCGGGTGTTGGTTTTGGCATGATAGTTTGGGCTGACGCCTGCACCTGTGCGAGCAAATCCCGCCAGTGGGTTGCGTACCCATCAGGCGCTGGCGGGCGGAGGGGAGGGGGTGGGTCACCCCAAAGGGGCCGTCAACTTCGATATTCCGCCGTGCACAGGATGATAATCCTTCGATATTTCCTGAATATTACATGTATTACTGCTAATATGACATAAATATTACACATCTTTCTTGATTTATACTCTGTCAATTTGCTTCAAAATTCCCAATATGACCAGTTATAATATTAATATTCCACCGTACATACGGGGAAACTGAGTGGACGACCCCTTGGGTCACCCCCACCCCACCGTGGGCCCCCGGGGACGACGGACTCCTATGAGTGCGGCTCGTGATGTGTGTGCGAGAGAGATTCCCGCCTAGTGTTTCCAATCGGTCGTATATTGGTTGTACCCGACTGTCTTCCGTCTCTCTCCCTCTCACTTGACACGCATGAGAGTGAGAGAGACGGAAGACAGTCGGGTGCAGCCAGAATCCGACCGATTGGAAACAGTATTCCCGCCCCTTTGTTGCTGTAGCAGTGGCAACCAAAGCTACGAACACGAAACGAACTCGCAGGTTACCGCGGCAGCCCATTTCCCGTCTGTTTAGCATTTCATGTCGTCCGTCTTGACGCGGAAACCTTGGGGAAAAGTTTGGGATCGGGACTTTCTTGACTCGTCGGGCACACTGGTGGGACAAGGACCCTCCCCTCACCTCCGTGTACAAGCCCTCTCGTTAAACAGAGCAGAGCGCTCAAGGTGGGGCGAGCCGTCGAAAATGGTTTGCAAATATTAGAAACCGGAGGCGTCGAGGGTCGAGTCGCGCTAGATTTTGGACCACGTATTTCGATGCTAATGATATAATTCGGCAAGTAGGTCGCGTTGGCGTTGTCTCCACATTGTGAAACCTACAGTCAAATAATACAAAAACGTCGTGATTCAATTTTAAGCGTGTGGTGTTTTTCTTACCCTTTTCATGTTTTTTAAGGCAACAGATTTGCCTTTCTAAATCGCTGGAAAACTTGCGTGTTTTGTTTGGGTGTATATCACAGGACCACTTTTTGTTTCATGAGGCCCCTCACCGCAGGAAATGAACTGAACAGCGGAACTTTAAAATATTAAGCATCCTGTAGAATGTGATTTTGTACATTCGATTCTGAAGTCTAGTTAAATCTGATGTCTGGAAGAAATTTTGTAATTTTGAATAGAATTTTTTTCTCTTTTTTTATGACATTGACGGGTTAAGCGTGGTATAAAATAGCAATCTACTAGTTAACGAATTTTTCACAAGTTCAATAGATTATACTACGTCACTGAATACCTGGGGCGAAACTAACAAACAAAAATAAAAGGTGCGTAAATCTCTCAGACGACGATATATCACATTCATCTGCAAGTGCTAGTTCCGCTTTTTATGAATCCAGGTCCATCCGCTTCTATCCCATCTATCTAAAAGTATGGGGGGATTTCTTTCCTAAACGTTTTATTTCAAGCGTGTCCTCTTCAAGCGTATAGCTGTACGTTTCATTCAAGCGTACAGTTACGCCCAAGTTTTACCAATGCAAATAATCCCCTGCATGAGGAGGTGTAACACCGGGACCGGGAGTCTTTGGGCGCGATGCGCCGGCAGAGGGCACGGTGGCGTCGACCACCATACGCGTGTAATGCACCGTGGGCGCAATCAGAGCGGGGCGGGGCGGGGTGGTGGGGTGAGGCAGGGTGGGGTGAGGTGGGGTGGGGCGACACCTCATTAAAACTTGCCCTCACCCTGACCACGTCCCCGGCCCAACCCCACCCCCACCCACGGACCCTGGCCAGTCGTCCGCGCTGGTCACGCCCCGCCACGCCCCACCACGCCCCACCACGCCCCGCCACGCCCCACCACGCCCCGCCACGCCACGCTACGCCTCGCGAGGGCGCGCGTGCTTAGTTGCTAATGCCGCACTAAGTCCCGACCCCGCCTGTCTGAAGACTGATTCGGAAGAGCGCTCTCCTCGCTCTGTCTCTCTCGCACCCACACGGCGAGGAGAGCACTCGGTCTGAATCAGTGCGCTGTCTGCCCGCCCCTCCCCAGGACTGCAATCGCGACGGCCTCACCAACTGCGACGACTACGCCATGATCCACTACAACGGCGGCTTCTCCTGCGAGACTTCACTCGAGGGCACCAACTTCTCGGCCAAGTACGAAGTCTGCCGGCCGGGCGCGCTGTCGGGTGAGTCTGCATAATAGAGCCCACCCCGCCGGCCCCGCCCCACGCTGCACGCGTTCCTATCCATGCCTCGCATTGGCACAGCAGCCCCGCCCCGCCCCGCCCGGAGCAGTGTGTGAGGACCATGCTCGCTCTCGACTGCAGCCCGCCCGGCGGGGTGGGGCGGGGTGAGACGAGGGGCTGTCAGCCACCCCTCGCCCCCCCCCCCCCTTAACATTCCACCCCTTTCCTCTTCTCAACTCTCCTCAACTCTAGCTAACCTCTCGCTCTTCCCTCTCCCCAGTGTACCGGGTGTTTCTTTGAATGCGTAACAGTGATGCGGGATTGCATACTCGCCAGCGCTGCAGGGGCCACGGCGCCTTACGGGCGAATAGGGTAGGCAAACCCGCAACACTGTTACGCATTCAAAGAAACACCCGGTACAATGGTGGAGTGACCGCAGTCGCGGTCGGTATTTTTCGGTGTTTACCGTATTAGAGACCGTAATGTTCTTCTTCTTAAAGTGCTTTTTTTTTGTTTCTTCCTTGTAATCGCAGTGATTTTCTCGTTTGTGCCTGAGCTGAGTTCCTCCTCCTCTCTGTCGCAGATGCCGGGGCCTGATCGACGCGCTGCGAGTTGGCTGCAGTGAGCGAGCGAGTGAGTGAGTGAGTGAGTGAGTGAGTGAGTGAGTGAGTGAGTGAGTGAGTGAGTGAGTGAGTGAGTGAGTGAGTGAGTGAGTGAGTGAGTGAGTGAGTGAGTGCGAGAGTGCGAGTTTGTGTGAGTCACCGTCAAAAACACTGACAACAAATATAACCTGAAAACTGATGTAAGAAATATATATTTTTTTACACCTTTTACGTCTTTTTTATAAAATGAAATAAAGACTAATCGCCGCTCGTCGGCCCCGTCCGGTGGTACAGTAATTTCCTGGAGCGTCCTCTCTCTCTCTCTCTCTCTCTGTGATCATCAGGGAGGGAGTGTGGGGCCAGGCGTGTAGCTCCAGCTCCCCCTGGTGATCGTGTTCATGAGTTAGCGGATCGGCCCCACCCCCCACCCCGCCCCACCCTGGCTCACTTTACCCCACCCGGCCCAGACGCATGCGGACCCTCTCCACAGGTCTATTGTTTTGCTCCCTTAATACTGATGTTAAACTTGTTCGCTCAGGGGTTGAGAGGTGGGGGTTGAGCTGGCGGAGGCGCGGCGGGAATAATGTGAATGGAAGCAGGGAAACAATATTGCCGCAAAAGCATTGTGTTCCTTACGTCGTGTTTTTCGTTACTTTCTTGTTTGTATTTTATTTTTATCTGTTTTTTCTTTTGTTTCCTCTTTTTTGGTTGACAATGAGGTCGATCGTACAAAAATATACATAAATATAAAAAATGATAAAAAACGATAATGTTTTCTCCTTATAACTTACGATGTATGAAAAATGGGGTGAAAAATGGCGATGAAAACTTGTCGAACTCACGTCCTTTTTTTTTTACTCGCACAGTGGAGATGAGGGTGAATCAGGGGAGACAGAAAGTCATCTCCACGATGCGGACTAGGTTCTCTCTCTCTCTCTCTCTCTCTCTCTCTCTCTCTCTCTCTCTCTCTCTCTCTCTCTCTCTCTCTCTCTCTCTCTCTCTCTCTCTCTCTCTCTCTCTCTCTCTCTCTCTCTCTCTCTCTCTCTCTCTGACACACACACACACACACACATCTCTTACTCGCGGCTCTCGCGAGATGCCGCACACAGCCGGCTAGACGGCTACATTCCGACATGTGATTATACTGCACCGATATTCGATATCTGCGACAGACAACTTTCTCAATAACTGGCAGGCGCAACGGCTTGAGTGGGTCAGGTCAGGGACCCTCCGTCTGGGGAGGAGGCGGAGTCCGCCGTCTGCCTGCAGAGCGATTCCGGTTGTCTCTCTCGCTCTCAAGGAGTCCGCCGAGGGTGCGAAAGCGCTCTGTCTCTCTCGCTCACAAGGGGTGGGCCTACGAGTGCGCGCACCGGAATCGCTCTGCTGATGAGGGAGCCGTCTGCCCCACCCCGCTCCGCCTAGGTGTGTTATTGGTGAAGTTGAGTGGCTCTACCACCTAGCCTGACCTGCTCCCGAGAGCTGCTCGAGAGGATCTAGGGGTTCTCGAGGCTCTGGAGGGGGAGGGGGTATTGGCTCGTTGGCCAACCTCGGGGTGATTGACCACGGGGATTGGGCACCGGGAGGACGACTTGCATGATCGTGGATCGGGTGGTAAACCAGAGGGGTAACCCGGAAGTAATCCGAGAATGGATCCTGGGGTAATCCGAGGGTAATTCAGGGCTAATCCGGAAGTAATCCGAGGATGGTCCTAGGGTAATCCGAGGGTAATTCAGGGGTAATCCGTAAGTAATCTTAGGGTAATCCAGCGGTAGTCCAGTAGTAATCCGCGGATAATTCATCGGGAATCCAAAGAATCATCCGCGCTGCTATCTAAGGAGTTCGCCGGGAGTAATCCTTCAAGTGATTCATAGGGCGGGTAGAATCGGGGATTGGACCGGGTAACTTTACGGTAATCCAAGCGGTAAGCACGCTCTCCCCTCCCCTCCCCTCACTGGTGGTCGGGCTTGACGGTGGTCGGGCTGAGCTCGCTGCCCTCCGCGTCCGGCTCGAGGATCTTGACGTTGCGCACGCGCGCCGAGGTGGACGGCGGCGCCTGCGTGGTGGTCACGATGCTGGAGGGCAGCCCCAGCCCCTGCGGCGAGTCGTACAGCTGCAGCCCGCGGGCCGCCTGCGCCTGCGGGAACAAGTGAGAGAGGCGCCTTCAGCTTCACGGCCTTCACGGGCTTCACGAGACTAAATCCAGCACCGCAGCGTAGCGGCAGCCAGCCGCAGAGCCTAATGGTGAGCATTTGCATCTAGATCGATTCAAATAGCGCGCGCTCATCGCAAAGCCGCGCGCGCGCGTTCAAAGGGTGCACCCGATTGGGAGGGAGACCCTGGCAGACACGCGCGAGGGAGATACGATTTTCCAAATTGTGGTGTATGCCTGGAAATTTTGTGATTTTTTGTCAATTTTTGCTTGAATTTTACCTAACTATTTGTGAATTTTTCTGATTTTTATCCCAATTTTTTTTCTAAATATAATGAGGTGTACAAAAATATGAGAGTTGTTTCCCCCTCGCTCACGCGTCTGTCCTGTGGCGCTGCTGCAGCTCACGGAGTAAAAGATAGCTGACTCAGCAAACCTCATTTCAAATACCAGTGGCTGATTAACCCCGGGCACTTTTTGTACTATGCAACCCGCCCGCACCGCTCCATCCGGGACTGCATACCCAGCAGGCGCCGGGGACCGGCTCGAAGCGCGCGGACGCTCCGCTCCGCTACTGTTGTTGCAGCCATTGCTCCGAACGGGCCCTGTCGCGGTTCACGCGGTCTACGGCGGAGCGTTACAGGGTGTAGGTTCGCGGTTTTGCGGGGGTAAACCGCGAGTCCGCGGGGAAAGCTCGCGGTCCGCGGGTCCTGCCGCGGGGGAATTTCACGTACCGCGGATCTTCCCCGGGTCCTTCGTAGACTGTGAGCTACCCGCGAGAAGGATCTACGGACCGCGACCTTCTCCCGCGCGTCTGTGCTAGGAGCCGGACCCCGGCGCCTGTTGGGTATGCAGTCCCGGATGGAGCGGTGCGGGCGGGTTGCATAGTACAGAAAGTGCCCGGGGGTTAATCAGCCACCTGGTATAGAGCCTACAACTTTTTTGTTTGCTGTTGCAGCTATATTGTAGCTGGCACAGAGCAGAGGACTTAGCTATGACAGCCTGCGAAGGTAGTTGCGACAGCAATATTTGTCGCTGTTGCGTGTGGGGACGCACCTGCCGCGCATGCTGCCGCGCCAGCTGCTGCTGCTGCATCCTGTTGATGAGCATCCGGATGAGCAGCTCCTGTCGGGGGTCGTACTGCTGCTGGGCGTCGTCAGCCTGCTGCTGCACCTGCTGCTGCACCTGCTGCTGCACCTGCTGCTGCACCTGCTGCTGCTCCTGCACCTGCTGCACTCGGCGGTACGCGGCGCCAGCGGGCCGCACGGGCGCAAACAGGCCTGCTGCAGCAGGTCCCTGCTGCTGCTGCTGCTGCTGCTGCTGCTGGTGGTACGGGCCGTACGGGTACGTGCTGTACGGGTAGGGCTGCTGGTAGGCGTACGGGTCGTACGCGTAGCCGCGGTGGTACATGTGGTAGGCGTGGCGCTGCGCCAGGTACGGGTCGTAGCCGTACGGGTCCTCGTCGTAGTACGGGCTGTAGGGCGGCGGCCGGTACCGCATCATGGGGTGGTAGGGCGGGGGCGGCGGGGGCGGCGCGTACGGCGGCACGGGCCGGTACGGCCGCAGGCGGATGCCCCTGGAGATGAGGAACTGCTCGAGCGCCATGGCGACGGCCGGCTCCAGCTGCAGGGGCGGCAGCGCCGGGGGCGGCGGGGGCGGCACCGTGGGGGCGGCGCGGCCCGCCTGCTGTGGCGTCGCCTCCAGGGCGGGGGCGGGAACGGCACCCGGCCCGTAGTAGTCGTCGGCGTACTCCTGCGATAGGGAAACAGCGGTAGCGTATGAGTAGACAGCTTTATTATCTTTGCTTGAATTTCATCTGTTTGTAGTAAATTTTTGTGAGTTTTCCTGAATTTTCCTGAATTTTCTAAAAAAATTCTAAATTTTCCGAATTTTTCTGAGTCACTTTAGAATTTGTCACTCGCCTATCTAAAGGTCGCCTGTAGCGAGGACACCCGTGCGAAAAACAATGTCTAATGTTTTTTAGGGGGGGCAAAAGGGAAAACTTTGAGAATATCTCAAACTTAGGGGGAAAAAAACTCAATTTTGAGTGTTTTTTTCTTTTCCTTCTGTTTCCTCCTCAAAAAGGAAGGCATTTTCCTGCAATATAGTAACCGAATTCGTTTTTTTTTCAACTTTTTCCTCAAGAAAGTAAGACAGTGCTTTTCGGGCTGTCTCTTGTCGGGCAGTGATAGAGTTTGTGGAAGTGAGCTACTCGTCTGCCTACTGTCGCGGGTCAATGGCCATCGACGTAGACGTCTGATAAGACGACAAAGACTGTATTTTTTTGTTTTCATTCTTAATTTTTGCTTCAAATGAAGTGTTGCTGAATAATCTCAACTCGTCACCTTAAACTTAATCACTCGCAGGTCAGACGGGGCGTTTCAAAACTCGCGCAGTTCAGCAGCCCGTTTCAAAGGCCATGCATTTGATCGGCCCGGTTTGAAAACCCATGTAGTAGTTCTTCGTTAGGAAGTACGTGGGTTTTGATTTTGAAACGGGCTGCTGAACTGCGTGAGCTTTGAACGAAGGGTCGTCAACTCCTCTTGACCGTGTACGGAGGAATATGGAATATTACAGATATTTCCTGGTAATATTACACCAATTTTACAGTACTGACGTCATAATCCTGGGAAAATGGGTAATATGAACGTAATATTACCTGTAATATGGGTAATATCAAAGTAATATTTGAGGTAATATCACCTCGTGTACGGAGGAAAATCGGAGTTGACGACCCTTTGGCATTGAAACACGTGTCTAACTGCCTGTCTTTTAGTTTAACGTGCAAAGGTGCCGAGTTAAGATCGGAAATGCAGCAGATGATACTGCAGTATCATTTCCGATCCTAGTTGAGATAATTCAGCAACATTTCACTTCCAGCAAAAATAAATAAATACAGAAAAAAAGCAGTCCTGGTCGCCTTGATTTTAGCAGAGCTCGAGGCCCTTCATGGTAGCCGCGTCCAAGAGTTCACAATGGGGCTCAAACCGGCGGCAGGGTGCAGGCAAGCGCAAACGGGGCTGCGGCCGGAAAAAAATGAAAAGTTAGGAGAAGTTTTTGCAACCGTCAATTATGGTTGGCTCAGGGGCAATTATAAGTTGAGGCGGGCACAGCAATACTATACCCTTGTAGGTCCTGAAAGTTTCGTGACCAAAATATTGTTCTCTCAACCATATGATTTTAAACTTGTCCTTGAGGTGACCACGCGACAGTTACAGCAACTTTTCATTTTTCTTGAGAGGTACCTCGCCTTGACGCGCCGTAAGAAATTCGTCGATAATTACTCGCGGATCGCTATCGGTTAATTGTATTATTCAAAAGGCGCTGGCCGGGGCCGCCGGGCCCAAGACGGCGAGGTATGCTAATGACGCCTGGGAATAGTTGTGTGACGTCACTCGGAGCCTATGCGCGGCCCGCCGGCCCCGCCCCGTCGTCTGATTCCGAAGATCGCTCTCGCGCCTACGTCCTTGTCGCACTCGGCGGGCCCGGCCCTTCCCAACACGGGCCACAGCCGTAGGTGCGACAAGGAGACGATGAGAGAGAACTTCGGAATGAGACGGCCAGCACCAGCACCAGCACCAGCACCAGCCCCGCGGCGTGGAGTCTGGACGGTGTCTGGCCGTGGGGAGGCGGCGCGGCGGGCGGCGCGGGCAGGTCGCGTGGACAAACAATGGCGGAGGTGTGGCCCGGGGCCCGCCCACAGCTCGCGCCGCGCCGCACGCCCCACCGCGGGAGTGGCGGGGAAAAAAGGGAAAAACTGGCCTAAATCGGTGACTACCTCCGAGGGGGCCTCAACTCACCCAAAATTTGTACACATGATTTCAAGATTTCATATGATTTCACATGATGACACCTCTTATAATTGAAAGAAATAATTCGTAAAGTAAATACAAGCGTATTTTAAGCTTTCTGCGCCCAAAATACGCACTCAAATCAATTTTTTTCGGCAATTGATCCACATTTTTTGACAATGATTTCGAAGATATCAGCGATTATGTACACATGATTTCAGGAGTTGAGGCCCACTCGACTACCTCACCTCACCTTCAACTCAACTCAACTCACCCTCACCCTCACCCTCACCCTCACCCTCACCCTCAACTCACCCTCACTCCCCCTCATCCTCAACCTCAACTTCAACTTCAACCTCACCTCAACCTCACCACCTCATCCTCATCCTCATCCTCAACCTCAATCCTCACCCTCACCCTCACCCTCACCCTCACCCTCACCCTCACCCTACCTCACCCTCACCCTCACCCGACCTCACCCTCACCTCACCTCACCTCACCTCACCTCACCTCACCTCACCTCACCTCACCTCACCTCACCCGGACACTCACCTGGGGCGGTCTCGGCCGGGGCGTGAGGTCCAGGTCGGCGAGGATGTGCTGCTGCAGGAGCTGCTGCTGCAGCGCGCGCGGTCCTTGGCGCAGCACGCCCGTGAAGTGCGGCTGCGAGCCCAGCGCGTGCAGGCCGGGCGGCACGGCCCCGGCCCCGGCCCCTGCGGCCGCGTGGCCTCCCCCGCCGCCGTACACGTCGCCGGTGTCGCCGCGGCCGAGGCCGGCGGGCGCGAGCAGCCGCAGGAGGTGCGCCCCGGGCGCCGCGCCGGCCAGCCCCAGGGGGTCGATGTCGCGGTCCGCGGCCAGCCCGCTCAGCGGCGGCAGCGGCGGCAGCGGGGGCAGCGGCAGCTGCCGGCGCAGCTCATTACCCTCACGATCGCGTCTGCCGTCCGAGGCCTCTGCAAACATCAGCGTCAACATTAATCTCGCCCTCGCCGCGGGGCACGCCGGGGCAGCGCGCACCGGCCTGCCCACCCCACCTGGACCGAACTACCGTTCCCGGTATAGAGATCAATAGCTGCAGGAATTTAATACTTCACGCGCCTGACCCAGTTTAATTTTTTTTCTCTCTTTTCCCCTTTACAAGAAATCAAATAAGTCTGCGTTGCATTTTTTTTTTGTCAATACCGAATTCTCTATAAATTCCATGGACAAAGCATTATTATGTAGAGAGTATGGAATTTTTTCAACAACTTTTTGAATCGCCTGGTACGCCTGGTGTGAGCCCTGCCATACCGAGGGGGGAGTCACTTCGAAACATCATTACGGCCCCCAAAAAATCGTTAAAAACATTTAAAAAAAAAACAAAGTAAAATCAAGAAAAAAGGATACCGAAAATCCGTCAAATCGAGAAAAAATTAACAATAAACCGAAAGAAAGTAGAAAATTTTGAGAAATAGGGGTTATAGATCAAAATTTATCAAAAGAGACAAATTTTCTTTGAAAAATCAAAAGAGAAAAATTTTCAAAAATGAAATAAATATCAATAGTCAAAAAAATCATTTGTACACATTTTGTATGAGTGATACCCCCCCCCCCCCCCCCACCCCCCTTCGGCCCAACCCTCCTACAGTGCCGCTGTGCTCACCGCCGCTCGCGCTGTCCTCGGTGACGGGCGCCGCCGTGGTGGAGGTGGTGGCCGTGGAGGCGGCGGTGGTCTGCGCGCCGCCCCCGGAGCCGCCCCCGGCCGCCAGCACCAGGACGGGCCTGCGCTGCTCGGTGCGGCGGACGAACTGGCCGTAAGGCGCGGGGGTCGGGGTGCTGCCGTCCGGCCCGGGGGCGGGCGTCGCCAGCACCAGCACGGGCCGGCCGGGGGCGGCGCCGGGCGCGCGCGTGGACGACAGGCCCCCGCCGGCCGGCGTGGGCGAGGCCGTGGGCGAGGCCGTGGACGACAGCCCGCCGCGCCGTGGGATCTGCTGGATGACGGGGTCGGCGGCGGCGCGGGCCTCCTGTGACGACGGCGCCGGCCTCGGCGTCGAGGTGGGCGGCGCCACCACGAGCCGGACGGCGCTGGGCCGGCGGCGCGCCGTGGGTCTGATGACCTGCAGCACGGCAGCATTCAAAAGTCATCGCGAGGGTCGATTCTGTCCGCGTGTGACCATGTAACCATGTTTCGGTTACATGCGGAGTTTTTGGAGAGAGAATTGTCGTCGAAAAAAGGGTCACACCGTCACACGCATTGTGTCGCCGACAAGGAGGAAACAACTCTGAAATTTTTGTACACCTCCTAATTGAAGAAAATTCAGAAAAAAATCAGGAAAACTCACAAAAAAATTAGGTAAGATTCTAGTGAAAAGTCACCAAAGTTCTGTACAAAATTAACAAAAATTCTCGAAAATTCACAAAACTTTACAAAAATTCAAGAAATTTCACAAAATGTGTAATACACCAAAATTCAGAGTTGTTTCCCACACAGTCGGCGAAAAAAAATAAAATACAGAAAATGTGCCACACTGGCTGCTCGCTCTGCCGGTTGCTCTCTGCTGGCTGCGCTGCTCTCCGCAGGCTGCTCGCTGTATGACAATAGTACAAGCAGGCTGATACATTCGTATCATCTGCTACAAACGGTTTAAGGCAGTATGTGTGAGCTAGTGGTCGGTGGGGTTCACCTGCTGGTACACGGCCCCCGGCAGCGGCTGCGGCGCGGTGCCGGCGGCGGCTGCGCCCGGGGGCGTCGGGTCCGCCTGGAAGCCGGTGCCGTTGGCGGCCGTGTAGGACACGCGCTTCAGCTGCCCCTTCTCGTCGATGAAGCCGAACATGCCCTTGACGTGGCCCAGGACGTCGCGCGTCTCGATCTTGAAGCTGCCGTCCGCCGCCTCGTAGCCGAACGTGTACGACCCGTCCTCGTTGACGCGGTTGATCTGCTTCAGGATGGCGACCTGCAGAAGCGAGGAGGAGAGGAGGAGTTTCAGCAGCTGTCATGTGGTAGTGTGACGAATGATCAAGATAACCGTACAGCCGTCACGGTGAGAAAAAATTCGGGAGATATATTACAGAAAAAAGTTTTGGAATAGTTCGTGCCAGGACATTTTTTGTAATGTACCATAGTCTGTAAAATTACAGAACTCCGGTAAAATTTAATCCAGAATATTTCTAGGATAATTTTTTTATTAATTTTATGTACAGGCTTTTCAGTCTTTTTCTGAAAAAAAAAATCATACCACTCTAAACTTGCAATTTTACAGAGGAAGTATGGAAATTTTACCTTCGTTTGTGATTTTACCATGTACCACTTCTATACTACATTACGGGAAATACCAATTTATTTTTTTTAAACCGCGCCGCCCCGCTCCACTTTCTCACCTGGTGCTGCTCGCGGGTCGTCTGGTCGTCGCGGTCCTGGCCGCGCTCCATGTCGCGGTCCTCGCGCTTGTTGGGACCGCCGCCGGCGACGTCCTCGGCGGCGTCCTCCTCGGCCTCCAGCAGGGGGTCCACTGGGATCGGGCTGCTGCTGCTGGTGGAGGAGGCCGGCGAGGTGGTCCTCATGGTGGTGGTGGTGGAGGAGGAGGAGGTGGTGGACGGTCCCGCCGGGGTGGGTGCGGGCGACGGGTCGGGTGTCGGGTCAGCCGACGTCGTGGTGGCGGCCAGAAGCGCTCCGGCCAGCGCCAGCGCGCACCACCACGCCTGGAGATTCATCATGAACACAAAATGTTATTATTTCTAAATGATGAGGAATGACACAGATAATTTGGATTTTAAAATATGTGCAAGTTTTAAGGCTTAACCCTGTTTCCTGGGTGCGGGCGGGAATCCTGGTCTAACGCAACAACCTGCTAGGTTTTTTTTTCAGACGGGTATAGTACTCGCTGGCCACTTCTCACTCACTTTTCAGTCATTTTTCAATCAGTCACAGGCAGGGCACAGGGAAGTCAGCTCTCCCCGACTGCAGCTGTTATACTCGCACCTGCGTGGCATACTCTAGCGATCGCTCAGTCCTCGGAGTTAACTTTGTAATGTTAACATTCAGGTGAACTTAAAGTTGACCTTTTCCCACCCGGGGAGGAGAGCGCTCTTCGGCATGAGTCGGCTGCGGGCCATGCTCTCTGCGCCCTGCTGGGCCCTGCTTGGTACACACCGTGAGTCCCGTACCGCCCGCTAATACAATGCTCCCTGGCCTTGCAGTTCCAACAGTTCCAACCAAACCGACCCGTGGCCATTTCGGCTGCTCCGAGTAGCGCGGCCTGTGCCTGTACCGCCCGTGCTCCCCCGGCCCGTGGGAGGGCCCGCCCCGCCCCGCCCCGCCCCGCCCCGCCCCGCCCGGGGCCGCGGCAGCATTGTTTCCATTTTCGTCCTGCTCACCCGCACCACTCCCTCTAGTCCAGTCCGTTCGCTCACCGCGGGGAGGCGGGAGAGTGTGTAAAACAGTTGTGCGGAGAAGTGGGGGGCGGGGGGGGCGGAGTGTGTTTGGGAGTGAGTGAGTGCGGTGTGTTACCGTGAGTATGTGTGTTTCAGTTTGTATTGCCGAGCGCGGAGCCGGGCCGGGCCGGGCCACGCCGGGCCACGCCGGGACCGCGTACGTAATCAGTTCACACGCGCCCCGCCCGGCCCCGCCCCGCCCCGCCCCGCCCCGCCCCGCCCCGCCCAGGCGCCACTCCTCAACGGCAAACACTGCATACATGTATGCTGCAACGTGCTGCAGTGCCCCGCCCCAGTGCGGAGCGGGGTAAGAGCGGAGTGTATGGAAACCAAATTACAAGGTGTGCTTGGCGCTTGGCGCGCGGTGCGACTGAGGTGGTTCCGCTGGCGGAGGCGGTGGAGGAGGGAGGAAGGAGTCGCAGCCAGCCAGGAGCACCATCCCCTACCGCGCCGACGGCAAATATTCACCCGCAGTGGTGAGCGCGGGGCGGGGCGGGGCGGGGCGGGGCGGGGCGGTGAGGAATCAAAGTCGCGCAGGATAGAGAGGCTGACTTCAAATCCGCCCCAAGTCCTCCCTGAGGCTGGCAGCCAGGTCCCAAGCGGCCCCGCGGCCCCGGCTCGGCTCGGCTCGGCTCGGCTCGGCTCGGCTCGGCTCGGCTCGGCTCGGCTCGGCTCGGCTCGGCTCGGCTCGGCTCGGCTCGGCTCGGCTGCAGGCCTGGCCTCCCCATGCATCCTTTCTTCCCCTATAGAGAGCAGGGCTTTCAAAAGGAACGTATAGCATCCTGGCTGGCCAGCGGGTTGCGCTCGCCCCCGCCTGTGTGACAGACGGCAGAGGGTTGTGGGGGTGGGCGGGGGTGGGCGGGGGGGGGGCGGGGGTGGGCGGGGGCGGGGGCAGCAGTGCAGGGACGGGAGACGGGACGGGACGGGACGGGCAGGTGAAGTTGTTAGCGTCGACCTCGCTCCTTTCAGCTTCGCTGTCTGTAGCTGAGAGGGGTGGGAAGGAGAGCACACCCCGCTAGCGGACTGAAAACTACAGCATGAAAAGTACTCAAACCTGTTGTAGCCTGCGTGCAGAAAAGTTAAGCCGCGGCTGCATCCACGTCTTCTAGGTATTTACGCACGAGTGCTTTATTAGGCGGCACTTTCGCTGCATGCGAACAGAAAAGCCCTTTCCAGCACCACTGTTAAAAGTTTTTGTCATTTGACAACATATTTTGTGACAATTAATTCATGTTGTGTTGATGACAAATGATATATTTATGTGACAACATACTTGTTGAAAATATTTTTGTCTTTGTATGACAAGTAAATTGTCTGCCTATGACTACTTTTTTGTCTGATATTTGACAGAACATTTATCTTTTGACAAGAAAATTATCAAAATCGATTGATTTTAGACAAATTTACCGTAATTGGCAAATGACAAATAATTTTCAAGCTCATTATGACAAATTTATCATGTTCCACTTTTATCCGGACGATAATTGTCAAATGACAGTCAAAAATTTTACAGTGACGTCTGGCTGGAGGAGCAGCAGGAGCAGGAGGAGCAGGATCAGGAGCAGGAGTAGGAGCAGGAGCGGGAGCAGGAGTAGGAGCAGGAGTAGGAGCAGGAGCGGGAGCAGGAGTAGGAGCAGGAGCAGGATCAGGAGCAGGAGTAGGAGCGGGAGAGGGAGTAGAAGTAGGAGTAGGAGTAGGAGCAGGATCAGGAGCAGGAGTAGGAGCGGGAGCGGGAGTAGGAGCAGGAGCAGGAGCAGGAGTAGGAGTAGGAGCAGGAGCGGGAGCGGAAGTAGGAGTAGGAGCAGGAGCAGGAGTAGGAGTAGGAGCAGGAGCGGGAGCAGGAGTAGGAGCAGGAGCAGGAGTAGGAGCGGGAGTAGGAGCAGGAGTAGGAGTAGGAGCAGGAGTAGGAGTAGGAGCAGGAGCGGGAGCGCGAGCAGGAGTTGGAGCAGGACCAGGAGCAGGAGTTGGCTCCCAGTAGCAGTAGCCCCTCCTCCTCCTCTCCTGCCCCAGAACATATACAACTCCTGCATTCGATGATTGCTCCCGGCGCCGTCCCACCCACACACACACATACTGCACTCCCAGGGGGATGGGCCTCGCCGCGCTACACTGAGAGAGTCGACCAGGATGACAGCCGTCACGGGCTCCTCCAGGAGAAACGGCTGGGACGGCTACAGGGGCTGGGGCCCGGCGGCCAGGCACAAAGTGACTTCTATATTAAAAAGCCGAGAAAGTCCCCGAGGCGGAGGAGGGGGGAGGGGAGGTGCTGAGTTATACATGTGAGGACGGACAGGACGCGGAGCTCATGCAGGGAGCGCGAGGCATGCGGGGCCGCGAGTCAGCCTTATACGATCCATCCCCTGTCAACCTCGAGTCAACGCTGCGGAGAAGTCCGCTCGCGAGTCACGCCACGCCGCAGTCCCCCGCGAGTCACCCAGGGTCTACTCTCTGTCGGACAAGAGTCTGGGAGAGCTGTCACGCTCCGGTCATGCTTACGAATCACCCGCGAGTCACTCGCAAGTCGCACCCCTCGTCAACCACGAGTCACCTGCCGCGCCTGCTCGCCCACGCGTCGGTGGCATGTCCGCAGGTCCGGAGGGCTCATGCTGACCAGTCACCCGCGAGTCACTCGCGAGTCACACGACCCCTCGTCAACCACGAGTCACCTGCCGCGCCTGCTCGCCCACGCGTCGGCGGCATGTCCGCAGGTCCGGAGGGCTCATGCTAATGCGCTGTCGTTTGCTCATTCCTGTTGTTCCTGTCACTAAATTGTCTCCTGGGATGGCGGCGTTGGCCGTGGACTTTACGTGCGCCGAGCGGCCGTGCCGCTCAGTGGTGGGCGGGGTGGGGCGGGGTGGGGCGGGGTGGGGCGGGCATGCTCACCGGACTGGGAGGTGTATTAGCCCCGAGAGGCGCGTGGGGGCGGTGGCGTACGTACAGGCCTCGCTCAGCCGGAGAGAGGCCGGCTTACGTCTTCCAAAGAAAAATAAAGAAAAAAAAGCGTTGCAAATGTAAGTTATTTCCATACAGCATAATAGACCCACCACCAGTCACGAGAAAAACACAAAATTCTCAGTGTGGGCTCTCAGTTTTCTTCTCAGCGACGTTGCGGTCTGTGCCCGGGCCGGTGCTGAGCGCAGTTTTGCCAGAAAAGCTGGTCAAAATTCGGTTAAATACACACTTCTTGTGCTGCGGGTGGCATCTCCGCCTGCCTGCGAGGCAAACCGCGTGCACGCGTGTGCAGTTGTTGCCTAGTGGGCAGGCGGATATACAGGCACGTTGCACACGGGTTTATTTAGCCGAATTTTGCCTAGCTTTCGGGCAACACTGGCTGAGCGGAGTGCGGCCGAGGCCTGAGAGGATGGAGGATGGGCAACCCCTCGAGCACGAGCACAACGGCGCTGCCCGGCGCTGCCTGCTTACACCTGCCGCGCGCCCCCGTCCTTGTCGCACTCATGGGGCACTCCCATCCCCAACATAGGACACTGCCATAGGTGCGACAAGGACGGAGGCAGGAGAGCGATCTTCTGAATCAGGCGCCTGCGGCGGGGGTGGAGTGGGCGGACGCGGTCCAGGCAGACGAGGCGGGAACTCACATCATATTCGGTTCCCTCAGGGACGGTAGTCTGCTGCTCTCTATGGAATGGAATCTCCACCGGCCGCGCCCCGCCCCGCCCCGCCCCGCCCCGCCCCGCCCCGCCCCGCCCCGCCCCCGCGCGAATCGCTGCGGGTGTCGTGTCGCAATATAGAGGCGCGCCGCTGTGACTGGCGTGCTCTGCTGTTTTACTATTACCAGATTCAGCGTGGTTTATACTCTGCTGCGCGCGTCCCCGCCCCGCCCCGCCCCGCCTCCCAGAGCGCGCGGCGCAGCGTCAGCAGGATCACAAAGGCCCTCATTGTGAACTCACGTTGCAAAAGAGGGCCAGGGCGCCGGGCGCCCCCCGAGCCGCCCAGCGCCGCGCCGTCTGCGGGTGGGACAGTAGCGAGTAGGCTACTCATGGGCCCCGCCCCGCCCCGCCCCGCCCCGGGGTCTCCTGCTCCCGCTGCCGCACCTGCTTGAGACCCTCGCGGGCTCGGCTCGCCTCGGCTCGGCGCCGTCTTAAGCAAATGACATGATTACCAGCGGTGCTGCCAGGCCGGGGCGGGGCGGGGCGGGCCCGCTGCAGGTGCAGGCAGGTGCGGTGCGGGGAACACCGGAGCCGAGCGGCTCTCACGGTAGTTAGTTAGAGAAAGAAAGGACGCGTTTGCATGTGAGGCGGTGTGTGCGCCTGTTTTTTTTTCCTCCTTCTTTTTATCTTTTTTTTTCCTTTTCACAGTTTGCTAAGGTCGTGCCGCACGCCATACGGTATGACGATTATACTATTTGAAATACGTTATTTTGTATGTGTTTGATCTCTACCGAGTTGCAATCTCATGCTGAAATAATTTTGCACTCGAGACGAGAAACGAAACACGTTAATTTTCCATCGAATGGTGACCCAGAGGAATGTTTAAGCATTATGGGACTGGCCTGATGAGTGAATTGAATTTTAACTTTAAATTAAACAGAATTACTGATTGCCTTGATAAAAATAAAAAAAATAAAAAATACATATATTAAAAAAAGTTTTCCCCATTTTCTCCCACAATTGAAATATGGTTTTTGCTACGCACCCAGTTTTAGCGTAAGGAATACGCCCACGAATCAGCACATTAATGTGGACTATAGATCCTGAAAAGTGATAATATGGTGGCTGCGGGCGAGGGCACGTTCCTGCCTTCAGCCGTCCTGACAAGGCTCTCTATCTCCCCCTCCCCTTCTTCCCCACGAGCATGGTGGCTCACTGACTGTGTGGATGTATATGTTTCATGGAGCAGAGATTCTCCCTACTGGTCCGCCTCAGTCTGCTAATATTGCACTGGACATTACTGCGACAGCAGGGGTGTGGTTGTGGTACTGCAGGGCATGGCAAGGCCGAGTAGGGCAGGGCAGGGTAGAATAGGGTAGGGCAGGGCAGGGCAGGGCAGGGCAGGGCAGGGCAGGGCAGGGCAGGGCAGGGCAGGGCAGGGCAGGGCAGGGCAGGGCAGGGCAGGGCAGGGCGGAGCAGGCGAGGTTTGAATGATTCATGCTGCCTATGGATGGGGCGGGGCGGAGCATGGAGGGCGGGTGGGGGGTGGGCCCACAGACACGCACCCACCCCACCACCCCCTTTGGCTCCCGTGCTCTCGACTGTATCGACAGCAACAACTCTGCTGACGAGGCGTAAACACACATACCGTCCTTTAAATAGTTTAACAAAGAAAAAAAAAATACTTAAGATGCGCAAAATTTTGCAAAAGTCTTCAACAACGGGGAAGTGGGGGGGGGGGGAGAATTGCGGATGTTCCTAAGGAGATCCACTCGTAAAATCTGTGTAAAAACCGCTGAAATCTCGATGAAATCATCGGAAATCCAGCCAAGAAATATCATGAAATATCATAGAAATCTCTCAAAAAAACTCAGAGAAATTTTGTGAAACCCCTCAAAAGTTTATACCTTACCAGACGAAATATTTACGAAATTCGATAAAATCATACGCAATCTACAGAAATCTCATAGAAATCGTGGGTTCCAGTTCCATCCCTTCCGCCTCCCTGTCAACAGATCGATCCGACTCACAGTTATGGTGCACGTCGCTGCCCCTGATACAGACACAGACGCGCAGCCCTCAGGCGGGGCGGGGCGGGGCGGGGCGGGGCGGGGCGGGGCAGTGTGACCGGCAGACAGGTGAGATTGAGAGAGGTTCCTGCCCATCACGACCGAGTTGAGCACTCCACTCTGGTGAGACAGAGCGGGCAGGACGGCCCGGTGGCGGCCCAGGATCGCTCTGTCCTTTTCACACTCATGGGGCTCGTGGCCCCGTCCTGCGAGTGCGACAAGGATGCAGCGGCCCTCTGAATCAAACACGGGACACGGCGGGGCGGGGCGGGGCGGGGCGGGGCGGGGCGGGGCGGGGCGGGCGCAGAACGGAGCAGCCGACTGATTCAGAAGATCGCTCTCTTTCCTCAGTCCTTGTCGCACTCATGGCGGTGCCCCAAGTTGGGGGTGGCATGGCCTCATGAGTGCGAGAAGGACGGGGGGTACGAGAGCGATCTTCTGAATCAGTCGGCCGGGAGTGGAGCCTGTTGTCAGGTCAGGTCAGGCAGGCCGCACGGCAACAGGGCTGGGGCTCATGGCAGAGACAGTGACGGGGCAGTCAGTGCTGCGGCGAGCCCCGCCCCGCCCCGCCCCGCCCCGCCCCGCCCCGCCCCGCCAGGCTCGACTGGGCCGGACCTCGCACGTCACAATGCTGTGAATAACTAGCAAAGCCGCAGGAGCGGTTGTGGTGGAGAGCAGGCCAGCTTCAGCAGGCAACACGCCCTGCACCGATCTGATTTTTGATTTGATTTTAGTTTTGTTTCAAAGGCGCTTTCAGTGAGTCCAGCCGGCCCAGCTTCCCTGTCTGGTGCGCTGCGCCCTGCAGGCATGAAAGGAGGACGTCCTTCTTTCATGCTGCAGGCTGAGCTTTTTATTATTTTTCTATCCGCAGCTGCTTTGCTGAGCAGCCCGCCAGTTTTCACCAAATCGTTACTATATATCCGTCAAGCGAACAAATTTAACAACCCAAGTGGAAAGAAGAGAGGCTATCCTGGGCAGTGTTGCCAGAAAAGGTAGGCAAAAAACCACGCAATACACCTGTGTGCAGGTGGCGGCATCTCCGCCTGCCTACGAGGCAACTCCCCTGCACTCGTTCACAGACGTTGTCTAGTAGGCAGGCGGAGATACAGTTCCGTTACGCACAGGTGTATTGCGCGGTTTTTTGCCTAACTTTCTGGCAACACTGATCCTGGGCGGGTTGCATTTGTATTTGAACCCTCGTGAATGTTTAAGTTATCGAAAATCCATAAATGTTATCTTTCCATTTTATGGAACCTGGTTTACAGGACTAATGTAATTATGCATGTTTTCTGGAAAATTACCAAACAAATGCCATATGATAACAGTTACTTGCAAAATTACTACAGTTTTCTGCTTAAAAAACACATTTTCTGGAATTTTACAGCAGCAGATCTGTAAAATTACGAGAAAGTAATTTAACAGAAAAAAGTGTCGGAAATTTACCTCGATCTGTAAAATAAGGTGTTCCGCTAAACTGCAACCGGAAGAAAATCACGCCCGCTGCTTCTGCTTCCTCGTCCCCCCTCCCCCTACTGTACACCAAGTCCAAGTACGTTGACCGTTTGATCGGTGATTTTTCCTTAACTTGGGTTGTATCAAGCTAAGCAAATGCTGACGATCAGCACGTCAGCACGTCAGCGTCAGCATCAGCATCAACAAAAGACGATCGGAACCTGAACGCGGCGAAGAGGGTGAGGCGAGCCCCAATCCGTGCCATTACTGATTCCATGGCATGGATTTCCTCTTCCATGACAATTATATTTTGCTCTAAAACTAGTATTGCAGCGTCTTCCTTCTAAATCATCCATGTTGATATTGATGATTTTGAATTGTGCTTCTGCTCGCCAACCAAAACAACCAACAATCACAACAATTGAAGTACAACCGATCGTCTTTTGTTGATGCTGACGCTGACGTGCTGACGTGCTGATCGTCAGCATTTGCTTAGCTTGATATAACCTTGGTAAAGCCCAGCGTTGACTAATCAGATTTCCGGAGGAAGCAAAACCGGCGGTCATACTCTTCTTCTTTCGGTTCCCTTTTTCCCTCTAGCGGAATTCCCTACTACCCCACACCTCCTGTAATAAATTTACAAAAACCTCTGTAAAGTCACAAATATTTTTAACAGTGGCAAACAGCGTTTAAAAGTGTCATCTCTCTCTCTCTCTCTCTCTCTCTCTCTCTCTCTCTCTCTCTCTCTCTCTCTCTCTCTCTCTCTCTCTCTCTCTCTCTCTCTCTCTCTCTCTCTCTCTCTCCCCCCCCCCCCTCTTGAGGACCTGCCCCATGCCCATGAGTGCGACAAGGAGAGAGAGAGAGAGAGAGAGAGAGAGAGAGAGAGAGAGAGAGAGAGAGAGAGGAGAGAGAGAGAGAGAGAGAGAGAGAGAGAGAGAGAGAGAGAGAGAGAGAGACGAGAGCACCGTGCGGACCCGGCGCTCCGTCACTCTGCATTGGTCAGCGGCGACAGCACAGCGGACCTCTCCAACCAAACAGAGGCCGGTGGCCGGCCGCCGGCCCAGCCCGCTGCCCTCAGATTCAGAAGATCGTTTTGTAGTGCCCTCTCCCTCACCCCTATCGTCGAGCCCTCGAGAGAAAATGATAGTCCTCTCTCTCGCAATCATGGGCGAGCCTATGCTTCCTTTAATTTTGGTGTACCAAACTGCAGTTCCACCATGCGTGCACTGTGAAAAATATACTCGTAAATTTACGACATTTTTTGTAATTTTGATTTACAAAATATGTCGTAAATTTACGACAGTCCATTCTTGCTTGTCGGTCAGTTCCAAGCCGATATGGAGTGCTTGTAAATTTACAATTTCAAATCGTAATTTTACGACTTTTATCATGGAAAATTTTCCCGTAACCCTTACGAGTATTTTTCACAGTGTGTGACAAGGACGGAGGTACGAAAGCGCTCTTCTGAATCTGACTGCTGGCTCGAATACGTAGCGGGTATGGAGGAAAAGTTATCGCATCCGCGCCGCGCGTATCGTCTACGGAATGAAGGTACTGAGCGTCTCACTCGTTGGGACTCATATTGTCTGCGAGCGCCCCGCCCGTTCCAGCCCCAGCAGACGCGAGCAGACGCGAGCAGACGCGAGCAGACGCGACGCGCGATATAAGGTAAGTCCGGGGGGCAGGGCGGTCCTTCCTGTCCTATGAGCGATATAATATAGAACTCATCTGAACTTTAACTGCTCTGATGACCGACAAACTAAATACACGCGTCGGAGAGCTACGCGGAGTTGCAGCAGACGACAGAGCTGAGTACAGCTGACCTGACAGAGGTGGGGGGAGGTCGGTGTCACTCCGACAAGAAGCCCCCCCAAAAAAAAAAACTGACATCCTCACTTTTCTGAAAGGCATCGTGGGGGAAACAACTCTAAATTTTTAAACACCTCGTAATCCAGAAAAATTCAGGAAAACTGTGAAAAGTTCAGGAAAATTCAGAAAACAAATCAGAAAAATTTAGAAAAAAAAATACGAAGGTTAAGGTAAAACTCCAGCATTAAATTAACATAAATTCAATAAAAATACACAAAATTTCACAAAAATTTGTACACCAAACTTCAGAGTTGTTCCCTCTCACAAGGCAGGGAAATAGAAATGGGGCCTGCGATCACGCCCGACTATCGTATCTAATAAGTCTCTCTAATTCCATTTAAAAAGCCTGTGGCGCAGGAGAGGAATAGAGAAACACCATCCATCGGAAAGTGAGGACGCTCTGTGAGCCACCCCCTACCACCCCTCGCCGCCCCCTGCCGCCGCCTGCCGCCCCCTGCCGCCCCCTGCCGCCCCCGCGTTGCCATCACGGCTATCGGGCTCCATCGCGTCCTGCGACAATCGATGTGGGGATGTCCAGTTGACGGGTACGTGGCGGGCGGGGCGGGGCGGGGCGCGTTGAGGGGACACAGATCTATACTCCTGCCGTGATCGCTGCGGCGACGGGCAACAGGGTCGCCGGGCCGGCAGGAGGGTGGTTCCACACTGTAGTTTCGTCTCTCTCCCTTTCCTTGTCGCTCTCATGAGGCGTGGCCCTAAGGAGCGAGAGGGAGGGCATACTGTTCGTGATCACCCTGCCGTGCAGGGGCGCGGCAGCGGCAGGCGCGGAGCCCAAAGCTCACACACGAGACCCTCGCGGTCAACCTCCGCCCCGACGCGCCCCACGCCCCGCTGCCCCTCCCCGACATGATCAACAGGTCGAACGGAGCGGGGCGGCGCGGCGCGGGGCGGGGCGGGGCGGGGCGGGGCGGCGATCCCTGGCCGCCAAACGACCTCCCGGCCCGGGCCAGCGCAGCGCAGGGCAGGGGCAGGGTGTCTTCCGTAGAGATCACGCCACACACTCGGTCACTCACTACTTGACGTCACACTGACTGGTCTCGTCACTGCACAACGACGGGTTCACGGGGCTCACTACCTGGTGCGTTCTCGTCCGCATCCTGACGGCGAGGTGTTCCTGTAGGACTAGCCCTCGCCGGGCCCCGCCGGCCTCCTATATAGACTACAAGGCGCCCCGACCCGCCCCGACCCGCCCCGGGCACGGTGCCGTAGGCCGCCAGGGGCGGGGTGCGGGGTGCTCGCGGGGAAGGCGTCGGAACTACCCCCTCCTACTCCACCGGGCCGGGAGCCGCCCTTGAACCACTCCAGAGCAGCGGGACCCCCCGCGCCCCGCCCCGCCCCGCCCCGCCCCGCCCCGCGCCGTCGCGACCCCTTCCCCTTTCCCTCCGTTGCGCGGGGGAACGCTGCGAGCCGGCTGCATGTTACCATAGGCCATGGCGAAGGGAAGGGTGCCGCGTGCCGCGCCGCCACCCATGCCCCACCCCACCTCGGCGAGGAGGGGCGGGGTGGGGCGGGGCGGGGCGGGGCGGGGCGGGGCGGGGCGGATGGGAGCGGGAGTCCAGACAAACCCACCCACATTCAGAAAATGGATTGCGAGACTTCGTTACTCCACCGCGTGCGTGGCGCGGCGTGGCGTAGGGTTCTAAGAGCCCGCGGGGGCCCCGCCGAGTCGCACCCCGCCCCGCCCCGCCCCGCCGAGTCGTACCCCGCCCCGCCCCGCCCCGCCCCGGCTAGCGGGGCCCGTGGGACCCGACCGGACCGTGCCCGTGCTTCTGGTGGGGCCCGCCGGCGCCCCCGCCCCCGCCCCCACCCCCACCCCCGCCTCGGCCTCAGCGACACCGAGTAGTCGAGACGCCGACAGTGAAAGTCATTTTCATTTTCTGTCTGCGTACAACGGCCCGGGTGCGGTACAGAAAGGCGTCCGTTGTGGACTGTCGCGCGGCGTGGCGTCGCCTCACGACTCCGTCAGGTGTACGGCGTCGTTGTCCACCGCGGCGCTGCACGCGTGTGTGGAGAGTATGGCGTGGAGGGAGATGTAACTTGCGCCAGTCCAGTTCTATTTTATTGTTTTTTAAGATTATCTATTATTTTGTCCAGGCCACTGCGGGCCTACACGTTTGGCCAGGGTGTGAGGCTTGTTCCGCGGACAGAGTTTTATTACTGGGCAGCGCGGGCGCGGAGCGTAGCAGGAAACTAAGCGAGGGCAGGAGGGGCAAAGGAGCGGCTCCACAGTCAAGTTCCTCGTCTGGAGCAGAAAGTAATTTTTCCTCCTCTCCCTCCCTCCCCCTTTTCACTTTTCCTTTCTTCCTTTTGTTTGACACCCTTTTCTCTTTACAAGTTTAAATGGGAAGGATTGCAATTCTGTGCCGTTGTAACGCGGACGATAACTATCTCGTGCAAGCTGGCGGCGCTCTATTCCAGGCCCCCTATCAGCACCCTTCCCCAACCTTACCCCCTCCCCTGCCCGTACCTGGAACGAGGGAAGGGAGAGGGTGGGCGGTGACGGTGGTGGTGGAAACGCCACTCTGCATACAAGTGTATGTTTGGTATCTTATTCTTTAAAAATTGAAATCGTTTTCAATTCTCAATTTTTTCGTTTTTGCACTCAGTCAACGGAACAAGGTGGATGTAAGGAGATTTAAGCGACGGCTTTTGAAATCTGCGCGCTTGCCACCAGCGTGCCACCACCTTGGCGGTAATCAAACCGCCCGATTGCCAACATCGCAAAGTGAAAATCAGGGCGCAATTATGCCTGTTTTCCCTCAGTAACTTCTGATAGATGCTGAACAAAATCATACATTCGGAGACTTTGGTGTGTTATCCTTTTTAGGAACTGAAAACGACCTCATAAAGCGGAGTTTTTAAAAAGAAAGTAGCAATGCTGTTGTTGGATCACCTTGTCATGGTTGTTTACTACAATTTGAGCTGTTTGTTTATTCCTCCGGAAAGCGTACCGACTGTTTACTTGTCGTTTTGACTTTTTAGTTATTTTGATTTCAAGAATTGACTTAAACTCTAGTCGCAGACCTTGTGGTGATATCAGGAAACTCGGGTGGAGTTTAGTGAGATGCGCCAGCATGGCTTTCCTCCTGTTTGCTCGTTTGTGTGGGGGCGTTTGACATTGACATGACCAGCAGGAACACCTGCCACAATTTGTCTTGCTTTCGAGCTCAAACTTGTGAAACAGGAGTTTCGTTTTCTCGACAAACTTCGAATTTTTGAGAATGGCGCCGCCAGGCTGCTGATGATTGTAGTAAGTACATTTTATTTCAGTTTGTGGAGTCAAATAGTTGCATTGATGGTACACAATTCTTAAGTTCATTTATCTATCTGCTCTTCTTCAAATGATTTCTAAAAGTTCTCCCCTCGTTATACTCTGTTTTTTTCCCCCTCTCTGAATTTGCAGATGCAGTGATGAGTGACAGTGATGATACTGAAGTCCTGCTCTTGATACCACCTGACTTCTTTCTAGTCAATTCCTCAGATGACGATTCAGTCAGTAACATAGATGGTTTGGTTGAGCGCACTGTTGTCAATGACCTAATATCCCATGTGAATGAACTTGAGAACCGAGTTGCTGAAATCGAAAGGAAGGACACGTCCACTCTGAAATTGAACGATTCTTCAAGTTCTCTCAACTCATCTTTTAGTGCAAATTTTATCAACACAGAGATGAATCCTTCCTCAAAGCATTTAGGATCTACATCAAGTTTAAATACCAGCCCATCCAGAAGAGTAACACGCTTCAACTCATTACCTCCAACACCTAGTAGTAGTAGCTATCGTTCCCTGGCTCACTCAGCATCTCCTTCAAGAACTTGGGGACGGAATCACTACAGTCCTTCTAAGGTAACCTCCAGAAGCAATAGAAATTTATCAAACTTAAGCTTTGATAATGCTGGAAAGGAAAAACTGAAAGAGAAGGAGCTTATATCTGAAGTTGATCTATTTTTGGATGGCTTAAGGAGAGATGCCAGCGCATCACGAGGGTATAGTGGAAAAGAGCTTTTTGCAGGAGGGTTACCACCCTCTCCTAATAAAAGAGATACCGCAGACGGTGTGGCTAGACTTCAACTTGATGAAGTTGACCGGCTATTAAAAGAGGTGGAAGCAGAACAGAAAAATATTGAGTCAAGACTCAGTTCCCATGATGCTCCCGAAGTAAGAAAAATTGTCAAGAAACCAGGAGAAGATGTCGGCTCTATTCCTGACCTTGGATTTGGTGTTCGAGATCAATGGAAGGATGTTGACAAATTTCTTGAAACTGAAAGAAAAGACCGAAGCCAGAGGAATGAAAGCTATAAGCAGCCAGTAAATGAGCCTATAGTTACTTCCAGAAATCAGTACAGACTTGGTGATAATGTGGAGTCCATTCCTGACTTGGGCTATGGGGTAAGGGAAGCCTGGTCCGCAGCTGGTGCTTCCTTGAAAGAGAGACTACCTTTAGAGGGAGAAACAGCCAAGGAAGCTCCTATTCAATTTCAAGCAGCTCACCAGTCTGAAGGTAGCCCTCTTCCTAAGCAATCACCCAAAGTGTTTGCTTCACGAAGGAAATTAGATCTTGATTTTCCATCAAGGCAAAAGCCATCTGTTGAGGATCTAGGTGAACGTGAAACCTCAAGATCACTAGATTCTCTCTCATCTGGAGTTGATCAAATCGGCAGCACCAGGAACAAGAGAGACATTACTCCACCATCAATAGGTAATCTGGGTTTGAAGTTATCTTTGTACCATTTTAAAGATATTATAAAATACTAACAATTTCTTTCACTCTTCTTGTATTTTCTCAGCTCCTATCCAGAAAGAAGATGTAGGGTAAGAGAGGTGTTTGCTGTATTACTTTCATGTGTTCATTTATATTAGGCTCACAAAATCATCTATCTTCTTTTGCTCCTCTTCTTAGACCATCAAAGACCTTACTGAGTTTGGCTGAGCTGTGGAATGATGGAGAGAAACCTACAATGAAATCTGCTGGAGACACAAAACTACTACAAAAATATGAAGAAGAGCGTTGTCGGCGGCAGGTTTGTTCTCAACGATCAATAGCCTTATGAATTATGGGATCCCTATCATCAATCAGTTCTTTATTGTTTATCTTTATTCTTAGCACTGTGAGCAACTAGTCCACGCTCTTCAGACAAAACTTCTGGAGTCGCAACAAAAACTAGCAGTTGCACTACAAGTTGACTCTGACAAAGATGCTGCAATAGCCAAACTACAAGGTGCATGGAATAGTTTGGCAAATCATTGGCGAACTGTTGAAGATCAACGTCATTATCTGACCAAGCAGCTGCAAGACCATAAATTGTGCAGTGAGAGTCAGATAAAACAGATGAATGAGGTAGGTGGATAAATTTTACTCCATTTATGTGTAGCATGAAAATTTTGATCAATACTCTTTGAACAACATGCTGCATTTGCTAGCTTTGCCTAATTAGTACAAAATTTGCTTGGCTTTGCTTATCATACTAACAGAAACTGGAGCGTTATGAGACTGAGCTATCTAAAGCCCTTGATCTAGCACACGGCTACAAAGAACAAAGCGTAAATGCGGAGCGAGTCCATATCTCTCAAATGGAGCAGTTGGCTGGTAAAGCCCAAGAACTTGAACGCCAGCTACTTGCAGCTACCATAACTTGCACTGAAGTACAGAAAAGAGAAGAAACACTACGAGCTAAATATAATGAGGTGAATGTTACATTCACAAACTAACTGAAACTAATACATTTTACTACCAAGTGATGTCAATCTTTAACTAGCTATGATTACTTTTTTGTTGATTGATATTCTAACTTTCTAATGCCATTTACTTCTCTAAGGACTTGTTTTAAAATTATGTTCTGGTTTGTAAAAATACCTGATGTAGGATCATGCCAAACTCGTTGAGCTAAAAGCAGCCATGGAAAAAGCTACAAAATCTCTTTCATCTCACGAAGCTGACATTGCTGTCCTAGAGGAAGAAAAATCAGCCCTACAAACCAGGCTGAAGGAAGAAAAAGCCCGGCTAGATATGCAACAACAGACTCGTGATAAAATGCGTTCAGAACTTGAAGAAGTTAAGAAACGTGAGGTAAGTCGTATCTTCTGTACATAGTCGCCAGCTTAACAGTCATTGAAATAAACAATTAATTAACGATCTTCTATTTTCTATCAACAGAAAACCCTTCAATCTGAGCTTAAAAGAACTACAGAACAAATGGAAACTATGAAAACTGAGCTTCATGACTTTTATCAAGCTCAACTGGAACGTGTTGTGAGAGATAAACTTAAAGAATTTCAAGGTCAGTTAGATGCAGCTGAAGCTACCCTTCAAAGAGAACTGGAAGCAAAAGAGCGAAGTGTAGCTCAACTTGCTGCACGACAGCTACAGCACGTTACAGAAAAGTATGTAATAACTTTCTCTCAATGATTTTTATTGTTTCAACCTCTTTAGCTGTTAGTATTTTGTAGAGATGGGGCGAACGGTTCGGATCCGAACCGAACCGAACCGAACCGGGCCGGTTCGGTTCGGGTTCGTTTTGCGAACCTCGAGTCGAAAAAGTTCGGGTTCCAGAACCTTTACGAACCGGCTTTTTGAAAAGTTCGAAGATCGAACTTCGGACCGGTCCGCTAAGCAAAAATCGCAAAAATCTCGCGTAATTCTAATGGAGGAGAAATTGATAAGTAAACATTGTGCTAACTCTTCTTGTCTAGTTCATTGCAGTAGCAACATCATTCCCATTTATACGCTTCAGTTAAATAATAAAAACAAAAGGTTCGAGTTCAAGTTCGCTCTAGATTTTAAGGGTTCGTTCAAGGTTCGACAGGCCCCGGTTCGGTTCGGGTTCGGTTCGCTTTTTTCAGTT
Organism: Frankliniella fusca; assembly: GCA_029379305.1. NCBI lineage: Eukaryota > Metazoa > Arthropoda > Insecta > Thysanoptera > Thripidae > Frankliniella > Frankliniella fusca. The sequence goes on along the minus strand of JAHWGI010001227.1, from coordinate 1,044,558 downwards.
AGAAGTTCGGTTCGGGTTCGGTTCGGTTTGAAAATCGGAGGTTCGCCCATCTCTAGTATTTTGTCTGCCACCAAATTAAAATTTCTGAACTCTCCAGGCATAAACTTGAAGTCTCACTTCTTGAGCAAAAACACTCAGAAGAACTGAGACTTATGCAACTTCAACATGCTAAAGCATTACGTCAGATACAGGACCTTGAAAACCACCTTGCAGCACATGAGAAGCGTAGCTCATCTTTAGCTGAACGTTTGCATGCAGTAATGGAAAATCAGTGGCGGGAGGCATTAAATATAATTAGTTGCAGTCCCAAGGACGGTGTAAGTACTTATCAATAATTCTCACCCTAATCTTTTTCCAGTACATGTACTTTTATGTCTTGTTTGTGTAGAATGGACAGCCTGATATATCTGCTATTAATTCAGAAAAAAGCAGTCAGGCTTGGAATGAAAAGACAAAGGATACAGCATGGATGCTCGTACAGCAACAGCAACAACAAAAGAAGTCTCAAAGTCAAGGTAGCAGCCGTTCATCAGCAGATGATACACCTTTCAGCAGAGATGGTCAAATTACACATCGTAATTCAACTCCAGTACAGCAATCACAGCCCCAAGGCCAGGCTGTAGAGAGTGAAGAGCTTCGGAGATATATAAAAATGGTAAGTCCTTGTTTGTCCTACATTTTTAAATTAGAGGAACTTTGTTTATTTGATTTCTTTTGATTTGTGTGTCATCTTCATTAGCTATTAGACCGCACTCCTGGAAATCCAGTTTCTTCAACACCTGAAGACCCTCAGCAAGGATTGAAGGTAAATTTCAAAATTCTATTTTGAAGTTTTGCTGAAGTATTCTGTTTTAATTATATTCCATCTGCCCTGCAGCCCTCTGGCAATGTAACTAGTACTTTACAGTTGAAACCACCATGGAAGTAGAGTGTAAAACTGCTAAAGAAGTAAATCCTTAGAATTTTCTTCAAGGTTACCTGCCCATTTTCCCCCCCCTGTAACAGGAAGGTTATCTATAACTTTTTTAACAGCTTAACTGAAGTAAAATATAAATTACATAGATTCTAATATATTTTTAATGATTTTATAGTTTTTTTTATTAGAGTAAACAGCCATAAGGAAAGAAATGTTTTTCTTTTTGTAAAGAGCTTTTACAGTTGACATTTAATATTGTATAGTTGCTAAATGCACCAAATTTTAACTTTGACCAAATAAAATGGTATATTTATTTACTACTTTTCTTTTGTTTGGATTCATTCAAGACTGCTCCTATTCCCTTCTCTTAAAGCATTAAAACATTTTGAAGATGGAGGGAAGTTTCAGTTGAATGCTGACAATACATTTAATTTTAAAATTTATTTGTACAAGTTAACAGAGTTGTTAAGGAAAACAAGTGAACCTTTCAACAACAACACGTATGTTCCCACAACTTCATATTTTTGTGAACAATGTGTCTTGAGGAAAGAAGAGAGACAGGGAACAAAATCAACAGAATTAACTATTATAAACATTCAAAGTACTGTATGTGCTCTTCCCTACAACACAATACTTACATCTTGAAATTACAATATCTAGTTCAAAGTCAAAACTGTCTATGTTACCATGACTTTGTATCATGACAAATAAAATTAGAAAAACTTGACTCACAAACTCATCACATTCCAGTGCATACTCTCCATTTCCACCAAAATTGTACACTTAAGGGTAGCCATTACAGCAAAATAATGCATACAAAATCACAGACATACAATGGCACAAACCCACAAGGGAAGCAAGGAGTGTCAATATCCAATTGTTTATTTTCAGTTACACTAAATAATGCAAGTAATAGGTAATGCTGACGCATTACACATCGGAACGTCCTCTGGGTTTGAACCATTGACAAAGCTCAATAAATATGAGAAAGCCAGTGCAGGCCAAATATGATTTGTAAATTAGGCACACAGCCGCTTTCCCAATCTGAACAGGGAAAAAGGTTGAATTTTAACTAGATATTTAAATTCCTACCACAAGAAATATGAAGTTATGTGTTAGGAACAATTTGCACACCTCACCCATCTACACAACACCAATGTGATTAGGAACCAAGGGCTCACACCTTATAAACATAAACAAACGAAAACCCTGCAAGCATGCTTGCACTTTTTCCAGGACTTTGATAGCCCTCTCATAAGCTAACTTGTCACAACTGTGACAAGGTTTCTTATGGGATAGACTGAAAATCAAGGAAAATTGTGTTCTCAGGAACACAATAAGCACACCCAGCAAAGGCACACAATGTCTATGAGATATGAATCCGCAGCTTTAAACAACTGCTGTTATTTAGCTGAGTGACATTGACTCCAAATTTTACAACTTGAAATTAACTGATACATTTAAGTCATAAAAGCATGATACTCAGAAAGACGAGTAGAATTTACAAACCCACCAAAAGTAATGAAGACTAGTGAGCCTTACATTCAAGTAATAGTGAGCTATGCACAAATCAGAAAAAAAAGATCAGGTTGTCACAATTTAAACACCACTCATAAATCTTAACATGCAAAGTCATTTGAAGAAGATGTTACGAATTTCAGAAAATCTCCTATTTTTTGTCAAAGACTAACCAAAAATCTAAGAACATTGCAGCTAACTGTTTTCTACAAGACTTTATTTAATAAAGTTGTGGAAGATAAAGATTTTAAAAATAGGTAAATTGGTTTCACAATTTTCACAAAAATGAGTAACATCAAAAACCAGCATAAACTAATTTCTTGGAAGAGTAAATAAAGGGACTGATACCAATTTAAAATTGACAATGGACTTCACAACAGAAAATGATGAAGATATGATGCAAACTTTTATCTGATAAGAATCATCGCTGAGGACATTGGTGGTTTCTGTCAGTTAATGGAACATATACCACTCCCATTAATGTCTTTTGAGTTATTGACCCATCCGTTGCCTTATCAATTTGTTCCAAGGTTTGATTCCCTCCTTCTGGTCCAACAGGCACAACCAATCGGCCCCCTGGCTTTAATTGCTGAACCAGCTAAAACAGAAATTAAAACCCATATTATCATTGGAGATTTTCAAAACCTGTTTCAAAGGAATATGGATAGAAACTTACAGCTTGAGGAACTGTAGGAGCTGCAGCGCCCACGTGTATGGCATCATATGGGGCACTTGCAGGATACCCCTGTCGACCATCTCCCGCTAAAAGAGCAGTTATTATACAATGGGAAAAATTTTGCAGGGAAACAAATTACGAAGACAAGAATTCAGAAAATACCTATGAGCTGTAGACGACCAGATTCTAATAGATTAGGTTTATCAGAGAGGACATTCTGGCGGGAAAATTCAACCAGCTCGGGTATGTGATCTATACCCACAACACGGCCAGACTCTCCCACCATAAGTGCCATGCACACTGTTAGGTAGCCAGAGCCAGAACCCACATCCAGAGCTTTACTTCCTTCACTTAAATGGTCTTTCAGTTGTTCAAGGGCATAAGCATGCTGCGTTGAGGAGTAAAAATAACATATTAATAATGGAAAAAGGCAACATCAAAACATGATTTCAACAGAAAATTAAGCACCTCTACAGTTGAAGTAACAGCAAATAAGTTAATAGCATTGTTTAAAGTTTACAAATGAAAAGAATTGAGCATTTTAAACGCTGAAAAAGCTCACCATATGCGGAGCACTGATTGTGACTCCATACCCGATTCCTTGTGGTGCATCCATGTACGGGTTGGATCTAGCGTACTTTCCTCTATCTACAGCTAACATTGCCCTCTCCACAGCATCACTTTTAATGATGTTATTTCCTGTAAACAATAAATAAATTTAACATTAATTACGATAATTTAAGAGCAACAATTCTCAAATTCTGAAGGGGGGGGAAAAAAAAAAAAAGTTAACCCTTACCCCGCAAATTTCTGATGAGTTCTATATTAGTTTTACCATGCGATCTCCAAGCCATGGCATGTAAGGTTACAACTGCTACTAAAATGAAAGGCCACCAAATATTTTGTTCCATGCAAGAGTCTTAATCCGCCTGTAACAGAAGGTACGAGATTGGTAGACAAATCGAGAGTAACCAACAGAGTAATTGGAAGATCCTAGCAAAAGCCACACAGCTTCAAAAAAGAAACATCCTAACGAACAAATAAAACGGTTTAGCGAAGTCACATCGCAACGCAGAACGCGAGTTGAGGAAGTAACACACAACCCTAACCTTAGACAAGCAGGCTGTCGGATTAAGGACAAGACCTTCTCTCCATCGGCGCCAGGGCGGCCCTTACCATTACCACAGATGTTCGGGGAAGCAAAACTGATGTTCCGACTCGGAAGTAAATAAAATTGGAACGCAAAATAAAGAGGTCGGACGAGGTGTCCGCTCTCACATCGTAGTCTGCGGCCACCCCCGCCCTGGGCCTGAGCCCTCGGGGCCGGGGGCGGGGGGTTCTGCTGTCCTTGTCACACTCAAAGGGAGCGACAAGCCGAAACGAACCCGAACCGTACAGGCTCAGGGACTAAGGCACTAGGCCAGGCCCGTTCATCTGTGTGCAATCAAGAGACAGACTTTCTGGTTTTTGAAAGGCCTCTCAATGATGTACCATGGATGATGTTAGTCTATTCTGTGATCACCTTTGGTTTGTGTCAATTTCATCTCGTGTGAAAAAAGAAAATATTGCTGGTTGATATTGGGAAACTGCAGTGAAGGACAATTAAATACAGTCGTAGGATACAGCCAATTTATTGATATTAATCAGCACTTACAAAGCATGCACAGCCTGTAATGTAGAAAACAAATTAAGTGATGTAATCAATTCTCCACAATTGATGCATTGTGGAGATATTACTCATCTCAGCAAAAGTTATTTACATACGGCTTCATTACCATACAGCTGACAAAGTTAAGACAAATGAAAGGATAACATGGAATCAGTTCACGTTTTAAAATACAGTGCAAAAATATAGGTTGAAAGAGATTCCACCGATTCACAATCGACAGTAAGAGCATAAATTAATCACTCAAATAAGAAACACACACAAAGAACATTATGAATTCCTGCAGAATTTAATCTTCAACTGTAGTTGAGCAAGACAAGAGGTGGTCTGATGTATCAACATTCTGATAATTAAAAATATAGCACACTTCTTTTCCCTCTTGACAGTAGGGAATGAAGATATAATTCAGTTAAAGCTACTACACATCTAGAAACATAGTGATTCAAATTCAGAGTAACAGCAAAACGTGATTTCATTGGATTAACAGTGTGAAACTGTTTTATCACAGATTAAAATGAGAGTTTAAAATAGTCAGTATTGTCATTCATAATGGACTGAAATAATTTAACATTAAAACTAATACAAAAACACTATAATACAGACTGTACAAAATGTGAAAACATTGACACTTATCAAGAAGATAAAGTTCAAGACACTAACCTAAGGAAACAGTCATTACATCAACAATGTACAACTAAGCAATATCAGATTAGTTAAGGGCTCCAGCCCTTCAAGGAAAATTTAGGAATATGTCAAGTCTGATACATTACCAAGATAACTAAAACAATTCTTTGACTCCCCAAACAAACCTGTAACTTTTTTGGCAATGAAAGAATTAAACATACGTCTACAAATTAATCTACAACCAATACATCCTCCTTGAACAACATAGGGCGATGATTGACTAATGATACTCCATGCCACCTGTTGTGCTTGTACTTCTCGCGAACAGCCTGTTGAGGTATATGAGGGGCCCTGGAATGTGTTGTGTTTAAATGGGTGAGGCAAGGTATTAATGCAGACAACTGATAGCCAGTACTGTCTGCAACATCTGTTGGCCATGCATCCATCCCCAGAGTGTGTCTTGCATATGCAACAGTAGATGATGCCAAGACTGATGGTAGGAACTGAAGGTAAGGATCGCCTTCCAAGAGGGACAGTTCACACAAGTACTGTAAACAAACAAAATATTACAGGACCTGCCCACAAATTACAGGTAACAATACTCCATAAGCAAATCTTACCATGGCAAGGAACATAACTCGTTCAGAGAAATCAAATGAGACACAGTAGTTGGTGATGAAGACAAGTGGAGTTGGGGGAGAGATATCGAAGGCAAGAACCTTTAAGATCAGGTGCTCCATGCGTAGAACCTGACGCTTTGTGTAGGTGTCATCAGTAATGTAAACAAACTCTCCAACATCAGGGGGATAGATTTCTTCATATTTGCTGCAAGAAAATAACCCTTAGAAAATGAACTGGTCAATAATGAACAAAACAAGACAATGGTTAACTTACGCAGCAATAAACATGGCTGCAGTGCCAACCAGCTGTAACTTAGCTCTAACTACCGACATCAAACTAAGAAAACGGTCTATGTAAGACACAGCAAGGTACAGGGTTTCAGTTTGCAAACGGTACTCTTCTGCCACTTCCACCATCCACTCAACAAGGATTGTTCTCATGGTGTACGTTATGTCTGGCTGGCGCCTCATGTAGTTGGGTTTTGGGCGGTGTTTCGTCTGAATGAGAAGAAAGCAAAGTTAGTAATATTCAATTAACCGTTCCTTGATTTAAACACCTACCAAGTATTTGGCATACCTCTGCTTCAAGAAGGTAATCATAAATGTCATCCCTGTACTCATCCATGTCAAAAAGAATTCGTTCTGCAACAGCCTTGCTCCTGGTTCTAGGAGAGGAATCCACAGAGACATCAACTTGCATGGGAGACTGATAAACTTCCGACATAGACACGTCATTTTCAGGCTCAGCTGAAGGGCTAGATTGCTCTTCTTCGAGACTTGATAAAACCAATGCTGGCTCCTCAACCTTTGGCTCCACCTGAAAATGTTTTTTTTTTTTTTTTTTTTTTTTTTTTTTTTTCAAATTAAAAAATCAAATTAACAGTGTCTGATCAACATAAACAAGATGGCTTGTTAAGGCAGAAAAAAAATACCTTTGGTTCAACAACAGGGGCAGCCACTGGCTGGGTCGCTTTAATTTCCTGAAGGACAGCAAAGGTTTTTTCATCATCGTGAATTTTAAATGTACCCTTCTTTTCCTGAAAAGAAAGAAACTGTTAAAGATAAGCATGTGAGGCAGCAATTCAAACAAGAAATTTTTATTAAAACATAGTCCAAGAAGCAAGATAAAGTTGGTTGCACAAAACGAAAAAACCCTCGAAAAGGGAAGTGGGCCCAGCTGCTATAGTGGCAGCCCCAACATCCATGCCAAAGGTTCCACTACCCGGATTTCGCGAATTCAGTGGAGGAAAACACGCCAGGACGCACTAATTAGTCCCTTTCACTTCCTCTCACCCGAGCCGACAATACAAGCAGTAACAGGCTGGGGCGGGCCTGCCCCCTGAACGCGCCAAATGAGAACAGAACGAGGCAACACACACAAGAAAGCGAATGCGGAAAAGGGGAAAAAGGATAGAATATTAGAGGATCCCAAGATTAGGAAAAAGACATTGAAATCAGAACTACAAATGGGCGGGACTCTCACAGATGCCCGTTGGGTTTACCGTGAACCTCTCTACTCACCGCGGGTTTTGCCGCCCGGCTGTGTGGGCCATTAGCGTTGATAACTCCAAGAATGGTCCGTTTTTGCTGCAATGGTGCAGAAACATCTTTGGCCTTGCGGAGGTCTGGTACCCGGTTCTCCTGGTCCACATGGATGTTGAAGGAAGCCATCATTTCTACACAGATTGATCTTCCACGACTAATAAAAGACTTCAAGGAGTCAGTCAGTAGGTAAGCATGGAGTTGCAAGGAAAAGGCTTCAATCTCAGGAGAAATCCGAGGATCTGCAGAACCGATCCGCAGACCTTCTTCGACACCGGCCAACTGTGGATTCCTTCAAATAATTTAAACACTGCCAAAACCAGCCGTTACAAAACTGAGACCCAATAGAAATCGTTGTTATGGCCACGTGACCGTCAGCCAATCTCGAGCGAGGTATTATAAACGACCCATACCAACGTCATAGTCGCACCATACACAAGTTCTACTGGAATTTCTCCGCTCACACGCTTCCTCCCCAAAATTAGAGCACGGAAAACATAAAGTTGGTTGAAGTAAAACAAAATTATAAGTGGGCAAGTTTGAAGAATCTCATCTAGTTATTACGTTTGGTGTTTGTCGTTATCGGACTTGGCAACGCCGCTAACATAACGCCCCACTCCGCCGCGCCACCGTCGCCATCTTGGTGTTGTGTATTTGTGTCGACCTGTGCGCCTCTCTCCTGTCACTAGGAAAATTTGAGAAATGTTTTCGTGTTGTTTTCCAACACTCATACAGTTCTTTCTTGTAAAGCCGTTGGACTAGGTTTTCAATCTGCAGGTAAGAAGCGAAGAAATGTGATTTGGCGTTGACGGACCAGCAAATTTGAGAGACGTAAAGCCTTGCCGCCAATTTGATCCCACTTTCTCAGGCTCTACGCTCTAACCAAATAAACCGCCAAGCAACAACATTTGGGTTTATTTTGTTTCATACACTGTTTATTGTTTTCGCATTCTCTATTCACTCTCAAACATTTTCAATCTCCCCTTCCTAAACTCTCTCTCAAGTTCCTAAACTCAAAAGTCCATGATAGGTAAACTTGCTGAATATTTCTGAATGGACTGTGTTGATGATTTCAACATTTTATGAAATTACTTGCTATCTATGGTTTCCGTGGTTTTCCTCAGACATTTCATGACTTCTCTTTGTTTCTAGGCTCATTGATTTGAGAGCATCATGTTTTACGCACATTTTGTCTTGGCCAAGAAGGGCCCTTTGGCCCGTATTTGGTTAGCGGCTCATTGGGACAAAAAGTTGACCAAGGCGCATGTTTTTGAAACGAATATTGAAACTTCTGTTGATGGTATCCTGAAACCAAAGGTATAGTATATGTCAAAATTTTACTTTCAATAACAATGTCTTTGGATTTTATTCTAATGTCTTTGCATTTCGCAGGTTAAAATGGCTTTACGAACATCAGGTCACTTACTTCTGGGTGTGGTTCGTATTTATTCACGTAAAGCAAAGTATCTTCTTGCTGATTGTAATGAGGCCTTTGTCAAAATTAAAATGGCTTTCCGGCCTGGAATGGTGGATTTACCGGAAGAGCATCGTGAAGCTGCTGTAACTGCTATAACACTACCCGAAGTGTTTCATGATTTTGATTCAGCTATGCCTGAACTCAAGTGAGTTGGTTTCAAAATACGGTTAGGTTGATTTGTCTGAATTTTGTTAAGTCTTAAGTGTTTCTTTTCCATTTTAGTGATGTTGACATTGAAGCCCAGTTCACTCTAAACCAATCAAGAGCTGAGGAGATTACTATGCGTGAAGACTATGGTAACATCTCACTTGTTCCTCACGACGATGGATTTGGAGATATGGGAGCATTTGATGCTGATCATACAGATTTAATGAGGAGCCCTCACTCTCTTGAACCACATTCCCTTGACCAAGTAATTGTTGTCATTATTGATGACTATGATAAATCCGGCTACCTTATTTCAATCTTGGTATTTGCTTTGTGTTTTCCAGCATAATCTTCTGTTCTCTGACGGACCATCTGTGGATCTAGTTGAGGATAAAGATCTCCGGGCAGCTGTTGGAAATCATTCTATTCGCTCTGCTCTGGAAATGGATGCTCCTATTCGAGATGATGGTTTTGGTGGCAATCTTGGCCAAGACATTATATCTGGAGGTCTTTTTGAGGGAGGTCTGTTTGATGATGCTCCAATGGGTGACGTGAACTCAGTAGACACTTCTCTTCTCCAAAATGTCAATCTTGCCCACGGCAAAGACTTGGCTGTTGGAAGGGACCTAGATAGTGATGATGATATGGGAGACCATTATGATGCCCCGCCCTCTGTTGGACGAGACAGGTATGGAGCCTACACAGTGTGTGCATGTGTGCATCATTATTTTCAGGTTTTGCCTATCATTTTGTTTTGTTTTTGTTATTGTATCTAGCTCTAATGGTGACTCAAGACCTGGCACAAGTCTTGGAAATTTGGATCCTGACAATCAGCTTCTTATGCCAGAAGCATTAACAACACCAGATGGGGCTTTCCTAAATTTAGAATCTTCATTGCATCAACCTCTTGTTGACAATTCTATCAGTCTCCACTTGCCTGAAGATCACATGGCTGAAAGTAGTATGCCAGAGCAGACAACTCTACTCCAAAATGAAGAGGAAAGCTTTGCTCTAGCTCCAGTTGATGCATCAGCTTTGAAAGGCATGGTTCCATTTTTTTTTTTTCTCTCCACAAATTTCATTGTATTTATGTTTTTGCAAATAGTCCCTTTATTCTGAGTCATGGAGTGTAATTTGAGGTTTTGTTTAGGCTTCACCAAAGCTAAACGCAAGAGGAAACTTATTGTTGATGAGACTAAAAACATCTCTGGGGAGGAGATGAAGTCTCAGTTATCTGACACCACAGATATAGTCACAACTTTAGACCTTGCACCACCTACAAAACGTCTCATGCACTGGAAGGAGACAGGCGGTGTGGAGAAACTCTTTGCTCTTCCTGGACGAGCCTTGCCTGCCAGAATTCTTTCTAAGGTATTGCTCATTCTCTCTGTTGGGTGCTATTTTTTTGTTTTAATCTAATACATTGTTATGAAATATTCCTCCTTTTAGAACTATCAGAGACACCTAACTAGTCGAACAACCACTGAAGAACAGAACATAGACTTGGAAAGAGATCCCATGCCTCTTGAGGGAATGGATGATCTTCCGCCCCCACCCCCTCCTGCACAGCCTGATACAGGCCGTGCAACAAGATCGTCACGCAAACGAAAGATGCAAGAACAAGAAGATGTGAGTGCTTATCACTGTTTGTGCTTCAGAAATCTTCCACTTGTGGACCACTTAAATGTATCTCCTACTCTTTCAGTTGCCCCCAGCTCAGAGACGAGCTGTTGAAGAAGAAGATGATGAACTGCGGAACCTTGTCCATGTTCCACAATCGTCTATGATTGGTGGCTCAATAATGGAGCCTCCGACCCCATTGGGACAACTGGACCAAACTCCTGGTGGCCCAATGTCAATGGCACCTTCATACATCGATGCCCCTACACCAGGTGGTCCACTCTCTGTTGCTCCCCCTTACATCGACCCACAGACTCCGGGCGGTCCTCTCTCAATGGCACCATCGTACATTGATCACAATTCAGTTGGAACACCATACCTGGATCCCAATAACTCTGTGCCCCCTCCGTTCATGGATCCTAACACACCTGCCCCTAACTTGGATCATGAAATACCTGACTTACCTATTGATCAGGTTTGTGTCATCTGAAAGTTTCTTTTGGGTCTAGTTGTCAGTGTAAAGCTTGTTTTTTCACAATTTCCATGAATTACAGATGAATATGTTGCTGAGCCAACATGGACAGTCTCTTGGAATTCAGGCACCAGTAACACCTGTACCAACACACCAACCGGAGCTAACAGCAGAGCAACAGGCCATGATGGAGAATGTTGGCTATGACCACCAGGTTAGTAATGAATTGTTGTATGTACTATTTGTTCTTAGCTTACCATGTTTTAAAAGCCGTCAAAATCTATGGGAAGCTTACATGTGTTTTTAAAAGAGCTGAGCTGGTGTAGTTGTATAATAGAGATGCATTTCTGCTGGCAGAGTTAAACTCTGGCAACCATGATGTAAAATAAGAAAAAAAAAAGGGGCATCTGTACAGATATATTTCTATCTATCTATTTAATTCTTTTAATCAATCTGGAGCTCTGTTTTTACCACAAACATCTTCCTACAGGACAACCAGCTAATGGCAAACATGGGCTACGATAGCCACTCAGACCATCAATTGCCAGCCATGACCCCTGGAGCAGTTTCAGAGCGTGGCCCTAACACCCCTTGGAACAATGATGACTATGAATTCCCTCACTCAGCTGGCGCAGTATGTTTATCTCTTGGCTGAAATAATTTGTGATTATTTGTCCTTTTTATTATCAATATATTGACCTCAACAATTTTCCACCCCAGCCTGATGAACAGCAGGGCGATGAAACATACGAACAGTTTGAAGAGAGAGTTACAAACAAACGAGCTGCGCATATGTTCTCCGTTATTAAGTCTAAGATGGCTCTGAAAGAAGATGGTGTTGGTGTTTATTTGTCAGAGTTAACATACAGAAATAATCGAAAACAGGTAAAATATTTTCCACAATATCAAACAAGTTACAGTTTGTGTTATATTTCTTACAATTTTTTACTGTGTGACAGGCTGCTCAAAAGTTCTATGCCATGCTGGTCCTGAAGAAGCACCAAGTCATGGAGCTCGAGCAGAACTCTTCATATGATGACATTTATATGACTAGAGGAAATAGGTTTGAGAATCCCAGCCTGTAAGCATCTATTAGACATATGTGGTGGAGGAGCATGGTGTTACCTGAGCATTGGTTTCCTTATGGAAATCATGTAGATCTCTTTTCATTCACACTGTTTGCTGCAAATATTACGTTAAAACTCATACACATTTCTCCAGTCACACAGGCGGAAGTTTCTTTTCTCTGTCCATAGTGCAATGGAGTATTATAAATACCATTCTCTCCCTCCCTACTGAACGATTCCACTCCATCATGTATTGCTTTTTCTTTACTTTTTACTCAACTTTTGACTCTCTTGTTGTTGGAACGCTCAAAATAGGCATTACCCTCTTCATTCTGTGCTACCTTAACCTTATGGACACAAGAAAGAGACTTTTTAATGCTTGACTGGATATCAGACTGAGAGTCCTTGATATTTTCTTTATACAATCTGGCAAATTTATAGTACTTCTTTTATATAATCCAGCATTGGTTTTTTCTACATAAATTTACTCTGTGGATCTATTTGTACAAAAAATATTTGTAAATGATGATTCAAAGTCCACTTATTTTATGTTCATGTAAACTTTTTTGTATCCATTTTTATGTATTGCGTTTCATTTCATGCGTCATGTTATGTATGTTAAGTTTTATGCCAGATTTTGTAGTAAATGTCTTGAATGTTCAGCTCCTGTGTTGTATAGGTATTTATTCCTGTTTTAGAAATGTTATGATAGTTTTGTCGGTCACCAAATTAAGTGGCAAAGGTGTTGAAAACTGTATTTAAAAATTTGTTTTAGGTAAATTTTATCTTTTGATTACTTGTTAGATATCTGTAAATTGGTATATAAATATATAAAGAGAACCTATAATTATTAATGATCTATTATTACCTCTTCAACCAGATTCAACTTTTTGCTAGGGTACTTTAGATTTCATTTTTCCCTTGAGGTGACAGGAAGAAACTATTCGAAAACATCACTATTTATTCTTTAGCCATATATTCATGGGTCTTTCATTTTTGATTTTATGATAATTTTTTGGAAAGAAGAAAAACTTAACGGAAATTGATAGTCAGAGGAGCAAGCTATGTAATAAAGTACATTCAACCAGGTAGTTTTTGGCCTTTTGATTTTCTTTTGCTTGTTCTCAATCTCTTTGTTCTGAGATGGATTTTGGTCAAGTGAATTCCAAAGTAGTGTATTGACTTATGTCAGACTTCACTTCATGCAGTTTGATGAGACAATCCATATATGTGTTTTGTTTGATGCTCCAATCCTCTGAACAACATTGCAGTATCTGTGACCTGTATCTGGTAGAAACTAATCCTCCCTATGACTCCTCTTTTCACCGAAGGTGTTAATGTGCCTTCCCTACTGTTATATGATTTTTTCTTTACACTGTTATTTGGATGCAATCTCTATATCTGACACCTTTTGAGAAGTTAACTCTTGTATTATTTTTTGTTCTTTTTGTCTGCATGAACTTTCGGATTGGTGATTTTTTTTTTTTCACTTCTTAAGTTCTAAGAAAAAGGTTTGACTGCTAATCTCTTGCAGAGAGGACTGTGTGTGAATTTCTTTACATCTTCCTTTTTTCTTATTTTCTCTTCATCCAAATGAGAGAAATGATTTTAAATACTTTATAACTTATTTGTAGCGCTTTTTAATAACTTTGGGGCATGCAAATGCTATTTAAGTAGGGTAATTCGTGTAAGATGTGGATATATGGAATATATCTTTCAATTTGGCCATTAAGACTTGCTTGTGGCAAATAGCCATGAATGCTGTGACTTACACTCTCATAAGTTGATGATGTTTAATATTGGATTTGTTTCAACTCTAAAGAAAGGAAAGAAAAGATTTGTAGGTGGAGTATTTTTCTGAGATTTATTGAAAGTACAAATAGTTGTGAGAAGAAATATCTTTTCTTTGATAGTGTTTGTTCTCTTTTTAAAAAATTGCTCTTATTTGTCATACAGTGGGGGTTTTCCAATTATTTTCAATTTCCAATTATGTATTTGGGCTACAGTTAAAGTGAAGTCCAACTTCATGAAATTAGCATTTAAGAGATGTACATAAAATATTGTTTCATGTTTCTGTTAAATTTATTTGCACAGTTTGGGAAATGTTGAGAACCTGTTGTGTTAAGTGAGGTAGACTCTGTAAACAGTTAATCTAAGTCAAAATATTATCTACTGAGCTACTGTGTACTGTTAGGTTTTGACGTAAGCATTGCATCCAACTTTTTTGAGGGGGAAGCTCTAATTATTGGCAATTGTGCTTTGTCTACTGTCTCTGACAGAATACAACAAAATCAGAGAGCTAATGCGTTGGCAATGCAACATGCAATTTGAACTGAGTAACTTCCTGAAGCGCAGCTTAAATGTCAACACTTGATGTGGTGAAACCTGGAAACTGAAGACTATTTTGCTCTGAAGTGAAATCTCAAAGGACCAAAGTCAGATTTGTTACGCTGCTATCAAGAATACCTAGAAACAAAACAAATCTCTCTATTAACATTTCATTGGTCAAGGGGTCAAGTAAAATGTATTCTCCAGCATTTTCTCATCAAGTGAATTTTTGTAAATTGCTCTTCGATCTCTTTTATTGCAAGTTTAATCCTTTGTTTTGTTATCCTACTTCACTTACTATACTTGTGCTGGAGTGGAAAACAAAAAATGAGATTAGCACCAGGCATTAACAAACAGCTTTTTATCTTTTTCTTGGGACACATTGGGTCATTAGAAGCTGTGATTGGGTTTGATAGTTGTTACATGTAAGTTGTCTGAACTTTCTATGTGGTACCCCTCAGTTATGGGGAACCTGCTTTAAGTAGGAATGCTTGTGAAAATTTGGATGTCATAAAAGTTCAAGTCAGTCATTTCTGAGTATTAATCTGCTATAAAAAATGAACATTCCCCACCTATCAAAAACAAAATGACCTCAAAACAACATATACCGCCACCTTTAACTTAAGAGTTCTGGCGTTAGTTGGGTTGCCTACCCCTCAGGCGTGAACGTTCCGAAAACGGGAATGCCCCAGCAATAGGTTTCCTTTTTGCAATTTTCGGTCCAAAGAAAAGAAAGAGCCAAAGTAAACACAAAATGAATTTTGTGATAAGTAGGTGACTCGTTCTTTAATAAATTATCAATAATTGCTGTAATATGTCTTATTAAATGGAGGATCATGAAGTTGTGTCTTTTATCTCAGATTGTGTTTGTGCGCGTATAGGAATTTTTTCTCGGGACACTCGGGCTCCGGCCGTTATGGAGCCGAGCGAGGCGGGTTTATCGCTGGGGGCTAAAGCTTTTGCATTTTTTCGATTTCTGGTCTTCTCTTATTTTCTTATTTTTTAAATTGCAAAGAGTAGGGGGTTATTCGGGGTGACTCTTATGTACCCCCAACCAATCCCCCAGGGTAGGATGACCCGCAAACCGGGTTTCTGAGGTGGAAATGCATTGATTCGTGAAAGCTTTGGGGCGGGTTTGTTGCTCATTCCCCTTATAGTAGGACCGGTGCCGCGCTTCTCGCTCACGGTATTCTTTTTCTAGACTGTGTCGAATTGATTGATTCATTGATTGATTTATCCATTTCAATTTTTTAAATCGACGTCTGTCGACTATTTCCACTATTTCGCTCCTACATTTAGCCACCCCTGCTGCCTCAGATCGCACAGGTGACAGTTCAGGGTAGGAGGGTGACGGAGAGAATGCAATTTGGATGACGTTTAGCGTGGGCCAGTGCGTTTATTGGGTCCGGTGGGGAGGGGTCGGCTGGGCCGGGCCGGGGGCGGCCGCTGCAGCAGCCACAGCAGCGGCAGCAGCACGAGGAGCAGGACCTCGGGGGCGGTGGCGGCGGCGGCTGCCCCGGGGGCGGCGGGAGGGCCCGCGGGGGCGGGGACGGGGGCGGGCCCCAGGTCCACGCCATGCAGGGCGGCGAGCAGGAGGGCGGCCTGCACCCGGGAGGCGCTCTGCTCGAACAGCCCCGCCAAGCGCTCGGCCTCCTCGTAGCAGCGGAGCACCGCGTCAGCCCCCACGCCCTCGGGCTGCAGGACCAGGGTCAGCTGGTCGGAGCCCCACAGGAACCCGAGCACCGCGCATGGCTCCAGCACCTGCAGCACGACGCAGCCGAAACAGCGCGATATTTTAGTCCATTAAAAAATAGTATTAATAATAATAATTACGAATTATGGGAATGGCAAAACCGAGGGGTCGACCACTTGGATATACCATGTACACATTGAAAAATATTCCAATAATATTCCAAACATTCCAAAAATATTCCAGATATTCTAAAATATTCCAAATATTCAAAAAATATTCCAAGTTTTCCAAATATTCCGAATATTTCAGACATATTCCAGTAATATTCCACATATTCCTGCTCCACATACTCCGATTTTCCGGATTCTATTTAATCCAATAAAAAGGGTCGCAAAAAATACTTTACAGATTTAATCGATTTTTTTTTCCATTTTTCTGTGCAATGGAAAGGGTGGCGTGAAAATATAGAAAATTTTTGCGGCAGTAAACCTCCCGAAGGAGGTTGCGGTTCCCGCCAGGCACAGGGCTTTAACCCCCTGTGGCAGCCAACTGCTTCGGTGTTCCATGGGAACCGGCGCTTTGCTGACTGCGATCCTATCGCGCAATTCGACAGATTTGATCCCCGTACCACCATTGGCCTACCCCTAAAGGTACGAGCGGTGTCAAGGGCGTTAGACTTCCAGATCCCAGTTTCAGAGGCCTTACCTCAGAGGGGTACGCGGGATTCGAACCCACAACCCCGAGTGCCGACACGTAGCCAGAACTGGAAGCGACCCAACGCCCAAAGCCACCGAGCCAACGGCGGTGAGACGTGTTTAACTTTTATTTGACCTGCCATGCCATCCAACAGCGGCCAAAGGGAATGTCAAGCGTGAAAAACACTTTTCCGAGTGGGAGTCGAACTTACGATCACTCGGTCCGGTGAAGCGTGCTCTACCAACTGAGCCACGACGCCTCGATGACTGTATAGTACGACGGGTTCGAGTCGTATTTGCCCTGTCCTCTTGGCTGGAGGCTGCAGAATGCGGCAAAGACGACTCGAACCGGTCGCACAGTACGTCATCGAGGCGCCGTGGCTCAGTTGGTAGAGCGCGCTACATCGGACCGAGTGGTCGCAAGTTCGACTCCCACTCGGAAAAGTGTTTTGCACGCTTGACATTCCCTTTGGCCGCTGTTGGATGGCAGGTCAAATAAAAGTTAAACACGTCTCACCGCCGTTGGCTCGGTGGCTTTGGGCGTTGGGTCGCTTCCAGTTCTGGCTATGTGTCGGCACTCGGGGTTGTGGGTTCGAATCCCGCGTACCCCTCTGAGGTAAGGCCTCTGAAACTGGGATCTGGAAGTCTAACGCCCTTGACACCGCTCGTACCTCTAGGGGTAGGCCAATGGTGGTACGGGGATCAAATCTGTCGAATTGCGCGATAGGATCGCAGTCAGCAAAGCGCCGGTTCCCATGGAACACCGAAGCAGTTGGCTGCCACAGGGGGTTAAAGCCCTGTGCCTGGCGGGAACCGCAACCTCCTTCGGGAGGTTTACTGCCGCAAAAATTTTCTATATTTTCACGCCACCCTTTCCATTGCACAGAAAAATAAATCGATTAAATATTTCCAAAAATATTCCAAATATTCCAACATATTCGCGATATTCCCAAAATATTCCACATATTCCAAAAAATATTCCACATATTCCAAAAAAATATTCCAGATATTCCAAAAATATTCCAGATATTCCAAGTGGAATATATTCCATGTACACAAAAATTTCAAGTGGTCGACCCCTCGGGCAAAACCTTAACTTTGTTCTGCCCCCCCCCCCCCCCCAAATCCGGCAAGCCCGTGTACTATTACGTGTTTCCCGTTATACCATGCAACCTTAAAAGAAAATTACAACGGAAAAGCCGTCGTTGTAGAAGCCGACAAGAGTCCTGTTTTTCCACCTGGATTTCACAAAATGGGCTGGGACTTTTGTTGACTTTCAGCAGACATTGTCCGCTCATTTGGACTGTAACTGTCCGCGGTCTGCCCCGTCTCGGCTCATCCCGCCCCGCCCTGCCCCGCCCCGCACTATGAAACGCTGTTCGGAATCACTCTGCAGGCCCGGCCGGAGAGCACCCGAGGGGCAGGGCAGGGCAGGGCTCGCTACCCTCGCTACGCGGACCAATATCGCACCTTCCTGACTAGTGAGGCGCCCCGTAGAGGCTCCCGCATGAAAATGCTAATTCGATCACGGTCTTCCTCAGCGATTCAAAATTTCAGGAAAAATTTCAGGAAACACTTTTTTTTTTCGATTATCGAAAATGTCAAAAAGAGGCGATTTTTTCCCCCGCCACGTTTAGCTGCTTCCCCTCATTCAGCCCAGCCCCTGGCCCTGCGGTGACTGTAACTCACCAGCAGCTGCAGCTGCGCCAGCAGGGCCTGCAGGCTGAACACGGCGTGCAGGCGGGGCCAGGGGGCGGCCGTCGCCGTCCTCTGCACCGCGAGCACCGCCCTGTCCACGGCCTTGACGTTGAGCGAGGCGCGCAGCACCGAGGCGCAGGTCTCGCAGCACGCCAAGCGCACCCCGCGCGCGCAGCCGGGGGGCAGCGGCGGGCAGCGCACGTCTGCGGTGCAGGGGGCGCCCGCCCCCGCCCCCGGCGCCGCCCCCGGCCCCAGAGCGGGCCTCGGCAGGCAGGCGCCGGGGTAGTCGACGGGGACGCGCGCCGCCCACGCCGCCCCCCGCGACGGGTACGTGTAGCCGTCGGCGCCGCACAGCGCGCCCGCCCCCTCCGCCCCCGCCTCCGACCTGAACACGGCCAGAGAAAATAACGCCCTCTGAGAAACAACATACATACCAACCAGCACGCCAGTCTCAAGTAGTCTCAACAACTCGACAATTATGGAGACATACCATAATCTACTTCAGAAAAACATTTTTAAAAAATCAATAGAAATAAGAAAATTTGGAGAAAAATTTACGGGTACGTTCAAAGACTAGGCTTAGCTTATTTTAATAAATTTACAAAATAGAAATTAGTATATCAAAGTTTATTGGCTGCTTGCTGGGTAAACATATGCCTGTAAAGTTGCGATTTGCTCCAGCTGCTCCAAGCTCAGCTCGTGCTTACCCGTTAGCCCTGCACGACCCGGACGCTGTCAGCTCGCACAGGTTGCGGTGGCTCCGACCCTGGACGTCACAGGCGCCGCCGCCGCCCCCACGGTCCTCGTCGCAGCGCGGGTCCACTGCGAGAGAACGAGAGAGAACACGGCCAGACTGAGAGCCGGCTCCGCGCTAACACGCGGACAACTGCACGTCGCCCGGCGTTTTATTAGAGGCAGGAGCTAATTGGAAGTGAATCGAGAAGTGATTGAAGCGGCTAGGGCGGGGCGGGGCGGGCGGACTGTTGAGGAGAAGGAGGCGGTCGAGGAGGACGAGGAGGCAGTGTTGCCAGAAAGTTAGGCAAAAATCCCGCCTAATACACCTGTGCGTAACGGGACTGTATCTCCGCCTGTCTACGAGGCAACTCCCCTGCACTCGTGCACAGATGTTGCCTAGTAGGCAGGCGGAGATACAGTCCCGTTACGCATAGGTGTATATTGGGTGGGATTTTTGCCTAACTTTCTGGCAACACTGCGGAGGAGGGCGACGCCCCGGCTCTCCCTTCCCGATCATGCCTTAACTGCGCACTCACCGCACCGATGCTGGGGGCAGGGCTGCACCAGGGACGACAGGCACTGGTTGGGCTCGGGGACGCAGAGCTGCGCGCCCGGGCACAGGGGGGCGGCGCCGGGGGCGGCGCAGGGGTCGAGGAGCGCGCACGGCCCCGGCCGCACCCGTGCCGCCTCCAGCCCCGCGCACCTCGCCAGGCACGCGTTGTCGTAGGTGCGGCCGTTGTCACCGCACACCGGCATGACGTGCTGCGCGCAGCGGCACGGCGAGGCGGCTGCAGCGGCGGGGGCGGAGGCGGGGGCGGAGGCGGGGGCGGCGCACTGCCGCTGCGTGCAGAGGGTGTCCCCGGACGCGCACGTGCACACCAAGCACTCCAGGACCACGGTGCGCCGGTGCTCTGCAATGCATAGGACGGCGAGGGGCTGGAAATAGAATCAACGTAGCGCAATCGTTTGGTGCGGCGGGCGGGCAGTGCAGCCCTACAGGGCGAGGACCAGGTGGTGGCCTCGAGGGAGAAGGTTAGCTAGTTAGCTACCAATTGTGCCGGCGCCCAGGCTGCAGCGGGCGGGCAGTGCAGCCCTACAGGGTGAGGACAAGATGGTGGCCTCGAGGTTAGCTAGTTAGCTACCTATTGTGCCGGCGCCCAGGCTGCAGCGGGCGGCGTGGGGCGCGCAGGGCAGGGCCACGCAGCAGCCCAGGGCGGGGGGGTCGCCGGCGCACAGGCAGGCGTCGTAGCAGGCCGGCGCGTCCCTCCCGGGGCCGCGCGCGGGCACGCGCACCGCCGTGAACGAGGCCACCGCCACGTCCGAGGCCGGCCCCAGCAGGCACGACCCCGCCGGGGGCGGCGGCAGTGGCGGGGGCGGGGGTGGCGCCGCCTCCTCAGCGCCGGCCCCGGCGGCCTCGTGATCGTCCTCGTGCTCGTCGCCGTCCCAGGGGATGCGGATGCAGGGCGGCGGCGCGGACCGTCTCCGGCAGAGCTGCTCGGCGGAGAAACCCGGCGGCACCGCGGACCAGCGGACGCACCGGGGCAGCAGGCGCAGGCAGTCCTGCGGCACGGGCAACTTGTTGTGGTGGGGAGAGAATTCGTTGCAACACTACTGCGACTCATCGCGCACCCAGCTGACCTGGAGGCAGATGGGCAGCGACCCCCCGCGCGGGGAGCAGGGCTGCGCGTGCAGCAGGCAGGCCAGGCTGCGCCACAGGCGCGCCCCGCACGCCCCGGTGCCCGTCAGCAGGGGCACGCCCTCGGCGTCGGCCTGGGCGTCGGCCTCGGCGTCGGACGTGGGCAGCCGGGCGTCGCGCACCCAGCGCGCCGCGGTGGCGCGGGCGGCCGCGTCGGCCGACGCCGAGCAGGTGCGGAACCAGGAGGGCGGCCCGAGAACCCCCGCGCAAAAGTCGAGTCCCGAGCAGTGCGAGCTCGGACGGCACTCCGCGTCCACTGAAAAAAAAAAAAATATATATATATATAAAAAGAATGGCATAGCTTATCGCTTTCGTGGCCGCCGACTTTTCCCGCCGAATATGGATGGCGGGAAGACAGGGTTTTCAAAAAGAGTGACACCGGAACCTAACGGGGGAAAAAAGCGCGACCACCCGTTCTGTTCCCTCGTGAGCGCACGCAGGAGGAAGCGGAAGCGGAAGCGGTGGCGCCTGAGCGGTGGCGCCTGAGCGGTGGCGCCTGAGCGGTGGCGCCCGAGCGGTGGCGCCTGAGCGGTGGCGCCTGAGCGGTGGCGCCTGATTACCTTCTCATAAGGTTCCAGTTTTCCTCTGGAGAAACGCCCTCTCAGCCATATTGCGCCCGGAGTCTGGCAGCCAATTCTACGTCACCTTCCAGCCCCAAAGGCCACCGGTCGCCCAGACCCACCCCCTGGCCCGGCCTCCGGATTTCTCTCGAGGTGCGGTTTCCTGGTGACCTAACGAGCGAGAGGGCGGAGCAGCGGAGGAGTGGGGCGTGGCGGGGCGGGGCCGGGGTGTGGTGGGGTGGGCCAGTCGAGGGGAACCCCCCGCGGGGGCGTTGTCACCTTGGTTGAGGAAATAGCTTACCTTCTCATCACGAAAGGTCTTCAAGCTACCGTGTGGCGTCGTAAGTCAGGGCTAGTAAATGACAAAATCTTTCCTGGCATTCCAAAGGCACTCGGGTTGATACCTATATATTTTTTCGCGCCCACCATTTTCGTCCATTGATTGGGTAATTTTGTCCGCGATGTCTTTCTTACCCAGTGTCGCCAGAAAAGTAGGCAAAAGGCGCCCGATACAACACAGCAGTTGTGCAGAGAGGCCGGTATTCACGCCTGCCCACCAGGCAACATCTACACCCCTGTGCAGGTGGATGGTCTCGAAGGCAGGGGTGAATACCGGCCGCTCGACGACACCTGCTGTGTGTAGGGCGCCTTTTGCCTGCTTGTATGTCAACCCTGGAGTCTCTCTGGTCTCACCCTCAGCCAGGCAGGAGGCGAGCGCCGTCTCGTTGCTCCTCTCGGTGCAGCGCTGCAGCGCGCCCCCGCTGCGCGCCGCGCTCCAGTCGTCCCGGTAGGCGGCGAGGCAGGCGCGGCGGCAGGCGGGGGCGCGGGCCAGCGCGCAGCAGTGCAGCCGGGCCGCGTCCAGCACCGCCCCCGGCCCCGCCCCCGGGCCCGCCCCCGGGCCCGCCCCCGCCACGGCGGGCACAGAAGCACCCGCCGCCCCCGCCCCCGGCGCCGGCACGGACGAGCGAGACACAAGGCACAGGAATAGCGGCTCCTGCAAACACCGACAGGGAAATCACTCATACAAAATGTGTGCGATAGTTTTTTTTGTTTTCAGTTTTATTTTTTTTTTTCTTTTGAATTATTTTTTATTTTTAGAGGTAAATATGAAACTTTTTGTTACTTTTGGATAAATTTTGAGTTGTTTTTTTTTTTTTCTCTCATAGTTTCTGATTTCTTTCCTTTGATTTTAGTCTTTTGTTCATTTGTTCTCGATTTTTCGTACTTTTTCTATAATTTTCTTAATTATATTTTTAGTTTTTTTAAAAAATTGTTTTTGATTTTTTAAATATGTTTTTCGGGGCAGGGTTGCTAGAAAAGCAAGGCAAAATTCGGTTAAATACACACTTGTGCTGCGGGTGGCATTTCGGCCCGCCTACTAGGCAAACCGCATACACGCGTGTGCACTTGTTGCCTCTAGTGGGCAGGCGGAGATACAGGCACGTTGCACACGGGTGTCTTTAGCCGAATTTTGCCTAGCTTTCTGGCAACACTGTTTCGGGGGCCGTACAATGTTTTTTCGAAGAGACTCCTCCCTCGGCAAACACAAGGAACATGACATATGGGAAAGTCGTCGAGCAGCCGACGCGATGCTGTAAATATCGGGAGATGGCCAAAGGCTCGCACAGAATGAAACAGGATTGCCACAGACATGCACGAGAAAAACGTCTCGGTATACACGTACGTAAGGCACGAGGGGACAGCCCTCGGCCTGCAGGGCGTCCAGGAGACGGCTGAGGGTCAGCCCGGGGCCGACCAGGGCGGCCAGGCACACCTGGAGGCAGCGAGGGGTCGCGGCCTGCGCGCAGCAGCCGGCGTCTGCGTGGAGTAGCGGGTCACAATCGGAAAAAATACAATTCTTGAACTTAACATTTTACATGATTCCATTTTTAGGGGAGTCGTACGCTCAGCAACCCACATGCGTGCGGTGAGGCGGGCTCCTCCACGACGACAAGCTCCTCCTCGTCCTGCTCGCCCGTCCTGCGCCAGCCGCGCCAGCGCCAGCCCGCGTTGGCCGAGGGGTGCGGCGGGGGCTCCAAGTCCTGCCGTGCATTCGCCAGCCAAAAAGGAAAGAAAAATGTACACAATGATTGCGACCAATCACTGGCCTCAAAGTAGTAATAATAATAATAATAATAATAATAATAATAAAAATTCGGTGGCTGGTTAATGTAGAAATTGACTTAAATTTCCAGCCTTTTGGGTGATGTAATTAAATTTGTTTTATCTCAGGGTTTGATCAGCGTCACTAGTACCAGGTGGCTGATTAACCCCGGGCACTTTTTGTACTACGCAACCCGCCCGCACCGCTCCCGGGACTGCATACCCATCAGGCGTCGGGGACCAGCTCCCAAGCGCGGACGCTCAGCTCCGCCACTGCTGTTGCAGCTAACGCCCCGAAAGGGCCCTCTCGCGGTTCGCGGCGGTCTACGGCGGCGGGGCGTTACAGGAGGAAGGTTCGCGGTTTCGCAGGAGTAACCCGCGAGTCCGCGGGGAAAGCTCGCGGTCGGCGAGTCCTCCCGCGGGGTAATCTCGCGAACTGCGAATCCTCCGCGGGTCCTTCGTGGACTGCGAGCTACCTGCGAGAAGGATTCGCGGACCGCGACCTTCCCCGCGGAGGATCCGCGGTTTGAGAGATACCCCCGCGGCAGGACCCGCCGACCTGCGAAACCGCGAACCTCCCCCCTGTAACGCCCTCCCGTAGACCGCGCGAACCGCGAGAAGGCCCTTTCGGTTCGTTGGCTGCAATAACAGTGGCGGAGCTGAGCGTCCGCGCTTGTAGCCGGTCCCTGGCGCCTGATGGGTATGCAGTCCCGGATGGAGCGGTGCGGGCGGGTTGCATAGTACAAAAAGTGCCCGGGGTTAATCAGCCACCTGGTAAAGCGGGTCATATACGGCAAAGTTGAGCTTTCTAGCTCAAACGATTCAGAAGTTCGTCCCTCAGTAAAAATTATTCGATCAGCTTGGCACGACATTAACGACGAGATTAGCTGCGCCGGCCGCGGCCGGTGCTTGTCGCTCTCCTGCACTCGCAGGCTGCTCCTTGAGTGCGAGAGAGGCAGAGACAGAGGAGTCGATCTTCAGACCCCCTCCGCTCCGGGTTTCTGCTTACCGTGTACGCTTCCACCTCATCCGGTGTCGGGGAGTCCAGCGCAGAACCTGTGGACACAGGGTGCAATACGACAACAATCACGACATTTGCCTTGGCGGGGCGGGGCGGGGCGGGGCTGATCGGTACTGTGTGAGAGCTCCGGTGCTCCCGCCACACTTGGCCACCCCTGGGGCTTAAGCATTTGCAGATGTGCAGGCCCCCGAGCACTGCGCTTGAGTGCAATGGGATTGCGGGTCTGCCTACTCGAGGGGCGGCAACGGCGCCTTCGGACTGGAGAGGGCAGGCATAGGCCAGCCCGCAAATACAGGGTGGCTCATTTACCCCGTTTTTTTGCGACAGTATGCAAACCATTCTACTTCAGCCGAGCGAGGGCAGGGGGTGAGCGGCCACACTCCATAAAAGCTCCCCTCCTCACCTCTTGCCTCGCTCAGCTCTGACGTTGAATGGGTTGCTTACCTTCAGCAGAAAACAGGGTAAGTGAGCAAATTTGTACAAGCAAGTGATCTGAAGCACGAAGAGAAACTACGAGTTAAATAAGCAGCCTCTGTAAGCATTTGTTCTCGATGTTTTTTCCTCTATTTTTCTTCTTGATTTTATTTTGAAGTTTTTGATGTTTTTGGTCTTGGAAATGATTTTTAGGGGGCCGTATACTGATTTTTCGAAGTGACCCCATCCTCATACCCCCCTGCCCCTGGCGTCGACTGTAGCGCTCCCGTCATGAACGAAACAGACTGGGGACGACCAATGCGGACGACTTATCGCCGCGGGGGAAGGCGGGGCGGGGCGACCCCGGACTGACCTATGAGGGGCTCGGCGGGTCCGAGACTGGGGGGCGCCTGTGATGGCAGCGCCAGCAGCACCAGCAGCAGAAGCAGTGGCACTAGCGGCCCGCCGGCCGGCATGGCGCGGGCGCGAGGCCCTATCGCTCCACCACCACGGCGCCCTTCTTGGCCTCCTCAATCACCACTTGGTTCACTGCTGCTTTCTTCTCGACCGGCAGGGCGCAGCCGCCGCCGCCGCCGCGGCCACCCCCGAGGCGAACACGAACACCCTCAACTTGCTCGTCCTGCGGGTTTCTTTTTATTTCCCTTCATCTCGGGTGCGAGGCCAAACTCGCGCGTTGGGCGCTACGCTCCCGGCGCTAGCGCGCTCACGCGACCTGCTGCTGCTGCTGCTGTTGTCGTCGTTCCACGGCGCGAGAACGCAAAGCTTTGAGCGCGCGGGTGCAGCGCGCGTTAAGGTTTGAGTCGAGCGCGCGGAGGCGGTCTCAATGACCTGAGCGTCGCGTACGCACTGCAGACACGATGAATGAATGGCGGGGACGGTGCGGCACGGCGCTGCTCACCGCACTGATGATGCACTCGAAACGTCAAAACTACATTCCGCTCGCTTATTCTATCTCGCGCGCGGCTGCTCTCACTCGACACCAGACGCGCGACCGTGGCAGACAGTTTGTCGAAGCCGACTGCACTCTCCCGCCGTCGCCCCGAGGCCCCAACCCGCCCCGCCCCGCCCCGCGTCGCTACGCGGCGGGGCATCATAAGGAGCCCGATATAGCAGGCGTACGCCGGGGCGGGGCGGGGCGGGGCGGGGCGGGGCGGGGCGCGGGGCAGGGCCCGGGCTCTGCGTGTGCTGCGTCGTACCCATGGGGAGGGACGGGGATACTTTTGGCTCGTCTTCTGTCTGTGTTGACCCCCTCCCCTCCCTTCTCCTACCCCCGCTCATCGTTTGGAAACAACTTGGCGCACCGCGCACGCCCCGTGGACGGAGGGCATGGCCCGCTACTTCCGCCTCGTGTTCCCCGAGACGGAGATGAAGGAAACCCTTTCGGGACCTGCTGTACCCTTTTGACAGCGCCCCGCCCCGCCCCGCCCCGCCCCGTCCCGCCCCGCCCCGCCCCACCACGCCACGTCCCACCATGGTCCCGCCCCTTCGTATCCGGTACGCCCGGCTGTGGACCGGGGTAGGATTCAAAGTAGCGCTGCAGCACGAACTTCAAAGTGTAAACTCAGAAGTTAAGAATGGTAACTCTTCTGGCCCAAATCTCATCAGTTACGTTGTTTGTAACGTTACTCAGCTTCAGACCGAATGTTACACGGTATTTTCACGGAAACAGGATCGTAAGTAGAAGTATTGCGGCGTTCTTCTCATAAAGCGAGGGGCCAGAAGGAAAGCCGTCGGTTTTCTCAGGATTCGCTCAGTGAAATGCAGGAGTTTGATTGATGCAGGCCACCGCGCAGTACCGACGTGAAAGGGATTGCCGACCTCTCAGGCGCCCCGCTCCCGGACCGGAAGTTCACTCAAGCTCGTCGCCATGCAGTTTCTTGACGGCGCAGCCCCGCGTTAACTACTTCACATCCCAGGTAATTCCCTCCGAGGCCCTTATACACGGAAAAAAAATAGTTGTCAGGACTAATAAATTAGGTAATTTTAAGATAGACAAGAAATTCGCTGTGGTAGCTATGAGTTGGCTACCACAGTCAAGAGTAAGTTGCGAAAGCGAAGCTGTCGCTGCAGGAGCCAACCGGTTTCTTCTTACAAATAATTGGGTGTTTCGCTGTCAGAACAGACCGGTTGGCTCCTGCAGCGACAGCTTCGGTGTCGCAACTAATTCTTGACTGTGGCAACAAACTCTTGACTGTAGCAGCCAACTCTTAGCTGCCACCGCGAATTCGGGATTATCTATCCCCAAATTAGCTAATTTGTTAGTTCGAATGACTTTTCTTTTCCCGTGATTGGAGCCCGGCAGAAGCAGTGTCAAGTTGTGAACGGACCGCCCACCGGTACTGGTATACCGAAACTGCATTAGTTTACACCAGTACCCCACCTCATCGCCGCTGCGCGTAGAGAGGCTTTGAAAATAAATGATTCAGTATCGTGATAGCAATGATTTTCAAGAAGAAATCTCTTATGTCGTTTGGATCTCAGTGTTCTTAAGGTACGCAATATTTGTTTTAGCCAGTGTAATGATATAAGTCACACACATTTTTGTACAAAAAAGTTGCAGCCTTCTCATAATAGTGAGCTGTACCAGCAGATGGCTTATGGACCCCGGGCACTTTTTGTACTACGCAACCCGCCCGCACCGCTCCATCCGGGACTGCATACCCATCAGGCGCCGGGGACCGGCTTCAAGCTCGGACGCTCCGCTCCGCCACTGTTGTGCAGCCAAGGCCCCGAAAAGGGCCCTCTCGCGGTTCGCGCGGTCTACGGTAGGGCGTTACAGGGGGGAGGTTCGCGGTTTCGCGGGGGTAACCCGCGAGTCAGTGGGGAAAGCACGCGGTCCGCGGGTCCTGCCGCGTGTGAATCTCGCGTACCGCGGATCCTCCGCGGGTTCCTTCGCGGCCTGCATGGCCCAGCCGAGGCGGGCCGAGCAATACGAGTGCTGGCCGCCGCTACGTTGCGGTGGAGCGACAGCGTCGTGACGGCAGGCAACCCACCCGCCTCCTGAGTCGTTTTGGAAGCTCTCCACTTCAGGAGCGCGCGAGTATGCATCCGTGCATGCGTTTCCTGAGGGTTCTGCCTCCCTTTCCCGGTTTGTGGGCGAATCATTCCTCCGGTATTGGTTCCAAGCATCCAAGCGGGAAAGTTCTGCTTCTTCCTCTATCAATCAGGAATTAAAAAAGAATAAGTAGGGATAAAAAGGACTAAGGTGATGTTCCATCCTAGCTCCTGTTGAACTCCTGTTTAAACGGGTAAAAAACTAAACAAAGCCTCACTTGAGAAAAATGTGTTTTTGTGAGCACTTTTAACTGAATGCATGAATGTGGCATTTAGGAGGTAAATTTAGTTTTGTAAAGAACACCTCACTAAGGGGCCAGACTTAGATTAAAACCAGTCTGAATTCTGTTAAGCGTTCTCAAAATTTCGCCAAGATAGTAGAAAAAAAACCTCTTTCATGAAAAATGTGGTTTCTTATTCTGAATGGAAGTACAAAATGAAGTTTGTTATTCCAGTATACCCACTATTACACATAGCGCATTAGCGTTTAGTCGTCCCAGCATTACTTTGGTCTTTGGATGCCATAAGAAAGCTTTCTTCAGGCTTGGACCCGAAGACCAAAGTAATACTGGGACGACTATACAATACGTATGTTTGTGCTTAAGTTTATTATTCTTTCTACTTTCTTTAAAATGTATTTTTTTTTCTTGTCTTTTCACTATACTATCTTCATTTACTTTCTGTTTGAAATGTTGCCAGCTTTAGGGTGTTTACTTTCCATTTCCATGTCCACCGGCCGCCTCTGCCCTCCCAGTACAGCTATGGTTTTGGTAGCTGAAGTTTAGTTTGGTTTTGGTTCCATACCTCAACCAATTAGTATGATTTTATGGCCTTAGATGAATTATCCTCCTGCAGAAGAAATGGATCTTGTAATCTCTAACATGTTCTGACAAGTTAAATTGTTTGCAGTTTGAACACAAAGAGAAAATATTTGAAAAGCATTAAAGAGGTGACAAAGACTTTAGCTGTGAAGAGTATTGCTTGTCCTTCTTCCACCTTTCCCCTTCTTTTTTCCTGTGTGCGAAGATAAATGATAAGAAAAAAGAAGTACAGTATTAGTCACTGAAATATAAGGCTACATGCATCATTATTGGCATTTCCTGAACCCCCGGCCCAATGAAAATAGCATTTTCTATGAGGAATGTGGAGACATTAAATGCGACCTTCCAGCAAGTTTCAATCTAAAAACAGCTTTTAGAAATTTTGTATAGAAGCTTGTTGTTACTGTGAAATCTCACAACAGGGAAACAACACACAAACACACGAATAACACATAAAATTTTATTCCATTTGTTGATCTACAACAAATACTTAATTTGTGAATAACTAGTTTTTATATGGGCGTGAGGATGAATTTTTATCATTAATCCCAAGAGAATACAAATATGACTTGTTTAATGAACAAAAGTCCAGTTTATTTGTGTAGTAAAGTTCCAGAATTGTAAATTTAAGATCATTTTGAACAAATTGAAAAACACTTGTAAGTTCATAAAACAGGAGCATTTAATCTATCTTGAAAATGTATATGGCATTTGATTGAGGTCTATTGCTGTCCTAAAACTTGTTTTTTCTCTAAACCAAAACTATTGGTTGAATATTATTCAACTACTCTAGAAGTAATGTCTTATCTATGGTCGCTAATCACATAAATGATCCATAATGAAACAAACTATTCTGAGCTAGACTTCCACTATGAAGATTACACTCGCAAAACTATCAATACCTTGTTACAAGATTTTAAAAACAAAAATACTTCGTAATAAGATTTTTTTTGCGTGTGCTAAATTCAGTAGCTGGAAGTCCAAACTGATCTAGGGATGACACATGAGGGAAACTTATTCCTCAACATGTGAAAATGTTTCAACATCAAATGCCTTTTTTGTACCAGCCAGCTTAAAAATGTGATTTGTATTCTTAATTAGTTTTTTAATTGTAAAAAAATTAAATGAAATATGTGAGCTAACACACATACTGTAGTGTGTACAACAGGGATTTATTTTCAGTCTCGAAGTAAAAAATGAAAAAGAACATGAAGAAGAGATAGACACAAACTTTGGCAGTGTGATTAGTTTTATAATGATGACAGGTGACTTGCTCCCTTGATGTACTATGAACATGTATACCATTGAATTGTGCCCATCCAATTGGTTGAGCTACATCCAATGCAGAGACCACACAAAAGGCCATTCGCTTTCCAGCTTGACTTGTGAGCAGTGCAAACTTTCAACTTCACATACTGTATCAGATAGGAAGTAATTGCTGCAGCATTTCCTTTTTCTCAAATTGAGAGTGTTTTGTCCAACATTTCTTTCCAAGCACTGAAACCTTGCTTAAACTTACTTATTCCAGTCGTTCTAGAATGTCACAAGTCTTCTTGAAAATTTCCAGAAAAGGGAAAACAAAGCAGGAAAAAAGTTTCATTTTTCCAAATAATGCAGGAAACATACAACATGTAGGGGTTCGGTACAAGCAGAGCACCTTCAGCGGGACGAGGACGAGGACCAGCGGGACCTGCTCGGCGCTACGGCGCTACCACTGACGCCCAGGGCCGCGGGGTAGCGCCGCACGCACGGGACGGGAGCGGGGCGTATCACCGTCGCGGTAACCAACGAAAGTCACAACTGCCAGTAAAACTTTACAACAATAAGAAACATGGAAAAAAGTCTACTCTCAATAAAAATGTTCTGGGGCGGGCGCTGCTGCACTGCTGCTGCTGCGGCGGCGGTGGAGGCCCTGGAGGCCCCTGGTCAGCTCAGGTCAGACGTCCGTCTCCTTGCTCCGGGGTCGGGCGGGCCTCTTCCCGGTCGCCGAGGCCTGCCTGCGCAGCACCACGGCCTCGCCGCCAAACTCGGCCTCGTCCGGCCAGCCGGCGGCGGCCGAGGTGCCCGCCCCCGTCGTGCCCGCCCCCACCGAGGCCGTGCTGGAGGTCGCCGACGCCCAGACGTCCGGCATGTGGTGGAGGCCGTGCGCCAGCTCCAGGGCGGCGTCCAGGGCCTGCTCGGCCTGCTGGGCCTCGGCCAACACCTGCGCCTCCACCTGGAAGCGGACGCCGCGCCCCCCGGAGCTCCTCGACGGGCACCTGGAGGAGGGCCCCGCCGAGGCCGAGGACGGCCCCGGCCCCGGGCCCGGCAGCGCGTACAGCGCCGGCGGCGAGCTGTTGTCGGAGATGGCCAGGTCGCCCAGGCATGCCACGAGGCTGGCGGGCACACCCAAGGGCGACGATTCTTCGGATCACAGAGACGTGTCGAACATGGCCATTGAGCGGGTGATAATCTCGTCCTGAAACACGCGACGGAATGTCGTCACGAGGGCGGAAGCGGAGGCCAAGCCCAGTGCTCTGGTGCGCCGACTGATTCAGAAGCCTCGCTCTCGCGCCTCCCTCCTTGTCGCACCAGTTGCGGTGCCCTATGTTGGGAATGGTAGAGCCCAGTCAGTGTTGCCAGAAAGTTATGCAAAACTCCCGCCCAATACACCTGTGCATAACGGGACTGTATCTCCGCCCGCCTACTAGGCAACTCCCCTGCACTCGTGCGCATATGTTGCCTAGTGGGCAGGCGGAGATACAGTCCCGTTACGCAAAGGTGTATTATTGGGCAGGATTTTTGCCTAACTTTCTGGCAACACTGGACCCAGTGAGTGCGACAAGGATGGAGGTGAGGAGGGACGACCGCGGCCGCCGCGCGCAGCGGGCAGCCGAGCGATTCCGAAGATCGCTTGCATACCTCCGTCCTCGTCGCACTCATGGAGCACTACCATGGCCAGCATAGGGCACCGCTGCAGGTGGAACAAGGACGGAGAGATGAGAGCGATCTTCTGAATCAGTCGGCATAAGCCAGACGGGAATGCCAGCCCACCAACGGTCGTCAACTCCGCTTCACCGTGTACGGAGGAATATGGGATAGTACTGATATTATTGGTAATATTACACCAATTTTACAGTGCTGACGTCATAATCCTGGGAAAATGGGTAGTATCAACGTACAGGGTTGTTACAAGTTCTGGATTTTCAGTTTTACTGACTTTTCCCTGACCAAAATACCGATTTTTACTGACTTTTTTTAGATCGTTAAACATGCATTATTACGCAATGAAAGGAGGAAAAATTGAGGCTACCATGGATCTTGTCCACAGGCAAGGGGTAAAAACGCAAGAGACGGTCGGCGAGGAAAAGTTTACAGACTATCATTTTATTTTTCCTGACTTTCCCTGACCACTTTTAGAATTTCTTACTTTCCCTGACTTTACTGACTTGTAACAACCCTGACGTAATATTACCTGTAATATGGGTGATATCAATGTAATATTTGAGGTAATATCATCTCGTGTACGGGGAGGAATATCGGAGTTGACGACCCTTTGCTGCCCACTGAACGCACCGCACCGCCCGGCCCGGTGGTCCCGCCCCGCCCAGCTCCATCACCCACCTTGAGACAAGACTCCATGAACTCCTCTATGGTGATGACGCCGTCCTGGTTGATGTCCAGCTTCCGGAACACGCGGTCCACCTGGTCCCGGCACTTCCGGTCGTCCTCCACCTGAAAGGACAGAAGACACCCCAGGCGTGAACTGCCGGGCGGAGGCGGCGGGGGAGGGGGGGATGAAGGGGATTGGGTATGAGGAAAGGACTGGGGGTGGGGGAGAGGGAAAATGCAGCTCTCGAGAGGGGTAGGTCCGAGGGGAAGCAACCCTAAAATTTTTGTACACCTTCTAATTCAAAAAAAAAATCAGGAAAATTCAGAGCAATTCAAGAAAATTCAGAAAAATTCCCCCCAGAAAACCACAAAAAAAATTGTTAAATTCAATAAGGATTCATTCAGAAATATTCAGTAAAATTTACAAAACTTCCTGAAAATCCACAAAAAAAAAAAAAAAAAATCACAAAATGTGTACACTAAAATTCAGAGTTGTTTTCCCTTCGGGTAGGTCGCCTCGAAGCACGTTTTGAGGGATTAAGCGTCGAATTTTCAGAGACGATTTTATGCATTCTTAGCAGGTCGTTTGTGTAACAGTGAGATCTCAGAAGCTGAAATTTCTTCGTCATTTGTTTTGACGTGTAGCGTGTTCCGGGACGGCAAGTAGTTCGCGAGACTGTTGGTGTGTTTCCGTTTGTCTTAGTATCGAATAGTGAGGAGAAAAGTAGGAAAAGGGCGCTTCTGGTCGAAAGCAGAAAGTTGAAAGCGAAACGGATTATTGCAGGACAGTAGTATTAAGAATAATTAAAATTGTCACTTGTTCGCGACACTGGACGAAAAAGAGGGGACCGTTATGTTTGTGAGATTCGTTCGTGGTCCAATGGATGGTGGTGTCAGAAATCGAACACACCGAGTGCGCTCATTTTTACCAAATAGAAACCCTCCAATGTATTGTTTTAGTAAAGCAAAACAAACTATTGTAAACGACTCATAAAAGCACGTCATGCAAAATACTAGAAAACGCCGCAGTTTCAGAGAAAGTTTAAAAAGGTTTAAAGTAGAGCAGTCGTAAGTTTAGTTATAATAGCCAAAAAGCCGCAGGGTGAGAGTATGTTTACTTACGGCCTGGGGGTCTGCGCCACTACGTCGTAGGGCCCGCTGGAAGACAAGAACAATAGACAAGTTTAATGTGCAGACTGTCCCGTCCCCGTTGCTGCTACTGGTGAGGAAGTAGGGAAAAGAAAACAGTCTATGGACTATAAATTTGGCTAAAAAGTGTCAATCTCTCTCTTTTTTTTTCTTTCTCTATTCTTTGAGGATGGGTGTGCGCTTGACTACGAAAATTATCATTATAGTTGTTATTTACTATTGCGACTCAATATTGTTACTTTTCAATGTTATTTAGTTGCCTTAGGTCAGCAGTGTGCCGTCACCATGCCCGGGGTAGGAAAGGGTATCGAGGCTATACGTAGACTGTCCAGTAGAGCCCGTTAAATAACACCAGACTGTAACCGTAATGCAAACAACATCCTTTTATTTACAAATCTTGAAAGAGGAGAAGAAAAGACAAGAATGCAGAACGCATCCTTCCCCCTCCCTCCCTTACGAACAGGGTGGGGCACGAGAGGGGGTTGGTGAGCCTAGAAGGCTTCTGACCTTGACCCCCCCCCCCCTTTCCGGTCGCTGGCTCAGTCAGTAGGGCCACACCTCTGCGAAGGGGCCGGGCGGGGTCAGCCGGGAATTTAGTTTTCGCTTTAGCACAGTAAATCAGTTAAATAATTGAGCAGCGATTAGGCGTCGTACGCGTGTTTTTGAAATGATTTTTTTTTCTCGGACGGACTCGCCGTTGTTGGAGGCGAGCACAAGACGAGAC
Organism: Frankliniella fusca; assembly: GCA_029379305.1. Lineage (NCBI taxonomy): Eukaryota > Metazoa > Arthropoda > Insecta > Thysanoptera > Thripidae > Frankliniella > Frankliniella fusca. Next base: position 1,009,910 of record JAHWGI010001227.1, on the reverse strand, counting down.
ACCTCTCTAATTTCTCTCGAGATATTTCACTATTCCAGTTTCTCAACCTTTGCAATTATTTTCCTTTTTTTAAAAATATTTTTTTTTTAGTCGATCCAAATGAGAATGTGTGCAGGCCTCTGCCTTTTCTGTGTCCTGGAGCGAGTGGTACAAACCTTTAGCAGAAGGGCAGGAGGGTCCGGTCAGGTCCGGTCGACCTGAAAGCCTTCTCGAGTTAACTACTACTGGATACCGGCGAGAGAGGAGAGGAGAGGACAGGAGAGGAGTAAGATGTGACCTGGTGAGCTGACTACTGGCTAAGTGAGGCGAGGCGCTGCACCCTAAGCTCTGACCGCAAACTATTTGCTTACAAATGACACAATACTTGTTTTCTAAATAAAATAAAAAATAATATTTAAAAAATAATTTTGGAATTTTTTTTTTTTTTTTTTTTTTTTTACTTTTTCTGAAAGCTCAAGTTGCATTATTTTTAGAATAGACAAGCGTTTACGTTTGAGGACTTGAGTTGATGAGATTATTTTCCAGACATGGCACCTGAGAAACCTGTTGTTCTGGCAGTACAAAACTAAGTTATTTACGAACAGGTCTTTCAGAAAGTCAAACGAGCCATGTGACTCAAATTCATGTGTCATTTCAACAAATTAAAAGATTGATTTTGTTTCCTTTTTTTCTTTTTTGTTTTTTGAGAGCCTAATAATGTCAACATTTTAGTGACACTCAAAAGTGAGCTGGCTGTCAATTAAATCGCAGTTAATGATCACGGGGAGAGCAACACCCTCTGGCCGCGTTCAATACAGGAATAAATTCAATAAAATGTGTACTTATTAAGCCATTTTCTTTAAAAACTTCATATGTCAAATTTTAAGTCTTAAAATTTATAAATTATAAAGTTAAAAAATTTGTCCTCAATCTGCTCTCAGCAGTATTTTTTTTAACGCATCTCGATTAGGTCAGGAAGTGGTGCAAAGCGCGAGAGCCAACCACTACTGCTAGTCCTAGGGCAGGGCAGGGCGGGGCGGGGCGGGGCAGGGCGGGGCACGGCTCGGCCACCAGAGGGCTCGATCAGATTATCTGTCCAGTGAGGAGCGCCGACTTATAACGTCAAGCTCACGACCGAAGGTCGCTGCCAAGTCGCGGGGAATACAACTGGGCTTTGAAGAGAAAATGGCGAAATTTGCGAAAAAGAACAAACATCTAATTTATCAAACATTTCTGAGTTTGTCTGTAAACTTTAGCTTTTTTTGACTCTACACTGTTTCTAATAACCAAAAATTACGTTCGAAACACTTTGTGTTTTTTTAAGAAGTTTTTTAGTAACTGAGCAGTGCTTTAAAAAAAGGGACTGCGAGTTGTTCACCCCTTGGGCTTCAGTACCAAAGTATGAATTGTATTGCACACCTAATAGACATCAGCGGCTTCCCAGAGGACGGGGGTGACCCAGGGACACCCCAGGGACACTCCAGGGACACCCCAGGGACACCCCAGGGACACCCCAGGGACACCCCAGGGACACCCCAGGGACACCCCAGGGACATCCCAGGGACACCCCAAGGAAGCCTGATGGGACGGGGCGGGCCCGGCTGGGCCCAACGCCTGGTGGGCAGCCAGGTCGCCTGACGAGAGGCCGAGCTAGATAACCTTAAGGTCCTAAAGTAAAGTGATTCAGTCTACAATGCGACGCGGCGGGTGAGTTTGCCACTCTCAGACTAACGCAGTGCTATTGTTAACTCCTACGGGTGCAAGAGAGATAGAAAAGAGATAAGAGATGCCCTGGCTACATATGTTAGACTAAATTAGCAGATGCATAAATCTTCTAAGCCATGTAAAAGAAAGATTTGCGTTTACGAAGAGACGTTCTGGTTATAATTTTATTCAGTCAACAAAAAATAAAAGTCAAAAGTGTGGCAAACTCTCCCCACAACACTACCTAAATTACGTTTTCTGGGGTTTGAGTGCACTTAGGTGAAAAAACAAGATGTACGAAATGTGAGGTGGATTAAGAAATCTGCATAAATCGGAACGCTTAGCGATAATAACCAAGAGCACTTTGCGCCGGGCGCTTCTTGTATGAAATCAAGTACGATTTTGAAAACAATTGCGCACTGATCATTTTGCGTTCGTGTCATTGTTACGTTACACGAATATCGCTCAACTCCATAGTCTCCTGCCATTCAGGACGACTCTTACGCTTTTCATAGTTGTTAAGGTTTTGCCGAATGTGCCTGATGCTGCACTCAAAATGGCCACTTTTTTTTTTTAAGAATAATAAAGCTGTGAAAATTTTTCTGACTTTTAACATTGCATCAGCGCACAATACTGGACTTGGCTCGCACTTTTAAGTTTACAGTTACCCAGATTGTCGAGCGCGCCTGGCCTGCCTGGACCCGGGCCTCGGGGACCTACCTGGTGGGCCCTGCGGCCCATCAGCTCGTGGATGGCCACCACGATCTCGGTGAGCTCGGAGCGGGTGATGCAGCCGTCCCCGTTGATGTCGTACAGCTTGAAGGTCCACCGGAGCTTCTCGTAGATCGAGCCCCGGAGCAGCGTCGACAGCGTGACCAGGAGGTCCTGGGCGTAAAGGACGTCGTCATTCACAATGCGGTCAGGTCGCAAAGACACCGGTCGACGAGGTTCTCATGGTATTTTACATACCCTAAACGTGATAGCTCCGTTGCAATTGACATCGAAGGCCTTAAAGACATAGTGAGCATAGAGACTAGAATCTGAAACACGAGAAGGGTAAACGCACGTGAGCACACGCAGAGCGGCCACCAGCAGGAGGCTCTTGGGACACAGCAGCAAAATATTTGCAACGTACTCCCGTGCGGGAAGAACTTGGCGTAGATGTCCTTGAACGCGTCCTCCTGGACTACTCCTTCGGGGCACTCCTGCAACAAGGGAGATACGACTGTCAGTAAGGCTTGCCAACCTGAGACATGATTCGCGAGGGTACCAACGGTACCAACTCGGGGGGCAAAATAAGCAGCCCCAAAATACCGAGAAATAGTCTACAGGGTTGCCAACAAAGAACCAAGCGGGCCAAACGGGGCTGCCTGGCGACCAGGGCCAACGGGTGGCGGACGTTCGGTGGGTGCTGAGCGCGCTGCGCGCCGGTACAAGCTGGCAGGCGCGGGTAAGAACTGGTGAGCGTCGGGAAATGTCATGCGGGTGCCGCAAGACGGTGCCGGCGAGCGCTGCTGGGCGCCGCGCCGGTGAGCGCTGCTGAGCGCCGGTGAGCGCTGATGAGCACTCGTGAGCGCTGCTGGGCGCCGCGCCGGTGAGCGCTACTGACTGGCCGCACACGGTGCCTGTGAGCACTGCTGAGCGCCGGCGAGCGCTGCTGATCGCCGGTGAGCGCTGATGAGCACTCGTGAGCGCTGCTGGGCGCCGCGCCGGTGAGCGCTACTGACTGGCCGCACACGGTGCCTGTGAGCACTGCTGAGCGCCGGCGAGCGCTGCTGAGCGCCGGTGAGCGCTGATGAGCACTCGTGAGCGCTGCTGAGCGCCAGTGAGCGCTGCTGACTGGCCGCAGTCATGCGGGTGCCGCACACGGTGCCGGCGAGCGCCCTCCGGGCCTTCGCCTCTGGGGCGGCGACTCACCGGCTCTGCGGCGAGCAGCGCCGGCGGCTACGGGCCGAGGACTCCCGCTGGGATGACCACCTGGGACCGCGGTACAACCCCTTTACGCGGGCTATCCCCACTTTAAGGCTCTGGTTGAAAATTTCTATCATCTCGTAACGAGGCGCAATAAGAATCTTTTTCCTCTTGGAGGCTGCACTCCCTGGTGCTGTCGGAGCTGGCGGCCCAGCCGGCCGAGGCGGCGCTCGCGTCGCTCGCGGCGCTCCGGTCGCTGGAGGGCTGCGAGCAGCACGCGCTCGAGCTGCTGGAGCTGCTGCCCGCCGACCTGCCGCTGCGCGCCGCGCTGGCCGCCGTGCCCGACGGCGTCTACTGGAGGCGGCGCGCGGACGCCGCCTGGCCCGGCGACAACCACGCGCCCGCCGCCGCCGTCGGCTGGAGGCGGTACGTGGCGGAGCGGGGCGTCCAGGAGCTGCTCGAACGACTCGACCCCGAGCACGCCGACCAGGACGACCTGCGCGAGGAGCTGCAGGCCGCCGCGCCCGAGGTCAGGAGCCCGCCGTCCTTGTCGCGCTCACGGGGCCCTGCCATCTCCAACATAGGGCCCCGCCATAGGTGCGACAAGGACGGAGCGATCCTCAGACGGCAGGTCATGGCACACTATGACCTGGTTCTTGACCTGGATCAGGTCGTGACGCTCCGCCTGCGAGAGCTGCGCCGCGCCGTGCCCATGGACATACCCGACCACCCCGCCGACACCTACACCCCGGACCCGGAGTACAGCGACCACCTGGACTTCGGGCTCGTGCTCGGCCAGCTCTGCAATCTGCAGGTGTCGCGTCGGGAGTTAGGGGAGAGCGAGCCGCGGGCGGACCAGGAGAGGGCCGGGCGCGGGGCCGGGGGTGTGCCGGTGGTGGGCAGTGGGCGGGCTGGGGCAGGGGGGGTCAGGGGAGGGCGGGGTCGCGCCGAGGTGCGGGTTGGTGGCGAGCAGGGTGTTGGTGGAGGGCTAGCGCACAAGAGCATAGCAAAGGCGCTCAGTCCTCTTCCCAGCCTCGTTACTATTGCAGTGAAGCCAGCATGAGGCGCTCTGACCCTCCGTCCGCCCGCCTGCCTGTGTCTCCGTCTGAGCGCGTGTGTCTACCGTTACACGGCAGGGCGCGCGGTTGGGGGTGGTTTGTCGGGCCTGCGGCGGGCTGGCTGCTGGCTGCTCGGCGGCGCTGAGGGGGTTGCCGCGCCACCAAGAGGGGTCCGCTGATGGCGGCGCCGAGACGCCCCTCTGCAGAGTGGAGGGGGGGAAGGGGGAAGGGGGGGGGGTAGGAGCAGGGGTTAGGGGAAGGAGCAGGGGGTGAGGTTGGGGGAAGGGGGTAGGGGTCAGGGGGTGGGGCTGCGGGCGTGATGAATGAAGCGGCCGACCTGTCTGCTGGCCGCTACCCCCTACCCGCCGACTACACCCCAAGTCTCCATCACCTACCTAAACCCTTTAGGTCGCGCACCAACCGGCGTGCTTGTGGAATGTGCAAATCTTGAACACATCCGATCATCAGCGATCTTTGAACAGTTTTCAAAGCGTTAAGTCAACTGCACACGACATTTTGCTGAACCGTTTCCTATACTACGTAGCACTACCGAGCACTACTGACCCGTATCGAGTGTGCATATTTGCACAATTGTTTCACCAAAAATAAATATGTATACAAAAAATGTTATGTATAAAATGCCAATAACTCGGTGCAAGTTTTATTTCGCACCGAGTTGGCGTCCGCGTCACTTCTCGCACTGTGAAAAATATCTTTGTAGATTTACGATAAATTTTGTAAATCGTGATTTACGAAATATGTTGTAAATTTACGACGGACCTTTTTTGCTCGTGAATGAATTTCAAGCCGATATATAGTGCTTGTAATTTTACGATTTGCAATTGTAATTTTACAACTGCACTTCGTGGAAAATTTTCCCGTAAACTTACGACTATTTTTCAGTGTCGAGTCACTTCGCAGCTCCAAACCCGAGCCGAGCCGAGCCGGGGGCAGGGCAGGGCAGGACAGGGCAGGGGGTAGGGCAGAGGCAGGGGCAGGGCAGAGGGCAGAGCAGAGGGCAGGGCAGAGGGCAGGGGAAGGGAAGGGCAGGACAGGGCAGGGGGTAGGGCAGAGGCAGGGGCAGGGCAGGGCAGGGCAGGGTACGGCAGGGATTGGTGATTCGTATCGCTGCTGTCCCACCGCGTCCTGTCGCGTCCGGCTGACTGCTCGCGCCGCGCCGATCGCTCATTCAGATGGGCAAATTGGCTGCGTCGCCCGCGGGGGGTGGGGGTGGTGGTGGTAAAGTCAGCGCGTATCGCATAAAGCGGAGTGGGAGGGACTGTGGCTGTGCTGTGTCGGTCTGGTTGTGTCGTATAGAGCGGACACCGCCCCAGCTCCGCACGGGAAATCCCAGAGTGTGAGAATGTCAGTCACTTACAGATGAGTGAATTTATTCGCTCACTTGCTGCTCTGTGAAAAATATTTGCCCAATTGTGAATGAGCGAATGAATATTCGCAGGTAAGCGAATGTAAGTGCACACCTGCAAATGAGCGAATTTTCATTCACACACCTGCAAGTACTCAAAAAGATCTCACTCATCGGCAAGTGAGCCAATAAATTCACTCATCTGCAGGTGAACTACCTTCGCACACTTTGAATTCCCCCACCACTCCTGTGGGACGCGAGGGTCAAAATATTGATGTTGTTGTGGCGCAGTCGCTCGAGGTGGTGTTCACGAAGCTGAACATGGGCGCCGACCTGGACCCCGCCGAGTACCGGGTGTCCCTCGGGGACTGCGAGCGGCTGGGCAGGGCCGTCGCGGACCACCCCGCGCTCACCGTGAGTACTCTGGACACCGTGTGAATGTCGCTCACTTGTAGGTGTGCGAGGATTCACTCGTACACTTGGCCACTCAAACGTGTGAGCATCCTAGGGACATTTCACATGTTGGAGTGGTCAAGTACACGAATAAATTCTCACACATCTACAAGTGCGTGACATTAACACACGTGGGTTTCCAGTAACGACATCACCAGTCCAGCCGAGCCAAGGGGGAACAACTCCTTTGCACACCTCGTAATTAATTTTTTCTAATACAGAAAAATCATGAAAATTTGCAAAAATTCACAAAAAAAAAAAGGGGGAAAATCAAGCAAAACTTGAAAAAAAAAAATTCATAAAAATTCTTAAAAAATTACCCAAGAATTATAAAAAATTACCAAATCTGCGCACCAAAATTCAGAGTTGTTTCCTCCCGCGCGCCCCGCGGCACAGGACAGTGTGTGTAGATATTGTCCCCGCGGTGCACACTGCGCAGCTGGGCGACTCCGCACGGCCACTTCGCCTCTCTGTCCTTGTCGCACTCACGGGGCAGGCCCATAAGGAGCGAGAGAGAGGACATTACCCGCCGGCAGGCGCTGCGGGTGCGGCGCTCCCAGGTGGAGGCCCTGCGCGCGGCCGCGCTGCTCCGCCCGCTGACGGCCAGCCCCGCGGCCGGCGGCCGCCTCGCCCTACTGGACCTCTCGCACTGCCCGCTCGGCGACCAGGGCGCCCTGGCGGTAGCCGGCGCGCTCGGCGCGCTGCCCGCCCTCGAGACCCTCCTGCTCGTCAACGCCAAGGTAGCCGCCAGCAGGGCGAGGCGAGGGCCGCCACTCTGGTATAATCTTGTGTATACACTTTGTCCGATAAATACTGATATAATCACATGCCAAAAATTCCTCTTTCCCTTGTTTCAAGTTTTCCCTCGAAAGAGGGACAGAAAAGAGGACACATATTTCTTAGTTTCTTCGAAACTGTTATCAATGATAATCGGCAATCGTGTGTACGCTCGTGAACCTAGCCCCGGCTCCGGGTCCATGTCCATAGGACGAGGCACACGAAGTTTAAAGATGGGGGGGAGGGGGCAGCTCTGAATTTCGGTGTACAAATGCGAATTATTCTTGATAAATTTTCTTGACTTTAATTTTGCAATTCTTGCTTCAATTTTCTCAAGTTTTTCTACTATTTTCTTTGTGAGCTTTGCTTGATTTTTTTCTGAATTTTACGTCATTTCTCTGATTTCTCCTGGATTCCAAGTGGCACAAACATTTCAGAGTCCTTTTCCTCTCGTCAAAATTTAACCAAGGTGGCACACATTTTTTTTTCACTCTCTCTCTTTTTTTTCGAGGTCGGCGCGGAGGGCGCCCGGGGCCTGGCGTTCGCCATGGCGCAGTCGGGCTTCGCCGGGGAGAGGCTTGACCTGCGGCTGAACCCCCTCGGTGAGCTCGGCGGCCAGGGCGTGGCCGCGCTGCTCAGGCGCAACCTGGGGCCGCGGGCGCTCGGGCTGGCGGCCACGGACCTCGGCACCATGGCGGGCCTGCACCTGGCCGAGGCGCTGCACTACAACTGCAGGCTGCAGGTGGGGTGCGACGGGCCTATATCGTTAAAAAATTGAGCGAAATGGGCCGTTTTTTTAATATGGTTCAAAAAGGCGAGAGAGTTGCTTTTACTTTTGACAGATAGACAGGAAAAACAGACGATCATTTGATTTTTATTTGATCCACTGATTTTTCGATCGTAGTAATCGAATCGACTTGTAGAATTCGATTAAATCAAAAAATCACCTACGCCTGGCTACTCGGTACAATGTACACTGATTGATCAGCAAGCATCCATGTACACTGATTAACCAGTGTACATTGTACGCTCTTTCATTATCAGAGTAGTGCTGGCAGCTGCTCGCGCCACTCCCCACCGCACCGGCGCGGCTGGTCCAAGGGGGAGGGGGAGTCCTTATCTGAAAGTCTTGTACAGACTACTCGTTTTTTACACGGTATTACACCGGCATTACAGCACAAGATTCAGTCAGGGAACGGCACATTTCCTATGTTTTTCAGTGTCAGGTAACGAGCATTGCCGCGTAAGTGTACCGGGCGTTTCTTTGAATGCGTAACAGTGTTGCGGGATTGCATACTCGCCAGCGCCACAGGGCCATGCGTCATCGCCTTACGGGCGAATATGGGGTACAGGCAAACTTTCCACACATGAGAATACATTCTGCCTAGTAGGCAGGCGGAGATACCCGTCTGCCGCACACAGGTGTATGCGTGCGATCTTTTGCCTACTTATCTAACATCACTGACGTGAGTTCCCCCTGACGCCGCCCCGCCCCGCAGGCGCTCACGATCAGCAGCAACCCTTCCCTGGGGGAGCCCGTCGGCGGCGCCCTGGTGGAGGCCATGGCCGTCAACACCTGGCTGCTGCAGGTGGACGCGCGCGACAGCGGCCTGCGCGAGCAGGACCTGCAGGTCAGTCTGTCCAGCAGGCGGCCTGCCTGCGGCAACAGGACGCAGGAGTAATGCAAAGTGAGCGAATGACGCTCACAAGTAGATGAGTGAACTTCTATTCCGAACACGCAAGCAAAACGAGCGAATTTTCCAACACTGAAAATACCAGAGCGAGGATTCTTGCCCTCAGGAGAGCGAAGAATTTTCTCTCACTATATGAGAGCGAGGTTTGGTTTTCTCGCTCAATTAGAGCAATATTTTCAAAAATCTCGCCCTATTTGAGCGAGGATTGGGAAACCTCGCCCTTTCTGAGTGAGGATTTTCATCCTTTATCCCACTTAATCTGAGTAATGTTGTAAATTCTTTCTCAATAAGAGCGAGGTTCCTACACTCTCACTTAAATGGGGCAAGAGGAAAAATCTCACTCGGTTTTGATGAGACATCTCACTCTTGCATTTGCAGTGAAGGGATTTCTCACATTTGTGGGTTATGGTTGGCACATATCGAACTCTCGCACGCGCTGCTAGAGTTCCTAGCGGGGGGAATCTCCAGCACGCTCCTGCAGGTGCACGACACTGAGACGCTCCTCTCCCCCCTCGTGCAGGCCGTGGAGGAGGCGCTGGCGGCTAACAGGCTGCGCCACAGACAGGCCTGGGAGCGGCAGCAGCAGCGCCTGCAGGAGGAGGCGGACGAGCAGCTGCAGGAGCTGCAGGAGTTGCAGGAGCTGCAGGACAACCTGCAGGAGGCGCGGCCGCTGCAGGAGCAGCACGAGGCCGGGGGCCGGGGTCGAGGCCGGGGCCGGGGCCGGGGCGACGGGTGAGCGGGCGGAGTGGGCGGGGCGGGCCGAGATGACATTGCCGTTATTGATTAAGATTGAGATTAAGATTGTAATCCTGAAGGGGGACGCGCGCGCCGCGCCGCGCCGCTCCGCGCGGACGACAATAACGTCTTTATCAAGGGAGCACGGAGCAGACGACGACGACGACGAGTCTATATTGTCGCAATTTCTTTCCTTTATGAAAACTGTTTCAGACCAGATTCCACGGCCTCGATCGCGACGGCCACGGCCCCCGCGAGGCCCTCGGGCAGAACGTCCGCCTCCGCCCTCGCCGCCGCCGCCTCCGGCGCCCTGGGCCTCGGGGTGGGGGCGGCCACCCTGTCCCTGGCCAGCACGCGCTCCGGCATCCCCTCCACGTGAACCACGACGAGCATGGACGCGACCGGGAAGAACAATGCCGTGTTACACAAGCCACTGTGCGGCGCAATACATGCACTGGTAAAACAAATGTGCAACTTCACTGGAATTGTAATCGTCACATTTTTCGCCCGTAATGAGCGAGGCATTTTTTCATCGCTCAGTAAAAGTGACGTTCGCTAAAACGACTCAAATCGAGTCTTTTCTGGTATTTTGAAATCACTCCAGTAGAGTGGTGTTTGATGATTTGAATCAAAAAGAGTCATCAAAGTGACTCTAAAAGAGCGATGTTAATCCATATCGCTCTCCCAGGAGCATTAACATTTGGTACAGAAAAGTCGCTCTCCCCCAAGAGCGACAAAGGCGACACCTCCATTTTCAGTGTTTGCACACTTGAAGTGTGCGTTTTACTATTGTGCACGTGACATGTTGTCGAACATTTTTGCACACTTGCTTGATTTGCGAAATTTAAACGCTTGGTAGGTGTGCAAATATTGCACACTTGGTTACATACTGGTCTTAGTAATAGTATGGGAAACGGTGTAACAAGTGTTGAAAGTTGCACACCAGTTCGTGTGCAGTTGCCTAAACGTTTGCGAAGTGTGTGAAAATTGGACACTTCGTAATGTCGAGATCAATTTGACCGACGTCAGGAAATGTGCAAACTTTGCACATTTGAAAACCACACCACTTCACTAGAAAAACATATGTGACATATGTTATCATGCATTCTCTGGAGGAAACGTTTCTTGATGCATTCCTATCCATGCAAAAGGATAGGGGCATCTCAGAGAGAATGCAGCAACAAACTTTTCTACGGAGAGTGCAGCAAGAAACGTGACACATGTCACATTAGTTTTTCCAGTGTTGGTGTGCAACGTTTTGCACTTGTGTTACCAGTGTGTGATGCCCTCGCGAGCAGAGCGGTTGCGGATAACAGGCTGGTCGGCGGCAGTGCGGCGCATCAGAGGCAATGTGTAAGCCGTGCAGTCGACAACAGCCGCACGACGGGGGTGTAAGGGCTGTCAGCAGCAGACATGCTGTCTCTCTCTCTCTCTCTCTCTCTCTCTCGCTCCCCATTGACTGAAGAGTGTCGCGACAGGTGTAGAGGGCATGTCTACGTATTCACTCGGGAGGTGCGGAGGGAACTGGAGGGGGGGGGGAGGGAGGAGAGAACGGGAGTGGGAGAGAGAGAGAGAGAGAGAGAGAGAGAGAGAGAGAGAGAGAGAGAGAGAGAGAGAGAGAGAGAGAGAGAGAGAGAGAGAGAGAGAGAGAGAGGGGGGGGGGAAGCGATAGAGAGGGGGAGAGAGGGAGGGAGGGAGGGAGAGAGAGAGAGAGAGAGAGAGAGAGAGAGAGAGAGAGAGAGAGAGAGAGAGAGAGAGAGAGAGAGAGAGAGAGAGAGAGAGAGAGAGAGAGAGAGAGAGAGGGAGGGGGGCAGGGGGGTATGAGTGAGTGGCCGCCGGAACCCGTTGGGGGAGTACCGCTGTCGCTGTCCGGGGCGGGGCCAGAGGCACCTGAGCAGGGGAGAGAGCGGGGCCCTGTGCGCAATCACAGTGGGGTGCCACACCATTCACAGTGAGCGAGAGAGAGACAGAGAGAGAGAGAGAGAGAGAGAGAGAGAGAGAGAGAGAGGGGGGCATGACAGGTGACATGAGGACGGACGCACACGAGACGAGCGAGGTACCCGTCAGAACATTGGATATTATTTGGACTCCGCACGCAGCAATGTTTACTTTTTCTTACATATGAAATGTACAATATTCTACATAATTCAGCACGATTTTTTTTACATAAATCTTCATGTTTACATAGTTACATTTCATGTGTAGGAAAAAGTACATTGCCAGTTACTGTGCGCGCCGAGCATTTGGGCATCTTATATGTCATTCTTCTGTGAGCGAGAATGATATGACCTTAGGGTGCAAGCTTTGCTCCGTATCGGAAATTGGGAGAGAGAGAAGGGGGGAAGGAGAGAGAGAGAGCGCTGCCGGCAGTTCGTGACATTAATAACGCGGCAACATAATAGATGACGACATTATAGGCAAGAGAAAAGGAAAAAAATCGCACACATAATGCAGAAAAAAAATAGCAGATCAGAAATTTTGCACTCCGTTTTTCTTTCAGTATTTTTTGGCAAACTTTTTCATAGCAAGCCTTGTGTGGAACATTACGGAGCCCACACTGTCTGGCGTGCCTCATAAATCACCGTAGAAAATAAACGGATAGACAATTGTTTCTAAAATGAGGGGCGACGGGAAGCCCTACGTTAAAGGAAAGCACTGTGAAAAATACTAAAAAGGTTTACCGAAAAACAAACTACGATCAGAAGTTGTAACGTCACGACTTCCAATGGTTAATTTTTCAAATCAACCGGTCTTTTAACTTGCAAAACCGTTTAAAAATCAGTCACGCACCAAAACATTCCGTAAATCTAAACTTTTTACGCCCGGATTTTCTCGCAACGATAGAACATTGACTGTGATCATACAAAATACTTTGTAGTATCCGGTTGCAAACAACTGAGTCAGCGCGATCTTCCTCGAGAGCGCAGGACTGTTGGAGAACACTGATAACAGCGAGCCACGCCTCAATACCATCTCCGTGTGGTGGCGCAATGCCACCAGAATCGATATCGATATCGATCATCTATTGGGGCTCAGGCTCACGTCGACAACAAGACCATCAGGATAAAGAGACCAAGCGCACCCAAGTCCCATCGAAAATGCACCCCCCCCCCCCCCCAGCTCCCCTTTACGCTATCATAGTGTGGCTTATTCATAGTGAGTCGTGGCTGGCACCTGGCACGTCGCATCGTGAAGGCTCGCGCAAGAATATCATCGACTGAGAGCTCGCAGCCCCCCCCCCCCCCTACCTACGCCAACACAGGAAAAACAAAGGTGCGAATACCTACCTTTAAAAGGCACTAATGAAGTTTAGTGCCTTTGGAAAGGCACTAAAGCTTAGTGCCTTTGGTAAGGCACTAAATGAGGCTTTTCACACCTTTAGCTGGCTAGCCTCATATGAGTTCCGTACAAGTTTAGTGCCTTTGGAAAGGCACTAAACTTTAGTGCCCCAGGAAAGGCACTAAACTTTAGTGCCCCAGGAAAGGCACTAAACTTTAGTGCCCCAGGAAAGGCACGAAACCGCGCTCTTGACTTTAGTGCCCCTGGAAAGGTGTTGTTTAGTGCCTTTGTTTTTCCAGTGAATCAGCAGGAACGCAACTCGTATTAAGTCCCTACCCGCGTTCCAGCAAAGACTGTCTTATATTTTGAGGGAAAGTGGGGAAAACTGGAGGAAACTTCCTGACTTTGCGCGGATAACTCCTCAGATTGTGAGTCTCCTCATTAAATTAAAAAAAACTGACGTCCTAAAAATTTGAGGAATTTTATAAAACCTCGTAGAGTTTCTCAAAGCTTTTCCTCCCCCTCCCCACCTCAAAAAATCAGACTTAGTTTTCACCGTGTTACGTGCAACACCTCGGGGCGGGGCGTCACGCGCATGCCTGCTCCACCGCCCTGGTGAGCGCCGTCAGCCGGCAGACAGGCACACACACTGACTGGCATCATGCAGTGCAGACAGGCCCGGCGCAGTGCAGAGGAGAGAGAGAGGGAGAGAGAGAGAGAGAGAGAGAGAGAGAGAGAGAGAGAGAGAGAGAGAGAGAGAGAGAGAGAGAGAGAGAAAGTGATGCCACACGGCGGAAGGAGAGAGAAGTAGCTAGCGCAGGTCACACGGGAGGGCGCCGTGGAGGTAGGCACTCCCGCCCGACAGGCGCGCGCCGCGGCCCTGCCTACCCCGCGGGAGGGAGAGAGTTAAAGCTAGCGCAGGGAGTTATCCACTTACACTGTTAAAACCTTACGAAGAAAAAGTTCGTATTACAAACAAAATAGTTTGTAAGCTGCGAAGTATTTGGCTGCTTCGCAAAGAATTTCTTCGTAACTTACAAACTATTTAGTTTGTAAGGCGTAAAAAGTTTGTAAGCTTGCGAAGCGTTGCGAACTATTTTGTTTGTAATACGAACTTTTTCTTCGCAATGCGAAGCATCCAATTTCTTTGCAACGATTGTTCGCAAGGTTTAAACAGTGTAGCGTATCGCGTATCGCGTCTGGCGTTTTTTGCGCTTCGCGTCTCGCGTCAAGCGTCTCGAGCCGCGACTCGACGCAACTCGCCGCGTTTGATGCGCTCCAAATTATTTTTCAGACTGCTAATATCTCCCGACACGATTTTTCATACAGCTATGAAAAGCGCATCAAATGCGGCGAGTCCCAACCCCAAATTAAAACAAACAAATAAATAAATAAATAAAACCATCTTAGTAAATATTTTCCTGCAATAAACTATTAACAAAATTCGAACATTGGGTGGAAATTTACGATAGAAAGGGACACCTGCATGCGCCGTTTCAAAATGTTAGAGAGTGCATTACTTGTGTGTGTGTGTGTGTGTGTGTGTGTGTGTGTTACATTGTAGAAGTTGAAGTGATCATCATGTTCCCCTGCTCTCGAGCGGTACAATGGCGACAAGTATGTTCCAGTGTTGGGGAAAAAAGGGGTGGATTCTGAACCACTGCCTTTATAGCAGGAATGATCTACCCATACCCATGGATAGTCGGAGTGTTGTTAGTCTACGATTTCTTCCAATCTTCGCTGAGCGAAAAAAAAACGAGTCAATAAATATAAAATGCTTATTTTTTTCCCTCCCCAGTTTGCCAGGCGGGGAGATGAATACGAGATACATGGGAGTTGCAGCGGGTGTGGGGCAAGAAGCACGTGGAGCAGAGAGCCCCGCCCCGCCCCGCCCCGCCCCGCCCCACCCCGGCCCCAGGACTCTCCTCGCAACTCCGCGCGCGGGGCGGGCCGTGTGCCCCGGGCGGGGCGGGGCGGGGCGGGGCGGGGTGGGGCGGGGGCGAGGGGGGTAGAGAGTGCGTAGCCAGCGAGGTCGGGGGAGCGGCGGGGTGGGGCGCGGCGGGGTGGGGTGGGGTGAGGTGGGGGTGCGATCAATGGGCGGGCGGGGCGGGGCGGGGTGGGGTGGGCGCGCAGACAGCGAGGGAGGACAGGCCAGCGCCGGGCGAGGACAGCGTCGGAGGAGAGACGGAAGAACTCGGAGACGACATCACGCACCGCCACAAAAGGGGAGGGGGGGAAAGTGACCCGCAGCGGCGCACTTTGACAGCGAAACCCAGAAATTTTTTAATTTTTTTTTCAGATACATGGCAAATAATATGAGAACAACTTCCATTTGTTTAAAGAACAAATTGGTCTCTGACAAAAGTAAACAGCGAGTGCAATTTTGAGAGGGGTAAAAGAAAATAACTGGGAAGAGATTTACGCGGCAGACCACGCGATAAATAAGCTTAGCGATGTCTTATTGCGAGAGTGCTGGGCTGCGACGCGCCTGCTGCTGCGGCCGTGGCTGCGGGGCTTCACTCAGCGCCGCTCAGCGCGCGGGTCACGCGCCAAACAGCCGAGACCCGACCCGACCAGGTGTGCCACTGCTAGTGCTAAACACACGTCATCTGTCAGCGTGCAACACTCCCAGCTTAACACGTGGGAGTGTTGTGTTCAATCCCAGTTGCGCAATCGCACGTGTTCAACTCGCTAGTTTTACGCTTGTTTAAGTGTTAACTCGAAAGTCATACCCTTGGAAGAGTGTAACAAAGGTAAGCAGGCGTCGTGCGAATACTTGCAAGCGCAACTACCATATTGAACAATACTTGCACGTCCATGGAATTGCACGCTTCACTCACACATTTTGAACGGTTGCACACTTGGTTTAACAGTGCGTATGACGTGCTGAAGGATACTCGGCTTGCGATTCGGCTGAGGCCGACAGAAAAAACCGCATACTCACTGGACAAACAATGGCAGGACTCGAAGGGTTTTAATGCTTTTACAAAGGCACCCCTACAAAGGCATTAAAACTGCCCAAAGGTGTTAAATTCTAATGCCTTTAGACAATTTCGTGCCTTTGCAAAGGCATTAAATTTTCACGTCCCCTAGAAAAGCAATAATTTCTACCTTTGTTTTTCCAGTACTGACCGGAACATATTATCTGCAGTTTGAAAATGCAGCTCCCGCTGGGCCGGACGCAGCCAGAACGCCCATCCCGCCAAGGCGCCCCGCCCCGCCCCGCCCCGCCCCGCCCGCCCCGCCCCGCCCCGCCCCGCCCCGCCCCGCCCCGCCCCGCCCCGCCCGCACTCTGGAGTGGCTCTCAACGTGTTTGTCACCCTTGGGCCGGACTGACCGGCAGGGACCACCAGGGGGCGGGGTAGGGCGGGGGTGGACTGGGCGGGGCGGGGTGAGTTGGGGCGAGGCGGGGCGGGGCGGGACGGAGAATGCAATTACACTGAGCTAATAAGGGACAGTTCCCGGGACAGAACTGCACGTGCCCTCCAACCACGTCCACAACCAGCTCAACAACACGACAGCAGTAGTCAGTAAATCGCGCCTTTTTTCCCGTCAAGCTTGATAGGCGAGTAATACATGGAGTGATTTTATAAGAATGCGGTGTACATTACACCAATTCTCAAACCTCAACGACACACCTCGCGATTTGGAAAAAAAAATGCGACGCAAATGTTAGAACGAAAAGTCAAATTAGAAAACAAGAAATCAAAACTAAACTTTTCGGAAAATAAAGAAATAATCGAGGAGTCCATCACTCTGGTAATCTTGAGTACACTTTGTTTAAAAATCACTTCTCAAAAGTTTATCTTTTCATTGTTGTTCATGCTGTTTCATTTTTATTAAAATGTGCAAAACAAAAACATAAAAAATAAGTGTCTACGTAAATTTAACCGAAACATGTTGGTAATCACGGGTAGTCAGTAATCGTTGTGTACGCTTCCAAAACGAGTGATGGACCCCACGGAAATAATGAAAAACGAAAAATCTTAAATTTAATGATCGATATCCGTGGAGCGGAGCGGCGCGGCGTCTTACCTGCTTGAAGCCCCGGTACATGACGCGGATCTCTTGCCGCGAGAACTTGGTCTGGCGGCAGAGGTCCTCCAGGGCCACGGGCCGGTGCTTGATGACGCGGCTCGGCTCGATCTCGAACACGCCCTCCTCCACGGGGCTGTCCGGCGGCGTGGCCATGCTGGGGGCGGCGGGGGCGGCCCGGGCCTGCCGGCCAACAGCCTCCGCCTACAGCCAGCAGCGCGCCATGCCTCCTGCACACACAAACACACGCGCCAGCGTAAACACTCCGCACCATCTATATGACGCCGCCCGGCGGGGCGGGGCGAGTGGAAAGGTGGCCACCTCGTCTTGTATTTCTGTATACACTTTGCGTGCATTTCTGGAATTTTTGTTTTTTTATTTTTCTTAAAAAAAGGTCTTTTTTTTTTTGCGAATATGACATTAAACAAATGCTCTCAGGTATGATCAGGAGGTAACACGGTAAATCAAGAAGTCTCGTAAAAAGATTCTGGGGGAGTGACATTTTGACCCCGATTTCGTCGCTCCTCCACGGGAAACGTTCAGTAACATCTCTCGTTTTGAGACATTTTCGGTCACAAATAAGACTCAAATTGAATCGTTTTCGTGAATTATGCTTCATTGAAGCGATGAAGACTTGCGTCACTCTCTTTGGGCGAGGGCGAGAAAAGTGACCGAAACTTTTACAGTGAAGATTGAGTAGAGAAAGAGTTTTAGCTTTACACAAAGACATGTATGACCTCTTTCTTTCTTTCTTTCTTTCTTTCTTTCTTTCTTTCTTTCTTTCTTTCTTTCTTTCTTTCTTTCTTTCTTTCTTTCTTTCTTTCTTTTTCGCCCATCACACGCAGCTGCGCTTCAATCACAAGCACAGAAACTGTGAAAACAATAAGTCGTGGGTTTATGGGGGGAAAAATTACGCGAAACTTATCGTTCTGGAAAATTTAGTACTTACACAATGTGAAACTGTAATTTGTACGATTAAAATAAAATTTTTCGTAAACTTCCAATTTGAAATTTGTAACTTTGCAAGTCCGAGTCCAAAGTCCTACAAACAATATAATTTTTCGTAAATAGTTGATTTTTTTTCCCTTAACACAGTGCGGCGGCCGGGGGCCGGGGTATGGATCCCAACACAATGAAAATTAATTTTCGTATATAATTGGTCTCTTGGGCCTGCTGCCGGGGCCAGGCCAGCGTGCGCGTGGTGCTAACACGCTGCGACACCGCACCGGCCCGGCACGGCCTCGCCCGCACCCCTGACGGGGGAGATTGTCGCTCGCTCCCTGCCGAGGGGGAATGCACTTGCGTAATAGTGTGGGTCACTCTATCCGTAATAGAGGCGTAAAAGTTTGCGTAACGGGAGTATAATATCAGTAATTCTCCATATTTCACTCAATTTTGCGTCGTTCAACTCGACGCAGTTGCGCACCTGCAATTGTTAAACTGTGAGTTGCACACATACAGGTACAGGGTGGCTCACTTATCCCGCTCTGTGCGTAAGTCACTGTGAAAAAAAATATTCGTAAATTTACGACTTTTACCATAATTTGTGATTACGACACAGAGTTGTAAATTTACTAGCGGAGTCGTATATTTACGACAGCAAATTCTTACTCGTCATAGTCGTAAAATATTCGACTTTATTTCCTTGCAAGGAAAACTAGGTCGACACACGGTGTGAAAAAACTATCGTAACAACACAACTGGAAGTTGTAACTTTACAACATTTATCATGGAAAATTTTACGAATATTTTTCACACTGGTGTGCAACCCATTCTACTTCAGGTGAGCGAGGGCAAGAGGTGAGGTGGGGATGTGAGCGACCCCTCACGCTCCCCTCCTAACCTCTAGCCTCTAGCCCTCGATCACTAGAAGTAGAATGGGTTGCATACTTACGCACAGAGCGGGGTAAGTGAGCCACCTGTACAAATGTTGAGCAGTTGTGCACTTGGTTTATCAGAGTAGCTCTTTATTGGTTACTTTTTAGCTGCACGGCCCCAAATGTTAATCACGGATACGTAGAATTTTTTTTTTCTTCGAAATGATGTGATGAAATTAGTATTCCAAATCTGAAGAACTGCATCTTGGGTGAAAATCACTCTGAAGCATTTTCGTGAATTACCTAAACTCTCTCTTTGAATTTTTTTAAAGCTTTTCTTTTTACTGGCCGCTTTGTGCGTTTACAAGAAACAGATTGAGAGCCATCGCACTACCCCTTCCCCTCCCCTTCCCCTCCCCTCCCCTTCTCTCCGAGACGACCAAACTTTCCCAATCGAACGTGTGTAACCGAACAGTTTGTTTGCATGGTGCAGGGCTGGGAGATGTTTCGCAGACTGTCTGGCAGAAAGGGTGGCGTAGCGGCGGGGCGGGGCGGGGCGGGGCGGGGCGGGGCGGTGAAGGGCGGTGCAGCACGAGGCAGCCCTGGCAGTCCACAATTTGTTGCTCGTGATCACAATCGCCTGAAAATGGAAAGCCAATGCAAAATCCATCTAGCTCGCTAACTACACTCGGTAAGTGATTTATAAACGAGACTGATAATCTAAATATAATTTGTAGACTAAGTGAGACACATTGAAAATTTTACTGGAACGCACGAGTATTGAAATACTCAAGTATTCGCGTTTTTTATAACCAAGGTTTGTTCTGAATTTCTCTTACAATTACGACGAAACTACGGCGTCTTGGTTTGTCCAAGGGGTCTAAAAAAAATAAAAATATTCTTCCTTATTGACCTTTGAAGAAGAACCGAGAGTTTTACCGTGAAAGCAGAAAGCAAGTTTACCGCCGCGTATCACTCGGGCTGGCAGTAGGGGGGCAGGCCTCATCACGTCACAAGCGCCCCTATTTCTATCTCACTATTGTCGGCCCGCCCCGCCCCGCCCAACGTGACGACCAGCCCTGACATTTCAACCAACTGCAACGGTTACCCCCGCCCCAACCTTCTCCCTTCTCCCACTATGCGGCACTGTCAGGAGAACGTCAAATTTAAAGTGATCGCGTTTACATGACATCGAGAAAAATAGTATCGACAAGTCACTCTCGCAGCTGAGAAGCACAAGCACGTTAAAATAACATGCACAATCAAGAATTTTTTTATCACCTCAAGACATTTTAAAGCGCACAATAAAACGCTTTTCCGGGGGCTGTCGGTTCCATTTATAAAGCACTTTTCGGCGAGCTTTTTCCAGCCAGGTCCGTTCCTGTTATAATTTTTGCAAACTGAAGAAAACGGAAACTTCCCTAATTCAATTGGGAACTTGCCGGAATTTCTTTTTGGCTGTGCGGGACTCCTATTGCTTTTAACTGGCTTTCTGCGCTTCGAGAGAGAGGGAGAGAGGGAGAGAGGGAGAGAGGGAGAGAGAGAGAGAGAGAGAGAGAGAGAGAGAGAGAGAGAGAGAGAGACGGCGCTCATACCCTATCCTCGCGAATCACTTCTACTGCACTAGGCGCCACCGGGGTCACGGGCCACTCTGCCACGCCACGCCCTGCCGTTAGCGTGCCCCACCCAACTACTCTGCAAACTCAAGTGCGGCACATCAAAAGTTAAAGAAAACGACAAAGAAAACACAAAAACTAACGGAAGGGGAAAAAAATACAATGCTGGAAACTTTGAATTTTAACGCAATCTATAAAATGATCCTGAACATCAGGACAGCCATATTCTGAATCCTCTTAAATAAAAAACATAAAGGCATGACATAACAATTAATCTCAGTAAAAGTCATTGTGACACGGTTCGGGCGTTATGTGTTCTGCCCCCTCTCACCATACGAGTGGGTGCTCAGGTCCTGCCGGCGCCTTAAGGCCCCTTCGCTTCACTTGAGTTTCAGAGCTTATTAGGACGTGCGTCCTCGGGCTGTACTCGGGGTGAGCGCCCCGCCAGCCCCGCCCGACCTGGCTGGCCCTGGCCATATCGGGTGGCACAGCTATATTGCTGATTTCTTCTCCTCGCCCCGAGAGAGCGGAGAGCACTACCCTTGGGAGAGCGAAGAAAACAGGGAGGGGAAAGAGGGAGATAAGGGAGGGAGGGAGAGAGAAGGGGAGAGAGAGAGAGAAAGAGAGAGAGGTGAGGGCAGGAAGAGAGAAGAAAGGGAGCTGTTGACACCGGAGTGGGAGAGCGGGGGCTATCATCCGGCGCGCAAGTGTGGGCGTGAGAGAGAGAGAGAAAGAGAGGGGGGTCGGGGGTCGGAAGGAAGCGCAAAGAAAAGAGTTGAGATTAAATTTTCCCCGGTCGGCCGAGCGGGTGCAGGGCGCGCCGGGTAGCGCCGCACCAGCCTCACTCACTGCGGAGGGGAGAGTATACCGGCAGAGTATGGCAGAGGTCCTGGCCGCAGGTTGCTACACACTCGGGGGAAAGAAAAACACACAACAACAACAAAACAGGTGTGTTAGAACGAAAATTGTAGCAACCAACAGGTACGGTTTTGCAAGGGCGATAGGGGGAAGGATGCAGCTCTGAAAGTAGCCTGAAAGGTAGGCAATTAAGAAAAAAAGAAAGAAAAACTTATGGTAAGCAATTTCTACTGCATCGCTCCCACTGTCAGCCAGACTACAGAATCACACCTGTCATCTAGCAAACGCGCTAGCTCACGCGGACAACCTTAGAAGCGTGGTCTTCTAGACAACAATCGTTTGGTTACAACGACCGAATTTCGGTAAAACTCGTGAACCAGAGCCGCGACTTGCGGCCCGAGAGATGACTGCACGACACGATACCCTCCAGAAAAAAAAAATTACGGGGCGCTCTCATTTAGAACATTTACTAGAATTTTAGGCGAAGGGGGGATCACTCATATAAAACTTGTACAATGATTTTTTTGATTTTTGATTATTTTTTTTTGATTTTTGATTTTTCTTTTGATTTTTCCCGAGATAAAAAAGAAATAATATGTTACTTTATTAAAAAAATTGTGTTTTTTCTTGTTTTGTTCCCATTTTTCTCAGTTTTGGGTTCATTTGTTCTCGATTTTTCGGATTTTTATGCAACTTTCTACTTGATTTAATTTGATTTTATTTGATTTTTTTAGTTTTTTAAATGATTTTTTGGGGGCTGTACAATGATTTTTCGAAGTGACTCGATTTTAGGAGTGGTAAGCGCGGGGTTAGTTTTAGTCAATTGCGTTTTTTCTTAAAAATTTACATTGAAGAGCGTGTCTGCGGCAATCACCCGGCAATTCCAGTACGCACCAGAGTCCAGCGCTCGGGCCGCACGGGGGCGGCGGGGCTAAACTGTAGGGGCCCCTCACCTGGTCGCGTCCGCCCCAGCGCACAACCCCGATTCTATTCTATTCTGCAGCGGCTTTTCATCGCCGAGGGGAGGTGGGTGGGTGGGGCCGGTGGGGCCGTCTGCTTTCACCAAACCAACACCGGCCAACATTTTTCCTTCTGGCGGCCAATCGATAAATCACACCAAATCACAACCATCAACACCAGCCGCCGCCGCATCGGCCCAGCCAACCTGGCGCGCGGGCGCCCCTTTACAATCACCACCTTCGGACTCTTGACTGAAAACTATATGCAATAAGTAGCCAAGTCATGGAGTATAAGGCGGACTTCATAAGCGCCTGTCTAGACAACACTGCACACAGCCGTGACCTATTGCCGAGTGGCCAGGCGGAAATGCAGGCCGCGTTGCTCCTCAGTGTTTGGGCTTCTTATCGATGGACCACTTTTCTGGTCCGCAGTGCTTTCTGCTCCGCAGTGTTGCGATGAAAGTTGCCTAAAATCCCCACGAGTATACTCGTGTATCTCCGCCTTCCTTTCTTAGGTAAAGGGTTGTCGTGTGTGAAGAGCTTGCCCGGAAGGCAGGCGGAGATACCCGTCAGCTCCACACAGGTGTGTGTGTTCGAGGAAGTTGTTGCCCACTTTCGTCGTAACACTGCGCGGCTCACCCTTAAGCCTCCTAGTATCGCTCGCTGGTGTGTGCCCTCGGGGCCGCACCTCTCCACAGCACCTGGTTCAACCGCAAGTCAGACGCACACTATATAGCTCTGCCACTGTGAAAAATGGTCGCATGGTTACGTGGAAATTTTCGACGTATTGGAGTTGTACAATTACATTGACTAATCGTAAAATCGCAAGCGCTTCATATCGACTGGAAATTCAATTACGAGTAAGAATGGGTTATCGTAAATTTACACTCTCAGATCGCTAATGTCTTCTTCAGTATAAAATACGGACTTATAAAAACTTTTTAACTTTAGACTATTTGTCTACACATACAGACTATTTCGTCAGTAAATTTTCAGAAATTGTAAAACGGCAAATGTAGATAAAACTCTACAAATATGGCTAAAAACCATTTTCTATATTTAGCAAGTTTATGTAAAAGTACAGCTTATGACTAAACAGATTTTTATGTAGAAAAATGTTTGTACATTTTTCGTAAGTCGTAATTTACAAATTATATTGTAAATCAAGAAAGATATTTTCAGAGTGGTTTTCAAACGCTGTGCAAGGCTTGCGGATTCGGGGTCACGCCGGTACAGTCTCCAATCGGCTCCCGCCCCGCCCCGCCCCTCGCCGCCACGGGCAGCCGTGCCAGCCCCGCGGGGGAATGCACAGTGGAAAATCTTGAACAGGCTGCTCGGTATTACACTGTATTACAGCTGTATTACGAACAATATTAGATCAATGAAGGGCATATTTTTGTGTTTTTCGGTATTACATTACGGGTATCACCACGTAATACACGGGGAAAAAAAGTTAAGCTGTGTTAACTAAATGTTAGCTGCCATAGCTAATATGTTTGCTGATATCGTGACAAGCAAGTTTTTTAGCTACCACAGCGATTTGTTTGCTGCCATAGCGACACGGCAGCTATGAGAGCTAATGCGTCATCTGCAGGAGAAAACGCAATGTTTGATTCAGTGAATCAACTAACTAAGCCTTTGCTAAATCCAGCTAAGCGTTAGTTGTAGTAGCTAATTTTTGCCTACCAGAGACAATTTTTAGCTATGGTAGCTTATAAGTTGCTTGTCACGATATCAGCTAACATATTAGCTACGGCAACTTATGTATTTTTTTCCGTGTACATGGATCAGGTGTACAGCATATTACCCCCTCGGCCGGCCCAGCAGGTTAGGTCACCCTCGCAGCGTCCCCACAGCTCCGGTACCACTGCAGTCGTAGGGTTAAGGGTTAGGTGAGGAACAATCTGACAGCCACCGACTGGAAACCGCGATTTTGCCCGAGCGCCTAGAGGCGGTGACCGGTCACGACGGACTCAAGCAGTAAACCATTAAAACTAGGTAGGCGCACGTGGAGCACGTGTCGGGCTGAGCGAAGAGTGAGCCTTCCTAGGCCTGCGGCGCTTCCAGATTGTAATTGAAAGCTATTTAGATTCATATTTTGATATAGATCTAGATTTAGCGCAGTAACAACGAAAATCATAAACCAGCGCATTATACGCTGCTCCGACACCACTCCGCGGTACTCTATTGCTATTAGACGGTGCGGAAGATTTTGTTCCGTGCACAGGCTGATAATAGCTGAATATTACATATATTGCTGGGACTTTGGCATAAAGGCATAACGATTCCACATCTTTCTTGATTTATTCCGCCAATACCAGGTGGCTGAAGGACGCCGTGCACTTTTTGTACTATGCAACCCGCCCGCACCGCTCCATCCGGGACTGCATACCCATCAGGCGCTGGGGACCGGCTCCAAGCGCGGACGCTCCGCTCCGCCACTGTTGTTGCAGCGAACGCCCCGAAAGAGCCCTCTCGCGGTTCGCGCGGTCTACGGTAGGGCGTTACAGGGGGGAGGTTCGCGGTTTCGCGAGCGTAACCCGCGAGTCCGCCGGGAAAGCTCGCGGTCCGCGCGTCCTGCCGCGCAGGAATCTCGCGTACCGTGGATCCTCTGTGGATCCTTCGCGGACTGCGAGCAAGCGACGAGGAGGATCCGCGGACCGCGACCTTCCCCCGCGGAGGATCCGCGGTTCACGAGATACCCCCACGGAGCGACTCGCAGACCGCTAGCTCTCCCGGCGGACTCGCGAGTTACTCCCGAGAGACCGTGAACCTCCCCCCGGTAACGCCCCGCCGTAGACCGCGCGAACCGCGAGAAGGCCCTTTCGGGACGATGGCTGCAACATCAGTGCCGGAGCGGAGCGTCCAGGCTTGGAGCCGGTCCCCGGCGCCTGATGGGTATGCAGTCCCGGATGGAGCGGTGCGGGCGGGTTGCATAGTACAAAAAGTGCACGGCGTCCGTCAGCCACCTGGTACATGCACTTTGCTTCAAAATTACCAGTACCTGCAGAGTGCTATTGAATGTTCCTCCGTCACGGTGAAAATGAGTTGACGACCACTTGGACGGCGCCGCATTCGAGAGGCAAGCGCCAACTCCGGAAATCGAAGTGTGTAAATATCACACAATAGTAGATGAGCGAGGATTCATTCGTGCACTTGGCCACTCAAACGTGTGCAATATCCTAGGAAAATTCGCGCACGTTTGAACGGCAAAGCAGTGTACGAATGAATTCTCGCACGCCTGCAAGTAAGCGACGCGACATTCACACACGTAGGTGCCCAATGAAGCCCGGAATCAGCCGAGCGATTCCGCTGCCGGCACTCGTCGGTGCTCTCCTCGAGTGCGAGAGAGACAGCATTCTCGCAGTCCTCGGTAGCCTCCTTCAGAGCGAGAGAGACAGAGCGACGAGTGCCAGCAGCGGAGTCGGTCAGCAGCTTCGTCAGAATATGTGGGTCGGGATAACCAACCCGACCCTGACCGTCAGGCCGCGGTCCAGCACTCACCTTGCGGGTCTGCGCCTACAGCGGGGGCGCGGCGGGGCGGGGCGGGCCACGTGCGTCGGCCCCCAGGCGAGATCACCTCGACGGCCACCTACCAGGCCCCACCGCCGCCCCCGCGAGCAGGGTGTTCTCCAGGGCGTTCCTCGCGAGGCGTTCCGCGAGGTGGCGGCGGCCGAGCTCGCTTAGCCGGACCGCGTGAGCGGCAGGAGGGGTGCGCCAGAGAGAGATAGAGCGCGCGGCCCCGGGGGCGGTCACCGTGCCCGTGGCCAAGGTCGCCGGGGGCGGGCCGGGGGCGGGCCGGGGGCGGGCCGGGGGCACGCCGGTGGCGGGCCGGTAGCGGGCCGGGGGCGGGCCGGGGGCAGGCCGGGGGCAGGCCGGGGGCAGGCCGGGGGCAGGCCGGGGGCAGGCAGGGGGCAGGCCGGGGGCAGGCCGGGGGCTGCGAGGCCCGCCTGCCTCGCGGTGGGCAGGGGCCACGGGACCGGAGGGTGCTCCTTGCTGCGTGCTGTGGGGGCCGGAGGCGGACCGGGGGCGGGCCGGGGGCGGGCCGGGGGCGGGCCGGGGGCGGGCCGGGGGGGCGGACGCGCTCCGTCCACAACCTCACCGGCACGCGGAGCGAGCGGGACTGGCGGGGCTGAGCGTTGCTGAGCGCAGCAGCAGCTCGCCTGGCGCCCCGCGCCGCGCCGGGGCCCGCACCCACGCCCCCCCCCTACCCCCCCCCCAACCCCCTCTCATCCCCCACGCTCCGCCACCCCTGTGGAGGGCTGCTACCGGAACGCCCCCGCCCCCAAGGCACTGGGGGGTGGCTGCGCGCGGGGCGGGGAGGGGCGGGGTGGGGGAGAGGGAGTAGCGCCCGCGCGCGGAGAGAGCGAGAGAGAGAAAGAGCGAGAGACGAGGCGTGGGTGAGGGGGGGGGGGGGGGGGGGGGGGCGGGGCCGACGCCGACCCAAATCTCTACACTGCAGAAAGAGTCGAGAGCGCCGCGACGAGGCGCCTGGCTGCGCGTCCCGGCCCGCGGGGAGGAGGGGGGCATTACACAAATAATAAGTCGCGTCCGAGCAAAAATACTGGCAGGTGAACTAATTTTTAAGCTGTATAGGCGCAGCTAATTTTAAAGCTACAGTGCTAATTTTCTAGCTATCCTGCAATTTATTTTTCCGCAGGTTTAAGTTTTAAGCCGTAGTGCTAATTTTTAAAATCTAATTTTAGCTCAGTGATTTTTTTTTTTTGCGTGATTATAGGTACACTGAAAACTTAAAAGTGCACGGCGTAAAAGAATAATACAGCTATTTTTCAGCTCTGCTGGAGCCAATTTTTTAAATCGCACCGAGCTAAACATTTCTGAGCTTAAGACAATCGCTGGGAAGCTAACACTGGTAAAACTAAGGCGTAGCCTTACGCCCCGTTTTCAAGCGTACTGAGATTACGCTTGAAATCAAGCGCACCAGGTCGATCCGCTCCTATTCGTCCTCTCTTAATGTATGGGAGAATTTCTTTCGTACGCTTCATTTCAAGCGTAACGTCTTCAAGCGTAACTGTATGCTTCAATCAAGCGTACAGTTACGCCCTAGTTTTACCAGTGAAATTTTTAATTGCACTGCAAATATGTGAGCTTTATAGCTTGTAAGCTCTGGTGCAAACGGCCCTTTGCACAATAAATTAATATTTTGTACGGGAGCTAGATTGGGTCCGCTAAAGCGGTTAGTTCCCGTCCGAATTTTACTTTTTTTCTGTGAGTGCATTGCGCGCTTCAGTTAAGGTGAGATTGAATGCAGATGGGTTTTCAGCGCGTAACCCGGGACTGTCTAGCTGTAGGGGCCACATGACAATCATGACATTGCGTCGGCAAAAAGAGTAAGCTTACGAGGAACTCTCATCTAGTGTGTATAAATTGTATTCATATTTAAACTTTTGTTGAGTTTTATTTGACCCTTTTATGCAATTAACTCTCAATATTTTAACTTTTTTTCCTGAAATTAATTGATTTGATTTACTTTTTACTTTTTTTTCTTGAATTTTAAAAGCTATTTAAAATTACACTTATTGCCTTCTGGGGCGATTGGCGCGCAAGGCTGGACCCCACCAGCTGAGGGAGAGGGTTGTGTGCGCGACGTGCTGCAGCACCGGGAGCATCAGCATGCTGAACGTCATCCGTCGCACCGCGGGAGAAAGTGAAAGAAGCGCTACGATACAAACAGGTCCACCCGAGGGGGAAACAACTCTGAATTTTGCTCTGTCAACAAATTAAATGTCTTCATTATCCACTTTAATTAATGTATACCTGCCATGTACACTTTGATAAAAGCATATACATTACCATGTGCGCTTTGATAAATGTATACATTATGTATACTTTAATAAATGTATACATGCCCATGTATACATTTTTCCAAAGTTTACATGGTATGTAAACTGAGGGGAAAATGTGTATTCTTTACAATGAATACATGGGTATGTATACTGTACTTATATAAATGCACACATCGGCATGTACACATTTATAAATGCATACATGGTATGTATACATTATTTGAAGTATACATGCCATGTATACTTTATTAAAAGTACACAATGTATACATTTGAATTGACAGAGTGGCGAGGGGGCCTCAACTCACCCAAAATTTGTACGCATGATTTCAAGAGTTCACATGATTTCACCTCTAATAATTGAAAGAAATAATTCGTAAAGTAAATACAAGAGTATTTTGAGCTTTATGAGCCCAAAATACGCACTCAAATCAATTTCTTTTCGGCAAGAGATCCACATTTTTTGACAATGATTTCGAAGATATCAGCGAGTGTGTACACATGATTTCAGGAGTTGATTCCCCCTCGCAGAGTGATGTACACATTTTGTGAATTCAGGTAAATTTTTATGTGTGTACACATGATTTCAGGAGTTGATTCCCCCTCGCAGAGTGATGTACACATTTTGTGAATTCAGGTAAATTTTTATTGAAGTTTTGTAAATTATTGCTTGAATTTCACCAAAACTTTAGTGAATTTTTCTGAAATTTTCTAGACTTTCCTAAATTTGTCCAAAAAATTTTTTCTCAATTTCTCTGAATTGCGAGGTGTACAAAAATTTCAGAGTGGTTTCCCCCTCGGGTCCACCCTACGCCCTGCAGCTCGCCGCGCCTGGCCACACCCGCTACCGCGCCGCACACCATACATGCTCGACCCTCCGCAGGTCGCACACATCAAAGGACTCGCACCAACAACATGAAAGCTGCCACCAGCCTTTCATACCGAAAATGATGCCGGGGCTTCGGGCTGGCGGGAGTTAGTAGGAAGCCGTCCAATTTCCTGGTCTTTCGCCGCCACCCGGGGCGGCGCGGGACGGTGCCCCTTGCTGCACTTGCCCGCCACGCCACGCCTCGCCCCGCCCCACCCCGCCCCGCCGCGCCCCGACCAACACCGTGCTCAGTCGTGATGCGGCTACGGATGGCTTCCCTCGACGGCGAAGTCGTTTAAAGCGTTTCTGCCGCGATACCCGCAGACAAATACACGCTGCCGCATGGCGACGGGAGTCGGGTCGCAACTATAGCAGCATGGCGGGGGCGAGGGGTAGGGGTGGGTGCCCCGCCGGTGTCATAGGGGCCGACGCGACGCCGCCGGCGGCGCGCACAGGCAGGAGAGCCAAAAGGCGGGGCACATTTCCGCTGCAGTGACACGCCTGAATTATGGAACTGCAGCCTCCCTCCTCTTTGACGTCGTAGAGACCTCCCTCTCAGCCCCCTGTCTCTGACTCTCTTCCTCACCCCCCGCGCGCGCGCAACCCGACGCCAGACAAAGACTTGGACGAACAAATGAATAACTTTTCCTCCAGGAATGGATGGCGATGTGTACGCAGCGGGTGGAGGAGGGCGGGGCTTACATGATACACCGTTAGTAGGAGTTGGTAAACTACTAAATAAAACACGTGTCACGAACTTTGCCCCTTTCCCTGCACAATATCACTGCTGCTGAACGCAGACGGATTTTCCTCAGCCGTCTGCCCGCCGCTCGGCGCCACCTCCGACGCAAGACTCGCCACTTCCAAAACTACATCACCAAACGAGTGCAAACCGAAATCTCGCGCACGACAGTGTTGCCAGAAAGCTAGGCGAAATTCGGCTAAAGACATCCGTGAAGAACGGGCCTGTATCTCCGCCTGCCCACTAGGCAACAACGTATGTATGCGGTTTGCCTAGTAAGCAGGCGGAAATGCCACCTTCAGCACAAATGTGTATTTAGCCGAATTTTGCCTAGCTTTTCAGGCAACACTGGCGCTCGACCAATAATCAAATACAGCCTGGCGCGTGTATTCATGCCAAGGGGTTGCAACAACAACAACAACAAAAACTCCGCTACCTGTTTCGAACAGGACGAGTAATAGGGAATTCCGCGAGGTTGATGTCGCGAGGGACCTAAAGAGCAGCACGACCGTCGGTTCTGTTTCCTCCTGAACTCTGATTGGCCACCAACGCTATGGTGTCTCAATTGCGCCGGAGAACGCCCAGGCGGAAGCGGCAGTCGTCATCTCCTTCATGAGATTCCGGTTCCGGTTTCAGTTGAGCGGAGTGCCACATCGCGATACCTAAGAGTGATCTACCATCCCCCATATCAGACCCCCCTACTGCACAGGGTGGAAACGCCAACACACACACACACACGGTGACACACGCACCCCTGGAGAAAGATGAGAGGCTATGTGACATCACGGGGAGATCTTGGAGGGCATGGAAAGTGCCGGGCGGGGCGGGAGCGGTCCCTCGAGCTAGTGCCAGGAAAACAGAGAGGGTTTGGGAGAGAGGGAGATAGGCGGGCGAAAGCGAGAACAAGAGCGAGAGAGCGAGCGAGTAAGTAAGTGAGTGAGCGAGAGAGAGATGAGTAGAGACAGAAAGGCTTTCCAATTTCGCTGACGGCGACCTCGTGCTCGCCTAAAGGGGCGATGGGGTCACAGCACGGCGGCGTGTCACCAGGCCTGCCGAGCGCTCCACTCGGGCGAGCCGGGGCGGGGCGGAGCGGGCGGGCCGGGGGCGCAACCGGCAACCCACGCTTTGTTTATTTTTCGTGCGGCTGCCGCTAGCGACCGCTAGCAGCAATGACGTTGATACCGGTGGGGCGGGGCGTGGCGTGGCGGGGCGTGGCGGGGCGGGGCGGGCGGGGTCGCGGCGCGCGCCGGTGGTGATTCCTTATCGGACACTCTCCGCCGCGCCGCTTTCCCGCAAGTAGCTGCTGCTGCTGCTGCAGCATGCACTACTCCACCTCCTCCTCCTCCTCCCCCACGACACACGTCGCGGCGCGTAGCGTAGCGCGCTCGGACTGCGCTGCCCACACCGCATACCGTACTTTCCCCGGACGAGACCCCGCCGGCCGGTCCCTGCCCGCGCTGCGAGATTAGACGAGCATATCTGACAGATGGCCGGCCGGCCGGCCCCACCCACCGGGCTCATTCAGTCACCGACGCCATCAAGGTCAAGATGGTGCAGTGCATCGCGCCCGCAGCGCTGCTGCTCGCCGCCGTCGTCACCCTGGAGCTGACGGCGCCGGCGGCGGGCATCGGGGACGACGTCGTCGCCCGGGCGCACGTGCACGCCCTGGACGGCGCCTGGACGCTGACCAACGAGGCCAGAGGTAAATGTCGACGGAGGGTAGGCAAACCCGCAACACTGTTACGCATTCAAAGAAACACGCGGTACACTTAGCTCACTTTGGATTTCTTAAATTCCTCAGTTTTGATTTATCTTGCATTTTTGATAAGTAATTTTGTGAAGTTACTCAGTATAGACCATTTCGCCCACAAATTGGCAAATTGCGAAATGTTTTTGACAGTCACTCTAGAGACTTCAAATCTCAAAGAAAAAAATCCGACTTGCGGCGCTGCCACGTTCTGGGCGCAATGGTCTTTTATCATTTATTTCCTTGTATTTTTCGTGTATTTCTGGTATTTTCTTAGAAATACGCGTGTATTTCTATGTACATATTTTTTTCGAGAAGGTCGCCCCTTGGTAAATGTGATGTGGTGCGTGAGTTTTGTAGTTAGTAGCGCGTTCCTCTCTTTGCGCTTGGACAAACTCTCAGGAACAGTTAAACAAAACAAAACTCAGTGATGTACGAAGTATTTGTAGTGAAAAAAGTTTCCAGGACTGTTTGAGATTTTTATCGGGAAATCTCAACTCTGTTTCGTTATCGAAAATTGATTAATTTTAGCAGTATTATGAACGGTCTACAACTAGTATTACAAGTAAAGATACCAAAATACTCGACTTCGCACTACGAAGAGGGCTCGGATGTCACAGTTGCTTCGAATCGAGCAAGAGTAGGGACATAACGGAGATAATCAATCGGTGTACCAGCTGTTTCATTCACTGGTAAAACTAAGGCGTAACTGTACGCTTGAAAAAGGCGTAGAGTTACGCTTGAAGAGGTTACGCTTGAAATAAGGCGTAGGACAGAATTTCTCCCATACATTTAGATAGGGCAAATTGGAGCGGATAGACCTATTACGCCCTTTCTCAAGCGTAATCACAGTACGCTTGAGGAAGGGCGTAAGGTTACGCCTTAGTTTTACCAGTGTTGAATGCGTAACAGTGTTGCGGGTTTGCCTACCTCATTCGCCCGTAAGGCGCCATGGTCCCTGCAGCGCTGGCGAGTATGCGATTCCGCAACACTGTTACGCATTCAAAGAAACACCCGGTACACCCTTTAAAAGAGTGAGGTACCCCTCGGGTATGACTTTTCACGCCTCTGACTTTGGCGTCGAACTTCGCCAAAACTTTGGCATCCAAAGACGCCAAACACTGACGTTCTCAAAAAGAAGATCAACATTTGGCGTCAATGGAGTCCAAAATGTTTGCGTCTTTGCACGCCCGACTTGGGAAACTCTCGTTTGACACCAAATTTTTTAGTCTTTGGATGCCAATATCTTGGCGTCTCAAGACACCGACCACTCTGCAGAGCGGGAGCGGCCGAGAGCCGCATGAGATTGAAAGATTGCGAGTCATTTTGGCGGAGGCGCCGGCGCCAGTCGCAATACAGCCATACTAAGAAGTGCCAACATTGTGTCAACTAAATCAGGTTTCCCGCCAAATTCGGCATTCCATACATTTATGTGCAAAAACCTCGGCAAAAACGTTATGGTCTGAGAACTTTTTTTCGATTTCCATCAAACAAAGCATTTCTGTATCAGTAGTTTGACTCTAAGACGACAATACATCATATGACGTTTGGCGTGAACTGAGACCGGTCCGGCTGCTGTGCGGGAAAGTAAGTAAGTAAGTATTTTCAAACTTTGCAACGTCGTTGCCATGATCCAAGGAGACCCAGGCGGGTCGGCCCCGGCCTCGCTGCTCGATGATAATTAGGCAGCAGGGCGCTCTAACGGCAGTTCACTGCAGGACAAGCGAAGCCTGGAAATGGCACCTGTCGATCACGCTCGGAGACGAAGATTAAGATAATGACTGTACCATCCTATCAAGAGCCAAAGATATACAGCGAAAGTCTTGAATGCTGTCATACGCGCCCATCCCGAGGCCGTTTGGGCCTGGCTACTAATAGAGTTGCAAACCTAGGAAATTTTTCCTAGACAACCCCTGCCTACTAGGCAACCTGCCACACAGTGGTGTCCGAATGTTGCCTAGTAGGCAGGGTTTGTCTAGGAAAAATTTCCCAGATTTGCAACCCTACTGGCTAAACCAACCTAACCGGTAGGTGTTTCTCTTCTCGGTGCCGCAGGTCTGCAGCTGGCCGGGCGCGTGCCGGGCGGCGTGTACTCGGACCTGCGGGCGGCCGGCCACCTCCCGCAGGACATCTTCTACCGCTTCAACGACCGCGACTACCGCTGGGTGGGCAAGGAGAACTGGACGTACGAGCGCTCGTTCCAAGGCAAGTGCTGTTCTCACAACACAACGCAAACCAATCATAAAATTGAGAAGCACATTGAAAGGGGAGACTCGAGGATGATTAAAAGGTAAATGCCAATTTTCCGAAAGTGAGAGGCATGGTTTGTCTTGGCTGTGTTAGTCGCCCGCCCCCGCCCCCATCCCCACCCAACCCGGCACACACTGAACGCCAGTTCGTCTGCAAGTTTTGTTACTTTGAAGTCGTTTCGAGTGAGTGTTTACCTCGAGAGACCACGGCAGTTCTCCTTTTAGAACGCCAGCGGTTAGAGGGCCGGTGGGCGAGGTAGGGGATGGGGAAGAACAGAGAGAGAGGAAGGGAGGGAGGGAGGGAGGGAGGGAGGGAGGGAGGGAGGGAGGGAGGGAGGGAGGGAGGGAGGGAGGGAGGGAGGCGCGAGGGAGGGAGGGAGGGAGGGAGGGAGGGAGGGAGGCGCGAGGGAGGGAGGGAGGGAGGGAGGGAGGGAGGGAGGGAGGGAGCGAGGGAGGGAGGGAGGGAGGGAGCGAGGGAGGGACATGGGATGCAGAGCCGGCTGATAGAACAAGTGTTGACACTTTCTCAGCGCCTGGAGAGGCCGTGGGCAAGGCAAAGCAAGTGCTGGTGCTCCACGGTGTGGACACAGTGGCGGACGTCTACCTCAACGGCCACCTCCTCGGCCACACCGACAACATGTTCCTGCGCTACCGCTTCGACGTCAAGGGCGTGCTTAAGGTGAGGCAGGAGAGGTATATATAAAAGGGTTGTGCACTTTATGCAAACTTAATTCTTCTGCCAGGCTGCGAAAAATTTACATCTTTGTTTTGCGTAGAGATAGTTTGTCTTGCTAATTGCTGATAAGTAAGCCGTTCTAGTTGAATCAAAAATCGCGTTCGCTCTCTCAGCGATGTGTTTGCCGTTTCAACGAATTTTACTTTGCATTAAAGAACACTTGGTTGAGACGACGAATTTCTCGTTCTCACAACCCAAGGGGAGTTGGTTGTTCCAATGTGTGAGTTGGATCCCTGCTCGCAGGAGGACGCCCCGAACCTGCTGGAGGTGCGCTTCACCTCGCCGGTGCAGGCGGCCCGGGCGCGCGCCGCGGAGCAGGCCAAGCAGTACGTCGTGCCGCCCGAGTGCCCGAGCCCCTCCTACCGCGGCGAGTGCAACGTCAACCTCCTGAGGAAGATGCAGGCCTCGTTCGCCTGGGACTGGGGCCCCGCCTTCCCCTCCATGGGGCTGTGGTAATGCGACCCGACCTGAGCCGAGCAGCGGACCTCGACAAAGCCATGGCCAATGAGGGCGGGCACTCCACGTGGTCAAGGCCTTCGAAGGACCCCCTCTGATTGGTCGAGGCTTTGTGCGATGCGACGGGCCGCGGGAGCAGACGGCATTTCTTTTGTTTACCTTCAATTTTTTTTTTTAATTTTTCCTTTTTCCGTAAAAGTGCCGAAAACTTTTTTAAAAAAAAGTGTGCTTTGTTTGCATTTATCTGGCAAGTAGACTTTTAGCGAGGGGTGCACTTCGTCTGATAACTGCTAGCAATCGCATCCCCAAAATTCCTCTTTACGTGGTTTTTCATGCTGTTTTGGTTTTTCTCTCATTGAGATGTGCAAAAATTTACTTAAATTTCACAGTTTTTCTGGAAATTTTACCGAAAACTATTGATCCCTAGTAATCGATGATTGTAAAGTGTCCGCCCATGAACCGAGCGATGGCCCCATTCGGTTCGCGAACCGCACCGGGGAGGGTACACCGAGGGGCACTTAACTAATAAAAATTTTCAGTGGACACCCTCACAAAAAAAAGAAAAATAAGAGAAAAAAAATCAAGAAAAACCGAAAACTCAAGAAAATTCGGGAAAAATATCAAAAATCTAGAAAAATCAAGAAAATCACGAAAAAACATTAGAAAATAAAGAAAAATTGGGGAAAAGTCAGAAAAATCGATGTGTACGCTCGGAGTGACAGAGAAGTACCCCTCGGAGTACACCACTGGCATGACGTGGTTCGTGCGTGCCGCAGGAAGAACGTGACCCTGGAGGCGTACGACGAGGCCGTGCTGAGGGAGGTGGGATTCAGCGCGCAGCCAGCAGCCACCGGCACTGCCTGGGACGCCTCCGTCAGAGTGCACTGGGAGGCGGGGGTGGGGGCGGGGGGCGCGGCCTCCAGCGGCGTCCTGGCCGTCCAGCTCACCTCCACCGACGGCGTCCTCATTTTCGCCTCCGAGGAGGTCCCCGTCACCCTGGTCCCGGACGCCCAGGGCCTCGGACACACCGACGTCAAGCTGACCGTGCCACAGGTAAGTCTATTTGAAACGAATCCTTTCAACGTACTTCGAGAGTACATAACCCAAATCCGTAACCAACTGCAGTCATATTCAAGGTTCTGCTATCTTGAACAACTGATTTTTTTTTCTTTAATTTTTTAAAATTTTCTTTTTTGAGCGAAAAAAATTGCAGAACTTCAAAGAAAACTTGTTGTGCTCTCGCTGATTTCATACGACCCACAGAACAGGGCACACATGTGGCATTGCTGAAAAGAATTGCAACTAATCAAAATAAAAGTAATGACGCATGCCTTAATTAAGGCCGGCGCTCCAGGGCGGAGGCGGGTGGGGTAGCACGTGGTGGGGTGTAGGGAGGGCTGGGGGTTTGTTGCCGCTGCAATGCCCATCCCGTACCCCAAACCCAGAGGGTAATTTCGCTTTAATAAAGAGCAGCGAAACCTACAAAGGAAGGGGACGACCGCCTCGCCGACGTCAACGTCGGCCAATCAGCGTCCAAAAGGACACACAAGAGGCGGGAGGGGCGGGCTGCTTTACCTCTTCCAGCGCCGGCTGGCCCTGCAGCGGCATACCCCACTGGGGTTTAGAGTGACAGTCCGCCAGGTGGGGCCCGGGCCAGACCGGACCGGACCGGACCGGCCCTGTACCGACTACCGCAGCGCTATTGAGTCTCTCTCTCGCTCTCTCTCTCTCTCTCGCTCTCTCTCCCTCCCTCCCAGCCTCATTACGAGCGACCGCCAGGCACTGAACACAAACAGACGTGGAGTGGAAGCAGCGCACAGCGCGCCCCACCCCATCCAGCAGCTCGACGCCCCGCCCCGCCCCGCCCCGCCCCGCCCCGCCCCGCCCGCGGCACATCAGCGCCGAGCCACATCCAGCCTGTGATATAATGAGTACGCCTCGCCGGGGCGGGGCGGGGCGGGGCGGGGCGGGGTGGCATGGGGTGGGGTGGGGCGTGGCTGGCGCGCACGAGTGACAATACCGAGGTTCGACTCCCGCCGCCCGCGGGGCCTCTTGCTGTGATTAAATACCGAGGGGGCCTGCAGTTCTCGGGCGGGGTGGGGCGGGGTGGGGTGGGGCGGGGCGGGGCGGGGATCGACCGCAGTGCTCTCACGGACCGGAAGTCCCGCTCGCCCCCTCGGGTGAAGCGGGGATGCCCGGGGCGGGCGGGGCGGGGGCGGTGTCGGGGCGGGCGGCGCGGCGCCACTCCATATAATGCGCTGCTTACTGCTTGTTTTCCAGCCCCAACTGGGGGGGGGGGGAGACGGGGGAAGGGGGGAAGGGAATGGACGACCGGGAGGGGGGGGGGCGTTGTGCGAGGGGGTATTCACTTCTCTGTAATACATTGTACACCTGATCCATGTATTACGTGGTAATACCCGTCATGTAACACCGAAAATCACAAAAATATGTCCTTCATGAATCAAAAATATTGTGCGTAATACAGCTGTAATACAGTGTAATACCGAGCATTCCGTACAAGATTTTCCAATGTGCACACAGTAGAAACGGGTCCTGGGATTCCCAGGAGAGTAGGAATCCCAGTGAATGTCCTGGAAAAAAGTAATTTTCTCAGGAGTATTTTCCTGAAAACCTAGGACATGCCCTGGGAAAGATGATACCTCCTGGGAATGTGCAAATTCCCCTGGGAAACCCAGGACTCGTTTTTCCCGTGCATTCCCCCTCGACGTTGCGTATAAAATGGGCACGGTCAGAGGCCGGTCAGAGCTTCGTCAACAATTCACATTGATGGCGTGGAGTGGAGCGGGGTGAGATGGAGTGGGGTGAGGTGGAGGATTTGGGCTGGATTGGAGTGAGGTGGCGTAAAGGGGGGGGGGGGAGTGGAGTGAGGTGAAGCGGGGCGGTGTGGATTCCCGTCCAGAACCACTAGGCAATAAGCAACGATCATCTGTCATAAAGGCTCTTTCAGGGCGCGCATTTCGTTACGTTCTCCTCCTCAGCCCAAACAGCCGATCGTAAAGCACCGTATAGTGTAAGACGGTCCGCAGGGCGGGGGGCGGGGGCGGGGGCCGGGGAGGCCACATACCTGCGGCTCCCGGCGCTGCCCGGCTCGACCCGACCCTCTACACCCTGCGCTAATAAATTTCCCTGTGCTGTGAGTTCACAGGGGGCTGTGCAAAGGTGGTGGCCCCAGGGATACGGCTCGCCCTACCTCTACCGCCTGACGGTCACCCTGCGATCCCTGGGCCCGTCCCTGCGCACGCGCGGCGGCGTGCGAGAGGCGGACGTCTGGGACCAGGTCGCCGTCAAAGTAGGCTTCAGGACGGTGGAGCTGGTGCAGGAGGAGGTGGTCCCGGGGGACAAGACCAAAGGTACGCGCGCCCAGCACAACAGCAGCGCGAGCGCCGCCCGCACCGTGGACACTGAAACTGCATCTCTCCGCCGTCCACCTCGCAGGACTCACCTTCTACTTCCGGGTCAACGGCGTCCCCGTGTTCGCTAAGGGCTCCAACTGGATCCCCGCGCACGTCCTGCCCGAGCTCGGTGCCGACCCGGGCGTCGTCGGCCACCTGCTCCACTCCGCCAAGGAGGCCAACATGAACATGCTGCGCGTCTGGGGCGGCGGCGTCTACGAGTCAGACACCTTTTATCAGGTCAATAGAGAAAAACAAAAATGCAAGAAAAATGTAAACTGCAATTTTGAAAGTTTATTTTTAATACCTTGACAATTTTGATGAGCTTTGCAAAAATGTTTCCGGGCTGCAGCTTGCCGACGAGCTGGGCATCATGATCTGGCAGGACCTGATGTTCGCGTGCGCCATGTACCCCGTGGGCGACGACTTCCTGCGGTCCGTCGACGCCGAGGTGCGGCAACAGCACCGGCGCCTTAACCACCACGCCAGCATCGTCATCTGGGCCGCCAACAACGAGAACGAGGCTGCGCTGCGCGGCAACTGGTACTCGGTGAGGGGCACCTCCGGGGTAACCTGATGGGTAACATGGCGGGTAACCTGTAGGGTAACATGGCGGGAAACCAAACCTGTTAGGTCTAACCCGGTCGGCTAACCTGAAGGGTAACAAGTAGGGTTACATGACGGGTAACCGGTCGGGTGACCGGTCGGGTAACCGGTCGAGTAACCTCTCGGTGACAATATCTGCCCTCCAGACGACGGGGCCCTTGTTCGAGCAGTACCACCGGGACTACGTCAAGCTCTACGTGGACACGGCACGCGCCGCCGCCCGGGACGAGGGAGTCGCTGTCCCCTTCGCCGTGTCCAGCCCCTCCAACGGCGTCGAGTCCGAGTCGGAGGACTTCCTCGCACAGAACCCGTACAGCCCTCTGTACGGCGACGGTACGTTGTGG
This sequence comes from Frankliniella fusca, assembly GCA_029379305.1. Taxonomy (NCBI): domain Eukaryota; kingdom Metazoa; phylum Arthropoda; class Insecta; order Thysanoptera; family Thripidae; genus Frankliniella; species Frankliniella fusca. Next base: position 970,702 of record JAHWGI010001227.1, on the reverse strand, counting down.
GGAGATTCAAGAGCCGGAATATGATCTGGAATTAGTTTTTCTTTCAAAACAAAGTCGTGTTTCACCAAGACAAATTTAATGCCAGTAAATTTTCGATCGCTAACGTTCTGGTTTAGCGGCTTTGCTTATAAGTTACAGGAGAGGGGGAAACAACTAGGAAATTTTCGTACACATCTTAACTCAGAAAATGCATCAAAAATTTACACAGTTCACAAATATTTACCAAGAAAGATAATCTTAAAGTAAAAAATTCAATAAAAATTCACCACAATGGGACGTAAAAATTCATAGTTGTTTTCCCCCTCGGTTAAAGGTGTAGTAAATTCGTCCTGAACTGCCGCCCTCGTAGCCCAGGTTAAGCTGAAGTTCTTCCCTCCGCCCCCAGACCATCACTACGACTACGTGTCGGACGCGTGGAACCCCGCCGTGTTCCACAACACGCGCTTTGGCTCCGAGTTCGGCTTCATGTCCTGGCCGGGGCGGGCCACCCTGCTGGAGGCCACGGACGCCGAGCACGCCGACGAGGACCTGGCCCTGGGCAGCGGGCTGGCCGACCACCGCCAGCACCACCCGGGCGGCAACCTGGAGATGGTGCTGCAGGCCCTGCAGCACCTGCCGCTGCCGGGGCGCTTCAACGACTCCCAGCACTTCGACACCTTTATCTACTACAGTCAGGTCCGTCGTCAGGCGCGGCTCGTCGGGGAGGTGCCAACAACAACACCGCGTCTACTAACCTACTAACGTACCCCGCCGTGCGCAGATCTACCAGGCGATGGCCACCAAGACCGAGGCCGAGTTTCTGAGGCGTTCCCGCTACACGCTGTCCGCGGGCGGCGAGGGCCAGAGCATGGGCGCGCTCTACTGGCAGCTCAACGACGTGTGGCAGGCGCCCTCGTGGGCGGGCATCGGTGAGCAGGAGGAGGCGCGGGCTGGGGACTCACCCGGCTGCTGAAGAGGGACTGGACTTGACGACGGTGGCGAAGGCTTTAGAGATGGTGACGAGGACCCTGGAGACGGTGACGAAGACCGCGACGGTGAGGAGGCGGGTGACGGTGACAAGGACCGTGACGGTGAACGTGACGGTGACGAGGCCCACGACGGCGCCGAGGCCCGTGAGGATGGCGAGACCTGCGACGCTGACACGACCTAAAAAGTTTCCTAGCCCCAGGAAAAGTATTTTTAAAATATGGACAATGCTACTTTTTTTACTGCGGCCAGTAAAAAGATATAAGAATTACTTTAAATAAGAAAACAAAAATTCTGGGTCGCTTCAACTGAGACTTGTTCTCCTCACTCACCCTGACTGTGCTCCTCCCCGGCGCAGATTTCGCGGGCCGCTGGAAGATGCTGCACCACTACGCCGTGGACTTCCTGGCGCCGCTCATCGTGTCCCCGCACGTGGAGGGGGACGCGCTGCACGTGGACGTGGTGGACGACGCGGCCGGCACGTCGGCGCGGCCGCAGGACGTGCAGGTGCGCACGGACGTGCTGGCGATGGACTCGTTCTCGCCGCGGGCGCAGCGCGTGGACGCGTGGACGCGCGCCTCGCCGCGGGCCTACACCGCCTCCCTCGCCGACCTCCTGGCCCGGGCGGGCTGCATGTCGGACAGCCGCTGGGGCTGCATCATGCGCTTCCGGATCATGTCCACCAACGGCACCCAGCTCGGCCCGGACAACTTCCTGTGGCCGCGCTCGCCCAAGGACACCCCCATGCCCACCACCCGCATCCAGGTAACAACAATTGATGTTTTCTTTTTAACGTGCCAACTAGAGTTGCAAATCTAGGAAATTTTTCCTAGACAAACCCTGACTACTAGGCAACCTGCCACACAGTGGTGTCTGAGTGTTGCCTAGTAGGTAGGGTTTGTCTAGGAAAAATTTCCTAGATTTGCAACTCTAGTGCCAACCTTTCTTTCCTTTTTACTGCTTTCAGAAAAAAACTTTCCCATACAGCTAACAAATTAGCTATGTACGCACAGCTACCATTTTCAGCTTTAGAACAAGTTAGCTGTACAACTATCAAGTTAGCAATGTGCCACAAACACAAAACATTTACCTATAAAGCAAAGTGTTTAGCAGTCTTGCTAAAATTTAGCTATATAGCTCCAAATGTTAGTTATCCATATACAGCTATTTTTTTTTCTCAATGTGGGACACATTCCGAACACCGCGCAAAATCGCGCGCAAACTCACTGGAAATCCAAGTGTAATAATGTCGTTCATTTTCAGAAGAGTAAATGTATTCGCTCACTTGTGGATGAGCGAATGAAAATTCGCACGTTTGCAGGTAGGCGTATTTAACTGCGCCAGTACTCATTCGCACATCTGCAAATGAGCGAATTTTAATTCACACACCTGTACGTGAGCAAATATGCCCCACTCACGTGGAAATGGGTGAATAAATTATGATTCATTTGCACTCGGGTGGAAGGATCGGCACTCTAAATGCAGTTAAATATGCAGTGGGCAAACTGAGGTGTCACAAACTGCAGTTTAACTGTACAAAACTACAGTTGTCTCAAATAACTGGTACTTTTACTACAGTTAAACTATAGTTTTCAATAGTATAAATGTAGTTTGAGTAGTTTTACCACTAACTTAAAACTGCAGATCCTTCCTCCGATAAACTGGGGATTCCAGTGCAGTCTGAGAGCGCGGGTTAAAAAAAATTATTCTGAGCGAGCCGTACTAGCAGTCCTTCAAACTTTCGAAAATCAGCACACCGCATATCTCTGTGCATCTCGGAGCGCTGCAGAAAGTTTGAGCGAGGATACGCCAGTCTAAAGCACTCGCCTTTCAGCGTGAGCCTTTCAGCGTGAGTTCAAAACATGTGAACTGTGTGGAGGCGAATAAAATGTATACAACGCGGCGCACTCGGAAAGGGGGGGGGGAGGGGGTCACTCAGACAAAACGTGTACCGGATGTTCTTTTGAATGCGTAACAGTGCTGCGGGATTGCATACTCGCCAGGGCTTCAGAGGCCATAGCGCCTTACGGGCGAATGGAGTAGGCAAACCCGCAACACTGTTACGCATTCACAGAAACACTCGGTACAACAACTTTTGACATTATTTTTCTTGAATTTTTTATTTTATTTTATTTTTGAGACTGCTGAAAATTTCTATCACTGTTCGATAAATTCTGATATTTTTCAATATATTTCTGACTGTTTAAAAAAAATAGTTTTTGTTAGTTTCATTTGATATTTTGGATTTTTCTGGAACTTTTATCTTAAATTTATTTTCAATTTTTTTAAAAAAATATTCTTTTAAATTGTTTAACATTATTTTTTCGGGGCCGTACAATCACCCCCTCGCGCACTCGTCTTGTGCACCTGAGCCTTCACCGCGAGTCCCGCCCCCCGGACCTAGGGCTGTGCGGTGATTGGATTTCTTAAACGGTGACGGTGATTCGAATCACCGGTGAAGTCTACGGTGATCGGTGATCAACACTTAACCGGTGAATTTTGAACCACCGGTGAATTTTGAATCACCACGTGGAATTTGGATTCCCGGTAATTCAATGATAACCGGTGAATTTTTTTATTTCCCAAATCACCGTTTCTTGGTAGGAAAATATAAATTATAAAAAATACATTTTAAATTCATGTTTTGCAAAAAATCTAGAAGTCATTGCAAGAACTCTTGTTGTCTACTTTAAGAAAAAGATTTGCAACAGAAAAAAGATTGAAATTTAAGATCTGGAGACAAAGACGGCCGCCGCAAGAAGTACCAAACGGTGTTCGGTGTTCTGTGATTAACCGGTGATTGGTGACTTACCAATAATTTTCAGAAATCGGTTAATCGGTGATTTTAAAAACCTTATTCGGTGACGCGGTGATTGAAATCACCGAAAAAATCACCGGTAAACCGCATCACCGCACAGCCCTACCCGGACCCCCTCTGAAGCGCCCGCCAACCGCGAGGTAGGCCGCGCCGCCCCGCACTCGCGCGCGCCGGGTGTGCCTACCTCGCAGGAGCCCTGCCTGCCGGCCCGGCCCGGCCCGGAGAACAAAATCCATGGAGAAAACATTATACTCGCACCCTTCTTGCAGGGAGCACGCCATCCGAGGGGGCGATCACTCATATGCTAGATATGTACAATATGTCAAGAGAATAATGAAAATTTCAGTCACTTTTGGATCAATTTTGAACATCCCTAGGCGCGGTTTACTCCCCCATCTCGAGAGGGGAGAGCACTAGAGTCCTAGGACTCTAGGGTACACTTCCCCTAGGTACTGTTACTCCCTGGAGAGTACTAATTCCCTGTTAGAGAAAAACGGCGGCATTGTTTCGAGTTCTGCAACGCGGCACCGCACCACATGGAAAAACCAAGCATGTGGTAACAACTGCCAAACAATTTTAAGTGCGCAGCAACCAGTCTCTCACGTGACAGCTGATCAGACAGTTGGTGCTATGGCAAGTGTTCAACTCACTAGTCTTACACATAAAAGTGTTCAACTCGACAGTTGTACACTTGCAAGTTCAAAATCGTAATCGTGATGCGGCGCCGTTGACTACTTGCAACTGTACAGCGGTTGAGTTGAACACTTCACTCTGTAAACGAAAGTCGTTTTTCGACGCTACTTTCAGTGATGTTAGATAAGTAGGCAAAAGATCGCACGCATACACCTGTGAGCGGCAGACGGGTATCTCCGCCTGCCTACTAGGCAAAATGTATTCTCATGAGTGGAGAGTTTGCCTAGTACGCAGGCGGAGATACCCGTCTGTCACACACATGTGTATGCGTACGATCTTTTGCCTACTTATCTAACATCACTGCCTAGAGTTCGGTTTGGTTTTTATAGCCTTGTAAATGGCTGAAAAACGAACGGCTATGAACGGTTTTGGTTTTTAAGTTTCTTCATTCTGACCCAAAACGAAATCTGAAATAGCCGATTTCCCTTTTTAAAAAAAGCCATTTCAAAAACGGAATTCCCACAAAAAAACTAACTTGGGTGGCTTCGAAATACAGCTTTTCTTTCTCACGGTGTTGCGCATGGTGAATAGAGGGAGTTGCACCGAGGGGGAACCAGCTCAGAAATTTTTGGACACCTCAGAAATCAGAAACATTTAGAAAAGAGCCCATAAGTTTAGAAAAAAATTAAAATATCTTCGAAAAATTCAGGAAAATTCGCCACAAAAAGTAGAAAAAATGAGGACAATTTGAAGCCAAACTCTCGACGAATGACCCGCGGTGTGGCCTGCGCAGGTGACGGACATCCGCGGCCCGCTGCCCGGCACGGCCCACCAGCGCTGGGACTTCTCGCTGCGGCTGGCCGCCTCCTCGCCGGCCGCCTTCGTCTGGCTGGAGGCCGGCCCGCTGCGCGGCCGCTTCTCCAGGAACGGCTTCCACGTGGCGGAGCCCGCCGCCCTGAGGCTCCGCTTCCACACGGACGAGACCGTGACGGCGGAGGAGCTGGACCGCTACCTCACCGTCACCGCCCTCAACGGCGCCCGCAGTAAGCAGACCAACGCTGCATGCAAACACAGTCAAAGTACTCTTACCGCGCTCGTCTTATTTACCATCTTAATATTCTACCAGCAATGCCCCAGACATTTTTCGTAGGATCTTACAATTCGTACCGACAAGTATAAAAAATAAAATTTGAAAAACAAAAACATACTTTGCGGGCGAATGGCTCGTGCAATTCAATCGTATTCCCTACCGAGGGATATTATTCATTGCACGGGAACATTTTTTTAAAATACTTTTCTTGGTGGAAAAACGCACGCGGGATCGTGGTGCCAATAAATACACATCGAAAAAAAAAAATCAGTGCGTTCGGCGTGTCATGGTATTCTTAGAGCATCCGCCCAAGAAAAAGAAAAAAAGTTGCCTCATATAGCACACCTGAAGGGGTGCTCTTCTTCCCGACGTGCATCTATAAAGGCACTGTTGTTTACCAACGGCTCCGCAAAAGGGAAGAAAAATGCTCAAGATCGTGTACCTGACCCGTGCGCGTGCACGGAGTGTCAGCGCCAGTGTACAGACACTGGTGCAGGAGCGTGGAGCAGCAGCAGGAGTGCCTCATTCTGCTCGTCTGCTCGCTCTCCTCCCACCGTCCAACGCCATCTCTCGTCGGCAGGGCCAGGGCCTAGACCTGGACCGCCAGCGGCAGACACTCCGGCGGCGGCGTGGGGTATGGCCGGAGTCCGGAGAGAGAGAGAGAGGGGGAGAGGCGGGGCGGGTGGGCAGCCCCCTCGTCAAGGAGGCCGTGAAGGCCTGCAGTGCGTTATACGTAACCAAAGAACTGGAAGCAGCAGCCGATTTATTCAGTTTACAAAGAGAAAAAGAAAGGATACAAATAAACTTGTTTTTCAGTTTAGTCTTTTTTATACAAAATTAGCAAAATTTTTGTGACAATGATTGATAGAATGTGTTATGAAATGGTCCCACATATACATAAATGCCATGGTTCTTGTGAATGCAGACTAAACCCACACAACAATATTAGACTAAACCAACATCCACCACGCCCTTACAAAGTAAAAATAACTAGACACAAAAGCAACATCTTGCGCTCGCTACAACATCACAGAATGCTCGAGAAGGTCTAAACAGAGGGCACAGGGTTCATGATAAAAGCAGAGGTCTTTCTTTCAAGACACAGCACTGATAAGACATAGGGATGATTAAAAACTACTTGAGATTCACAGTGTAATTAGTATGAGTAGCCCCCAAAGAAATATGCACTTTGATCATAGTAAAAATTTTTATGCAATGCAAGTGGAGCTAACACCACAATTTTGTTTTGCTAAAAATGAAAATGTGGGACTAAGTCTGTCTTTTTAAAGGTGATTTATATTAAATAGGGACAGTAAATTTAATAGAAATCCTGAATACTAAGAGATGTAACATCAAAGTACATATGTAGATGACTAGAAATGTGTTCCAAGCAATGACTCGCTACGACTAGATGAATGAAATGATTCACATTGCATGCATGCTGCCTTCAGCTGTCAGATCAAATCAATGTGTCACGGCGACGAAGAGGAGGAGGACAACTGTCACAAAAAAGAATGCACCAATTAGAATCATTTTTTTAAAAATTGAGAAAAAAATTGTTAATTGTAGCTTGCAACACAAAGCAGCAAGCTCTCTAAATAGCAAAAGCTACTAAATATCTCCCCAAAACCCTAAGCATACCACCAAAGCATTTAGTAAGCCATTAATATTACCACAGCCAGCCATACAACCATTTTGTTAGCCTCTGACAAATTGACAGACTTCCCATGGAGCAAGATACCGGAAATATCATCAAAACATTTTGCCTAGAGGAAAACCAAGTCACCAATTCAAAAATCTCAAGGAATGGAAACGGAAACTCTTCACACAAGCAGCCAATCAACATACCACATTGTTAAATTTTTGGCAAAATATACTCCAGGGAGAAGATAATGGAACTAGGTTGAAGCGCGATCAAAGTTCAACCTATAACAATATCAGGCAATACATATGCATTAGAATTACAATTACTTTTTAGGAGGAAAGATTAGCCTGTGCTACACCCAACCACCAACATGTCAATACTTCTACATTCCATGCCAAAAAAAAATATTCAAATTTTAGAAAAATTTACTGGAAAGTACTAGAAGATGAAAAAAGGAAAAGAGAAAAGTAGATAATTTATTCCCTCTGCCCAAGGTGGCAGTTAAAAGTGAAAACCTATTCCAATCTGATGAAAATGGTTGAATTGCAAAACGAATGATAGGTGAGGAGGGTTGAGCAATGAGGCACATATGTAGTAATAAATTACGTAGTCAGAGCAAGATTGCACACACTAAATAGAAAAAAAAGCAAGAGAAATTATAAGCTAAAACTGTTAAGACTTCTGGCAGTTTTGTAGGAATTGATAATTTTCAGCTGCTATTGATATTTTTGAGGTCAAATTAGATGACTGATTCTTATACCTGAGCATGTTCAGAGGGTTGATGTGGGAGATTGAGGGCTCTTTCATTAATGTCGAAGATATGTTCAGAGCAACAAAAACACAACAGAGAAGCAGGGGGCCAAATATGGCACCCTCGCTCCCCATACAATAGACTCCTCCGGCTACTGACAGGCCAGTCAGGTAAGGATGACCACTGGAAGAAGATTTTTTTTTTTAAATTTAACATAGACTCTACTAATTTTCAATCATTTATGGAGTAGATACATACCCTTTAATTTCTTCATAAACCAAACCATTAACCCATGAAGTGGGTACGTAAAAAGCAAGAATCATAATAACTGCCAGCATGGAATGACCTTGCGCAAGCCATAACTCTAAGACAGCAGGTATGCAAGCCCAATATGTGCCAAGGAATGGTACAACTCCCAGTATAGCTGCTAAAACTGAATATTTGAATTAGTTAATAATATTGCCTGATCACAATAAAAACTGACACAGTTTGACAATTTGTAAGCAGAACACTTACCAGAGGGTAGATAAACAACTTTTACACCAAATAAAGTGTGAATTAACCATGCCCATAGACCATGAAACACAGCCATCTTGAATGAAGCCCGGAACACATCCCCAACAGCACCATCTATTGCTGTGGCAATTCTTTACAAGTAAGATAGAAAATTAGTAAAAAGGAAAAAATAATAAGGATGCACATTACGGAGGTTTACTAATACACACTGGTTTCCGCTGCTTGGGCTGAAGCCTGCAACAAGTTCTACAGGTCTGTACAAACTGCCACTTGAACTGAGTAAGTAGAATAGAGCAGTAAAGAACACAACCTAAAAAAAGGAATAATAGTAACTTTCTTAAAATTGCTAACAAATTTTCTTGATTAGTGTTTTTTTCAAAAACACTGTAATCAATACTCACCGAATTTATCAGAAAATTTATCACAGCTGACCCTCCTCCCAAAACAACAGAGAAAATAGTAACAGATGATTGGAAAAGTAGGCTGACATTGCCTTTCACAATATCCCATAAAGACTCAAGAAGAGATGAAAGCATGCCTACATTTTCTTTCCCAAACTGCATCAGTCCATCCAAGTTCAGCAACTCTGAAAGAAACAAACCAAATCAAATTTGTACTGAGGCTTTGACTTAAATATGGAAATAGGTTTCGCATGAGAGGTACAGAATTACAAAATACCTGGAGTCTTCATTACACCATCCACAAAACTTTCCCAGCTTGCATATACTGCACTTGAGGAGACCTTAGGCCCCATGGCACCAGGGACTTCAGTTGATGTCATCATCCAAGCTTGGTATATGCGATCCCACAGTTCAAGGACCCGTTGTTCCAGGAGTTCTGCTTTATCAGCATCAGCATTTTTCAGCATAGCATGGACCTGACAATCATGCAAAACACCAGAGATACCATATGTAGACAAGGGAAAGTACACTAATACAGTTTAACACATTTGTTTTTCCATGTTTCTTAGGAAACTCACCATACTGGAAATACTTTGTCGACCATACAAATAAGCATTGTCCAACACAAGGTGCAGCTTTTCTTGAACTCCCTCGGGAAGAAGGGCCAAAATTTCTTGATTGTTGCTCAAGGTATTGTTGATTGCATTCCCTGCAACCTGTACTAAGTGTATACCTTCTGCATACACCTTCCATAGGGATAAAAAAAAACTACTATTAACAGAAGTTTATTATGAAATTATTGGGGCAAAACTATTAATATTTTTTAACACCAATATTTCATATTATAGGCATAGGAGGGACATTTTTGCTTACATTGACAGTTATAAATATTGTAGTGCTCAGAAGGAAAATAAGAAGGCCTAGAATGACAAGAACACTTGCAGCAGAATCAACTGAGTCTCTTAGTGACAAAAGAATTTGTTGACGAAGAGACATTTGCATCTGAAAACATTGATTCATTCAACTATAAGTAAGAAGACAAATTTTCAGGAATTATAAAAGTGTCAAAGAAGCATTGGCCAACCTTCAACAAACCCGCCACAAAAGGAGGACAGATTACATCTCTCCTAGTGTCACTCCAGGCAGCCAAAGAATCTTGGAGAATTTTAAATTGGCTGAAGACCCAACTCCATACACCAAAATAGTGACCTGCAATAAGTTAGAAATTACTTCCACATTAGTTATGCATTTCCAGTTAATGTCTTAGGTAAAAGTATTTCATGTTATACTTACCCAAATGTTTTATTATGTATATAAAGATGATGACAGGTAGGAAGTGTAGAAGCCATAAATGATTCCAAATAAAAACTGCTAAGCAAGTCCATCCCAAAACATATAGACAGTTTTCACTTGTTATTTTATCCGTTTCTGGAGGAGTGATTTTATTAAGACTGGTTGGTCTAACAGCAACTGCTTGAACTTTCAGGTGGTTGTCCAACTATCGCAAATGTCCAGGAATTAATACAAAGTGCTTGATGGAAAATGGTACTTAAGGGATGGGGGATGGGTTCATAACTGACCGTTGCTAAAGTAAGACTCCTAAGAGTAAGGGTATTGGGGAGAGAGCTGGCTCGTACGGGGAACTGGATGGCACAAGAGTCAGCGAAGTAGCAGACCAGGGGAAACTACTAAAAAGTAGGATTACATACCTCTAAAGGATTTCTTGCTTTGACCACACCATCGGTTTCAGAAGAATTGGGACTTTGGACAGCATTATCATTAACAACTGTGTTATCAGTAGGTCTGTCAGAAGATTCATTGTTGCTATCTGTAGGTATTACTGGAAGAGACTATGACATAAAATATTTAGTTAGGCAAAAACAATATTATTTGTTTCACTTGCAAGCAGTAATTTACAAGAAAATGGAATGCTCACTTGTGTAGGCATTACTACTTCTGATGACTGCTCACTACTTGTAGCACTTTTCATCAAGGCCTCCACTAAAGACATGTGCCTCTCTATAAAAACATAATAATGATTAGCTACTTCAAAAGATAAGAATGTTATAATAATAGGGTGATTATTTGCACTTTACCTTTTGATGATTTGTATGTATCACTTGCACACCATTTTTCATAAAAGTAACCCAAGCAATAGATTGATTGAAGAAGAATAAACGCTACAACTTGATAAGACAGGCCTACAAATCGAGCAAGGTAGCCAGCTCCCAGAAACCATGCTATATATGCCCCAACCGAGAAGCGGTTGAAATTCTCAGGATTCCACCACAGTGTCAAAGTTGATATATACCCACAAAGGTATGTGATGAGCTGGAACAAAATTATAGTAAGTCTGAAAGTTCCAAATTTAGCATAATACTAATAAATTCAAGAATGAATACTTACCACTGCACCAGTTGACAGGCTAACAATAAAATTGATAGCGGCATATAATGCATAAGCCATCCTCCACAAAAAGCATAAACAAACCTGAGGGGTGTACCCATACAAAGCCAAAAAAAGGGGCACAGCAACACCCAGGCAAAATATGAGTTTCAAATTTCTATACAGAAGACCTCCCACTCTGTCGGAGAATCGGTCAAAGGCGTTGACAGGTATCATGACAAACGCTACCACCATGGGGGTTCCTCTTGTCTCAAGAACATCGAGCCAGTTCTTCACTGAGTAAACCAAAGAGTACTTAAACGGGTGAAGAACAGAACCAAGCAGGAGAGCCCACAGGAGTGGTTTCAAGAACGGGTCAAGGATAAAGAACAAGGCATATAAGGCGGCACAGCAGACCACCAACAGTAACATGGCAAGGGCATTGTACAAAGCATTTTTAACTGCTTTCTCGTGCCCAGGAAGACTCAGGCTTCCCCCGAGGAAATTCCAAACGTTGTTGAGGGTGTTTGCTCTAGAAGGGGCCATCCTGCCCTGCTCAACAGCTGCGTGCCCGGCTAGACACGCCTTTCTCGACGCCAACAGAGGTAATTCTCAGGAGATTTATTCGTGATCGAGAAGACGATCATAGAAGTAGCCACTGTCACACTGTCACGAGGAAGAGGACCACCTTGGTAAACTGACATGCCCTGCCCTTTCCCCGACGACTCCCATTCATTCGTATTTCTCTTTGTTATTGTTTTGTTGCCAAGCGTAGGTGTTGCGCGCGCTGGGGAGGAACGGCACAACCTGCTCTGACGTCACTGGCTCAGGTATGAGAAACCGAGAGGCCAGCTGAGTTCACAGGTGGGAAAATTCAAAATTGCTATAGTAGTCGCAGATTGCAAACCAGTAAGTACTAAGTACCGAGACACGACAAGTCACCCGAAACATTCAAAACTAGATTCAAATAACCCCCCCAAGCCCAGCGGCGCTCGACCCTAGTGGCTTCCAGAGCAGGTTAAAGGGATTCCATGAGATACTTCAGTAAAATTCGGGTGGAATCACACGTTAAATTGGTAGCAGATTGCAAACCAGTAAGTACTAAGTACCGAGACACGACAAGTCACCCGAAACAGTCAAAACTTGATTCAAATAACCCCCCCAGGCCCGGGGGCGCTCGACCCCCCAGGTAGCAAAACCAGCAAAACTGCATACTGACTGCATTATATGTCCCATCTATAATGCGCCTAAAATGCGAATAAACCGCATAAAATGCGCCTAAGGCGCTTAAAATGCGCATTTTAGATGGGACATATAATGCAGTCAGGATGCAGTTCTGCTACCTGGGCGGGTGGCTTTCAGAACATCAGGTTATACAGAAATGGCTACTTAAATGCGCAAGATCCGCATCAGTACAACTCCACCAATGTCTAAAACTTGCAATTCAGTAGTTTTCGAACGAGAAATGCCTCTGAAAACCCCCACAAGAGCAAAAGAAACTTGCCGACCTTAAAGTAACGCTGACGGAGCCGCGCGCCGCGCGAGACCGTTACAACCCTTTGCAAAGCCGAGGACCAATCCCGGCACTTCCGGGAAAATTCAAAACTGCTACGGTTCAGCGGTCATAGCGAGGCGAAACTGCCGGGAAACATAATATTTATAAAATGTATCCAAAGGGTTCGTAAGCAAAAACTCACACGATATGAGGATGGTTTCACTTATGTTTTTCGGTTTTCGCAAGTTTTCGTCAAAGTGGAAAATTTTAAAAGTGCGCCTGAAACTCATAGCGGTCACTTACAAGGCGGTGTATGGTGTCTTGGAGGGAAAGTACAACTTTTGCAGCCATACCGGCTATGGAAGCCAACCTCAATCGCAGTTCGTAAAGAAGTTATGCCACGGAACTTCAACTTGCCCTAGTGAAAAAAACAAAAACAACGTATCGTTAACGATTTTCTTTTGCATTCAAAACACCTCGTACACGAAGAGCCTCTCACGTCTGCCGTCTCCCGCCGGCTTGAGTCAGGTAAAGGACGTATTTCACTTGGTTTCAGGGGTTTGACCCGGAGAGATCCGAAAATAACCTGTTTGGCGGCCATTTTGGAACCTAGGATTGGAGTGGTTTCGCTCTGACGTAAACTTAATTTAATTATTTCTGGTAGGTGACTACTTGTTTGTATCGGTGTTGCTCGCATTGGTCGCCATAATGGAAGAGGCACTTCAGCACGTCGACTCTGACCCGGTCCTGGTGAGCATGGCCGTCCCGAAGGCCGAGACCCTGTACTGCTTCACGGCCAGCATCGACCCCAGTGACGCCAAGGACCCCTCGGCCCGCTCCGATTTCCACTGGCAGACCTTCAAGTGCAGGTGCGTGTACGCACAGTCTGCCGACTGATTCAGAAAATCGCTCTCATCTCTCCGTCCTTGTTGCACCTACAGCGGTGCCCTATGCTGACCATGCTAGTGCTCCATGAGTGCGACGAGGACAGAGGTATGAAAGCGATCTTCGGAATCGCTCGGCTGATGATCCCCCTGTTGAGCCACGGTGCGGGTGCGACTACCACGAGAACCGCGGACGACTTTTGACGGCTGATTCGCGCGATTCGCACTCCCTTAGCCGTCTGATTCCGAAGGCCGCTCGTGTGCCTACCTCCGTCCTTGTCGGCGGTTCTCTATGTCATCGGGGAGGGCCGCGTGAGTGCGACAAGGATGGGGGCGCGATAGCGATCATCGGAATCAGACGGCTGGCGCTCTGAAAGCGCTTCCTAATATGTTCGATGCACCTTCCTACTCGCCCGCGCTGAGCTATTCGGGGTGTCCGTCTGCTGCGCCTCTCTCTCCAGGGCGGAGAGGGTAGGGGTGGGTACCTCGGTACTCGGGTGCCACTGGTGGCGGCCGCGCCTCTCCAGGGCGGGGAGGGTAGGGGTGGGTACCTCGGTACTCGGGTGCCACTGGTGGCTCCCGCGCCTCTCCAGGGCGGGGATGGTAGGGGTGGGTACCTCGGTACTCGGGTGCCACTGGTGGCGGCCGCGCCTCTCCAGGGCGGGGAGGGTAGGGGTGGGTACCTCGGTACTCGGGTGCCACTGGTGGCGGCCGCGCCTCTGCAGGGCGGAGAGGGTAGGGGTGGGTACCTCGGTACTCGGGTGCCACTGGTGGCTCCCGCGCCTCTCCAGGGCGGGGATGGTAGGGGTGGGTACCTCGGTACTCGAGTGCCACTGGTGGCGGCTGCGCCTCTGCAGGGCGGGGAGGGTAGGGGTGGGTACCTCGGTACTCGGGTGCCACTGGTGGCTCCCGCGCCTCTCCAGGGCGGGGATGGTAGGGGTGGGTACCTCGGTACTCGGGTGCCACTGGTGGCGGCCGCGCCTCTGCAGGGCGGGGAGGGTAGGGGTGGGTACCTCGGTACTCGGGTGCCACTGGTGGCTCCCGCGCCTCTCCAGGGCGGGGATGGTAGGGGTGGGTACCTCGGTACTCGGGTGCCACTGGTGGCGGCCGCGCCTCTGCAGGGCGGGGAGGGTAGGGGTGGGTACCTCGGTACTCGGGTGCCACTAGTGGCGGCCGCGCCTCTCCTGGGCGGGGACGGCGGAGGAGGTTTGCTCGGCGCTCGGGTACCACTGCCACTGGCCCGGTCACCTGAACCACCCCATTATCAGCGTATTACGCCCGAGCCCGGGCCCGGGCACCGCACCCCAGACGCTTACTGCTCACAATGGCGCACCTGAACCTGAACACCGCACGGTGCCGCTTAAACTAATCGCCCTCGCCCTCGCCCCGACCCTGCAATCTCTTATGCCCGTTGTAAGCGAACGAGACCGCCGCTCCCAGGTCCGGCCGGGGCCTCGCGCTCGTACACTGTGAAAAAAATTTCATTACATTTTCATTACATTGTAATGAAGCAATTTTCATTACAACTTCATGACAATGTAATGAAATTTTCATTATTTTTATGTAATGAAATTTAATGACACGTGTCATTAAATCAAAAATACACAATTAATACGGAAATTTCTTCCAACAATAATTACTCTTCTAATTTTTATCATGCGTAGTATGGAAATATGTGGTAAAGGGTATCATATTGATCCGCTGCCCTCCGCAGAGGTATAGTTCGAGGGACTCGAACGCTGCAAAGTCTACCGATGATCAAAAATTGAAGGACGCACGTGAGGACTGAACCGTCCTCTACGACGAATGCATCGGAATAGGCAGTGGAGGTCATCTCGCTGCCGTTTCTGGTCAGCCGCGCGCAAGAAATTCCATTCGGTTACCGTAACTCCATCTAGCGGCAGAAATCAATACTACGCTATGTCATTAAAGTTTCCTAAAAAGTAATGAATTTACAGATGATATGAAATTTCAGAACAGAGTAATGAAATGATCATGAAATTTCATTACACTGTATTGAATTTCAGTGTGTCATGAAATTTCATAACACTTTCATTAAAATTGATCTATAAAATGTCATTAAATTTCAAACATTTTTAACAGTGTAACTCTGTCCTCGTCGCACCCATGGCGGTGCCCCGTGTTCGGGATGGCAGGGCCCAGTGCGTGCGACAAGGACGGAGGCGCGAGGGCGATCTTCGGAATCAGACGGCTGGCCCCACCTGACCATACAAACCGCAAGCTCCCGCTGTTGAGCAGCGGCGTTAAGTCCGAATGACTCCCGCACTCCTACTCTATTCGTAAAGGTATATTCTACGGGCGGCCATAAAAACATTTCTCTCTGCTGCGGCCGTAACGCGCTGGCTTTTCATTGCTCAATGTTGCAGTGGACGCGGCCGCCTCACTCGGTCGCACGCGCCGCACCCGCAGAACCTCTGCACTGCAATTCCCCCAAAAAATAAATAGCAAAACTTCGCTGAATTAAAGAAAAACTAAAGCAAAAATTCACAAAAATCCAGTATGAATAAAAAAAAATTCGCTGTAAATTCACAAAAAATCACTTAACTCCCACAAAAACTCACAAAATTTGTACACCGAAATTCCGAGCTGCTCCTCCCTCGGCTCCGGCAACAGCATTTATTTTTCCGATTGAATTTTTTTCGTTTGTTCTTGTCAGGCTGCTGGTGTTCACGGCGCCGGTGCTGGCGTGCCCGGTGCGCGCGGTGGCCGGCCCGCTGCGCGACCTCATGGTGGTGTGCCTGAGGGAGGACTTCGAGGCGCAGGTGTGCGGGCGGCTGGCGGCGCTGCACCTGGAGCCCGGGCCGACGCGCGCCCTCACCGACACCGAGTACGCCTCCTGCCTGGAGTACACGCTCGAGGCCAAGCTGGCGCCCACCTGGTGCCCGCTGGGCGGCCGTCTCGTGCTCGGCAGGGACTTCCTGACGCGCGGCGCGCCCGTCGACAGCGTGCGCCTGCAGGTCAACGTCAAAGGTACGGGAGGGGAGGGGTACTCTTACAAAATGTGTACAGTGTTTTTTTTCTTTTGTTTTTATCGTTCTGATTTTCATTTTTCATTTTTCTCCTAATTTTATTTATAGAGAGAAATATGAAAATTTCTGTCACTCTTTGAAAATTTTTGAATTTTTCTTACTTTTTATTTCTGACTTTTTAAATTTGTTTTCAGTTGTTTGTTCCTTTGTTATCGATTTTTCAATTTGTTTTTTGGCAACTTTCTTCTTGATTTTATTTTGATTTTTGAAATGATTGTTTCTGGGCGGGGCCGGACAATCATTTTTTTAAAGTGATCTCCCCCGCGGCGTGAGCTCGCGGAGTGCACGAAGTACAGCGGAGAGCAAGCTAGACCTGAGTAGAGCCGGAGTACACGGCGGAGTACGCCAGCCAAATAGAACGGGCAAATTTCACGCGAGCTGTGGACCCCTCGGGTATTCCCATCTACGGCCCACGAGGAGGTTTCATTCCGCTAAACTTAAACCGGAACCTCGTGACGGAAATCACTTCCGCCGCTTATGCTTCCTCCTGAGCGCTGATTGACATCAGCAGCGTGCCGGCGCGGCGGTCGAGCCGTTCCTCTTTAGGCCCCGCTTCACTCTAGCGGAACATCCTATTTTTAGAGCAGATGACACGTTCGCATGAGCCGGCAGCTTTGTACTGCAGCAGGAAAGTGTTGGATGCTCAGAGTATTTTGTCGGGCGGGTCAGCGCGTTGCGGCCGTGGACCGCTCTCCGCTCTGCTCGCTGCCCAGCCCCGCCCCGCACCACCGCGCCCCGCCCCGCCCCGCCCCGCCCCGCCCCGCCCCGCCCCGCCCCGCCCCGCCCCGCCCCGCCCCGCCCCGCACTACCGCGCTGGGCACCAGCGGCACCAACAACACGCAGGACACGCTGCCAGTTTTATAGCTCAGTCATGGACACACACACACACACACACACACACACACACACAGGCGCGCGCGCGAACACTGCACCCCATGCTTGTGGCTTGTAAACTCCCCCGCCCCCTCCCCGACCATTCCAAAGGGCCCAGAGCAGAATGTTACAATCATCTTGCAGTCTGCAGCTCGCGCCCGAGTCCAGCAGCAATACGCTACAATCACCCTCTTTCATGTTAGCGTTACAAATAGCCGATTTTGTTTTCGCTTTCTTTCGGTGCTCGCCATCGAGGGGATCACCACTTACAGCTGGAGTGTACACATGAGTAGATCGGAGATTTCATGGGCAGAATAATTCAATTTTATTCATACGCGTAGGCTGTTTATAAATTAAGTTACTGAACAAAACGTTAAACAAAAACGGCAAAATTTTTAACATTGTGTTTGAAAATGGTCGGTGAGTACAGATGAGTGCAGCCTGATGTGTAACGCATGCGCACAGGAGTGATCTACCCCTCGCTCGACATAGCTGGTCGTTCCTCATCCTACATTCAGTGAAAAACTGTTCGTTTCCACGCTCAGTGCGGCAAGCCCTCACGCTGGCGCGTCCAACTATCACTGGGGAGGAAAGCGTGGCGATGACCCATCGATAATTGCTGAACTGGATAATGTTATATTATGGACAGCTGGCATAGAGCGTCGCGTCAGCGGGGGTGTCGTCAAAGGAGGACAGCCGCCTCACCGCGTCCGTGTGGTCTCTGTCTGTCTGTCGTCTCTGTCTGTCTGTCGTCTCTGTCTGTCTGTCTGTCTGTCTGTCTGTCTGTCTGTCTGTCTGTCTGTCTGTCTGTCTGTCTGTCTGTCAGTCTGTCTGTTCCCTCCCCCTCCCCCTTCCTCTTGCTGTTATGACGCAGCCCTCGCGGTTATTTAACGGGCACGAATGTGGGGAAAGTGGTTCCCATTACCGGCTGAGCGGGGCGGCCGGGGCCGGGCCGTGCCGGCCTGAAGTACCGCGGAGCTTATTTGATTGGAACGAAAGGTGATTGGTGGCGGGCCGGGCCAGGGAAGTGGTGATGGGAACTAATGTTCACGGAGGGCTGCTGCTGGGGCTGTGGTGGGGTGGGGTGGGGCGGGGCGGCCCGTGATGGGGAGGTAATTGTGGCGGATGGCGCCGCGAGTGAGGTGGGGTGCGGCGGGGCGGGGCGGGGCGGGGCGGGGTGGGGCAGAGTGCCGCGCCCGGGGTCCTCTCCACCACGGCCACGGTCGTGGTGTGTCCGCGTCCGCCCTCCCCGCATGCCAGAGGAGCGCAATGGAAAATTACGGCCCTGACCGGGGCGGGGCGGGGCGGAGTGGCCCAATCTCATTGTCGTCGCGTGCGTCCTCTGCTGCTCGCTGCTCTATGGCAAACTTTTAAGGGCTCTCTATTGCACCCCGCACCGCGCCCGGGTTAGGTTGCGCGGGAGTTGACTAGTGCAACTGCGGTCGCGGGCGCCACCCTCGCCCCGCCCTCAAGTGACAGCTCCAGTAGACTGATTCCGCATGGGACTTTCGTACCTCTGTCCTTGTCGCACTCATGAGGCACTGCCATTGGGTGGGAGAGAGAGGACAGCTTCTACCTTCTCCTCCTATTGACCGATGTGCGGAATCAGCCTACAGGGTCTGCTGGTCTGTTGCAGGTGAGCAGGGGACCGCCTGGATCAGCCTGGCCTGCTGCCGCCTCCGCCTGGCGCGCCTGACCTACTCCGACCTGGACGTCAGCCTGCCCGCCCTGCAGCGCTTCGAGGACGACCCGCTGGGCACGGTCTCGGAGACGTGCATCGGCCAGCCCTGGGTGCACGTCCTGCCCAGGTAAAGGCGGCTCTCGTACCTCCGTCCCTGTCGCACCCATGGAGGTGCGGTATGTTGGGGATGGCAGGGCCCCATGAGCAGTGCGACAAGGACGGAGGCAGGGGAGCGCGATCTTAGGAATCGGACGGCTGAGCAACTTTTGTGTTTGAAAGTAATAAAAAGGTTTCCAAGTGTTGAAGGAATGGCCTCGTTTGAAAGTACAGTGCGTGCGGAGCCGCGGTGAGCTCGCGGGCGGGGGCACGCTGAGCCCCCTCCGCGTGTTATAACACGGATGTGCTCGCCGCCTCTGCTCGGCTCAGCTGACAGGCACGTGTCTCTCTCCCTCTCTCTAACACATTCTCTCTCTCTCTCGTTTCAGTTTGAAGAAAGGCATTGTCGTGGGGATCAGCAAGACCCTGCCAGAGGAGACGCCCTTCAGCCGGTACAAGGACCTGAGGCGCCACTGGAAGAACATGGCAAGTATCCAACAGAGCATGTGGAAGGGGAGCGGCAGCAGCTGTTCCTCGAGCGGCCCCCCAGGAAAGACACATTCCTCGACGAATAGAAGAAATAAGGGCTTTTTTTCCCACCCTCCCTCTCAGGATGTATTTTTGTCTGATAACAGAAAGCCGCACAGTAGCGCTCACCCTTCCGTGTCTGTTTGGGGTCATCGCGTTGATCGTACCAGTTTTTGTATGGTCAGCGAAAAGGAAAGGCAACAACATTGATTTGAATTTGAAATACATCTTTATCGTGGGATCAGCCGCGGAGTGTGGACTGTGCACCCCGAGGGACACGGGTGGAGCGGGGCGGGGCGGGGCGTCGCAATCACGCGTCAGTAGTAAAACGGGACACAGTAGAGCAGGTAGAGGAGAGCGCACTTCATCAGAGGACTGTTTCATTCGTGTGGATCGCGCTCCGGCTGAGCTGGCGGGGGGGGGGGGGGGGGGTTGTGGTGGTGGTTGTAGTGGTGTATGTGGTGGGGGGGCGCCCCATCCCACTGGTGGGGCTTGGGGGCTCAGGTCAGGTCCTGGGCACAGAGCTGCCATTTCCTGACTATTTCCTGTTCCTGACTCTCTCTCTCTCTCGCACACACAGTACGGATACCGTCTGTCAGAGGAGCAGACGGACGTGTACTGCTCGGTGTACTTCCGCCTGCTGGGCGGCGTCGCCATGACCTACCCCTGGCAGTGCGTCACGCCGCGTCTCCCCGCAGGCCTCCGCTGTCTCGATCCTCAGGTACGACCCGCCCCGCGCTAGCGGCTAGCGGCCCCGTCACAAACGAGCATGTCAAAGATTTTTTTAAAAAAAACGTCTGCTGCAAATCTGTGGCACATCATCCTCGTTTTTGGCTGTTGCAAGTAGTGCGGTTCGATCAAGATTCATCCAGAAAATTTTGTAGTTTCAGTCAAACATGCTGGAGAAACTCAGAAAGAAAGAATAAATCTGAATGCTGGCGCAGAAAAAAAAAAGCAGATGAAGAAATAATTCTCGAGCAGTCCATGTAGCGCATGATCTTTAACCCTCAGGCCGTGGTCCTCGGCTTCCTGAGCGACGTCGCCCTGCGGGCGCCCACGGTGTGCGGGCGGGCGGCGCCCGTCGCGATGGACGGCATGGCGCGCTTCACGGCGACGCTGAGCTGCGCGTCAGCCGCTGAGGACGGCGTCGTCGCCGAGTGGGACGGCGTCGGCGAGCCGCCCGCCGCCGCCGGCCGGCGTCCTGCTGCTCACGCCAACCTCCGGCCGCTGGCGCTGGGCGAGAACACGTCGCCGCCCAGGACGCCGACGACGACGCACCGCGACCAGGACGACGCCGAGAGCCTCCCCGCCACCTGCCCGCTCAGCCTGGCCTCCCAGCGGGACGTAAGTCTCCGGGCGCCGCGCGGCTCGGCGTCGCGACGCCGCCTATAGGCCTTTTACGTCCGCCGCAGGGAGCGGGCGTGCCGTGCCGTGCAGGGCCGCAATAAGGCATTACGCGATGACAGATGGCAGCGCCGCGGCGCCGCGCGGGCGGGCCCCTCCCCTTTATCAAATAACCTTTGGATTTGTATTTATTTTTCATTTTTCTCTTATTGCTGCTCGCTTTGCTCCCCCCTGCTGCAGGGTACGAGGCCCAACATGGACTGGCATTTCTTGAAGCGGGCGCCGCGCGGCTCCGAGAACAAGGAGAACAATCCTCCAGAGGTGAGTTCAGGGTGAGAGGCGGAGCACCCCAATTCGTCCAATTCTCCCCCCCCCCTCCCTCCCCCTCTGTTTTCCCGCCCACACATTTTGAGAAATAATCGGGCCTCAAGTTCTTTGAGTTAATCGTCTGAAGCTTTTACAATTGATTTCGTTTGTGTGGTGTAATATTTTAAAGATTTCTAATTTTATTGCACGAGGAAAGAGGGACCTCCCTCCCAGGATTAGAATGTCCTTCCCCGTCAGAAGCGGTTTGTCGATAGTCGATACGCCGAGGGGTACCGGGTACCTCACCTTTTCCAATCAGTGTACAGACTGAGTTCCAACCATTTTCCAATCACTATCCAGTCCCAAAGTTTTTCGACAAAAATCTTTTTATAGCGCCTTAAAATTGCAAAATATCGAATTGGTGCCCAAAAGTTTGGTGAAATTTTCCTTTCAATCATAATACAACCCTCCAATCAGTGTACACCTATTAAAAGAGTGAGGTACCCCTCGCGATACGCTATCCAGTCGAGGTCGATAATTTGGGTTGATACTGAATAAAATCGACATCAGTTGGGGCTTGTGACAGGCTCAAAATCGAAGAACTTACCCGACATCTTGCAGTCCGACGGGGAATAAATTGTTATACGCCTCATAATTTAAACTTTCTGAAAAAAAGAAATTCAGAAAAATTGAGAAATGTTTAGAAAAAATTGAAGCAATAATTGTAAAGACATTCAAGGATTTTTTAAAAACTAATTCACGACATTTGTACACCATATAATTGAGATTTGCCTCGACTTTGTTGCAGCCCGACGGCGCGACCGCGGGGAGCAGCAGCAGCAGCAGCGCCCGCGCCGCCGTGGTGCCCGTCTTCAGGTCGCGCACGCCCGTGCGCGCGCCGCGCCGCGAGCCCGTCAGCGTGCCCAGGGCGACCTGGTTCCAGCCCTCCGCCTGCAGCTCCCCGGAGCGCCCGGCCAGCACCCCCGCAA
Organism: Frankliniella fusca; assembly: GCA_029379305.1. Lineage (NCBI taxonomy): Eukaryota > Metazoa > Arthropoda > Insecta > Thysanoptera > Thripidae > Frankliniella > Frankliniella fusca. The sequence goes on along the minus strand of JAHWGI010001227.1, from coordinate 948,251 downwards.
CAGCCTCCTCCACGGCCTCCTCCGCGGAGCCCAGCAGGTCGTCGCCGTCAACTACCCCGACCGCCTCCTCGTCACTAGCGAGGTAAGGCGCTCCCTCTTTCCCTTCTTTTACCCGGTGTCCGCTGCTGTGCCCTCTTTTTCTTCTTTTTCTTCCTCTCTTTTCCTTCTCGGTACCTGAATAGCCTCTGGACGTACTTGTGCAGCTCCAAGCACCCGGGCACCTGCCCTGACCTCTCTGGTCTACTTTTGTTCTCTCGCAGCGAGCAGGCCTCCGCTGCCGCCGCGCCCATCGTCCCAGTGTTCCGCGTCCCAGCCAACAAGCCCATCTTCCTGGCCAGGCCGCAGGCGCCGCCCTCCAAGCCCCGGCCGCGGCCCAATAAGGTCCAGGGCAAGGTGGCCGTCGGCAAGGCCTCCGGAGGCGGCCTCGGCGCCCAGGTGGTGGTGGGCCCGCGCGGCACCCTGCCCCAGGTCCTGTCCGCCAGGTCGTCCCCCAAGGCCGGCGCCAGCTCCAGTCCCGGCGGCGGCCCGCGCGGCTCCAAGCGCTCGGCCGCCGACTCGCTGCCGGTGCCGGACTTCACCTCGGACGACGCCGTCCGGCGCGCGAGCGTGGCCATGCTGCTGACGTGGCTGAGGTACAAGGGCGTGCCCTGCCGCAGCAAGGACAAGAAGGGCGACCTCGTCGACAAGGTCCTCGGCAAGCTCGCCGAGCTGCGGCGGAGCTGAGGCCGGCCGACGCGCGAAACGTCATTGAAGACGACAATTGATTTCAGGGAGGTATTTATTCTGTGAATCAAGTGAGAGGCTGGAATCCTCTTGCACCGTTTGATTTCTGTGATTTCTCATTTTATCTTATTTTATACAAATTTGTCAGGCAGTGCCTGGTGTAATTTAAGCCCTAACGGAAGCCTGAAACTTTGTCCTGAAGGACTAAGTTATTTAATTTAGGACCCTTTGCCTTATTGGCCCTTGGTCTCATGGTTTGTTTCGATAGTTGGTTACAATGAACTTACTACCTTACACTTAAGATTTTCTGTTATAGTTTTTAAATTGATTTTGTTTCTATGAACTTCATATTTCAATTATCAAGAGATTTGGTTTACTTACAGTTTTGAAATTTTTAATTATATTTATGAACTTAATTTCCGGAATAGACTTTGTTTTTTTCTTGTTAATTCTTGCCATCAACTTTCAATGTTAAGGTTGAAGTTTTAAAAAAGCTGTTCAGCTTTTTAAGTTTATATTCCAATATTCGGTTGATTTTAGGGAGGTATTTGTTCCGAAAATCAAGTGAGAGGTTGGAATCCTCTTGCACCGTTTGATTTCTGTGATTTCTCATTTCATTTTATTTTATGCAAATTTGTCAGGCAGTGCCTGGTGTAATTTAAGCCCTAACGGAAGCCTGAAACTTTGTCCTGAAGTACTACTTAATTTAGGACCCTTTGCCTTATTGGCCCTTGGTCTCATTGTTTGCTTTGAAAAGTGGCTACAATGAACTTACTACCTTACACTATAGATTTTCTGTTATAGTTTTTAAATTGATTTTGTTTCTATGAACTACATATTTTAATACACAAGAGATTTGGTTTAGTTGCAGTTTTTAAATTGTTAATTCCTTATATGAACTCTATTTCCAGAATAGATTTTGTTTTTTCCTTCACTTACTACGTAATTGTTAATTCTTGCCATCAACTTTTAATCTTAATGTTGAAGTTTTCAAAAAGCTGTTTAGCTTTTCATGTTTGTATTCCAATATTTTGTTTTATCTACTTTGGTTGTAGTCATTAACTTTTTTTAAAATCAACTTCCTCTTTAGCATACATATGGGTTTGCTTTTATTCCTAAAATAATAATTAAAATATGTGAGGAAATAGATATGAAACCTACGGACTTTTGTTTTAGCTGATTCAAGGTGATTTTAAAGACTGTTCTTAACTTATTGCTTAAGATATCTACACTATTTAATATAAAGCTGAGTCAAAATTGAACAACACCTGTATCTACATGTAATATATCACATATAAGGTTTTGTTAAATGCGATTATAAAGAGGGGTTGAAAAGGTATCTAAAGAGTTAAAGTTTTCTGTAAAAACGCCCCGGTCAACATATGCTTATAAAAATTGTGATAAATATATCCAAACCCATCTAACAGAAAACAAAATAAATTTTCTTCGTAAAACAAAATGAGTGATAAAATATGCCCCATTTAAGGGTAGGACAGCCTCGTCGTCCCTCATCTCTGTCCCACTCATGGATTACCCCCCCGCGCGCTCTTGTTAATTACGCGCGCCCCCGGCCCTCCGGCCCCAGCGGAGAGATGACGGACCATTGTCGCCGGGAGGGAGCCACGCGTGGCCTTTGTTCGTGTCACCCGCGTCGCTTTAAACGAGAAGCTCGTCGTAGGGCAGCACACAGCAGCACGCCACTCCTGAACAGACCGACTTGGGCTTTTCAGTTGGGACAGAGGCAGCCAGCCGCGCGGACAATCCTCCCCGCCGGCTGAAAAATATAAAGACTGTTTCAGTGGCCGGCTTGGTAAAAACAAATGTCTCATTTTTTTATGTTTTTTTTTTTTAAGAGTGAAAACAACTTGTGGAAACTCCCTGACTTTAGGAAAAACTTCTCAGATTTTACAGATAAAAACTTTCAAGTGAGAAAATGTCCTTTTCTTTAAGGGAAACATCCTTAGACTGAGAAGTTTTACACGAAATCAGAAAGTTCCTCAAAGTTAACAGATAATCTAAAAAAAAATAATAATAAAAGAGTGAGTGGAAGAGAGTGAGCCGTTAGAAATTCAAAAAAAAAGAAAATAATAATAATAAAAATAATGAAAAAAAAACAAACCTTTGACAGCGAGGTTGCCAGAGCGGTTGTGAGAGGCAAGGCGGCGCTCAGCGGCTCATGTCTCGCGTCTCCTCTCCTCTCCCATCCTCGTCTTGATGTTTATTTCCCGGTCCGACGTGCGCCCTGTGCGTCAGGAGTGACGCGGAGGTGTGTGGTACGGGCCTGCTGTCCTGTCGTCCTGCTCCCGGGGCAGCCGGGGACAGCTCGAGGGCGGGGCGGGGCGGGCCGGGGCGGGGCGGGGCGGGGCGGGGCGGGGCGGGGTCACCCGCACCTCAGTAAGAAGGGCATCTGAGAAGGGAGAGAGAAAGAAATGGAGACTGAGCGTACTGCCGACTGTTTCAGAAGATCGCTCTCATCCCTCCAGCCTTGCTGCACCAACAGCGTGCCCTATGCTGGCTATGGTAGTGCTCCATGAGTGCGACAAGGACAGAGGTATGGAAGCGATCTTCGGAGGAGCGAGCGAGCGCGAGAGAACGTGAGCGAGTGATGCGCGGAGCAGTGGACGCGGACACCTCCTCGGTGCAGCTAGATCTGAGCTAGATTGTCCGACCTTGTGATATCCTCGAAATCCGTAAAAGCACTGTCCGACCTGGGCTTTGTCCGACCTTGCTCAGACGGGAAGATTGGAGGAGGAGAGTATGAGAACCAGGCCGGCGTATGCGCAGAAAAATTTTTACGACACCTAAAATTTCGGATTTTGGGAAATCACCAGGTCTCACTCTGACACGCGTCTCAAGCGCTACACCGCGGTGTACCAAACAGTGTACCCGTGACGGAACACACATATTCAAGGCGGGGAAAAGGGGGAGAGAAGGGGTTCACAAAATTAAAAATAAAAGATAAAATCAAGAAAATCCAGAAATGGGGGAAAAAGACAAAAAGTTATCAAAAGTGACAAAAATTTTCCTGGAAAAATCAAAAGAAAAATGAGAACAAAAAATCCAACGAAAAATAAAAAAAAAATCAAAACAATCATCCTACACATTCTGTATATGGTTCACGGCAAAGCGCGCCGCGCCGGAGCTACGCGGAATAAAGAAGTGCCAATTGGGACGAACAGTTCCCGGCGTGGCAGCAGCGCGCTGCGCCCGCGAGCAACGCAGAGCCGCGCCATGAGCCTGGGCACTGGGCGTCAGTGTCAATTAGGGGGATTTAATGGAAACAGGGGGATCAGGTGTTTGAAGGGGGTGCCGCTCGGGGCGGGGGAGGGGAGGGGAGGGGAGGGGGATACCGGAGACCCTGCTGCCGTGGGCGTGCGAGGAAGCCGTCACAGCAACAGGAGAGGGGGGACAGGGGGAGGGGAGGGGAGGGGGAGAGAGAGAGAGAGAGAGAGAGAGAGAGAGAGAGAGAGAGAGAGAGAGAGAGAGAGAGAGAGAGAGAAGAGGGAGCGCACCGTTATCTTGCAGTACTGGGCTTTCCAGGTTATTGGTGCGTCAGAGTAGCGCGGCCATCCGTCACGACTAGCTACATCCCCCTCTAACGAACTCATCCTTCCAGCACACTCCTTTTTTTTCTCTCTCTCTTTTATTCCTCCCCCGTCTCCACCCACCCCTTTCTCACACACACGGCCAGCGATAACATGATTCTTATCTCTCACCGGCCCCGGGCCGCCGGTACACCTGCGCGCACGCGCCTGACTAAGAGGAGCTGGTGTTCGTTGTGCCCCTGACCCCCCCCCCCCGCCCGCGGCATCCCCCGACGCCTGTGTGTTCAACTTGCGTCGCGCCGCGTCCTGCCGCTCTCAGGAAGCAAGTTGCTACCGTCACTTTTCACTGTTGACCCGGATGCTCCAGGCCGCGGGGCGGGGCGGGGCGGGGCGGGGCGGGGCGGGGCGGGGCGGGGCGGGGCGGGGCGGGGCGGAGCGAGTTCAGGGTGGGGCGGGCTCGGCTCGGGGCTCGGCGGGCCCCATTTACAGAACGCCCTCGAGATGGACACAGAGCTGCTGCCTGGCCCCTGCTGCCCCACCTCGATCTCGGTTACACCCTACCGCGACCCACCCCGCCCCGCCCCACACCACCTCACCCCGCCCCACCCCGCCCCGCCCCGCCCCGGGGCCGACTAGCGCCACGATGGCGAGGGGAGGGGCGGGGCGCACGGGGGAGCTTTTACTGACGCTTGTTGGGCTCAAAAAAGTTTTTCGGACAAAGAGGAACGCGCGAGGCAGCCGCCCCGCCCCGCCCCGCCCCGCCCGGCTCGCATGTGTGAGGGAATGCCTCCCTGGCGGGTACAGAACAGGCGAGTACACGGTCGCCGCTCGGCCCCGCCCCGCGCGCGCCTTCAGCTCCGCCATTTGGCGGCGGGGCGGGGCGGGTCGGGGCGGGGCGGGGCGGGGCGGGGCGGGGCACAACAAATGCTCCGAGTCCAACTCGGATGAACATAACCAGGCGCGGGCGCGCCGTGAAAGCGCGAACTCGGGTGCGGGAGGCTCGACGGCACAGGCCAGGCAAGCTGCGGGGCGTGATACCGGACCACACCCGAACTTATAAGGGTTTCCGTTACTCATTTCGTTCCAGGTTAAAAACCTCATTTTTGAAGAAAGTAACCATACGGAAAATTTTTCGAAGTACAACCTTTAAAAAAAGGGAAGGAAAAGAAGAGAATTCTTTCCTGATTGACGTTTGGCGTTTGTGAACAAAATAAAAAAAAGAAAAGAAACAGAGGGAGCAAAAGAAACGGAACCATCAAGTTTCCATTCCTGCCGGTGAGGTGCGCTGCTTAATCAGGCATTCAAGGCAGGGCGCCAGGCGCCAGCCCTGCGGTGCACTGATAGCGGTTCAAGACGGTGACCGGCATACAGGAGGCGAAGAGAGGGGGGAGAGAGGGGAGGAGAGAGAGAGAGAGAGGGAGAGAGAGAGAGAGAGAGAGAGAGAGAGAGAGAGAGAGAGAGGGGGGGGGGATGATTAGCTCTCCAGCTGCACTAAAGAGGGGCTGTTGGACGCCCCTGGCCCGGTCCGGCCGCTGTGTGGCAGCCAGAGTGAGAGCGAGAGAGAGAGAGAGATAGGGAGAGAGGAAGGAGGCAGGGGGGGGGGGGGCTGAGAGAGGATGTGTTATGCGCATCATATGCATCCTCCACACATCATGTAGGCCTACGAGCCTGCTCTGTCAAGAATCGCAGTAGTTCCGCCGGACACCAGGCAGTGAATGTCACGGTAAGCTAAAGTTAACCCGAAAACCCTGCAGCACAGTGAAAAAAAATAATTATATTTTTAGGATACATTTTAAAATTTACGAAAATTTTCACTATTGGACGGAAACTTATTCTCACTCGCAAATTAATTTGGGGTCTATACCTGATTCTTGCACTTTTGTGATTTTTAATTTTTGTTATTTTACAACTGCACTTCGTGGGGGGGGGGGGGAAAAAATGTAAACCTACGACTGTTTTCCGGCGTGACAGAACGCCTGAGCCCAGATTCATTACTGCAGCGGGCTGCGCGGTCGCTCCTGCAGGCTGATTCCGAACAGCGTTCAGTAGTGTCCTCTCTCTCGCTCCCTAAGGCCTCACCCCATGGGTGCGACAAGGACAGAGAGACGCAACCACCGTGCGGAATCAGCCTCCTTCAGGGCGAGGGGAGCTCGGCGCCTGCAGGCTGATTCCGAACAGCGTTCAGTAGTGTCCTCTCTCTTGCTCCCTAAGGCCTCGCCCCATGGGTGCGACAAGGACAGAGAGACGCAACCACCGTGCGGAATCAGCCTCCTTCAGGGCGAGGGGAGCTCGGCGCCTGCAGGCTGATTCCGAACAGCGTTCAGTAGTGTCCTCTCTCTTGCTCCCTAAGGCCTCGCCCCATGGGTGCGACAAGGACAGAGAGACGCAACCGCCGTGCGGAATCAGCCTGGGCCTGCACGGCGAGGGGAGCTCGGCGCCTGCGAGCCTCGCGATAGGCAGGCCCGCGGCGCGCGCCTGCACTGCGGCCGCGACATTGCCTACCCACCCGGCGCTCTCAGAGCTAGCAGCTTGCCGGGGGCAGAGCTCGGCGCATTTGATCGATTCTCCCTGCTCGAAGTAGCTAATAACTCATGTTTTATTAAGTTTTTAAACCAGGTAGTAAACAAAATATTAATTCATAGAAATTGCGTATACGTTGGACACCGTTGTTTTTTTCTTTCTTTTTTTTTTTTTTCAGTGAAAACTTCACATTTGTTTTCCCCACGGAGGTTGCCAAAGAGCTGCTTCCATACGCCACGCTATCGGTTTTCTTTTTTTTTCGCTTTTTCTTTTTCTTTTTTCGGAAGGCCCCCTGCACATGAGGCGTGTGGCTATAATTATCTGCTGAGGTCCGCGGGAGGATATAGGCGGGGCGGAGGGGGGACGAGTAGGGGGCGACGACCTAGCAGTGTGCCGGTCAGCGGTAGCGCCACTCAAAGAAAATTAGTGAACCCTCTAGAAGGAAATAAATAAAAGAAAAAGAAATGATCAAATCTTTTTCAAAAAATAATCAATCCAAAGAGATCGGAAATAATCAAAAAATCAGGAGAGATCAAGAGAAACACAAGAAAAATCGGGAAAAGAAATAAAAATTCGGTGCCCGCACGCATTTGTAGAGAAGTGCCCATCGGCTAGCGTTCGCGACGCTCCTAGTGTTCCTCCGGCAGCCTGAACTGGTGCTGCGGGTGCGGGGCGCGGGGCAGTCCTTGGAGGAGTAGGGAAAGTAGGAGGAGAAAGAGGAGGAGAAAGAGGAGAAGCAAAACGAGGAAGAGGAGAAGTAGGAGGAGGAGGGGGAAGAGAAGAAGGAGGAGGAAGAGGAGAAGTAGGAAGAGGAGGAGGAAGAGAAGTAGGAGTTCCTCCTACTTCTCCTCTTCCTCAGGAGGAGGAGAAGTAGGAGGAGAAAGAGTTGAAGTAGGTGGAGGAAGAGGAGAAGTAGGAGAAGGAGGAAGAGGAGAAGTAGGAGGAGGAGGAGGAGAAGTAGGAAGAGGAGGAGGAAGAGAAGTAGGAGGAGGAGGAGGAGAAGTAGGAAGAGGAGGAGGAAGAGAAGTAGGAGGAGGAGGAGGAGAAGTAGGAAGAGGAGGAGGAAGAGAAGTAGGAGGAGGAAGAGGAGAAGTAGGAGGAGAAAGAGTTGAAGTAGGTGGAGGAAGAGGAGAAGGAGGAGAAGGAGGAAGAGGAGAAGTAGGAGGAGGAGGAGGAAGGCGACGCACCTAGTGCTCCTCCAGCAGCCTGCGCTGGTGCTGCAGGCGCGCGGGGCAGTCCTTGGAGGAGGCGCGGTGCTGGCCGCGGCAGTTGGCGCACTGCGCCACCGAGGACACGCACTCCTTGTGCGTGTGGCCGAGGCGGCCGCACACCAGGCAGGTGGTGTCGCCGTCGCAGTCCCTGGCCTCGTGCCCGAAGCGCTGGCAGTTGTAGCACTGCCAGACGCGCCGCCGCCGCCGCGAGGGGCCGCCGCCCCCGCGCCCGCCCCCGCCGCCCCCGCCCCCGCCCACCGACCCGCCCCCGACGGACGAGGCGGGAGGCGACGGCGTCTCGGGGGCGGCTGCGGCGGGGAGGTGCTGAGCGGGCGGCGGGGGCGGGGGTTGCGGAGGGTAGTACTCGTAGGGGTAGTACCCCATCATGTTGTTCACCAGGTACCTGGGGGGCGCGGCGAGGAGTTAGTAGTGACAGCGGCTCGTAGGGGGCGGAGGGGTAGAGGAGGAGGTGGATGTATATCTGGATATGTGAGAGTGAGAGAAAGAAGAGAGAGAGACAGAGAGAGAGTGATAGAGAGAGAGAGATGAGGGGGGCAGACGGACGGGCAGACAAACAGACAGACAGACAGACAGACAGACAGACAGACAGACAGACAGACAGACAGACAGACAGACAGACAGACAGACAGACAGAAGACGATATCCCTGCGGTACTTCCACGGAGCAGCCTCATCCACAAGTCCTTCACAGACCTCGATCAGCTCACGACCCTCAGGAGGGTGACAGGTGTCCCGCGATGGAGGCGAAAACGCCTTGGACGACATGCTCTGTCCACAGACAGTGCCGTCCGTGGGGTTGCCAGCTCAAAATTTCGGTGTCCAACTGACGTAAAGTTTCGAAATTCTCTAAAATTATTTTTCAATCTCAGCTTGTTGTAAAAAAAACAAAAAAAACTGAAAAGCGTGGAAATGCGCGAGGGTTTCTCTTGTCGAGAGGGTACAGCGCGACACACTTTGCCCCCGGCCGATCACCTGTGGGGCAATGAATTAACGCCGCACCGCCTCTGTCCCTACAGGGTTACCTACCTGGGCGTACCTTTATCTCCCGCACCAACGGGTACTATAAGGGGTACCCCCATTACTATGCATACAGGTTCACGCCCCTGGCCCGGACCTTGCGGGCCCAGCCCTGGCCGCGAGCGGCCTTAACTAATACCAAGTTTCACGTCCCATGCAGAGGACGACAACGTCGTAGGGCATCCACCAAGTCCCCCCTGCCCTTCACTACCAGCCCCAAGGCTTTAGCCAACGCCCCCCATCTCCCCCTCCCCCTCCCCCCCGCGTGTCAGAGGCCTGTCAACCCACCTTAACCTTGAGCGTACCACGGTAGGCCAGAATGCTAAAATAAAAATAAAAAGTGGCTGGCAACTCGTTAACGTCATGATGTTTTCGCGTCCGCGCTGAACTGAAAGGACGATGAATTTCGATTCGGAAGTTATAATTGGTATGTATTTCAAGCGGTATCGTGCCAATAACCCCCAAAACGAATGAAATAAATGAAGCTGAAAAGAAACATCATACGACCTAACTTTTCTAAATATCCCAACAGCAGCGAGTGTGGTAGAATATTATCCACAAGGGGGAATGTGTCGCGCACGCATGTGGCAGTAAGGCACAACCTCCAAATAAGATCGTGGTTCAACCTTTTATACAAAAAAAGGTGGTATTTTGACAAAATTACTCACAAAACAAAGTTTGTTCACTGCTCTTCTTTCGTGAAGTACAGACATTTAGGATCAGCTCTGGTTTGCCAACAATTACGTTTCGGTCAGCCTTTTCGCAATCCGGCTCACTAGCGCACGGTTAAAATAGTTTCTTGTATTTCAAGATCTTTCTTGGATCTTATGGAGAATACCAATCGACGTTCAAGACAGATCTTGAAATACAAGAAACTATGTATTTTTACCGAGCGTGTACCGAGCCCATCCACAAGAACGACGAGAAGTGCGAGAGTTTGCCATCCCGGTCCCCGTCCCCGACCCGAGGGCACGCGTGGGACCCCGGCCCCGGCGGAAGCCCGCTTACTCTTTGACAACGGCTTAATGCCGGCGACAAAGTGTAAGCTCATTGCGACCTGCGTGGTGCGGTGCACACGAATGGCGGGGTGGGGGCATGGCGGGGCGTGGCGGGGCGTGGCGGGGCGCGGCGGGGCGTGGCGTGTTGGGTAAACCATACACAGGCGCGCGGGGCGGGCCCGCGGGGCCCCGGGCTGGCGCCGAGAGGGGCGGCGGCGGCGGGCGGTAAACGGCAACCGATATTATGACACAACGGGAAATTGAAAAGCAAATAATATTCCAGGAGGGCTGATAGGGGGCGGGGCGGGGGCCACGGCACACATGGGAGCGGGGGCCGGGGGCGGGGCGGGGCCAATACCAATACAGAGGTGTTTGATATTGCGAGACGAGAGGGCGGCGAGGCGCCAGACACTTACGTCTCCTGCGGCAGCTCCTGGTACATGTGCTGCTGCTGCTGCTGCTGCTGCTGCTCCTGGAGCCGCTGCCGCTCCTCCAGCCACTGCTCCTCGAAGGGTTGCTGCTCCAGCTGCTGCTCTTGAAGACGCTGCTGCTCAAGCCACTGCAAATCCAGCCGCTGCTCCTCGATTCGCTGCTGCTCCAGGTTTTCCTCTTCGAGGCGCTGCTGCTCCAGTCTCTGCTCCTCGAGACGCTGCTGCACTAGAAGCTGCTCCTCGAGCCGCTGCTGCTCTAGAAGCTGCTCCTCGAGCCGCTGCTGCTCCAGAAGCTGCTCTTCGAGCCGCTGCTGCTCCAGACGCTGCTCCTCGAGCCGCTGCTGCTCCAGAAGTTGCTCTTCGAGCCGCTGCTGCTCCAGAAGTTGCTCTTCGAGCCGCTGCTGCTCCAGGAGCTGCTCTTTGAGCCGCTGCTGCTCCAGACGCTGCTCCTCGAGCCGCTGCTGCTCCAGAAGCTGCTCCTCGAGTCGTTGCCGCTCCAGCTGCTGCTCCAGAAGTTTCTCCTCGAGTCGCTGCAGCTCCAGACGCTGCTCCTCGAGCCGCTGCTGCTCCAGCTGCTGCTGCTCCAGACGCTGCTGCTCCAGCTCCTCCAGCCTGCTCCTCAGCTCCAGCCTCTCCGCCCTCTCCGCCTCCTCTCGCTCCCGGGCGCGCTCCGCGGCGGCCTGCAGCTCAGCGATCACGCTCTGGAAACAGCGAAAGGCAATGTCGTAATAAAAATTAGGCTGGTAGATGAGCGGTATATCTTGTAATTTGCCATTTTGAAATAAACCATACACGGCAAAAACGAGTCCTGGGTTTCCCAGGGGAATTTGCGCATTCCCAGGAGGTATCATCTTTACCATGGGATGTCCTGGGATTTCCAGGCAAAACTCCTGTGAAAAACTACTTTTTTCCAGGACATTCACTGGGATTCCAACTCTCCTGGGAATCCCAAGACTCGTTTCTACCGTGTACATGCACAACCTTCCACTCTCGACCCTCATTTGAACCCAAGAATACACAAGCAGTGCTAGCATATGAGAACAACCTTGATGGAAACTGTGCGACATCTTCAAGGAAAATTTTCCCGTATACGCGGTAGATTCCTACCGAGTTTTAACTGACGTAAATCGTAAATCCGACTCTGAAAACTCAAAAGTCAGTGTACGTCCGACACCAAGTGTGTAAATCGAACAGCAATGGAGGCTGCGAATTAATTTGCCTGAGGCAAATTTGCGGAAAATTTCACCGAAAGAGCATTAATTTACTGTCCTAATGGAGTTTCCCGAGTGCCACGACCAGTCGCGCACCCTGCCCTGCCCTGCCGCATGCAACCCTTAGCTCTCTCGCACATCGATGGCGTTGGCACACACGAGTGTGGGCAGAGCGCAGCGCCGTGACAACTGACCGTGAGGAAATCAGACCCCGCCCCGCCCCGCCCCGCCCCGCCCCGCCCCGCCCCGCCCCGCCCCGCCCCGCCCCGCCCCGCTCCACCCCAACACAGCCCGCCCCGCCCCGCTAGCGTACACGCTGCTTTGCCGCCAGTCGGCTCTCGGTAGGAGTGTACTGTACGTGTCTGAGAGGTCGGCCATTGACGAGGTTCCGCATGGCTACCCGGCTCACATAAATTTTACTACTATACGCCTTCCGTCGTGAAAAACTGTCCAGTACCGGTATCGTTCAGCATTGCCTCCGAGGAGGGTCAAGGACTAAGGACACAGTATTCCAGGTGTTTCTATTTTTTAGGCCTACACTGTAAAAAATCAGTCTTGGATACGGAGCTTGTCACGGCGTTCCGTACCCCATTTTTCGGAAAGGGATAACGGAAATTTACCGTACCTGGCCACCGTACCTACCATTTTTACATGGGCTAGCATAGGGAAAGGGGTACGGAACGCCGTTATCAGTCCGTACCCAAAACGGAAACCGCCGGACATAAAATTAGCGGGAACTTTTCCGTACCTTGGCACCGTACCCACATTTTTTTTACATGGGCTCTTATGGAAAGAGGGTACGGAACCGAATGTACGGAGACACCGTAATCTAAATTAACGGTATATTTCCGTATGGGTGACCGTGATTTTTTTTTACAGTGTACTTACATCACGGGTAATTACCTCGTTATTCCCCAACCAAGCGAACACAAAATCTGAGAGGAGTCTTTTAAAGCAAACTTTGGTGTTCTCTCAGACAACGCCGACATTTTGCCACATTTTGGGAGGACACCAAATAAAGACGCATTTTCGAATAGGACGCCAGATTTTGGCGTCTTTGGTTGCCAAGATATTGGCGTTAACAAATTCTCATTGCAGAATATTGCGGAGGTGAATGCTCGCTCGTTCCCTCTCGACACCTTAGAGAGAACTCCAAGGTATTATCCACGGTAAAGTCTCTTCAAAAGACTGGGGGTTCTTTCAGCAGCGAGTCAGGGGAGGCTGCTTCTAAGAATTCTAGGATTAATCATAGGTCATGTCACGCAGCCTAACGCGACAGAAATAAGTGAGCGAAAGAGAGAGAGAGAGAGAGAGAGAGAGAGAGAGAGAGAGAGAGAGAGAGAGAGAGAGAGAGAGAGAGAGACGGACGAGACGCATTCGGCGCCTCTGCGAGCCACACGGGTCAGGGGACACGCTCACGTTAATCGGCCTTAATTAAAGTGAAAATGGCAAAGCAAGCAGGGCCTCCTGGTTTGGCCCAGCCCGGCCCTGGCTGCCAGCGCAGCCGCCTGCGAAAGGACACGGCTGCGTGCGGGGAGCGTCGGGGGGCCGTCCCGGCGGACGGGGACCTTACGGGAGCGGGAGAGGAGGCGGGGGCGGGGGAACGGGAGGGGGAAGGGGGGGGAAGAGAAAGGGAAGGAGGAGGGAGAAGGGGGTGAAAGGGGGTGAGGAAGTCAAAGGGGGCATGAAGACGGGGAGGATGATGGGGAGGGGAGAGGAAGGGGGAGGGGAAAAGGGGAAATCGGTAAAAATCACAGGAAGAAAAAGAAGTAATAATTCTGAAAAACTAAAAAAAAAGGACAAAATTTTCGAGCAAAAATTGCAAAGTTTTCAACAAATAATTCATAAAAACTCATACAAATTTGTAAAAGCTCCCCAAAATAATATCTACCTATCATAAAAATTAACAAAAATTCACAGAATTGGTACACCAAAATTCAGAGCTGTTTCCCCCTCCCCTCGCCGGGGAAGGGCCTGTTGGCGCGCAGCACGTGCCTGCAGGCGGCGGTGCTGCTCCTCCTGCTCGTCGAGCTGCTCGCGGAGGCGGAGCGCCTCCCTGCGCAGGGCCAGCACCGCCTCCTGCGCGGCCTGCTCCGCGCGCGTCATGGCGGCCAGCTCGGACGCGAGGGCGGCCAGCCGCGCCGAGCAGCAGGCCGCGCTGCCGGGGGCAGAGCAGAGGGACCAGAGTAAAGCATGTCGCAGGCTTCTTTTGTAAAAGAGGGTTTTTTTTTGTTAATTTTTTTTTCCTTTAAATATTGTCAGATGAGGGTTTGAAAATAACGTAGAAAGTTGTGCAAGGTTTTCAAGTTTCGATAGTCAACACGGCTAAGTGTTTAAACTTTTTACACGTAAAAGTGTGCAATTGTCATTTTAACACTTGCAAGTGTGCAACTGACTTTAGTGCACTCGCAAGTGTGCAAATCGATAGTAGTGCACTTGTAAGTGTTTAAATCCTCAATTGTACACTTCCGCAGCCTTGTACACATTAGGCCAAGAAAGTGTGCAAATGAGGATTTCAACACTTACAAGTGCACAACAATTGATTTGCACACTTGCAAGTGCACAAAAGTCAGTTGCACACTTGCAAGTGTTTAAATGACAATTGCACACCTTTAAGTGTGAAAGGTTTAAACATTTTTATTTTAACAGTGAAGTCTTCAGCGCTTGAAAAACAAATTATACGCCATAGAGTGGAGTAGGTTAGAATGTTGTGCCCCACTAGAGTTTGAGAGGAAAACAACCGAACTGTCTAGACCCGTTTCACATGGAACATCGACACGCCCGCTGCGCCTCTGACTGTTCTACCCCCACTGTTAAAAGATCCGTACCCCCATGCCCCAGACACCACGGTAAAACCCGTTTTGTTTGCTCTGCAAACTCAAGTGTGAGACAGTATCACACTTTTTACTGCAGTACCACTGTGTCTCACACTTTCAAAAACTATTTTCTGTCGTTGAATAGCAATCACGTTTTAAAGAACAGCATCAGTTTTGGTTCAAAATCCCGGTTAAAACGAGCTACCATGTGATGGGGTTCTGATCGCAAACAACAACGTTCCTATACATTTTCGAAACCATTAATTTACGATTATTTAATGTATTGTTGTTCCAAACCCCATCACATGGTAGCTCGTTTTAACCGGAATTTTCAACCAAAGCTGATCCTGTTCTCTAAAACGTGATTGCTATTCAAAGACAGAAAATACCCTTATAGAAAAAATCCATACCGAAAAGAGCCCGAGAATCGGACTGTCCGGTAAGATGTCCGCGGGCAGCCCGAAATGTATTCCCGGACTGTTCCGAAATATTGCTGAAATGTAGCATATCAGAAAGTTTTCGGGCTGTCCGAAGAGGCGCGATCGGACGTAAGTCGGACTGTTCTTCTGGTGTCCGAAAAAAATGCACGACAGCATCGAGATCCGTTCCTTTGCCTTCGGTTCTTCTGCCCCCTTGTCCGACCCTCTTTCCAACTGAGCCACACTGACAACTGAGAGACTGTGCCTCAGGAAGGCCTCTTCATCAACGCGCAACGCCTTGCCAAACAAAGTGCTGTATGCGATGAACAAATCATCGCATCAAGATGCGGTTTTCGACAAATACATTAACATGCCCAGGCGCATTGCATCGTCTGAAATGGTTTTCAATTTCCAAATTCGACTTTGCAATTAGGGCCCTGTTGAATAAATTCATAAAACCCCTGCACGCTTTTTCATGACTACATCATGGGGTGTTTTTTTTTCCCTTTTTTTTTCGTTACTTTGCTATGCCACACAATATACGTAACAAAACCAAATTAACCCCAAACAAAAAAAAATAAAATATCCAAAGTTGCTTTTAGTAGATTCCAAACTTCCATAGATGTTTGCGTCATGTGGGGGTCGAACAGTTCATGTACAGCACCGGACTTTCTTCGGGCTGCCCTTGTGTTGCCGGGCTACTTTGGAACTGTCCTTTGCTTTCGGACCAATATCGGGTTGCTCCGGCTCGGACATTCTCCGGGCTGCCCTTGACTTGTCGGGCTCGTTTGGAACTGTCCGACGCTTTCGGGCCTAAGTCGGGTGAGTCCGGTTCGGACTCGGGCTTCTCGCGGATTGTCCCTGGACAAGTTTCGGTCTGTCCGGGGCTAAATGGACGGTTTTGGAACTGTCCAGGACAAATTTCGGTATGGATTCGTTTCATACGGGTAGTTTTTGAAAGTGTGAGACACAGTGGTGCTGCAGTAAAAAGCGTGATACTGTCTCACACTTAAGTTTGCAGAGTGGTGACGGGACGACCGTATCTGAAAAATACGGTGTTTTCCGTGACCAATTCCTTAGTTTCAGTTTCTTGAAACTTCGAAAAAAGTTGAAATGTAGGCACATGTGAAATATACGGTCATAGGTACTTCGGACGTACCGTACCCCCCAAAAGCGGTCTGGACCTGGTGAAAAATTAACGTGGAAAAACGGTACTAATTACCGTGGAAATTTCTGGCAGTGCCGCGGGCACCTGTAGACTGATCCCGCATGGGACTCCGTCGTTGTCGCACTCATATGGCACTGCCACTCGGTGGGAGAGACCTCTTCCATTGACTGACGTGCGGAACGAGCCTACAGCTCTGCTCTGCTCCGCCGCGACGCATGAAGCACTATTCTGTACTAGAGGTCACGCTGCAGCATAGCGCAGCGGTGTGATCCCCCGTGTGGGGGGCAGTCAAGTCATACAGCCGTGCCCTTGCAGTGCACTGCGAGCTTTGTGCAGGGGAGTCGATGCGAGCTCGGGGCGGGGGGTGGGGCGGGGGGGGGCGGGGCGGGGCGGGGCGGGGCGGGGCGGGGGGGCCTCTATCGCTCGAGCCCACTAACGATGCGGACTTAGAGGTCACGCGCACGAGGGCGAGGAACGGGGAGGGGGTGAGGGAGAGGCCTTTTGCCACTGAGCAGAGCGGGGCGGAGGGAGTAAGGGGAAGGGGGTGCAGACGACTCAGCCACAGGGGTATAGGGGGTAGCAGGGGGGCAGCAGGGGGGCAGCAGGGGGGCAGCAGGAGGGCAGCAGGAGGGCAGCAGGGGGGCAGCAGGGGGGCAGCAGGGGGGCAGCAGGAGGGCAGCAGGAGGGCAGCAGGGGGGCAGCAGGGGGGCAGCAGGGGGGCAGCAGGAGGGCAGCAGGAGGGCAGCAGGGGGGCAGCAGGGGGGCAGCAGGGGGGCAGCAGGAGGGCAGCAGGAGGGCAGCAGGGGGGCAGCAGGGGGGCAGCAGGGGGGCAGCAGGGGGGCAGCAGGGGGCCAGCAGGGGGGCAGCAGGGGGCAGCAGGAGGGCAGCAGGAGGGCAGCAGGAGGGCAGCAGGAGGGCAGCAGGAGGGCAGCAGGGGGGCAGCAGGAGGGCAGCATGGGGCAGCAGGGGGGCAGCAGGGGGGCAGCAGGAGGGCAGCAGGGGGGCAGCAGGAGGGCAGCAGGGGGGCAGCAGGAGGGCAGTAGGGGGCAGCAGGGTGCAGCAAGAGGGGAGCAATCAGCAGCAACGAGCAGCAGCTGTTGATGGGGTAGAGAGAGCGCGCGCACGGCTGACCTTTCTTAAATGCCCCCCAGCCCAGCCCAGCCCAGCCCCTGCGCCCCGTACCCCTCGGGAGGTACACGTCCAAGCGCCGCCCGCCCCACACCCTGTCCCCGTGGCCCTGTCCCGGCTGAACGGGCGGCGGTACTCCTACTCCACGGCATGCGAATCACGACCAGCAAACCTCGGCCTAGCTGTGGTGGTGCTGGTGCTGGGCTCTCCTGGCCCCTCTCGGCCCCAAGGCCCGCTGCGCGCCGGGGGTATCGATAGTCGATCCCCGGGCCGTGACATGCCCCCCGGGCCGCCTCCAGCCGCCCCGCCCCTGTGCCGATGCAGCAAAAGCCCAGCTCAAACCTGGCTGACGGCTCACGCTGTGTGTGTGTGTGTGTGTGTGTGTGTGTGTGTGTGTGTGTGTGTGTGAGCGCGCGCGTGTGTGTAGGGGGCTGCGGGTAAGCTGCGGTGGCGGCAGCGGGGGCGGGGCGGGGCGGGGCGGGGCGGGGCGGGGCGGGGCGGGTATGGTGCGGTGCGAACTGTTCGCGTGAGGGGCAATTACTGAAGCACTCCCCGGCACCCCTCACCACAACGCCTCGCAGCAGGCCACCTCTATCTCTCATACATATTGTCTGCCTCCTCCTCACCCTTCCTTCCTGCTCTACTCTCTCTCTCTCTCTCTCTCTCTCTCTCTCTCTCTCTCTCTCTCTCTCTCTCTCTCTCTCTCTCTCTCTCTCTCTGACATACATGCACGCTTTTGGCGGAGTACAAACGGCCCGAGCCAGCCAACGCTTTCCGCCCGGCGAGGCGAGGCGGGCGAGGCGCGGTGCGATTGAAGCCGCAGATCTCTCACACCAGTCCGATCGTTGTTCACGGCTGAGCAAGGCCCTGACTGCGTGTGTGTGTGTGTGTGTGTGTATGTATGTGTGTGTGTGGGGGGGGGGGGCTCTCTCCCCCTCTACACACGGACTGTGCGATAGGCCCGCCCACGCCGCCGCCACCACGGCACAAAACAACCAGCGGACGGATTCCTTTTCATGTTGTGTAACGGAAACCCAAAATAAAATCAATTTGGAAAGAGCAAAAAAGGGAAAAGAGAAAAAGGTGAAATTGTATCTTTCCGCCCGATGAAACCGATTTCAGCAATTTGCGCGGCTCTCCCCGCTGCAAAATGGAAACAAACGAGAACCGGTGGTGCAAGTGCGTGATGGGAGACTCAAAACAAAAGCTCGTAAACGATCGGAAATTTCAACTTATTAACATTGGATTTGCGGCAGGCTTCTGGTCCGCGGGTCGTAGGAGAGGATGTCTGATGAGCAGACTCTATACAATCGAATCGTGACGGACAAAGCAAAACACTTCATCTTTCTTTCTTCCTCGTTGTTTTATATATTTTTATATTTTTTTTTGTTATATGTTTTAGAGTGGGAAAGAGAGAGAAGACCTGATCCTGTCCGGCGGCCTAGCACGGCAGGGAATGGGAATGGCAAGGGGTTGCGTTCAATTAGGGAGGAACAACGGGGAACCTCAGAGAGAGACACCTGCTGGCCGGGAGGGGAGTGGTGGGGGTGAGGCTAGCGGCCAGGGTATTCCCCCCGCCCCTCAGCTGCCATACGTGTGCCGGCTTCAAGACACACGGAAACAAAGACACACCTCCCGAGAACGGCAACTTTTCACTTCACACACGACGTCGTGCTTCCACCCCCACCCCCTCCCCTCCCCTTTCCTATTTCCCCGACCTCTCCCCATCACTTTCACTGTCCCCCCCCCCTCTCTCTCTCTCTCTCTCTCTCTCTCTCTCTCTCTCTCTCTCACGCCCGAGGGGAGAGCGGCCGCGCCGGCCTCCTCCTCCTCAGAGCCCCGCGACTTTTTCACGTTCCCGCATATCTTGCTCCGCTCCGCCCGCGGCGCGCGCGACCGTTGTGCGGAAACGAGATCACACAACTCTCCCCGCAGCCGGCTGAGTACGGCGACCCAACCCGACACTGGTCACAACGTCTCGCCAGGGAAAGGGAACACCCGGCAAACAAAACTAGATAGGGGGAAAAAAAAGCAGCCAGTGAAGTCTGGCTGTGGCAAAGTTGACTGACTAAACTTCTTTTACCTTTTACCCTCTCAAGATGATTCTACAGAGTCTATGTCTCTTGGCCCGGCCGTCAGACCTTCGGTTGAAGACGTCTGCCCCGAGGGGGACCCCCCTCTTTTTAACCAGTCGGTGTATCGCGTCTCCGACCGGTCATACTTTTCCAGTCAATTTCTAGTGACATCTAGTTAAGAGAAAGCAAGTCAAAATTGTCACGCGCTGCCTTGAAATTATGAGAAATAGCACGGAGACCTGCACGGAGAAAACGGCGTCTTGGTTTCCACGCAGTTTTGGAAAAACCAGGCAGCTCTCAAGGAGAAAATACACACACAGGGTTTCCGGAGCTGCTTGAAAACCAAGACGAATTTTGAAAAATACCAACGCCCACCCCGTCACATTTCTTGTAAAATTCAGTCATTTTTCGTTCGCTTCGAGTCATTTATTTTCAGTCTCGTCCAGTCACATTCCAGTCTTTTGAGTCAGTGTTACACCCAAGGCCCCGCCTTCCCCTTCGCGTCTGCTGCCCCACATTGGACCCGCCATCATATTCCGACTGTCATCGCTCGGACCTGACGACCCACCTGTCTCCGGCGGTGTCGTCGTCCTGGTCGTCCTGGTCGTCCTGGTCATCCTGGTCCCGCCACCGCTCGGGGATGGCGGCGTCGCTCACTTCCGTCCCACCGGCGTCCTCGGTAATGGCTTCGGGCGCGGGGGCGGCGGGGGCGGCGGGGGCGGCTCCGGGGGCGGGCGGGGGCGGGTCCACTGTGCCTCCCGGGGGCGGGCGATAGGGATCCGTGTGGTCATCTCCGGACGGCCCGTCCCCGTCCTCCGGGCCCTGCTGGTCGGGTAGAATAAAGTGGGTTAGATCCGCCAGCTGTTCGCTTCACAGCGGCGGGACCCGGAGCCCGGACCCGGAGGCCGGAGCCCGGCGGGCTCATGTCCGGCGGCCCCGGAGCCGGCCCGGAGCCGGCGGCGCATGTTTTGAGAGGGATCTGATCTCGCTAGCCCGGGCGGGCCGGGCGCGCGGGCGGGGCGGGGCGGACACGGCAGGGCTGATGCTGTCCAAGGACGAGCAGGCAGGCGGCCTGCCTGCGTGGGATTGTGGCGGCGGGGCGGGGCGGGGCGGGGCGGGCCGGGCCGGGGCGCGGACACTGGGCTCGCCGCGCGCTTCCCAGAAACGGTCTCCCACCTCCTCATGCTTATGCATGAGGAGTATTATTACAGTCACCCAGAGAATCGTTTCTTTAAAGATAAATTTTATTCCAAAACAAACAATTCACTTGGATCAAAGAAATATATGATGGATTTGATACAAAAATTGGCTGGGATAAAACCGAGGGGTCGACCACTTGAAATTTTTGTGTACAAGGAATATATTCCACTTGGAATATCTGGAATATTTTTGGAATATCTGGAATATTTTTTTGGAATATGTGGAATATTTTTTGGAATATGTGGAATATTTTGGAAATATTGCGAATTTGTTGGAATATTTGGAATGTTTTTGGAAATATTTAATCCATTATTTCATTTTTCTGTGCAATGGAAAGGGTGGCGTGAAAACATAGAAAATTTTTGCGGCAGTAAACCTCCCGAAGGAGGTTGCGGTTCCCGCCAGGCACAGGGCTTTACCCCCTGTGGCAGCCAACTGCTTCGGTGTTCCATGGGAACCGGCGCTTTGCTGACTGCGATCCTATCGCGCAATTCGACAGATTTGATCCCCGTACCACCATTGGCCTACCCCTAGAGGTACGAGCGGTGTCAAGGGCGTTAGACTTCCTGATCCCAGTTTCAGAGGCCTTACCTCAGAGGGGTACGCGGGATTCGAACCCACAACCCCGAGTGCCGACACGTAGCCAGAACAGGAAGCGACCCAACGCCCAGAGCCACCGAGCCAACGGCGGTGAGACGTGTTTAACTTCTATTTGACCTGCCATCCAGCTGCGGCCAAAGGGAATGTCAAGCGCGAAAAACACTTTCCCGAGTGGGAGTCGAACTTCGGACCACTCAGTTCGGTGTTGCGCGCTCTACCAACTGAGCCACGACGCCACGATGACTGTACAGTGCGACGGGTTCAAACCGTATTTGCCGCGTATCCTGCAGCCTCCAGCCAGGAGGACAGGGCAAATACGGCTCGAACCCGTCGCACGGTACAGTCATCGTGGCGTCGTGGCTCAGTTGGTAGAGCGCGCAACACCGAACCGAGTGGTCCGAAGTTCGACTCCCACTCGGGAAAGTGTTTTTCGCGCTTGACATTCCCTTTGGCCGCAGCTGGATGGCAGGTGAAATAGAAGTTAAACACGTCTCACCGCCGTTGGCTCGGTGGCTCTGGGCGTTGGGTCGCTTCCTGTTCTGGCTACGTGTCGGCACTCGGGGTTGTGGGTTCGAATCCCGCGTACCCCTCTGAGGTAAGGCCTCTGAAACTGGGATCAGGAAGTCTAACGCCCTTGACACCGCTCGTACCTCTAGGGGTAGGCCAATGGTGGTACGGGGATCAAATCTGTCGAATTGCGCGATAGGATCGCAGTCAGCAAAGCGCCGGTTCCCATGGAACACCGAAGCAGTTGGCTGCCACAGGGGATTAAAGCCCTGTGCCTGGCGGGAACCGCAACCTCCTTCGGGAGGTTTACTGCCGCAAAAATTTTCCATATTTTCACGCCACCCTTTCCATTGCACAGAAAAATGAAATAAAAAATCGATTAAATCTGTAAAGTATTGTTTGTGACCCATTTTTATTGGTGTAAGCCCATATTTTAACGGTTTGATCCTTGCAAGATAGCGCGCGTCAACTAAGGTAACTTCGAGTTTTTGAGGGCCGCTTCTCCGGCTGCGGAGTTCGGAGACCAAAACTAATGGTATTCTCTGGCAGTGCCTCGACAGAAGATGCTTTTATAGAAAGATGCGTTCATGTCCATACGCATAGCGTAGGCCTTACCCGGGGGTCTAGTTGCTCTGACTACTACATCTATATGATGTAACCACCGTAGATTATGTTGGAATACCGGGAATAACTTACTGTTGGATTAAATAGAATCCGGAAAATCAGGAGTATGTGGAGCAGGAATATGTGGAATATTACTAGAATATGTCTGGAATATTCGGAATATTTGGAAAATTTGGAATATTTTTTGAATATTTGGAATATTTTAGAATATCTGGAATATGTTGGAATATCTGGAATATTTTTGGAATGTTTGGAATATTTTTTAATGTGTACACATGGAATATCCAAGTGGTCGACCCCTCGGATAAAACAGACTAGAGTTGCAAATCTAGGAAATTTTTCCTAGACAAACCCTGCCTACTAGGCAACCTGCCACACAGTGGTGTCCGAATGCTGCCTAGTAGGCAGGGTTTGTCTAGGAAAAATTTCCTAGATATGCATCTCTAAAACAGACAAACAAAACAAAAATGTTTTGTTCAGCCTCTGTTGAAGAAATGTTCCTTGGAATCAAGCACGTCTTTTGTTGTTCCAAGACAAATGATTCTCCGGGTGGTGCGTGAGTTTCCATAATTTGTCGCGCGCACAGTGGCTGCGGTGGTATAGCGGCAGCGCCCTGCCGAGCACCACGACACTCACGTGGATCTTGACCTGCTTGGCGGGCGGCTGGTCCTCAGCGTCCTCCACACAGTCACCTGAGGGAGGACCCAGAGAGGCGTGAGCAGTCAAGGGGACAGCTCGGCGGGGTAAATGACGCGGACGGATAAAGTGGGAGGGGGGGGGGGAGGAAGGGAGAGAGGGAAAGAGGGAGGGGCCAAAGCCTGATGACGGTAGAGCGGAGGCGACCACCGACCACACAATGCTGAGCGGACGAAGGAGAGACAATTCGGAATTGTGAGTACAGATGTGTATTTTTTTTCTGAATTTTCTGCAGACCTTTCTGAATAATTTTTAAATTTTAATTGAATTTTTTGAAAACTGTTTCAATTTCTGTTTAGGTTTAGAATCAGCTTAAATTTGTCTCGTGTTATGCCAGACAATCATATTTTTCTTTTGAGAGTTTACGGATTTTTTTCCCCTCTGAATTTCCTGCATTGCTAGGGTTACGAAAGTTGTTGGTTCCCATGCAGAGCACTGCAGAAACTATTTTGAATTTTTACAACAAAATCGGAAGTGGAGGAGTTAGGACACACTTGTAGCTCAAATCTCACGCTAGGAGGATGTCAAAAATTGATGGCGTTCGATGTAAACTGATTGATCCTCAGCGGGGAGCAGTTGCCTTCATTCTATATTTTTGAAGTAAATTTCGCAGGTGCAAACTGACGGTTGCGCCATAAGCAAATTAGATCACAGCAGTATACGCCCGCTCCAAATTTAGCATCCTAAAAGTTGTCAAAAATATGCAGTATTTATTTTATTTTATTTTTTGGACAGTGATAGGTCCGAGCTTACCGTTGAAGCTAGGCAGGTCCCAGACCGCTGCTAGGGACCCTCCCGGGGAGGCGGTGCCCGTGGTCCAGGCCTCCTTGAGCTCCAGGGCGGGGGCGGGGTCAGGCTGGGGGGTCTGCAGGGGCCCCGCCGGCCCCGCCGCTGCAGCTGCCGGGGGCGGCCTGGGGGCGGCGCCGCCCCCCGCCCGCTCCGACTCGTACCGGCGCCGCCGCCCCCGCTTGCCGAAAAGCAGCGGCATGCTGATGCCAACCCCTGGCACGAGGACTGGGGGCGGGCCGGAGCTACACTGCAAACAAGAACAGCTTGTGTTTGTGCTGCCCCGGTGCGGGAATTTCTGGCGTGCGCCTGGCTACAGGGGAAGCCACTGTGAAAAATATCCTCATAAATTTACGACATTTTTTGTAATTTTGATTTACGAAAAAAAGATATGTAAATCTGCGATTGTCCATTCCAGCTCGCCGATCAATTCCAAGTCGATAGCAAGTGCTTTTAAATTAACAATTTAATGTTGTAATTTCACGACTCACATCATGGAAAATTTTCCGTAAACCTACGACTTATTTTCGCAGTGGTGGGGCGTGGCACCTCAGCGACTGGACGCTGCCTGTCGTGAAACGTTAAGCGTTGAAATCATGACTACGGGCCTCCCCGACGAGGCACGTGGCATGGCGAGGCGGGGCGAGGCGGGGTGCGGCGGGGCGAGGCGGGGTGGGGCGGGGCGGGTTAGTCTCGCTCCACTGATTTTGCTATGCGCTGTACACTGCTGCTGTTGCCCGGTGCCTCTTAACAATGCACCTCTGGCACTTGACATAGCGCCCCGCACGTGCCCGCCCCGCCCCGCCCCAAGGCACGTTCTCAGCAGAAGCGTCATTTCCTTCTGGCCGAGTTCTTTACCCGCAGGCAGTGGCCCAACACTGGTAAAACTAAGGCGTAAACTGCTCGCTTGAATGAGTCATACAGTTACGCTTGAAGACGTGTTACGCTTGAAATCAAGCGTACGAAAGAAATTCTCCCATATATTTAGACAGGACGAATAGTAGCGGATATAGACCCATTACAATTGATTTCAAGCGTAATCTCAGTACGCTTGAAAACATGGCGTAAGCAGGCTACACCTTTAGTTTTAACAGTTAAGTCCGTCAGGATCCGTTGCCGCATGCCCGCTATATGGAAGATTACACTGCGCGAAAAATAAAATATGGGAGAAGAGTGATGATGGCTAATGCAGCATTAAAGTAAAAAGATTTATAGCATTTTTTAATTTTTTTGGGAGGGGGGGGGGAATTTTCTTTCCTTAAAATTAATAAAAAATAAAACAGGATATCATTTCTCTCATCATGAGTAAATTACATAACACAGAAAGATTGCGTAAAAAACTCCTCTCTATAGTTTTTCTTTTTTTTCTTTCTTTTTTTTTTTTTGAGAGAGAGGGAGAAGGGTTGTATTGAGCGCGTGCATTGTTTTCTTTGAGAATGTGACACAACAACATGACGGGCGAACCGCCCCGGCCCGGCCCGGCCCGGCCCCGCCTCACTGCACGGCCCGGCGGCGTCAGCTCCCCACCGCAGCCCACCCCGCCCCTCGACCCCGCCCCGCCCCGCCCCGCCCCGCCCCGCCCCGCCCCGCCCCGCCCCGCCCCGCCCCGCCCCGCCCCGCCCCGCCCCGCCCCGCCCCGCCCCACCCCACCGCAAAACCGCCCCGCCCTGCCAAGCAGCGCCACCGCCTCTTTGACGTCGAACGCCCGTTTCCTTCCTTCCGTCCTTCCGACAAAGCGGGAACGAAACCTGCTTGTGGTGTAAGCCGCACACAGGCTCTGATGGTGGCGTGGCGGGGCGTGGCGGGGTGTGGCGGGGTGTGGCGGTACGGGGCGTGCCCGGGCGTGGCGGGGCGTGGTGTGTCGGGCGCACCGCGTAAGGCCCTTGTTTCGGTGGCCTTAGCCTGCTGCAGGGTGGATATCCCGCACAGGATACCTGTTGAATATCTGGAACGCGCACCCGCGCTATTCCTTTTTAGCAGATGATACATCTTAGCAAAAATAAAATAAAAAGAAACTAAAGAGTACTGATGTTTCATCGGCTTGTACTCTCGCAATAGTATAGAGCGGGCCGGGTTGTCACAGTGCGGCGCGCGGCGCGTGTGCAGGCCTGGAGCCCTATTCCCTATCCCCGCTACCGTTCGGTTCGGTAGGATTTCCTCGGTAGTGACGTCACATTCGGTTCGGTAGCCGAAGTTGCTATTCCGTAAGCTTCCGAAGGCAGTTACCGATCGGTTTGTCCACCGAATCGTCGACAATCCTACCGAGAGGGTCTGAGGTGTCGGTAAGGACTTACCGAAGATCAGAGTACTCTGTTAAAAGCTTACGGTGAATTTGACTGTAAGTTACAGTGAAACCTGCACCACTGTAAGTTACGGTGCATATTCGCCGTAACTTACAGTGAATATGCACCGTAAGCTACGGTGAGCAGCCTGCACCACTGTAAGTTACGGTGCATTTTCACCGTAAGCTACGGCGAATAGCCTGCACCACTGTAAGTTACGGTGTATATTCACTGTAAGTTACGGTGAATATGCACCGTAACTTACAGTGGTGCAGGTTTCACCGTAAGCTTTTAACAGTGTACCTTTAAATGTTGGAGTTTTGAGGCCAAAATTGCGGTGTTAAATGGAGGTATAAGTATTATACTCTATGAATATGTTCCAGTGAGGTAAAATATGACTACACCATTTGAAAGAGGATAAAAAACTGATTTGAAAACTCAAATGTCAGTTGGATTTGTGTTTTTTACCCTCCGATCAAAGACATCAACAAAATTTAGCAGTTTAGCGTAACTCTTTTAGCAAAAATAGATGGTCTCCTATTATCACCAAATTTAGTTTACAGCTTCTTATAAGTTCCCTTAACATTCTCTCATTTTTCGGGAGGGTAATATTAACCATTTATTGTATTGATTTGTTTAAGTTTTATATGTATGTTTGCGCTAATGTCACCAGAGATGTTATTCTGGAAAGGTGTAAGAAATCAAATTCAGTCTGACAGCAGTTGTGTTTTTTCATTCTTTTACTTCATATTTATTGTATATATTTATTGATTCTGAAACAAAACGTTGTTTTTTTCCTTTTTTCTCCAGAATAACATCTCGCCTCGCCTCGCCTGCCCTCGCCTCGCCTCGCCTCCCCTCGCCTCGCCTCGCCTGCCCTCGCCTCGCCTCGCCTCGCCTCGCCTCGCCTCGCCTCGCCTCGCCTCGCCTGCCCTCGCCTCGCCTCGCCTCGCCTGCCCTCGCCTCGCCTGCCCTCGCCTCGCCTGCCCTCGCCTCGCCTCGCCTCGCCTGCCCTCGCCTCGCCTGCCCTCGCCTCGCCTGCCCTCGCCTCGCCTGCCCTCGCCTCGCCTGCCCTCGCCTCGCCTGCCCTCGCCTCGCCCCGCCTCGCCTCGCCTCGCCTCGCCTCGCCTCACCTGCCCTCGCCTCGCCTCGCCTCGCCTCGCCTCGCCTGCCCTCGCCTCGCCTCGCCTCGCCTCGCCTCGCCTCGCCTCGCCTCGCCTCGCCTCCCCTCGCCTCGCCTCGCCTCGCCTCGCCTCGCCTCCCCTCGCCTCCCCTCGCCTCGCCTCGCCTCGCCTCGCCTCGCCTCCCCTCGCCTCGCCTCGCCTCACCTCGCCTCGCCTCGCCTGCCCTCGCCTCGCCTCGCCTCGCCTCGCCTGCCCTCGCCTCGCCTCGCCTGCCCTCGCCTCGCCTCGCCTCGCCTGCCCTCGCCTCGCCTCGCCTGCCCTCGCCTCGCCTGCCCTCGCCTCGCCTGCCCTCGCCTCGCCTCGCCTCGCCTGCCCTCGCCTCGCCTCGCCTCGCCTCCCCTCGCATCGCCTGCCCTCGCCTCGCCTCGCCTCGCATCGCCTCGCCTCCCCTCGCCTCGCCTCGCCTCGCCTGCCCTCGCCTCCCCTCCCCTCGCCTCCCCTCCCCTCCCCTCGCCTCCCCTCCCCTCGCCTCGCCTCGCCTCGCCTCGCCTCGCCTCGCCTCGCCTCGCCTCAAAGAGGTCTTGTTGCGTTTTAAGGCCCGCTGCGACATTTTAAAATTAATTTGCATTAGTTTTGAGTTTACACTCCAGCCGTTTCTTTTTTAAAAAACACGTATATGGTAAGTGTGAGAACCATGAGGGACCATTTCTCGCAGCAGCGTTATATGAGACTTTTTGTCTCGCCGCGGCAGCAATTAATTTTCCGAGAGCTCATCATGACACTTGCAGACGAAACCTCTCGGGCGAGCGCCTGCGAGCGGTCGGGTAGGCAATCCCGTCAGCCGAGAGAGTCGCGCGGGACTGCCTACCTGTTAGGGGCGCTGAGGAGCGGGCTCTGGGCGGGGCGGGGTGGGGCGGGGCGGGGGCGGGGCGGGGCGGGGCGGGGTCAGCCCCGCAGCCAGCGCGCGGGGCTAAGCCACAAGTGTGAGGCGTAGGGCAGGCAGGCAAGCGCCCGCGAACGCCCCGGCGTGGTGGTGGTGGTGGTAGGGGATGACGGGGGCCCGCTCCACCCCGCCCATGCACCCCGCCCCATCCCGCCCCGCCCCACCCCGCCCCCGCCCCACCCCGCCCCACCCCGCCCCGCCCCACCCCACCCCTCCCCGCCCCTCCCCGCCCCTCCCCGCCCCGCCCCACCCCACCCCGCGACGGCCACTGCCACCGCCCCAGCAGTCGAGTCCCAACCCCCGAGCCCTGAGGTTCTGCAGCGCTCCGTCCCGCGCCGCTCCGCCTCCGCTCCGCGCGATCTCTCGCACCGGCTCGGCTCGGTCCCACACGCTTGAGACTCGGCTCGGCTCGGCTCGGTCACGCGCCTCAGACTCGGCTCGGCTCGACTCGGCAGTCCTCGACCGGAAGTGGTGCGGTTCACCCCCGGACACCGCGTGCCTGTCCCACCGGGGAGCGCATTAGTAAGGAGTGACGGGTCCGGACGCCCCCGGAGGCGGTGGTCCGCCCCCGCCGCCCCCCGCCCCCGCCCCGCCCCCGCCCCGCCCCAGCCGCGGGACACGAGCTATGAGGGACGGGCGCAGCTATCTCTGCACACTCCAGTGGGCCCCCACTGGACGCTGACGTTGGTGTGATAGTGTGCGTGTGTGTGTGTGTGTGTGCGTGTGTGACGTGTCGCTGTGACGACGGACGCGCTTCGTGACGGCGATCTGTGACGGGGCCGTGACTGCCATCCACCGCCCGCTGACTGCGGGACGCGACGGGATGTGAAGGTAAGGTCCCATTCATTCGTGCCTCTCTCTCCTTATCGCACTGATGAATCACGGCCATAAAAAAAACGCGCGCGAGAGAGAGAAAGTGGACATCACTGATCGCTTTTATTTCGGAATCACTCCGCGGGCTACAGAAAAGGCCTTAGTCTCAAAGCGTGACGACGTGAAGGTCGTCGCGCAATGAATGGAGCGCTCACGTCGATACTAATCGCGGTGCACTGGAGAAGTGTGCAACTGCGAAACACCTGAAAGTGTGCAACTCCCGGTTCCATAAACTCAATAGTTAAGCAATCACAAGTGTTGAGGTCGCTGGTTTTACACTTGAAGGTGTTCACCTCAACAGTCATATACTTGCAGGTGTTCAACTCGACAGTTACACGTTACATTACCCGCAATGTATGAAAGTACTCTGAAAGTTTGTCAAATTTTGTGAGAAATGTCACCAAGTTACGATGTCAAATTGTAAACTATATGCGAAATTTCGATGCCACTTTCTTTTGCTGCGAAACTCTTTGACGAATACAAACTGACGCTCGTAATCTTACGATACAAATCGTAGGTTAACAACATTATTTGTAAATTGCAATAAATTACGAAATATGTTGTAAATTATGTTGGAAATTAAAATCTGTCACACAGGGCACACAATAAGGACAGTTTGTCAAAACCAGGCGCGGTTTAAGGTCCAACTGGAAGGGGGGGGGGGGGGCGCACTCCAGGTTGCCTACATACAGGGGTTTTGTCGCGCTATTTGCCTACTTTTCAGGCGGCTATCTAGTGACCGAAAGGGGGGTGGGGAGGGGGG
Source organism: Frankliniella fusca (assembly GCA_029379305.1). Classification (NCBI taxonomy): domain Eukaryota; kingdom Metazoa; phylum Arthropoda; class Insecta; order Thysanoptera; family Thripidae; genus Frankliniella; species Frankliniella fusca. The sequence goes on along the minus strand of JAHWGI010001227.1, from coordinate 918,571 downwards.
GGGGCGATCGCCACCTCCTTAAACCGCGCCTGGTCAAAACAAATACACCAAATACAGTATTTACGAATTTGCAGCCAATGAGTTGTACCGGATTTTTGAGTCCGTTGTCAGAATTACTAATAACTAAAACACCTAAATAAACCAGGTTACCTGTTGATTTTTCTTTCTGCACGCAACAATTCTTTGAATTATTTTTTTTTAAATCAAGTTTCTTACGTATGATTACAATCGTGGCAGGTAAAAACAACAGAATTATTAACTTGAAAAAAAATTCTACAACGTTCTGAAAGTACACTATCTTTTCCAAAGATTACAGGTTCTGCTGCGTCGCCCTCTGCGCAGTAATCAAGGTTGGCATTAATCTACGCGTAAGAAGAGAAAAACACGCACACGCATACACATACGCACACACGCACAAACTGCAGCATCTCTTTGACAATCACTACTTGCGCGGCGGCTGTCGCGCAGGCCCAACACAATTAGCGCCCACACGGTGGCGGCGCCCACGCATCTCGTCAAAGAACCGCGCCCCCCTCCCGTCCCGTCCTCAACCCCACATGACCCCAGGCAGGCCACCCCGCCCCAGCCGACCCCAGCGCCGCCACCACACTCTGACACCAGCCAGCAGGGCGCTGCTGGCGCGCTGGCGCTGTGTAGCTGATGGCCAAACTGGCTAATCTTGTTTGCCGACGCGAGCTCCCCAGCCTCTGTCTCTCTCTTCCCGCTCCCTATTCCTTCCCCTATCCTCGTCTATCCCCCCCCCCACCCCCACCCCTGTCCCCGCTCCTACGTTTCACCTGAGACCCCGGAGCGTTGCCTGGACAGCACAGAGACGCAGCGAGTTCATTTCGGTAACTTTGTTTCCGGACTTGGATTTAACTTCGGCGCTAAACATGGGAGAAATGCTGAACCACGATAGATGAATATGCGGGACACTGTCAAAAAAATCGTCGTACAGGTTACAGGAAAATTTTCCGCGGGAGAAGTCACACAATTACAATGCAAGATCGTACATGTATCCAGCGTTTCTTCGAATGCATAACAGTGTTGCGGGATTGCATACTCGCCAGCGTTCCAGGGGCCATGGCGCCTTACGGGCGAATGGGGTAGGCAAACCCGCAACACTGTTGCGCATTCAAAGAGACACCCTGCACAAGCACTGAGCATCGACAGAAAATCTAATGATGAGCAAGAGTGGGAGATTGTCCATGTGCGACACGTTTTGAAAAAAGTAAATTACAAAATATATCGCACATGTGCAAACATATTTTTTTTTACAGTTGGGTGGCCTCGTTGGAACCTGAAGAAACATTGAGCGAGACACGAAATGCACTTCTGCACTTAAAATCTACGAGTCATAATTCTCGCTCCCAATTTCACTGGGAAAACTAGCGTTACATGTGTCACGTTTCTTGCTGCACTCTCCAGAAAAAACGTTTCTTGCTTCATTCTTTCTGTGATGCCCCTATCCTTTTGCATGGAGAGGAATGCATCAAGAAGCGTTTTCTCCAGAGAATGCAGGATAACATGTGACACAAGTCACAATTGTTTTTCCAGTGTGTATGTCTTACTCGATCTCTGGATAATGATAATATTTTTCCTCGTTCTATTATTTGAGAACGAACTTTGTAACCTCGCCCAAATAAAGTGAGAATTCGTGCTCAAATAAAGTGAGGCTAGAAATATTTCTCTATCGAAGAGAGTGAGGTTAAACATTCTCACTCCTTTTAAGCATGGACAAGTGCCCTCACCCATTTTTGGTGAGAATGGATTCGAGGGTTTGCAGTGTGTAAGTGCAGCAACCTAAGCTTTCAAATAAACAAGGACTTGGCCGCCCTCCGGAACTTCTACGAGGACAACGAAAGCATGACAGCATCGACCTATTTGCCCCAGCCGCGATCAGGCGGCCGGAGTCCCCGCAACAGAGTGCGATTATGCACAGACAGAGCAACAGCCACTTCACTTACTCTCGACAAGAGCATGCGAGAGAGGCAGAAATGACTACAGTGCTGTCGATAATCATGTTGCTACAAATTAGTGATGGAGAAAGACAAACTGAGCCTAGTGCGGGCGGGGCGGGGCGGGGCGGGGCGGCGGCAATCCTCGGGTCGAATTGGAGAACAAATTATTGAACGCCGAAATCGACCAGAGTAGTGTTTCAAGGTCAAAGGCCCATTACGAGCAAATACAGGTCGCGGCCGTCGTCTGTCCTCTGATTGACGCAAATTTGATCGCTTATCCATTATACAAGTTAATGGGAGGCCTTGACTCCCTCAGTACACCAGACAGATTGCAAAAGATTTGCTCACAGCGGCGCTGCGGTCCTCTGTTCCGGAAGTAGTAGGGTTACAACTCTAGAAATTTTTTCAAAGACAAACCCTGCCTACTAGGCAACCTGCCACACAGTGGCGTCCGAATGTTGACTAGACGGCAGGGTTTGTCTAGGAAAAATTTCCCAGATTTGCAAGCCTAAGAAGTAGCCTGGTCTGCACTCTAAATGACCACGGACTTTTATTGTTACCAGCCCCTGGACTTTTTTGAGCATGTCTAAGCCGGATACAATATTTTGAGTAGCTAGTTACATTTTAGAAAATTTTGTAACTAGCTAGTAACAAAATTTTAAAAAATGTAACTAACTATACACAATATTGCATCCGGCTTAGGCATGCTCAAAAAAGTCCAGGGGCTGGAACAATAAAAGTCCATGGTCAATTATAGTGTGACTAGGACTCGGGCACGCACGTTAAAACCGTCTTCGAGTTCAAGTCAGAGTTTGTTTTTATTTTTCTCACCGGAACAACGTTAGGTGCTTTATTCTGAGTACTTTTATATGAATTTTAAAAAAAAAATCCCACGCTCCTATGAAGTAGGGTTGACGAGCGAGAACAAGTTGTCAGTAATGGGCAAAGGAGAGTGCATCGCGAACACCAGCGTTGAAACCTATTATTATTATTATTATTACCTATTATTATTATTATTATTATTATTATTATTATTATTATTATTATTACAGATAACTGTAGCCACAACCGCAAACTCGTGGTCCCTCGTAAGCTTATTGGATTCAACTCGATGGTCGCAATACAAATTTGTTTCGGGGTGTATAAAACATTATATACACGGACTCAAGCAAGAAGAAAGGCGCCCTTACCCCTTCTACACTGGTAAAACTAAAGCGTAGTTGTGTACGTCTTTCTTAAAGCGTAACGAGTCCTTTTACGCCCTTCATGCGCTCCTTTTTCTCATATCTAAACGCATTGCCTTTGGAGCGTAGTTGTACACTTCAAGAAGGGCGTAAGGTGTGGCACGATTGAAGAAGGCGCACAACACGCTTTATAGCTTCACCAGCGCAGTGCGGTGGGCAGACAACACAAAGGTGCCTCGCCTCGATCGGTATACCTTCCACTGATCACGCTTCGATCGCCGCGCTGAACACTCTCCCCATTCGAAACACTTCAGGCCCGGTGCCGCCCCACCGCCAGGCCTGCCCCCTCCCTGGTCACTTAATGCCCCCCTCCCCTTCCCTTTGGCATGCCCCACAGACCGGTTGCCCCGCCCCCGCACCGCTAAACCCCTCCAGACACACCATTTACTGCGTGATCGATTCCGAGCTGTTAATTTTGGGCCGGAACTGCGGTCTCATGTCCACAATATTAGCCCCGTCAGCCAAGTCCGGACCGGGGTCCAACTCCCCGTGGCCCGCGCCCGTATGCGGCCAGGACCGCCCCGCCCCGCCATAGCTAATCTACCTGCGGGCGCGTGTCTCGGGGAGGAATGGTGGGGGAGGGAGATATTGCCTCCTCTGCCTGGTGGAGAGAAAAGGCGAGATGAAGAGCGGGGGGAGAGTGAGAGAGATGGAGAGAATAAGTGTGCGTGTGTGTGATAGAGATGGCCGATACAAACACAAGTGACTGTCGCACGGACGTTTGCTAAAGCATGATAAAATCAGATTTTAATATAGAATTTTTAAGTGATTTTAGTGACAATTTAGGGTTAAGAAAAAAAATTTTCATGGAACAATAATATGGTTGCGTGCAGTTCAACTTGTACGTGTCCTGTAAAGAGTTTTTTTTTCCTTTTTTTCCTTTTCTTCTTCATATTGGAAAAAAAAAGACCTGTAAGGGAAAATGAGTTTTACTTTTTTAAGATTATGGCAATGAAATGCAATAATTAACTTTAAAAGATAAATGTGTAAAAAGGGTAAAACAGCAGTCGTAGCTTGGACCTCCTCTTTTCAGAGTTTGTCTTTCAAAGTCATTTGAGAATTTTCAAAAGATATTATGACAGCTAGAAAACACTTTGCCCTGAGAAAGCTTGGAAATCACTTCTGGGGAGGGAGAGAGAAATAGGAAGAGAGAGAGAGAGAGAGAGAGAGAGAGAGAGAGAGAGAGAGAGAGAGAGAGAGAGAGAGGAGAGAGAGAGAGAGAGAGAGAGAGCGATGAGGGGGTGGGCCGCGATATAAACACAACTGACTGTCGTACGGATGTTTCCTCAAGCATGATAAATATTTTAGATAAAGAAACGAAAAGGGGAATACGATGTCAGGCCTAGCTGGACAGGCGCCTCGCCCCACCCACCCCGTCCGGGGCGGAGGCAGTCTGGAGGGGGAGGGGGAGGAAGGGGGAGGAGGAGGGAAGAAAGACAAGCGAAACGGTCCTGGAATCGAAATTTTTAGATTGAGTTGAAGAAACGACGACTGCTCGTCCAGTGCCGCTGGTGCCGCGCGCGCCAAGCCTTTGGGACGCTGTCGTTTCGTTTTATTTTAGTTTTATTTTTTCTTATTTCTTTTTTTAAAAGGGGTGACGTTTTGAGAGCAGGGCGAAAGGGTAGGGGGGGGGTGCAGCGGCGGGGGCGGGAGAGAGGGGGGGGGGGTCAGCAGCGTGGGGGTTGCCCCCAGTGGAGTCGCAGTGCGCTTGGGTCCTTCGGAGAGAGAGAGAGAGAGAGGACCCCCTGGCCTTCAATCTCTCCCGACAAACGGTGCCACTCCCTCCCCCATCAATGTTTACAGTGTAGTGCCGAACATGGGAATTTCATTCGTGGTTTAAACTAATTGAAATCAGGGGCGGCCAGCTCGAAAAAATCGTGTTCACAGAAAATACACGCGTGTTTTTCTCAGAAATCACAATACACGATAAATACAACGAAATGTGTGGGAATACTAATTAAATTATCAAAATATTCATTAAAAATACTGGAAAAATATAAACAAATACACAAGAAATACAAGAAACTCAGAGTAAGCTGCACAGAAATAGACAATTTGGCCGCCTCTCGATTGAAATTCTCTTTTTCTTGATGAAAAAACGTCAGTACAATTGGTAAAGGAAAAAAAAATGTCGGTGAAAGCAATACGGGCTCCAAAAACCGGCGGGAGTGCACAAGCTTCGTGGCACGGGTAAGCCAAGGGGTTAGCTAAGGTGTCTCGAATCCCGCGCCGCACCCCACCCCACCCTGCCCGATACCCCGCCCCCCGCAAGAACACGCATACAGATAGACGGCTGAGGGAACAAAAATGCGAGAACGTGAAATATTTAAGCTCTTCACAGCAGGGCCGGGGCCGGGCTCGGTGCGTGGGAAGCAGGGGCGAGAGAGAGGGGGTCTATCTTTCGTAGTATTCATCGAGCAGAGCTGGAGGAGGGAAGAGGCGGAGGCGGGCGGCCAACACTGAAGGAGGTATTCAGCCGCACTGTCGAGCCCGAGCGGGCTCCTACACACACACACACATACTCTCTCTCTCTCTCTCTCTCTCTCTCTCTCTCTCTCTCTCTCTCTCTCTCTCTCTCTCTCTCTCTCTCTCTCACACACACACACACACACACACACACACACACACACACACACACGCCGTCGCCCACTCAGGCGTGCACACACTCATACCTACGGGTCCCCGCCCATGAATGCGCCCGAGGCGCACGATGACGTGCCCGATGTATAAAATTAGCGCCCCGTTCGCTACGTTACCTCACATATTTTGCGGCACATTGCGAGGACAGCCTCTCGCACATGTGTAAGACTCGGCATGTTCTCTCATTTCCAGAGATTCCACGCGTTTTCCTCGCTGTGACTCCCGTCGTCCTGATATATTCCTCTCGTTCCCTCCTCTTTCCCCTTATCTGCATCCTTCTCCTCCGCATCATCCCTGTCTGCATTTTTATTTTTTTAAACGTGAATTAACAGGAAATATCTTTGAATTTTGTTAAAACGACCTGACTGTGAATTCGCCTTTCATTAGAGTTCATTTACAAAATCATTCTGTAACTTTACTAAGTAATTCCGAAACTCTGCAAACTTTGTCTATTATTGTTTCGCGATTTTTCCAGTTAATCTACTAAAATTTTCATCGAAGTACAAGAAAAATCTGTTTACCGATCTAACAGCGAAACCTGCCAAGTTGTTTTTCGAGTTTGTTTGTTTTCAACAATTATTTCAGTGTGCCCACTTCTTCCTCCTCCTCCTTTTCTTGCCACTTCCTCTCCCGCCTCCTCCTCCTCTCTCTCTCCTTTTCCTTCTCCTTGTCCTTCTCTTCCTCTGTAGCGACGCAACCCGGGAGGCGTCAACCTGCTCGACGCGGGCTCCTCATTCCAATCACGCTTGAAACAAGCCCCAATCTTCCCGACCACGACCACACTCCCACCAAAAACTCCGATCGTTCTCATCGATTCCACAGTCACCCCAACCCCATCGGCGCCGTCATTCCCGATTGATTTCTCTCAAACCTAATCTTTTTTATTGCTATTCTATACTTTCCCTTCATCAGTGACAGCAATCGCTGTGTGATTGGCTGAGCTAAATTGAAATTGAAATTTAACTTTAACTTTAAATGCTCAGCCCTGTCAGAAAGCGCAAGGGGAGACCACCTGGAAGATGGGGTGGCGTGAAGTGAAGCGGCAGGCGTGAGGCGTGGGATGTGAGGTGGACAGGCATGCCAACCAAAATCGCGAAAATATTTTAATTTTAGCGCGCCGCAGGCCAAGGTAGACGCACATTTAGCTCAGCTTCACACGGTTTTAACGTGCGTCTACCTTGTAAGTTGATAATATATCATCAACCAAATGTCCATGACTATATCGAACAGTGCACCACCGGCGCAGTGTACTTGATGACATTTTTCCGCGGTCGGCACCTCCTACCTCAACTTTAGCGAGGTGGGGTGGGGTGGGGTGGGGTGGGGTGGGGTGGGGTGGGGTGTGGTGTGGTGGGGTGGGGCGGGGCGGGGCGGTGTCGGAGCTCACCGGAGCAACAGAGCTCACCGAGCAGCGACGCCGACACCTGGTCCACGACAGCTGAGCGGGGAGAGCAGCTGGGACAGGAGCGGCAGGGGCAGGGCCCTGTCCATCTTATCGGCCGCGTCACCGTCCCCTCCCCTCCGCTTTCCTCCCTCCCCTCCCTCCCCTCCGCTCCGCTCCCCTCCCCTCCCCTCCCCTCCCCTCCCCTACCCTCCCCTCCCCCTCCCCTCCCCTCCCCTCCGCTCCCCTCCCCTCTCCTCCCCCCTCCCCTCCCCTCGGCCCCCGCTCACACTCCCCGCAGAAGCTCGGCGCGCGCGCGCGCAAACCGACAAGAGTGCGCATAAACCGCACGGCCAGAAAGTTCCTGATTTATGACTTCACCATAATCGTGCTTCCTCGCACCCGCTCGATGTGTGCGTGTGTACGTAAAAGGAGAGGGAGGGAGGGAGGGAGAGGGAGAGAGAGATCTCTCTCTCGAGAGAGAGAGAGGGAGAGGGAGAGAGGGAGAGAGAGAGAGAGGATGGGAAAAAGAGGATAAGGGGGTGGGGGGGGGGGGCCTTCGTGCAGCAGGGGGGTTGGAAGAGAGAGAGGGGGGAGGAGGGGGGAGGCAGCAGGGAGGACTGCCAGGATCTGCTGCGTATCTGCCACTGCGGCGTCGACGAAATATCATGCCGTCAGACGATAAAATGAAGAGCAGCTAGCCGTGGCAGGGGATGGAGCGGACAGGTCAGCACAAACCTTAGCGAGAGAGAAAGATAGAGCGTGCGGGAGAAACAGAGAGAGGGAGAGAGAGAGAGGGGGGGGGGCTGTCCTGTCCAAGCAGGTCCGGCCCGCAGGCCCGCAGGGCGCGGTGGGCCCTCGGCTCGGCTGTGGCTGCGCTAGCTGCGCGCAGAGAGGAAATTGGCCACCGGATGGGCCTGTGAGGGACAAATGGAGGCTCATTCCAAGTGTCTGCCCGGGGCGGGGCGGGGCGGGGCGAGGCGGGGCGGGGCGGGGCGGGGCGGGCACGGCCGCATACGCCGGGGTGCGGTGGCACGGTCCTGGCCCTGGCCACGCCTCGCCCTGAGGTCGACGCACGTTAAAACTGCGTGTGAAGCTGAGCTATAAGTGTGTGCCTGCCTCGACTCGGCCTGCGCTGCAGCGCGACAAAGCTCAAAGTTCAAATAATGTCAGAAAAATATAAACTGTGCATTTTAGTGGTGGGCCAGCCTGTCTGCTTCTCTCATCCCCCACGATACGTCTCACGCCTGGCGCCTCACGCCTCCTCGACGTCGGTCTCCCCTGGTGCTTTCTGACAGGGCTGAGCATTTCAATTTTCATTTGAAGTTTAATTTCAAAATTACTTTAGCCAATCCCAAAGTACTAAAAGTGAGAGACCGATGCTGTTCCTCCTACAGCAGAGCATGTGTAGATTGTGTCGTGTCCCATGTTGTGCCCTACGGTACAACGTGTGAGACCCATTTTGTTCTACATTTGTACGGGACACGCGGTTGTCCTATGTGGGGGGAGGGTGTCCCACACACCCGCATGCAGCTGGACCGGGCTGGACCCGGCTGGACCTCACGTTCACGTGCAGTTTCCTAGTATAATGTTTCAGGGTGATAACCTTTCCTGATTCCCTGACCCACAGTGCACTCGACACTCGACGGGGAGCCGTACAGTCCCGAACAGAACAGTAGACTCACTCCCCCGACCCCGGCCGCTCCCAAACCCTCCTTGCGACCTGCGAGCGAGAGGGCCATTTCCTCCCGGTCACTGTGAAAAATACTCGTAAGTGTTACGGGAAAATTTTCCATAATAAAATTCGTAAAATTACAATTTGAAATTGTAAATTCAGAAGCACTCCTTATCGACTTGGAATTGACCGACGAGCAAGAATGGGCTGCTGTCGTAAATTTACGACATATTTTGTAAATCAAAATTACAAAAAAAATGTCGTAAATTTACGAGGATAGTTTTCACAGTGGTATCGCCTTTGCCTTTCTTACCCACTGCCTGGGCCAGGCCCGGCCCGGTCCGAGACCGCCCAGAAGAGGAGGGTAGCGAAGCATAGCATACCACTGACCGATGGCCCAGACGCTCTCCCCCACTCCACACCACCGCGGCCACCACGACGAAACGGAAATTGCTCCAAAAAATAATATCCTGCGGTCGGAGAGGCTCGGAAACGTATGGCAGTCCTCTGTCGTCGTGAAGCAAGGTGGGGGGGGGGGGGGATGAGTTCTAGATTGCGCATACAGCAGCTCGCAAGTCTCTGTTTTTTCTCCATATCGTCTCACGTTGCGCATCTCCGGTCCAGCTCGACGGGAGTGCGAGAGAGAAGGATTCATTTTAAAAATTTCTGAACAATGTTGCTGAAAGAATAGTGTTGTTATGTGAGAGCAGGCGTGCGTTTGTGAAAGATGCAGGCTAAATGAGTTTTTTGAGATTTAATTTTTATTTTTTTCAATTTGAAAACTGCAGGTTGACATGGCAAAAACGCGAGATGAGAGGACGTGTCGCGTATCACAGTTATTGAAAACCTTGGTGTGGCCGTCAGAGCGAGAGAGAGAGAGCGAGAGAGAGAGAGAGAGAGAGAGAGAGAGAGAGAGAGAGAGAGAGAGAGAGAGAGAGAGAGAGAGAGAGAGAGGGAGGAGAGAGAGAGATACCATATCCTTCCAGACGATATTCTTTCCTGGAATGTACCTCACCAGCAGCGAAGGGAAAGAGCAGCAGCCTCTCTACTAGAGAGAATGTTCCAGCCAGCGGGTATCCTCTCGATATCTGGATCTAGGGTGGCAGCTCCACTACGCCACGCCACGCCACGCCACCCCACGGGCAGGGCTGCGGGCCCTCGCCCCCGCTGCCCCGCTAGAGTACACAGACTCACGGTCAAGAGAAACGGTTGTGGCTGAGGTGAGAGGGGGAGGTCCTCGACCAGGCCGCCCGCGGGCAGCCCGGGCCTGGAGGGGGGGAGGGGGATGACGAGCCGTCCTGTTGGGGTTGGGTGGCGTTGGCAGGCAGGGGGGGGGGGGGAGTTAAGAATACAGCAGGCAGGGCGAGCGGTAAGGTGAGAGCGAGTGGAGGCTGATGAGGAACTTGATGGACGTGCTAGAGGGCCGCGGGCGCCAGGGTCGAGGCCGAGCGCGCAGGCCACTGGGATGACCACCTGGAGAGGGAGAGGGAGAAGGAGTACCATATGCTCCGACCGCGGCAGGAGATACACTGTTATTCAATTCCTGTGAAGTCACATTCTTTTTCATGTGAAAACTGTCACATTCCTTTTAATATTAATTTACATTCTTTGGAATGTGACAATAATATTTAGCCCGCATATTTTGGCCGATTCACATTGAAAAGAATGTGACATTACATTTTAAACAATGTGACACTTTTCACATGAAAAAGAACAAGACGTCACAGTAATTGAATAACAGTGTACACGACGTGAGTTTCTTCGCCAATTTTCCTTTTTTGAGGCAACGAAGATGCCTATTCCTAAAGTCGCTGGCAATAGTGCGTCGTTTTTTCACACGCCCCCCTTAACGCAGAGGAAGAACTAGCCGTAGTCATTTCACAATATTAAGCATACTCATAGAATTTAATATTGTGAATTAGATTCTGAAGTCCAGTTGAAATCTATCTGGTACACATATAGAATTGAATTAGAATGGATTTTTTTCTTTTTCTTTTTATTCTACGCTTCGGACAGAAAATAAACGTCGTATTGTCATCAGTTTCATCACATTAAACCTGCGAAGCTACGCAGAATATTTTCGAAAGTTCTACCCATCGGACTGGGTCAGCGCGCGCTGAGGCGGGGGAAAGGGGGGAGGGAGAGGGGTAGCATAAATAGAGGCGAATGCATCATATTTGCATCATCCCGACATTCATTCCGAACTCCCCCGCGCGCAGCTCTAAATAGAGAAAGCCGCGCCTGGCTGAAAAGTTGAACGCGACCCCTGCGCCCCGCCCCGCCGGGGTGCACGCGGCCGTATAGCCCCTCCGGAAAGCTGGGGGTGGGGGAGTGGGGGTAGGACATCCTCCACCAGCTCCTTACTCTCATCTCGGCATTTTTGTGTGGAGATGGGGGGAAGACGGGAGGAGCTTTAGCGTGGGCGGATACCGCGTGGGGAGGGGGTGAGCGCGGCGGGTTAGGGGAAGGGGGTGCAGAGGATGGAGGAGAGGGGTGGTGAAGAGGGTCACAACGGGCATCTTCCCTCTGCCGGCCCCTCCTTCAACCTCTGCATGTTTCTGATGAAAAGTTTCGCAAGGAGGAAACCCATCCGCAGCTGTTCGCACGCGCCTTCTCCTAAGCCCCATCAGCAAGCAAGCTCAACGCGCGTGGTGAAAAGCCTTTTTTTTTCTTTTTCTTTTTTTTTTTTTCTTGCGCGCTGATAGGTCAAAGGTTTGAATGGTTGAGGAATGAACTTGGGTTTTTGCACAACCAGCACAACTCGTCATTCAAAAACAAAAGAAAAAAAGGCAAAAAAAAAACATTGCCAGAAAAATAGGAAAAAATTCACATAAAAACCGAGGAAAAATAAATGCACGTTTTTCAAAAGAAAAAAAAATTGAAGAAGAAAAACCGACAACAGTTAATAAAAATTGAAAAAAAAAGTCACGAAATTTCTAAATCAAAATCCTGAGTTCACATGGCGCTGGTGCAGGGGCACCACCGGCCGGTGCTGCTGGACGCTGCTGGCGCCATATTCATTGCGGCTTGTGTTACACAGAAGCGCGCTCGCCAGCGCCGGGGCCCGGCCGCAGTCACGGGGTGTCGGGTTATAGGAGCGTGGCGGTCCACAGCGTCCCGCGCGCTCTGCTCCCACCGCCCCGCCTCGCCCCGCCCCGCCCCACCCCGCCCCGCCCCACCCCGCCCCGCCCCACCCCGCCCCACCCCACCCCGCCCCACCCCGCCCCACCACGCAACCGCACGACGCAGGAACGTACCCTGCCCCGCAGGACCACCCTGACCAGCCACACAACACTAATTGGCCCAGCTCATCTTTATGGACGAGGAAGGGAGACGCAAACACAAAGTGTGCCGCGCTGTGGGAGGAGAGCGAGCGAGAGAGCGAGCGAGAGAGCGAGAGAGAGAGAGAGAGAGAGAGAGAGAGAGAGAGAGGGAGAGAGAGAGAGGGAGCGAGAGAGAGGCAGCGGGGCTTGGACGCAAGGCTGTCACGCAGACCACGCAAAAGATTCTCGCGCCCGGCCCGGTCCTCGGGTCCTCTCCCTCGGCCCGCTTGTGCAAGCTGGCCCAGTAGCCCTTGTACCTAACGAGCCGGTCCCGCCCAGAGCGAGAGCGAGAGAGAGAGAGAGAGAGAGAGAGAGAGAGAGAGAGAGAGAGAGAGAGAGAGGGAGGGAGGGAGGGAGGGAGAGGAGAGGGAGTAAGGGAGAGGACGCGGTGAGTGCGAACATGAGAATATGGAGAGCAGCAGCCACAAGCCACAACCGGGCCATCGAAACTGAGCTGTCTGTGAAAACCACGATGGTTCGTGACGTCCCACGCGCCAATGTGCGTGCGTGTCGCGTGTTTATACGGCACTTGTCTGCTCTTTCTCTCTTTCTCTGTCTGTCTGTCTGTCTGTCTGTCTCTGTCTGTCTGTCTCTCTCTCTCTCTCTCTCTCTCTCTCTCTCTCTCTCTCTCTCTCTCTCTCTCTCTCTCTCTCTCCTGGCTTGTTGGCCGAGGCGGGGGTCAGCAGGGCCCCTGAGCGTGCTCGCCTGTCAATAATACTTGATGACTTATGATGGGGGGCGCCGCGTGCCCCGCGTGCAGGGTTCGCCCGACTCCTCCCCATTAGCACTCAATCAAGCCCGCGACACTCGGGCCGCGCACTCGGCTGCGTCAAGACGCCAGTGTCACTACTCGTCCGTTCCGCATGTCCAAGTGGGAACTGAAAACCAGATGCGCCGCATTGCTTAACACTCTTGAGTGGGCATCTCAGCACGTGCATAAGAGCGCAACTTTGTCAGTTGTTCATATGGAAGTGTTCAACTACCCTATGTAAAAAGACATCCAATAAACAGGACATCATACGTGTCATAGATTGACTATCTGTAGACTTTAAAATCAATTAAATACACTTTAAATGAACGCGTCTACTAAAAACATTAATATGAGTGAAATAAACATTCAATATTTTTTTGTTTGGGAGGGAATACCGTAGGCAGGGCCGGACGAAAAGAAGGGAGGGGTGGGGGGACCAATGACAGTGCTGCGAGAGAAATACGCGAGTTTAAAAGCGTCCTTTTTGTGGTGTAATGACGTGGGCGGCAAAGAAAGAGGGGGGGAGAGAGAGAGGGAGGGAGGGAGAGAGAGAGAGAGAGAGAGAGAGAGAGAGAGAGAGAGAGAGAGAGAGAGAGAGAGAGAGAGAGAGAGAGAGAGAGAGAGAGAGAGAAGGGGAGGGGCGTCCAACGGGGACGCCGATAGTCACTGCCGCCTCTGCTGCACAGAGCAGTACACACAAGAATTTATAGGTCTCAACGTAGGACGCCGAGGGTGGAGGGGAACGAGGCAGAGAGAGAAGGGAAAAAAAAGTCATGAGAAGATGGAAGTTTAAAAGCCGTTTACGAGGCGGGTGGTGGGGATGGCGAGCAGAGAGTGAGACTCTCTGCAGTTAGGGGAGGGAGGGATGAGGGGTTGAAGGGCAGGGCAGTCGCCTGGTGTGGTGGGGCGGGGCGGGGCGGGGCGGGGCACGGGCTTCGCGTGTGGCCCCGCGCTGTTCGTGACTGGGCCCGCACCCCGAAATCGGCCCGAGCCGCTTGCCTTGGACCGGCTCTCGGGGACCCCGGGGCGAGGCGGTGCCGAGCCGAGAACCCACCACCGGCGGGAACGCCCCGCCCCGCCCCGCCCCACCCCGCCCCACCCCACCACCCAGTTACTAGCTGAGTAACAACAACAACAACAACAACAACAACCACAACAACAACAACAACGTGAAAAACAACAAGAGTAGCAGCTGCGGGGCAGAATGGTGTGGGGCGGGGCGGGGCGGGGCGGGGCGGGGCGGGGTCCTGACAGGACAGGGTCGGAGAGGCGCGGGGCAGACTTTGCGGCGGCAGGTAATCTGGGAGGCCTTTATCTCCAGTCTGCTTAATTCACGCGACCTCCACACCTTCGCGCAGACCACCACGCGATGAGAGCGAGACCGTGCCCCGCCCCACCCTGCCCCGCCCCGCCCCGCCCGGCTCGCTGAAGGTTCGACCCTCCCCAACCCCCTTCCTTTCCACCTAACCTCCACACCACAGGCAGGGGGGGGGAGGAGGAGGAGGTGGAGGGTTGGAGGGGTGCTGAAGGGAACCCCGATTGTCGCCAAGCTCGCCCGCAGCCTTAAGGCTAGCCCTGCCCCTTGCCGGTCGCCCCGCCCCGCCCCGCCCCGCCCCACCCGGGCTGCCTGTAGACCCTGATTGCTCAGGGCATGTCACTCTCTACCCCCGGGCCCGGGCGTGGGCACATCGACCCACCCCGCCCCGCCCCGCCCCGCCCCGCCCCACCCCGCCCGCTCGCGCTGGAGGGGCTAATGATTTCCCTCACAAAGCGATGCAATGCGTTCCAGCACGGCACGTCTGGGAAGCCCTCTCTGCCGCTCTGTCTCTGCCCCGCCCCGCCCCGCCCCGCCCCGCCCCGCCACGCCCCGCCACGCCACGCCCCGGGTGGCAGCAGTCCACCCTACCCTTAGTGACTGTGTCTCCGCCTAAATGTCCCTCTGCCGTTGTGTCTCACGCCTCCTCAAAGCGAAAAGTAGGCGGGGCGGGCGGGGTGGGAGTAATGGCACCGCGCTCCATTCTTTTGGTGGGGGAAGTCTATTATTATATAATAATCACAATAACAATAAAATTAAAAAAAGAAAGAAAAAAGAAAACATTAACTTTGTTTCGCGGGGGGGGGGGGTATTTTCCGCGCTAGCTTGTGCAGTAGCACCTTCGTTATGGTAAAAGAGAAGGAGGGAAAAAATAGGGGAGGGGGCGGAAAGTTCAGCAGTTTGTGTCAGTGAGTTCAAAATGCCGACGGGAGTGGAAATCGTGTCGAGAGCAAGCCTAGCCGCGCTCAATGCAGCGCGGATCCACAGGCCTGACCTGCCTCGTGTAACGATTACTGTTATTTTCCTAGTTTTCTTTTCGTCGCTGCTGCGCTCCGCTATGCAAAAGTTATCGCATTACTTTTATTTGGAGAGTACCACTAGGCTGAGAGAGAGAGAGAGAGACAGACAGACAGAGAGGGAGAGAGGGCGAGAGAGAGAGAGAGAGAGAGAGAGAGAGAGAGAGAGAGAGAGAGAGAGAGAGAGAGAGAGAGAGAGAGAGAGAGAGAGAGAGAGAGAGAGAGAGAGAGAGAGAGCAGCGGCAGGGTAAAATGGGTGCTGCACGTTCACCCGCCGCCCTATCCCGCGTATCTCCACTGCTGAAATTATTGAGTTAGTCCAAGTTAAGATTAATAGTTATGGTTTGTGATGGAGTTGCAGCGTGGGAGGGAGAGGGAGAGGGAGGGAGAGAGAGAGAGAGAGAGAGAGAGAGAGAGAGAGAGAGAGAGAGAGAGAGAGAGAGAGAGAGAGAGAGCGACGGGCGACGGGGTAGCGGGCGGCCTGGGACACACACATTGCATGAGGCCACGAGCGACACAGGAAATGGAGGCCGACGGAGGGAGGAGGAGGAGGTTGGGAGTGGAGGGGGAGGGGGACAACAAGGATCTCGCGAGGGTGCCGGCAATCAGAGAGGCCCGGCCTGTCACTGGCATGGCACAGCAGTGCGTTAGAGAGACAAACCCGTCGACAGAGGGCGCTGCGCTCGCAGAGGCCCGTCGGCGGCGTGAGCAGGTCGTTAGCGGGTCAGGGGAGCTCAAGGCATAGAAAGAGGTGGGACGTTAGGCGAGAGGGACAGAGAGTGAGTGCCTCCACGATCAGTCAGTGCTGACGTCTGTATTATCGGAGAATACGAGAAATCCAAACAGTCCGAGAGGGATCCGCGAACCCCGACCAGTTGCTAATGAGTGGCTTCCTGGCCTGCTGCATCTACATAGTGCAGCCAGCGCGCAACCACCACTTAGCCGCAGTGCCCAATTAGCGCGCAACCAGCACGCAATCACCGTGCAACCACACTGGAAAAACTAATGTGACATGAGTCACATCAATTGATGTGACCAGTTTATGTCACATTTCAAAACGTTACCAAATTCTCGGTCACGTTTGGTAATGTGACACCCGGTGCCACGTGTTATGTCTGCCTACAGTAATAACATGGAGGATGTCACATTACAAACGTTACCGAAAATATGGTAACATTACGTGATGTTACCTAAACTGGTCACAATGTGCACATGTGACATGTGTCACCTTAGTTTTTCCAGTGCAGCGTGCAACCAGCGCGCGACCAGCGGGGAAAGGGGGAAGCAGAGCGGAGTGAATCTTTCGGTCGACTCACAATCACAATCGCTCTCGTCTCGCCGCCCGGCGGCCCGGCCTCCCCAAGTCAAAGCGATTTCCAGCTCCGGTGAAGTGAAGTGCGCCGATAAGCGGGCCTCCATTAAGACACGGGGCGGCCCGGGGCGGGACGGGGCGGGAGTTTCGAAGGCTAGCTTCTGCTGGCACGGCACGGCGGGCCAGCCAGGGCGCCGGCACAGCTGTGTAACCCCTTAGCCTCGCGCCCCCCACCCCCACCCCACCCCTTCTAGAACGAGAAGAAGTACGTTAAGCAGCTCGCCACCGAGAACCCTGCAGTAGGGTCGGCGGGAGGAGAAAGAAACGAAAAATAACATTTCGAGTTGGCGAGGCGAGGCCGCTGCCGCCGCCGTCGGAGTGGGGCTGATGAGGAGTGAGTAGCTACTCACAAGGGCCATTCACAGACAAAATAAATTCCGTCTCTCTCTCTCTCTCTCTCTCTCTCTCTCTCTCTCTCTCTCTCTCTCTCTCTCTCTCTCTCAATGCATAAGCTATGCCCTGCTAAGGACAGCCGGTCAGACTATCCCTCGCCCGACTCGCGCTGGCTGCGGAGCCTTCGGATCGGAAGCCACTTGCTTCACAGTCTGGGCTGATCGAGGGGGAAACAACTCTGAGTTTCGAAAAAGTTCGAAAAATTTACAAAATGTGAACACCTAAATGCAGAGTTTGTTTCCCCCGCGTTCTGGGCCAAGCGGTCGTCGACTTCGACACTCCCCCGTACAAAGAGTACTCTCAAATACCACCTTACTATTACATACATTTCTGGAAATGTTACCTGACAATAATTCAAACATTCCTCTGAATGAGTTTAAAATGAGTTTAAGACCCCTTGGTTTGTGCAGGGCGGTGAGCCTTCGAAGCTTGGAATGTTCTATGACACGGATATCAGCAAACATTAACTGAGCAAGCGAAAGTGGAGATGAGCCAACTTCTCTCTCTCTCTCTCTCTCTCTCTCTCTCTCTCTCTCTCTCTCTCTCTCTCTCTCTCTCTCTCTCTCTCTCTCTCTCTCCCCGTCCGCGCCTAGCTTTCAGTGTGCTTTTTAACAGTGTATGTCCCTGTCCGAGAACTGAGTGCCAAGGTCACACTCCAGCAGCGGCGACGGAGGATAAAAAAAAAAAAAAAAACATCGAGTTCTCGTTTGTTTTTGCCCAATCAATAATAGAAGAGAAGAAAAGTAAACTGAATTTTTTTACGTGCATCGATGATTAATGCAAACGACTTGCGGGAGGGGTAGAAAAAAAAAGGCTGGTAGCGCGCAAAACTTTGAAGTGCGGCCCTTCGCCACCAGAGCGCGCGGAGCCGCAGTAACTGAACTCCGAGTGGAAACCAGTCGACTTGCTTTATCCCGGAAACAAAAGATAAAAGGCTGTAGGTTATTAAAAATAAACAAACAAAAAATACCGACTAAAATCATGAAGCGTTTTGTAAAATTTTAACATCCAAAGCCGTCGAAACTACACGTCTTTTAGGATCGACTAGGAATTGACTGATGGGCAAAGAACGAGTGATAAAATATCACATTTTAACAAATTTCTCAAAGAAAGTTCATTACAAAATTTGTCGCATACCAAGAGCAATATTTTTGATAGTGCAAATGACGGCAAATAAGTGTGTACTATGGCAAATACACGGCAAATAATTGTGTACTATGGCAAGTACACACCTATAGGCGTGTGCTTGCAAGTGCACACAAATATGTGTGGACTAAGTACACACTTAGGTTAGCAGTGTACGATACGGTTAACATCTGCTGCCACAACGGGAAGGACCGCTGGCTGCCTGCCTTATTTTGGTCTCCCAGGTACGAATGTGCCAAGCTTCTTCTCCAGGGCGCCCTTCTCTCATGGCTGCACCGCCACCTTCATACGCGCGGTGCCGACGGCGCTAAGCAGCAGGGAGCTGCACAGCTTCAAAAGCGGCGCGAAAATAATTTCAAAAACCAACGCTTACTTTCCTGTTTTCTTCTTTTCGACAAGAGGCGAGCAACGAGGGGACGACACAGGAGAGAGAATATCCACAACTCCTCCCCCTCCCCACCACCCCGCCCACCCATCCCCCGCCCTCCTGGTCACGCTATCAACCCCCAGTTCCCCGTACAATTAGGGTAACCCAATTATTTCGTGCGCTGCCACCTCTTCCTCATCCTCCCCCCTCTATACAGTCCCCCCCCCCCCCCGCTCCCACCTAAATTTAGCGAAGAATTCAACGGCGACACGGGTGGTGGTGGTGGGGGGGGGGGGTACGAGCGAGAGGAACGCAGGGAGAGGGGGGTGAGGGGGGAGGAGGGGGGAGGAGGGGGGAGACAGAGGGGTTGCATGGGGGCAGAAGGGGTCTTTGGTAACCTCGGCGGTATTCCTGCCGTCTGATTCAGGGGATCGTTCAAGAGGGGCCCTCCTATGCCTGCCCCATGAGTGCAACAAGGACAGAGCTATGCGGTAGGTATGGGACAGCCCTTCTTGAACGCTCTCCTGAATCAGACGACTGGTCGTCAAGAGAGAAAGCAGCGCGTCTCATTCCTTTAATTATACGGTTAAAAAAATACTTTGGATTATGCCTCTCTCTCTCTCTCTCTCTCTCTCTCTCTCTCTCTCTCTCTCTCTCTCTCTCTCTCTCTCTCTCTCTCTCTCTCTCTCTCTCTCTCTCTCTCTCTCGTGAGTGTGTGTGTGTATTGCGTGTGTGTTTGCTGGTCTGATCGACTGTCGACAGGAGGGGGGCGGTGCGGGGCTGGCCGCGCGAGCCACGCCCGGTCGAGTTTCAGCACATCCACCACAGGTTCACTAATTCAATCAGCCTGACAATGCGACAATATATCCATTGTTTCGGCGGTGCGTTGGCTCCGCGGCTCCTCGGCTCCTCCATACAGTACAGTATCCGGGCCTAGCGCGCGGAAAACTCTGTCTCAGTGAATTCTGAAATGGCATCAACGTCAAACAGCCACATGCAAATTAATCGTAAACGATTAAACGTAATCTCGATTCGAATATCATAGAAATCGGTGATTATTTTGTCAAGTCGGTAACTATACCAGGTGGCTGACGGACGCCGTGCACTTTTTGTACTATGCAACCCGCCCGCACCGCTCCATCAGGGACTGCATACCCATCAGGCGCTGGGGACCGGCTCCAAGCGCGGACGCACCGCTCCGGCACTGTTGTTGCAGCGAACGCCCCGAAAGGGCCCTCTCGCGGTTCGCGCGGTCTACGGTAGGGCGTTACCGGGGGGAGGTTCGCGGTTTCGCGAGCGTAACCCGCGAGTCCGCCGGGAAAGCTCGCGGTCCGCGCGTCCTGCCGCGCAGGAATCTCGCGTGCCGCGGATCCTCTGTGGGTCCTTCGCGGACTGCGAGCAACCCACGAGAAGGATCCGCGGAACTCGACCTTCTCCCCGCGGAGGATCCGCGGTTCGCGATGAGATACCCCCACGGAGCGACTCGCAGACCGCGAGCTCTCCCGGCGGACTCGCAGGGTTACTCCCGAGAAACCGTGAACTTCCACCCCGGTAACGCCCCGCCGTAGACCGCGCGAACCGCGAGAGGGCCCTTTCGGGACGATGGCTGCAACATCAGTGCCGGAGCGGAGCGTCCAGGCTTGGAGCCGGTCCCCGGCGCCTGATGGGTATGCAGTCCCGGATGGAGCGGTGCGGGCGGGTTGCATAGTACAAAAAGTGCACGGCGTCCGTCAGCCACCTGGTATTATCGATGATTAAGAATCGTTATCAATCATCGATCCTAGTTTTTTTTATTTAATAAGTTATCGAGCGATTTAACCCCATTCCATTCTGCTGCTTATTGGCGTTGTAGGCGCTCTTTTTAGGCCCCCGTTAGGGGTGCCTATTGCTCACGCCCGTGAGTTTTTTAGGCCCCCGTTAGGGGTGCCTATTGCTCACGCCCGTGAGTTTTTTATTTATTATTTATTCTTGACGATGGCCCCTTATGGGCGCAGCCGATCCCGTCGAGCGAATCTTCACCAAATTCTACTGAAAAATACTATGCAAAATTAGAAAATTTTTGAGGTATGTCCGATGACGAGCTGTCTGTCAGTTTTTGTGTGAAACTCGTTTGCATCACGTGTTTCTATGGCAATTGCGAGCCGAGCACCCTGTGCCGAGCCGGGTCGCTATTGTTGGAGCTCGACGCCTCGGCGCGCCGGGGAAGAGAGGCGTGGCTGGGGAGGGGGGGGGGACCTGTTGATTCAACTCATGCACAGTAGTTCAAAAACTAAAATTTGGAAGAACACGTTGGAGTAAAAATTTCAATTCAGTGTTCGAATGACCATTGCATAACGAGCCTACAGTTCAAAAATCAAGCTGATCGGACATGTCTGAAGCAAAATTTTAAAATTAAGCAAAAAAGCAAATTTCTTAGTCGTTTGATCGACAATGATGAAATTTGTCATGCTACTTAAACTAATGGCACAGATCAAACACTGAGTCTAAACATATTGAGTTACTCAACCAAAAAGGTAAAAACTTTGTAGCTCAATATCTTCTACATAGACCATCCGCGAAAATATTTTGTGAAACCAAAACATTAATTGACTTTGAGCGTACCAGAATTTCCTAAAATGACATATTTTCCTAATTGTTATTTTTTTTTTCGCATGTTTGGTTTTTATGGTGATTGCTTGCGGCGCGGCAGCGTTGTTGATAGCTGGCCCACCGACATTTTCTGTAGCAAAAGCACGATGTAGAAAGCAAAATTGAGGCAGATAAAATTCAAGATTTGGTTTTGAGAGAGCAATATTATCAAAGTTTTTTTTATATATATATAAAAATTCTGAAGTAAGTGTTAAAATCTAGGGGGCCGTTTAACGCGTTAGCGTTAGAATTTTTAATTTTATTTATTCTTGACGATGGCCCCTTATGGCCGCGGCCAATCGTGTCGAGCCAATTAGTACAATATTTCAATGAAAAATACTATGAAAAATTAGAAAATTTTTGAGGTATGTGCGATGACAAGTTGTCTGTCAGTTTTTGTATGACACGCGTTTGCATCCCGTGTTTCTATGGGAATTGCGAGCCGAGCACCCTGTGCCGAGCCGGGTCGCTATTGTTGGAGCTCGAGACCTCGGCGCGCCGGGGAAGAGAGGCGTGGCTGGGGAGGGAGGGGGGACCTGTTGATTCAACTCATGCACAGTAGTTCAAAAACTAAAAATTAGAAGAACACGTTTGAGTAAAAATGTCAATTCAGTGCTCGAATGATCATTGCACAATGAGCCTACAGTTCAAAAATCAAGCTGATCGGACATGTCTCTACTGAAAATTAAGCTAATTTCTAAGTCGTTTGATCTACAAGGATGAAATTTGTCATGTGACTTAAACTAATGACACTGATCAAACACTGAGGCTAAACATATTGAGTTACTTAAACAAAAATGTAAAAACTTTGTAGATCATGTACATAGACCATCCGCGAAAATATTTTATGAAGCCAAAACATTAATTAACTTCGAGCGTACCAGAATTTCCTAAAATCGTATTTTTTTATGATTGTGAATTTGTTTCGCATCTTTTGGTTTTTATGGTGATAGCTTGCGGCGCGGCAGCGTTGTCGATAGCTAGCCCGCCGTGCGACATTTTGAGTAGCAAAAGTGAGGCAGATAAAATTCACGATTTGGTTTTCAGAAGGCATTGCGACTGAATATGATTAAAGTCTTTTTAATTCTCAAGAAAGTGTTAAAACCTAGGGGGCCGTTTAACGCGTTAGCGTTAGAATTTTTACTATTCTTAATAATTTTCATTCTTGTTTTAAATTAGAATTTTATGTTCAATTGCCTTTACAAAAATCCAAATTGATCAATCAAATTGAATCTCTTTTTGATTACTTTTAAAAAATCGTCGATTGCGATTATTTTTTAAAAGTACACAGACCTATGCTTAACTGCACTTAACTGGCCGTGCTAGAGCGCAGAGTACCCAACTCGAACACGGTCCGAACAGATTATGACCTCGCGAGCGCTGAGCAGATACAGATGTAGAGGATTTGGTTTTATTACCCATTCTCTGTAGAGACCGTCACACCGTCACCTCTAGTCCCAGGGGAGGGGGTGGGGGGGCGGGAGAGCCTAACTCCGACGACACGACCGGCCCGCTCGCCACCACCAGCAAAACGCCAAGGCCAAAAAAAGAAATCACTCTGAATCTGTCAATAACTGGATCGGACGTATGGGGCCAGTATGGGGTGCGGCGGGGCGGGGCGGGGTAGGGCCCGCGATAGCGAGCTTCAGCGTGTGACAGCCGGGTGACCGTCGGGGCGGGGCGGGGCGGGGCGGGGCGGGCTAAGCAGGCCACCGGGGCAGCGAGGCGGCGGCGAAGCGATCGCCAGCGCGGCGAGGATTTGTGCTTGGCCATCAATCCACGGGAACAGTCATTTGTGTCCCTTTCACCCCTCACAATGCCTGATCTCATCCCTTTCACCCCTCTGCTGCTGCCTCCCCCGCACACGTCAGCCCTTACTCCCCTCTCCTACTATGGCATGAGCCCTACACGGATCGACGTTGTAACATATGAGCGGTGGAGGTTTGCGCCGCCCCCGCGGGGACGAGGGGGGTTGGGGTGGGGGAGTACTGTGCGCAGACGAGCACAGGAGGGGGTGGGGGTGGGGGGAGTACAGTGCGAGCACAGGAGAGACACGGATTGAGAAGCAACACGCCGGCAACACAAACTGAATGTCGCACGTTACTCTTGCGTTATTGGCGAGGTTATTGGCTTGTCAATTCCAATTCGCGGAGAATACTTCGTCTTGGTTTTCAAGCAGCCCCCGAAACGGGCTGCTTGGTTTTTCCAAAACTGCTTGGAAACCAAGACGTCGTTTTATCCGAGTTCGCAAACTTGAACAGCTTAAAGGTGTCGATTTTCCGGGAGGAATTTCGCTCAAAAAAAAAAAAAAAGAAAGAAAAAAAGTGCTTGTGAATGCTTATCTCACACACCTGCAAGTAAGCTATATTTTCACACTTGTAATTTCCACATTCGTAGAAAATGGTAGGATAACACACAGCCACAGGAAAATAAGGATACCCCATTTATCAAACACATTTAGTGTTTTTCTTTCTTTTTCGTAATTTACTCTTGACAAACGAATGTTATTTCAATTTACTGTAAGTACATATGTCATCATGGTCATCCATAAAATTTCACGCATCAAACAAACCTATCTACATGTCCAATTCAAAACAACGTAAAGTGAGTCTTTTTTAGTCATTATTTTTCTAAACATAATCAAACCCCCATCATCTGCAGGCTCGATCACCGCCGATTTTAAAGCTCAATTGAACTTTAAGATTGCAATGGCATGGAATAAAGTAGAATCGTCTGGGGAAGGAGTACAACAGGAAGCGAACACATACAGTAGGACGGGTCTGGTACAACTAGCAAGATTTTAAAAGGTACCGTACCCTACCCTCGTCTTCCCAGGGCAGTCGGTGGAGGCGGGACCGCGGCAGGCAAGGCAACGCGTTAGAGAGCCTGCTTGCTGCCCACGGCCTGACCGCGCGGCCCGGACGAGCAGCCGCCGCCCGCATAGTGCGTTCATAATGAAAGGAATACTAACACAGCAGAGGCCGTGCGGAGCGGTACGAACAGAGGATGGCCTCGCCCCCGCACCCACCCCCCATACCTCCAACCCCGTCCCCACACCTCCACCCCTAAACCCCACCTCCACCCCCAAACCTCCACCACGCTCCCATATCTCCCTCCACTTCCCCCCTAGCCCGCCCTCCAGGCCCATACCCCCACCCCCGCCCTCACACAGTCGTCCTCCGCGGGCTAATTTGCTGGGCGGGCCGCGGGCCTGGCGGGCTTCGCCGCGCCGACAAGGCGCATCGTCACGTGATACTGCTGTGCGCACCGCCGCAGCAATCCTTTCTAGGAGGGCGGTGAAGGCGGGGAGCGGGGGGAGCGGAAGTAAGACGGGGGGGGGGGGTAAGGTGCGGTGGCGCTGGAATTAGCATGTCAGAGACGTTCGCACAGGCCCCGGCGAGAGGACGGTCAACCTTATTCCTTAAGCCCCCCGCCTCGCCCCCCCCCCTCCCCTGCGGCCGTGACCCGTGACGTTACGGCTCAGATATATAGTACGGCTGTGGCCGCCCCGCCGCACCCCCGCCCCCGCCGTGCGCGGCCACACGTTGAGCTGAATTGTGGCTCATTGTTGTCCCAACAATGCGCTCCCCGACCGCCCCTGACCGTGGTGCGGTGCTGGGGGGCGGGGTGGGGCGGGGCCAGGGGCCGGGGCGTGAGCCTGGGAAAAGCCTCTCCACGATCCCCTTGAAGCAGACGGCCGGACCCCGCCGCACCCCTTCACACTCCGCCCCGCCCCGCCACGCCCCGGCCCGCCCCGCCCCGTTCCCCCATTCCTTGGCATCCCCGAGCATAAAAGATGTGGCCTCGTCCCAAAAGGGCCTACAGGAGGCCCCGGGGCGAGGGACGGGGGGCTGGGGGGAGGGGGGCGGGGCAATGCCTCCGAAGCGGTGCGCGAGAGCGCGGGCGCGCGGGCCCCCACCAGGTGAGGGCACGGCTATAATAAGCTTCCGAGTACACCGACAAGAATAATACTTTTTAAAAACAGTCCCGCAGTGCCAAAGCTCTCAAAGTAAAATGCTTTCTTTTTTGGGGGGTCCTTTTTTTTTTTAGGGCTCATTATGTGCATCAGATTCCGAGCTCCCTGCAAGCACCCACTGTACGTGTCTTCAAGTGAGTGAATAATTTTTCACAGTTTGAGAGAGGGTGGGAGTAGAATTAGGAAAGAGAAAAAACGCGTCAACGAGAAAAAACAAGATCGCTGGCCCCGATACATGAAGGAGAACTACGCGAGAAATTGTCGATTTCTTTCAACTTTTGCATCGGCGTGGCGGCCGGGCGTCCGCCTGCCTCCGCAGTTACCTCGCTATCGCCATCGCAACACCATCGTATAATAAGGCAGTTTTTATCATGACTACGTCGCGTGCGCGGGGGCGGGGCGGCGGAGAGGCGTTCCGGGACCGGGGCGGGGCGGGGCTGGGCGGGGGCCCGAGGCGTGGCGAACTGGTAATCAGGCGAGACCCGTAACAGAGAAATAAAATGAGGTGGGGGAGTAGAGGAATAAAAAAAAAAATATGTATATTAATAAAAAACCTGAGGGTTCAGAGAGAAGTCTAAAAAAAAAGAGCTGTCTGAAAAGACCGCGCTGGGAACTCCGACGGGCTTCCGCGGGAAGCGGGAAGGCCATCATGACGGCAATATCGTGTGCCCTGGATGGGATGACCGCCTGGCACGGTAGGCAAGCCCGCCAGTCTCTCCTGCACACACGTTGCCTACCCCCCGGGCTGACGCAGCGACGCAGCCCATACCAGTCTCTCCAGTTCCCACTCAAATTCCAAGTGAACAAATGCCGTTCACTTGCACAAATTCCAAGTGAACAAATGTCGTTCACTTGCAGACACTGTGAAAATTATCATTGTAAATTTGCGATTTATTTTGTAAATTGCGATTGACGACATATGTTGTAAATTAACGACAACGTTTTCTTGTTCGCAAGCGAATTTTGAGTCGATACGCAGTCCTTGTAATTTTACGATGTGCAGTTGTAATTCTACAACAGCACTTCGTGGAAAAAATTTCCCATTAACCTACAACTATTTTTCACAGTAAATTAGTGAATATATTCTGTCACTTGCAGGTGAGTGAAGAATACTCGCACACTTGTAGATGTACGAGAGAAAATTCGCTCACTTGTAGATGTGCGACTTATTACTCACTCGTCTACAAGTGAGCGAAAGTTCATTCGGCTACTTACAAAGTGATGAGCTCGTACTTTTCACACACCATCAAGCGAGCGAATACATTCATTCATCTGCAAGAGAGCGTCATTCGTACCCTTGGATTTCCAGTTCACATGTTGCCTACCTACCGCGGCGCGCTGGGAGAGCAGACGCCCTGCACATCTTCATCTCTTCCTATTCTTGCCGCCGCCGCCCCGGAAACGCACAATGACGGCACGCGCCGCCCCTCTCCGGCGCCCCTCCGGGCCCCCTCCGGTCCCCCTCCGGGCCCCCTCCGGGCCCCCGGGCCACTCTGTACCTCCGGTCGGGCTCGTTTCTCCGGGAGGTTATTTTCACCCACTTCCTCCGGCATGCGCGCGCGAGCAGGCGCGTTCCCTCCCGTGCAGGCGCGCTGCCGCCGGAGAACTCCGGGAGGAGGGCGAAGACTCCGGGGGCGGGAGGGGGCGGGGCGGGGTGGAGGAACAATGGGATGAATAACGCATCGCCTGCGACGCGCACTCGGCTCCGGGACGGCTCCGGACGGCTCCCCGGAGGCGCGCGCGGCTCCCTGCGCTTCTGGCGCGGCCCGCTCCGGCTCCGGGCCGCTCCGGACGGCTCCGGGGAGCTGCAGCAGCGTCCTGATTCCGAAGATCGCTCTCCCGGCCCCCGTCCTTGTCGCACTCATGGGGCCGCCGGCCGGCCCGCCATCTCCAACATAGAGCACCGCTACCGCTATACGTGTGACAAGGACGGAGCTACGAGAGCGATCTTCGGAATCAGCCTGCAGCAGCGTCACGGGGCGATGGCGAGCTCTTTACCGTGATATGAAAAAACTAGAGACGGGCGCAGGGGGAGGAGAGGGAAGACCAGGGAGGAGGAGGAGGAGGAGGAGGAGGAAGAGAAGGGGGTAGGGGCAAAAACACCGTTGCCTTAGGACAACGCGGGGGCGGGAGCGAAGCTCAAGCCCACTGCACGGCACATTAGGACAGTCCCAAAGGTGCACGACGAGCGCAACTCTGAGGCAGCAGTAGAAAGAGGTAGTGGTGACCCATTGCGTAAGAAAAATAAAGGGAAGGAGAGGAAAACGGATTGGGGCGGCGGGTTCTTGAGGTAAAAATTAGCATTAAATAATCCACCCTTCCTTTTTTTCTCGCCCGTTTTGGAATTTTTCTCATTCGTAACTTTTTGGCGTCCTAACCGCTAACCGCACGAAATGGTAGTGACAAGTGCTCGCGCGGACATTAGGGCGACCACACGCGGCCCAGCAGTGTGACCCTGCTGCGCACAGAGAGCTGTCACGCGGGGGCCCACCGCGGCCCGCCCCGCCCCGCCCCGCCCCGCCCCGCCCCGCCCCGCCCCGCCCCGCCCCGCCACGCCACGCCCCGCCCCGCCACGCCCCGCCACGCCACGTGTAGTGTACCCCACGAGGTCCATTTGCTAATCCACTGATCCTCATCTCCCTAGCGCGCCCGTCTGCTCGCGCACAATGGGTACGTGTCGCGTTCAATTGAATAAAGTGTGCCGGACAGGAACAGGGAGAGAGAGAGAGAGAGAGAGAGAGAGAGAGAGAGAGAGAGAGAGAGAGAGAGAGAGAGAGAGAGAGAGAGAGAGAGAGAGAGGGGGGGGGCAGAAAGATAGGCTGAGAGACAGAGGGGGGGAGTGAGAGTAGAAGAGAGGGCAAGAGAGGGGAAGAAGAGAGAATGAAAGAAGAGAGAGAGAGAGAGAGAGAGAGAGAGAGAGAGGGAGAAGACGCATGGTGTATAACGGTAGTGTCCGTCGAGAAACAGGGAAACTCCGTCAATTAAGTCAATTACGCAATGGTTGCCATCACGTAGCGGAGGGGCCTACACCGAAGGCGGCTCAACTCGAGCAATCCAGCGTTGCAACCACAACCACCCGGACAAATCAATATGAGCAATCTTTCGTATTCGTCGCGAGACAGGGTACGAAAGCCGTACTTGCTGCCTAAACACGGGCGTTCATTCAGCATTCAGCCCTTAATTATAGTCCAAAAACTACGCAGGCAATCTACTAGCAGTGTTGGAAGATGTGCCGGGCGTTTCTTTGAATGAGTAAGAGTGTTGCGGGTTTGCTTACCCTATTCGCCCGTAAGGCACCATGGCCCCTGCAGCGCTGCTGAGTATGCAATTCCTCAACACAGTTACGCATTCAAAGAAACACCCGGTGCACAGCAGGGCGAATATTTGAAGCGCATTTCAATTCGTCACCGTAAATATAACAAGAACCGAGCTACACAATTTCATACCGCCGTAATAATGTGTTAACGTCACTCACGTTTGCACCCCGCCTCGCGCCGCTGCACGCACAAGCTGGGCTGTTTTAACAGCTTTCGTACGATTTCACTGTAGGCCAGGGTGATCTCTGCAGCACTAGATTTCGTTTCCACCAACAGCAATCATTACAGCGACATTCTTCACGGCTGCAGGACTCACTGCCGCTCACTCACTGCAGCGTGCAGTGAAACTCACGGTAGGCTTC
Source organism: Frankliniella fusca (assembly GCA_029379305.1). Taxonomy (NCBI): domain Eukaryota; kingdom Metazoa; phylum Arthropoda; class Insecta; order Thysanoptera; family Thripidae; genus Frankliniella; species Frankliniella fusca. The sequence continues at coordinate 889,704 of JAHWGI010001227.1, read as the reverse complement.
TGTTCGCGCGACAGGGCACGGTGGGCCATCAGCTGGAGAGGCCTGGAACGAAGGAAAATTTAACAGCAGACAAACAAGCGGAAGATATAGAAATCTGTCAAGAGGTCTGTTTGCCCCCCCCCCCCCCCGAGAGGAACTTTGTAAAGCGGCGCAATCAATAGTGCCACTGCTGCTGGATGGGAAGAAGGGAATGGTCCGCCTCGCCAATTAGTGCTCCACTTCGCCGCGGTAATGGGTCGCTATAATATTAAATATATCATACAATATTCAACCGCACACTTTGTAAGAGCAGCGTATTTTACTATTGTTTTTTTGTGTTTATGGATGAGGCGGCAGCAGACACAGTCTGCAAAAATGAAACGGTATGCGGACGAGAGATAGCATTCTCCGGACTTTTTTTTTCTTTTTTCCCCCAGCTTCCGTCGTGGAATTGTCTCAGGGCGAGTCGAGCAGCCGCAAGGTGTCACGGTCTTTAGCGCATTTCCTCCTGCTTCCTCTTCTTTTTTTTTTTTTAAAGAAACCTAGTGGACCAGACCAGGCCGGACGTGACAGCGACGCGCTGCCTGTCTACCCGGTCCTAACGAGGCTATATTGTGTATCCGGGTCAGGGTCGTTTGAGCACTTGTTCTAAACAGGGGATGTCCTGGGTTTGCAAGGAAAAACTCCTAGGGGAAAAACTACCTTTTTCCATGACATTCACTGGGATTCCAACTCTCCTGGGAATCCCAGGACTCGTTTCTTCTATGCATTATTACAACACGGAGAGACGAGAACATATTTTTGGTATTATCTGTTCCGCATACCCGCTCACACCAATCGTGTGGCGTGGCGCGGCGTTCGGCGGGGTGGGGTGGGGTGGGGCCGGGCGGGGCGTACCGCTATGCGGTGCGGTGTGGGCCAGAGCGGAAACAACAATCGCATGATTGCATACCCAATTCGCCGCGCAATTTCAGCGGGCGCCGCGCGGCTGTGCAGCAGCGGAGGCCGCCGTGTACTCGTTAGGTAGCGTGCAGTGCAGCAGCCCCGCACCAGCGGCAGGGCGGGGCGGGGTAGGGTGGGGCGGGGTAAGGTGGGGTGGGGAGGGACAGAGACAGATAGGATAAGGTGAGGGGCGGGGCTGGGCTGGGGGCGGGGCTGGGCGGGAGAATCAGGATTACCAAAACAAAACAAAACAAAAAAAGTTTTTTGAAAAAAAAAACCTACAGATTTTTGAAAAAACTACAGTTTTTATTTTTTGTAATAAAAAAATACGTGACAATACCTTTGTGTTTGAATTATGAAAAAAAAAATAATTAAAAAACCAAGGGCAGTAACTTTGGGCAGTGATACGAGATCCGGATTTTAATTAATATATTCAAGAACGCCACTCATTGCGTTTGGTTTAAAAGATATATATATATATATATATATATATATATATATATAATATATATATATATATATATATATATATATATATATATATATATATATATATATATATATATATATATATATATAAATAAATAAAGATGTGATATAACGACTGAAACAGGAATTACAGGGAATATCACTAGCGTCAAATTCTCTCTCCCTTTCTCTCTCTCTCTCTCTCTCTCTCTCTCTCTCTCTCTCTCTCTCTCTCTCTCTCTCTCTCTCTCTCTTTTTTAAGCCGAGGAGCCCGAGAGCTCCACCATTGTGTATCCGCAGCGCCTGGGACACAAGAGAGACGTCCACAAGATTAGGGCTTAATAGAATGAAGAGCGACGAAACAAGATCGCGGCAAGGAGAAGCGGGCTGGGGCGGCGCGAAGCATAAAGAAGCCACGAGGCCGAGGCCGAGGCCGGGCCGGGCCGGGCCCGATCTCTACTGCAGCTTAGGGCGTGCCCCGCGCCCACAGCGCGGGCTGCGAACGGTACACATGAAATACCAAGGGTACACATCATTAACGATTAATTTTGCCGCGTCGTTCCAACCGATTACGCTCGTACTACGTTGAGTAGCTCGCAGTATGAACGGCAGCGCGTGTTCTACATTATTTTGCGTCTACATTTTAACTCTATACCAAGCCGTAGATTTTTTTTTTGTAGAGGTCTGAACCCTTTATTTACCCTTTATTCTTAACCTATCAAGGACAGGAATAATGAAAAGAAAACACGAGAACAAATCAAACATCTATAACAATGCCAATGTATGGGCGGCTGTGTGGTGCGTGGCTGTGGCTCATGTTACAACCAAATGATCGGAAAATTAACGTGAATATTTTCTATGACTTCAAAAGGTTCAAATTCCACACATCAAGCCTCATCGCCCTGACGACCGGTCTCGGCCTCACTTGTGACCCACCCCGCCCCGCCCCGCCCCACCACCGCGGGCTTTGCATGCATAGCCCACCCCGCCCCGCCCCGCCCCGCCCCGCCCCGCCTCACCCACGTCGGGTCGCCTCTCTGAGATTCCTTCCCTAATAACCCCGCATTCTCCTCCCGGTTTCAGGGCTCAGTCCGGCCCACCCGACCCCGCCCCGCCCCACCCCGCCCCGCCCCGCCCCCACTCCACCCCTCTCGGCACGGCTCGAACACTCCGACCAATAACGACTTGAGGAGGACCTTCCAAGAGAAGGCGAGACGGGGCAGGGAGGAGGGTGTGGGGCGGGGTGGGGCGGGGTGGGGTGGGGCGGGGTGGTTCAGGCGGGCGGGTGGACTGACCGGCCCCGGTCTAATCAGACATGATAATACGGCTCCAAAAAGTGGGGAGCAAATTATTGAAGAGCAGCAGCGTGGGGTGGGGTGGGGTGGGGTGGGGTGGGGTGGGGTGGGGTGGGGCGGGGCGGGCTTGAGAGGGCAGGGCCAATGTCGGCGGGCGCGGCCGCCCTCACAGAAACGATCCATAGCGAAAAGAGACCCGGAATCGAACAGTTCGATCGCATGTTGAGGGACAGTCAGAATGCATTCGAAGGGCTTGCCCGACACGGCAAGCGAAACTTTATCAAATCAGGAAGTTTTCAGCTTGGTTTTCGGCATGTCCGAAGGATGAATATTATAGCCACTAAGGCCAAAAGTGGGCCAGCGCAACAAGCAGCCGCGCTGACGAAAAAAAAAAGAAAGAAAAAAGAAAAAAAAAACAAAAACAAAACAAAAAGGTGAGGGATGAGGTGGGGCTCGCTCCCTTTCTCCTCACGGCTGTCTCGGGTAGAGGCGGGACGTGATGGGGGTGGGGTGGGGTGGGGTGGGGTGGGGTGGGGTGGGGCGCGCCCGTCCTACACACTGAAATATTATGTACTATATTGTGCATAGCTATGTATGTCTGTTAGCATGCAATAATATGTAATATTTTCTACACATGTATGTACAAATTTCTATGTACAATAATAATGCATAAGCTACGCATGCTGACAGACTTACATAGCTATGCACAAAATAGTACATAATATTTCAGCGTGTACAGAGCCACACCAGTGGCTCTCCGCCTTCAGTACCACGCCAAGCCAAGGACGTACAGCGCGATGGTATGTTGCTGGCACTCATCAGTGCAGCAGACCCGCGCCCCACCCCGCCCCACCCCACCCACCCACCCCACCCGGTCATGCACGACCCATTTGCTGGTCCTTTTGTTTACGCGCCCGACTGAACAGAAATTTGCGGCTGCGTGTCATCCACAAAGTTTTTGTAGGGGAAAGCCCAGCCCAGCCCGGGGTGTATATGTGTGGGCGGGAACAGAGGGATGGGGGTGTGGAAAGGGTACGGCAGATCCTGCGGGCGACTCTCTCTCTCTCTCTCTCTCTCTCTCTCTCTCGCTCTCTCTCTCTCTCGCTCTCTCTCTCTCTCGCTCTCTCTCTCTCTCGCTCTCTCACACCCACTCTCTCTCATGTCTTCTTGTTTGTTTCCCTGAGTTGTCCGCCCTGCGGGACGCGACTACCATAGTTTTACTGTTCCAGCGTTGTCCTCCAAACGCCGTTATATGGCGGTTAGGGGAATAAGTCGCAAAAGCTAAAAGGTTCCATCCACGCGAATAGGAAAAAAAGACAGTAAAAAAATACAAGCGTAAATTTCGTTTTTCATAATACTTTATATTTAAAAAATGTGTACTTCTATGCTTATACAAAGTTATTTCTGACGGCTACGGAGCTGCTGGCGAGGACGAACTTCACCCTCCATTCTACTGACTGCAGAACTGGCTTCGCCTCTGGTGGTCACGCGTGGTCACACTTGCAGATGAGTTAGTTTCATGAATGTTTCGTGGTGCGCGCAATCTGTCACTGCAGAGACGTTTCTGACCCTCCTCCCCCACCCCTCGTGTACTGCACCGCAACAGAGTGGCACACGGCCACAGCGTCAAACCGCCCCGGCACCCACCCCCGCCCCCTCCACCCACCACTAAACACGGACCGCAAACCATCCCTCCACCCCCTTCCACATGCCCCCCCCCCCCCCACACACACACACACACAAGGACGACGGGAGTTTATTATTGGGCCGATGCTCAATGTACCTCGGGCTCTCGATAGCAGCCCAGCTGTGAAATCCGAGTGGAGTTTGGGGCCAGAGAGAGAAACTGTATGGAGCGAGATAGGGGGGAGACAGAGATAGGAAGAGTGGAAGGTAGGGAGAGGAAGAGTGGAAGAGAGGGAGAGGAAGAGTGGAAGAGAGAGAGGGAGAGAGGCAAAGAGAGAGAGAGAAAGAAAGAGAGAGAGAGAAAGAGAGAGAGAGAGAGAGAGAGAGAGAGAGAGAGAGAGAGAGAGAGAGAGAGAGAGAGAGAGAGAGAGAGAGAGAGAGAGAGAGAGAGAGAGTTAAGGGCACAAAAATAAGGGAGAAAAGGAGGGAACTAGGCTTAAATGTACGGTAAGAATCGGAAAAAGACCGCCGACCCCCCCCCTAGCCTCCGCTGTCTCCATCCCCACCTCAGCACCGCAGCATGTTGGACCAGAAACAGAACCAAACGGTGGCGTGGCGTGGCGTGGCGTGGTCCTCCTGAGGCAGAGACGGGCGGGGCCAGGCGGGGCGGGGAGAGGCGCGGCGTTCCTGATACAACAGAAATTGGATCGACCTTTATTAAGTAGGCCGGGGCGGGGCGGCCCTGGCCAGACCCGGGTCAGCAGGTCCGTTCGAGGCGCGGGGCAGGCAGCACCCCACGCCGTCAAATAGGTCGAGATTTCCCCGCCCGTCCCGAATCATAAAAGAAGAGGCAGCAGTTTTAATTTCCACTAACAGGGCGATGTTTCTAATAAAACCAGACCACGCCTTGCTGCGCGGCAGCCTTAGTCTCGGGCGCGGCCTCACTGGTTTCTCTGTCTGTTTCTTATACCCTCCACCCCTGTCTCTCTCGTTCTCTCTCTCTCTCGTTCTCACTCTCTCTCTCTCTCTCTCTCTCTCTCTCTCTCTCTCTCTCTCTCTCTCTCTCTCTCTCTCTCTCTCTCTCTCTTTGGAAGCGTCTGGAAGACTCCAAGAGCCATAATGTGGACCAAGTAGCAAAGCGAAGTGGAGCGTCAGCAGCACGCCGCGAGAGCCGTTGAGGGTGAAAAACCTTTTCTTCCCGTTAGGAAATTTAACGAGAAGGCTTTACTGGAGGCGAGTGACGAGTGGTGGCGAGGTGGAAGGGGCGGAGTGGGGCGTGGGGGAAGAAGCGGGGAGCAGGAGGAGCAGGGGGGAGCAGGAGGAGCAGGGGGAGCAGGGGGGAGCAGGAGGAGCACGGGGGAGCACGGGGGAGCAGGAGGAGCAGGGGGGAGCAGGAGGAGCAGGAGGAGCAGGGGGGAGCAGGAGGAGCAGGGGGAGCAGGGGGGAGCAGGAGGAGCAGAGGGAGCAGGGGGGAGCAGGAGGAGCAGGGGGGAGCAGGAGGAGCAGGGAGGAGCAGGGGGGAGCAGGAGGAGCAGAGGGAGCAGGGGGGAGCAGGAGGAGCACGGGGGAGCAGGAGGAGCAGGGGGGAGCAGGAGGAGCAGGGGGGAGCAGGAGGAGCAGGGGGAGCAGGGGGGGAGCAGGAGGAGCAGAGGCGAGGGGCCCTCAACTCTGGAATTCAGGTGTACGAAGGCCACCGAAATCTTTGGAAATCATATTGAAATCTCATTGAAATCAGTGAAATCTTTGATATCAGTTGAATTCTCTTGAATTCACACGAATTCCGTTGAAATCACTTGAAATCTGTTGAAATCACTTTGAATTCACATGAAATCACATTGAATTCACATGAAATCACATTTAAAAAGCGTCTCGGGAAACTCACTCAAATCGGTATGGGGAGAGGAGGGGGGCGATGTGCACTAACAGCTGTTCGGCGAATTCGAGATATTTTAAGATTTTTAGATACTTTCATAACAGATTGAGATTCCTATTTATTCTTAAAGCTTAGTGCCATTTCACTAAAAGTACTCAATGTATCAACAATTTCTTTTTGTTTAAATTTTTGCCATTGGAGGTATAAATAATAGTCCTACGCAAATCCACTTCCACAAATCTGGTTTATGAGAGAATATTAATTTATTAACTGGCGCAATAAAACATAGTGAAAGTGCTAGACGACTAAGATTCTTTAAAATACCTCCTTGTTACGGCACAGTTGAAGTGAAATTCTCAAAATCGTGCAAAAAAATACGGGGATTCCCCAGAAAATACACGCACAGCTGATTCAAATTATTCTCTCAATTACATGATTAAATAGGATTTTTACTAAATTATTGTGAATTATTTCGATTTATTCCAAATTATTGGAAATTAACTTGCAACTGCGCAAAATAATCACAATTATTTCAATTAATTTTTTAAAAAATTCAGAAGCAAATTTTGCTCTGCAATTGAAAGGGTGGCGTGAAAACATGGAAAATTTTTGCGGCAGTAAACCTCCCGAAGGAGGTTGCGGTTCCCGCCAGGCACAGGGCTTTTACCCCCTGTGGCAGCCAACTGCTTCGGTGTTCCATGGGAACCGGCGCTTTGCTGACTGCGATCCTATCGCGCAATTCGACAGATTTGATCCCCGTACCACCATTGGCCTACCCCTAGAGGTACGAGCGGTGTCAAGGGCGTTAGACTTCCTGATCCCAGTTTCAGAGGCCTTACCTCAGAGGGGTACGCGGGATTCGAACCCACAACCCCGAGTGCCGACACGTAGCCAGAACAGGAAGCGACCCAACGCCCAGAGCCACCGAGCCAACGGCGGTGAGACGTGTTTAACTTCTATTTGACCTGCCATCCAGCTGCGGCCAAAGGGAACGTCAAGCGCGAAAAACACTTTCCCGAGTGGGAGTCGAACTTCGGACCACTCAGTTCGGTGTTGCGCGCTCTACCAACTGAGCCACGACGCCACGATGACTGTAGAGTGCGACGGGTTCGAGTTGTATTTGCCCTGTCCTCCTGTCTGAAGGCTGCAGGATACGCGGCAAATACGGCCTGGCGACAAGACGGTCGTGGGTTCGACACTCGCTCGGGTAAGTTTCAGTTTCTAATAAAGATCGTCCAGATATGCAAGATGGCCGATCCCTCGAGGACGGGACTGGATTGTACCGTTAAAACTGTTCAAAAATTTTAAAAAATTCTCTGCCACTACATTGGTCCGCTCAGCCAATGTTCTTTAGCTCTGGTAACAAACGCATTCGCTGCCGCAAGGAAAACATTCACTAGGCTCATATCAGCGAATTTATTAGCTGTCACAGCGAATGAATTTTTTTCCGTGGGGGAGCAAGGGGGTAGCTGGGAGGAGCAGGGGGGAGCAGGGGGGAGCAGGGGGCAGCTCCTCGGGGGGCCCGCGCTGCCACCGGAACCACGACACATCGAGGTGGCGGTGGGTTTGATTCCGTAACGCCATGAGCAGCGAGGGCGGTAGGGCCGGGCCGCCGGGCCGCCGGGCCCCACCCCGCCATGCCACATCCCGCAGGAACCTCACTGCTCCGTCCCGCAGGGGAAATCCCTGTCTCCCGCCGGGCTGCGGTTCGGGACGAGGTATGAGCCGCGGGATTGAGGGGTATTCCCTCCTCCTCCGCCGCCGCCGATCCCGCCGCGGTGGCGGGAATACTAACAGGTGCGCTGTGAGCAAAGGGAGGGGGAGTCAGTCAGTCAGTCAGTCAGTAGCGGGCCTATCCCGTGAGGAGAACGCAGATACCGAGTCCCTGCGCGGTGTCCCGGAGGGAAGAACCCGACGAGAAGCTGCCCTGCGCGAGGCTCTACGCGTGTGGGGGCCCGCACTTGCCAGGCCACACTCTAAATGGAAAAGGACAATATTGTATCCAGCCAAGTTGTGCCCTTGTGCACATCTAGACAAGATGTAAATTTGTTTCCAATCTAGGGACAATTTAGCCTATTTTGTCTCTAGACTGGAAACAAATTTATATCTTCTCTAGATGTGCACAAGGGCACAACTTGGCTGGACACAATATTGTCCTTTCCCATTTCACTGTGAAAAATACTCGTAAGGGTTACGGGAAAATTTTCCATGGTAAAAGTCGTAAAATTACAATTTAAAATTGTAAATTTACAAGCACTCCCTATCGACTTGGAATTAACCGACGAGCAAGAATGGGCAGTCGTAAATTTACGACATATTTTGTAAATCAAAATTACAAAAAAATATCGAAAATTTACGAGGATATTTTTCACAGTGTTTAGAGTGCAGGCGTTTTTCTGGAAGGCTGTCTTACCTAGCCTCGCGTAAGGTAGTTTTTTTAATATTATTTTTTATTTATTTATAGCAGCAGGCTTTTTCAAAGGGTTACCAATACTCCGCAAACTCAAGTGTGAGACAGTATCACACTTTTTACTGCAGTACCACTGTGTCTCACACTTTCAAAAACTATTTTCTGTCGCTGAATAGCAATCATGTTTTAGAGAACAGCATCAGCTTTGGTTGAGAATCCCGGTTAAAACGAGTTAACATGTGATGGGGTTTGGAACAACAATACATTAAATAATCGTAAATTAATGGTTTCGAAAATTTAAAGGAACGTTGTTGTTTGCGATCAGGACCCAATCACATGGTAGCTCGTTTTAACCGGGATTTAGAACCTCAGCTGATGCAGTTCTCCAAAACGTGATTGCTATTCAACGACAGAAAATAGTTTTTGAAAGTGTGAGACACAGTGGTACTGCAGTAAAAAGTGTGATACTGTCTCACACTTGAGTTTGCAGAGTACGCTCTGATTGGCACCCGCTCCGACGCTAAGAGTCCCACAGGAGGCCTATTCTCAGTTTATGTTACAGAAACCTAAAAAGAGTGGCAAGGCGCACTGAAAACTAAGAAAACATACTTATTGTGCGTTCAAGAAACTTTTACTCGTTTTCAAGACGTTACGTACAAACAAGGACCGCGTTTTTAACTGTGTACTCCCAGCTGCTTCTCTCACGGCTGACTCGAAAAACACATCGAAATCAATGATTTCGCGGAGGGGACAACGTGCAGAGACGAAAGAGCGTACATATTCATTCTTTTCCTTCTTGTTATTTTAAAGAAATGAGAACCCGCAAGTGAGTGGAATGCGTAATTTAGTTTGAAAGGCGGTACTGCGGGGGATGGGGGGGTGAAAGGAGAAAGAAGAGGCAGACAGATAAAAGGAAGGATAGGAACACGAGAGGAGGAGCAGAGGGAGGAGGAGCAGCAGGGAAGACTTCAAAGAATAATAAGGCCATTATTACCATTTCCTCCTTCATGCCCGGGGAATAAGTTGCAAAAGCAATTTTGTAAACTTTTGAGATGTGACTTCAAAGTTGGCTTATGTAATCAGAAACACAACGCTCTCGCCAGTCCTTCAAAAGCGGCGCGCTTAATGGAACGGGCTGTCCTGTCCGCAGAGCCTGGCTGGGCCTGGCTGCGGTTAGTGTGACAGCCGCCCGTCACGGGGCGGTGGCGTGACAGTGTCACAGTGACGGCGCGGGGTCGGAGGTGTCGCCGCGCGGACTGCGAGTGTTGTGACGAAGGTGATCCCCCCCCCCCCCCGCCCCGCCGTACCTCAGATTATTACATTGATCAATACACTATACCCGCGTACGGAATACTGTTCCTTAATTCACCAATACGCGCTTCGTTTTCGTGCGGTGTTAAATTTTCCTCCTCAAGTCCTAGTAAAAATAAAAATAATATTCATACAATTTACAAAAAAATGACGCAATGCTGGTGTCGTAGACAATGTCGAAGAGCTCCAAAACACATACACACTAACTGGCAATGGACTTTTTCATACATATGAAATGTAACTATATGAACATGCAGATTTATTTAAAAAATTCTGCTGAATAATGTAAAATATTGTTCATAAATACGTTTAATTTTGTGAATTTTTTCGGCATGTAATAATTTATGCAGATCTATGTACAATATTCTACGTAATGCGGCAAAATTTTGTTCATAAATCTGCACATTTATGTAGTTACATTTCACAGGTACGAATAAGTACATAGCCAGTTAGAGTGTATTGTGTACAGGCGGCACTTTTCGCGCCACCGGACGACCTGTCCTGTCACTGTCAGCGAGTCAGTACGGGTCTGTGTTTCCTGGCAGGCGGTTCAGTCCTCGACAGTTCAACACGTAGTTTGCTGTTGTCGCCAGCTCCCATAGCCGTGTCGCTATGTTCCAGGGAAAGCAGATGACGTTGTGTTTTGTTTGTTTGTTTAGGTGCGGTCAATATCCACGCAGTGTGCATACACGTGTAACCGTGGCAGCTGTGTACACCGGTATGAGGCGATGCTGTCCCCGCACAGTGAGTTAAAAGGAGAGATTCTCTCCACGACAACAAAAAAGAGAAAAAGGAAAAAAACACAGCAACGCAATTATAAAAGGGGTACGAGATTACGAGATGCTATGAACCGTATTTTCTTACTGCACCTGCACCCACCGTGAAGAACAGTCTTCTTCATTTTTGCAAGGTCGAAAATCACTTTCAGAAGTTTAAGGTCGTGAAGACTTAAATGAAAGACACCGTCTTTGAAGTCCGTGAACGCATTACCGACCCAGAAATTCAATGAAATTTCAGGCCCAACACCGTTAGATCCCTGCATGCGAACAAACGTTGCGAAGAAATAGCAAGCTTCGCGCATTACGAAAAAAAAAAGTTTGCATCACAAACAAAACAGTTCTCAAACGCCCCCCAATTTACAGAATTTTTCCTCCTCACAAACGAAAAAGTCTGCAAGTCGCGAAGAACAAACTTATCACTTGCGAAGCAGTCAAATACTTCTTTGCAGCTTAGAGACAACTTATTTTCGTCAAACAAAACTTTTTCTTAGGAAGGCCCCACCCAACAAGCGTGACGGTGTTTTGTTGCTGGGTATCGGGGCCGGGCCACACAGGCCTGCACTGGCCAGCTGGAGGCTCAGGGCCCAGCCACGTGACACGTGACCTGCCCCGCTCTGCGGGTGACAATGATGAGTCGTCTGGACCGCAAACACGGACCCGCCATCCGTCGCCCCATTTGACAGGTCTGTGGCACGCCGCCGACGGGGCGCCAACAACAACAACAACGTGCTCCGCTTTTTCTTCGCACGAGAGCGCACATTCCGAAAGTGAACGTGAGCTATGTGAGGGGCTGATCGTGAACGCTAAGATTTCGGAGGTAACTGAAAACCGCACTACAAATAAGGGCTTAGCTCCGCATACATTTAAGAGCGAAAGGATGAACTAATTTCGTACGAGAGGATAGCCACCAGCAGCCAGTCTAGCGACAGAAGCTAAGAATCCGCTACCAGAAATATTCCGTTCTCTCAAGAAACCAACTTGCAGCGTTTATTGTTTGTAATCGCTCTTTATTTCTCCTATAAAATCCAACATATTAGCTCCTGAAGTGAGTTACCAGTTTTCTGTGGCTAACTTTTGGTTCGGAAGGCTAAATTTAAATTTTCGTCTATCCACCAATCATATTGCTGGTGAAAAAAAAATTACACTGGAGAAACTAATGTGACGATATGCGTAGCACGTCAATTTGTGGGACCAGTTCCGGTCACACCACGTTATGCCAACTAACGTCACAGCAGGTGACGCGACACCGCAGCCCCACCCAAGGTATCAAGCATCGCACACTGAAGGGCGGGGCGGGGACAAGGTGGGGCGGGGTGGAGTAAAGCAGGGCGGGGCGCGGCAGGGCGCTCTCAGCGAGCTGCGCTCCGCGGCTGAGTCTGTCTGAGCGAGCTACCCGTCTGCGCGGACGGTCGGGCAGCAGGCGGCTGAGCAGCCGCCCCAGCACCGCTCAGCCGCTCAGCCCCCGACAAGCGCAAAACTTTAGCACATCACTTGTGGGACCGGGCCGGGCCGGGCCGGGCGGGCCGGGTGGGGCCTCGCCGTCCTGTCGCAAGTTGTCTCTAGCGCGCGCCACCGTCCTCTCCCTTTACTTTATTCGCAGACATAATTAGAGCGGCAAACTTTTCCCTGGCGGAGACACTGGTTCCGCTAGTTCCACTTCCGGTCCAGGCCGCGCGGCGCGGGAGAAAGGGAGGATGGCGCGGTAGTAGAGCAGGTGTCAGAGAGATTTTTTTAAAATTTTATTTTAGCAAAGAGTAATGAGACTAGGTTGTCTTGTAATGATACATCACTAGTTGAATATGTATCACTTCGGCACTGAAAACTCTGTGGTGACCATTGCACGCTTTCCGATGCTCCCGCTAGTTTGTGCGTTTCTCAGTGGGAAGAATGCACACTCAAATAAGCGTGAGCAACTGTAATGCAAAGTGCATCTTTAGATGCGATACGACAAAAAGTTTTGATTTTGTCTTCTCAGAATTCGCCAGCACACGCCCGCATAGTGTTGTGGCGCGCCCGAGCTCTGATGCTATTGCTGGCCGACACAGGCTGAAAGGTGGATACGTTCGGGGCCGCACGGGCAGGCGAGGTGCCGGTCGGCACAGCGCGTTGGGCCACTCCAGCGTCGGGCGGGCACACTACTTTGCTAATCGTTTTGCCCGCGTAAAATATTTCAGCTTATTTTGCTCGCATACTCGTCGTTTTCTTGGATTCAGAAAACGACTAGCATAGTACGAAAATACGACGAAATACCCAGGTTCTTCGACGTATCCCGCTCGTTTGACGTAGAACCGCGGTCGTACCGGGGTCGTTTTTCTGGTAAAAATCACGACGAGAGGACGACGAGAAAACGGCGACCCGCTCAGCGCAGGTGCCGCCTTATTCTCGTTGTTTTTCGGTCGCATTCTGGTAGCAGCAGAAAGAGGAAGAGGCAAAACGGTCGGCCGCCGGGAGGCGGGCTCGAACCAGAGACCGAGTAGTCGCCAGGTTGGGACGGTATCCACCTGGCCAGGGTGAATGCTCGACATCAGCGCGGCCGGAACCCCATCCAATGCTGACCCGCGCTCCTCTCGACTCAGCCCACTCTGAGCGTTGTAGAACTAGACTGCGTGGAGACTGCGTTATGAGCAGGACAGATGTGTCGAAACCCTGCTGAGAAATCAGTGCTTGAAAGCACGCAGTCCAGTTCTACAACGCTCAGAGTGGACTGAGTCGAGAGGAGTGCGGGTCAGCATTGGATGGGGTTCCGGCCGCGCTGATGTCGAGCATCCACCCTGGCCAGGTGGATACCGTCCCAACCTGGCGACTACTCGGTCACTGGTTCGAGCCCGCCTCCCGGCGGCCGACCGTTTTGCCTCTTCCTCTTTCTGCTGCTACCAGAATGCGACCGAAAAACGACGAGAATAAGGCGGCACCTGCGCTGAGCGGGTCGCCGTTTTCTCGTCGTCCTCTCGTCGTGATTTTTACCAGAAAAACGACCCCGGTACGACCGCGGTTCTACGTCAAACGAGCGGGATACGTCGAAGAACCTGGGTATTTCGTCGTATTTTCGTACTATGCTAGTCGTTTTCTGACTCCAAGAAAACGACGAGTATGCGAGCAAAACAAGCTGAAGTATTTTACGCGGGTGTGGCCCGCTCGGGCTCGGAGCTCGACCGGAGCTGCTCGACCCTTGCAACACGTGTCTTTCGTTTTTCGTGGCCGCAAAGAGTCGAGCTTGTCCCTCGAACTCTCGACTCTTGTCGGATGGATATGAATACTGTGTGGGGAAAGGAGGAAGGAGGAAGTTCACCATAAGATGCGGTGTGTGTGTGTGTGTGTGTGTGTGTGTGTGTGTGTGTTTTCGTGAGTGCAGCAGACTCCCTAATGGACAAGCTTGATCCTCTCTCAAAACAGCCAACAGGAAAAAGGGAAGCCAAGGTAAAGGTTTGGAGCGGAGGAGGTAAAGGGGTTAGGGGGAAGAGGAGGGAATCGAGCACGGATTTGAACGTCGTCGGGATTAGCGCTGGGAGGCGGGGAGGGGAGCGGCGCGGGGGTTAGGTCCCTGCGTTATACAGAGGTGAGGCTGACTTTAATTATTGGGATACACTGGCTGCCTCCACGGCTGGGACGTGCGTGGCGAGGCAAGAAGGCACAGTGGGGGGAGGGGGGGGGGAGAGGGAGGGGCTGCACGGCTGCAGGTTAGGAAGAGAGTAGGGGAGAATTAGGAGGATGTAGCTAGAGGCGGAGAGGGGTGGGGGAATCACAGCACGGCACCCGCGCGCACCACTATTCCAACCTCCTACCCCTCCCCCCAGCTACCCCCAGCCCCACCCCCCACCCCGCGCACACCCCACTAACCCCACGCCCAGCCACGTTATGCACCCGGTGTACTTGCAAAGAAATTGATTAAATTTGCATTTGATTACGGAAGGAAGCGGTGGGGGGGGGGGGATGAGGGTATACTGTGTGGGAGCACGACAGGAGAACCAGCAGACAGCTAGTGGTTAAGGGCAGCGAGGGTGCGGCCGCAGCGACCGGCAACCGCAGGCGGGGCGAGGCGGGGCGAGGCGGGGCGGGGCGGGGCGGGGCGGGGCGGGGCGGGGCGAGGCGTGCGCAACCCATCTGCACTCTGTTTCATTTTCTGAAAGCCGCGCTTGAGCTGCGCGCGGTAAAACCGGAAAAAGCACATAATCATGCGGTGCTGAGTTTTATCACTTGATTAAGAAGCGCGTATGAGAGCACCGCTTCACGCAGCACTTGTGTTCCGTTTCTCAAACAGCACTTCATCAGGACTCAAAGTGCACTTGATCCGTAGTCAAACAGCACTTGATCAAAATTAAAACACAACTTATTAAGTGACTGATTATCACTTATTATCGGTACTCAGTGCTATAGCAGCACTTTATCAGTGGTCAAATATAACTTTAACCGAGAAGGCCACAACTCCGATATTTGACCGAGGGGTCCACGGGGGTCCACCACTTTGGTAATCTTGAGTACACTTTGTCCGAAATTACTGGTAATCACATCCCCCAAAAAATCCTCTATACGCAGTTTTTCATGCTGTTTAGGGCTTTTCCTAATTAAAATGTGCAAAAAATTAAACACATTTCTAAGTTTTTTTTCGAAAATGGCATCCGAAAACTGTTGGTAATCACTGGTAATCGGTAATCGTGTGTACGCTTCTTGAACCAGGTGATGGACACTCGTATTTGACATACTCGGGATGACACGATTACAGGGAGATTACAAATAAGTTCTGTCGGATTCGGTCGGGTAATAAGGGAATTTAATGCATTTTCTACGACTAAAACTGCATTTTTAATAAATTTAATGTTTGTTTTTTTCCTTTAATAATTTTTCAGGGTTGACATAGGAATCGCAGATTTATCTGTTCATAGAATTACGGGCGTGTCGACGGTGGGCCCCCCTCACTGCGAAAAATAGTTGTGCGTTGACGGGAAAATTTCCCACGAGGTGGATTAGTAAAATTACAATTACAGATCACAAAAGTACAATCACTACGCATCGACTTCAAATTCAATTACGAGCCAAAAAAAAAGGGTTTCCGTAAACTTAAAACATATTTCGTAAATCGTAATTTACAAAATAAATCGTAAATCTACAAATATGAGATTTTTCACAGTGCTCGACCACATCAACATTGTACTCAGAGAGGGCTTTGGTTGGTGCAACTGCTAAAGGCACGCTCAATCAGCGGTTATTGAGCGCGCTTGAACCTGCTCACTTCAAGGGGGGGCTGAGCCAAACTGCTGCTGCCCCTTATAAGCCTCCGGTGCGGGGCGCGCGGCGGGCGGGGCAGAGAACACCCAGCTGCAGCCAGAGGCTCGTGTACTTGTGCGCGGGCAGCTTGCCTGCCCTGCCTCCCTCCCCTCTCCCTCTCGGTTCGTTAGGCGGCCCCGGGCAGCGCAGCAACAGCTCGACCACCATGCGCGCGACGAGGCCGGGCGGGGCCCGACGCAAAAAGATTTGTTCGCTTTTAGTACGCTTTCAGTTCGCTATCGATTCGCGGAGGTTCGCGCCGGGTACGCCAATGGGTCGCTGAGGTTCGCCAGGCTTCCGGGCGAGCGCCACGAAGGTTCGCCGGAGGTTCGCCAGAGGTCCCCCTCTGGGCGAACTGAGTACGCCATCGAGTCGCTTTGGTAGCGAACACAGCGACTTGAGTTCCCCATCGAGTCGCTCTGGTGGCGAACACAGCGACTTGAGTTCGCCATCGAGTCGCCCTGGGAGCGAACACAGCGACCTGAGTTCGCCATCGAGTCGCTCTGGGAGCGAACACAGCGACTTGAGTTCGCCATCGAGTCGCTCTGGGAGCGAACACAGCGACTTGAGTACGCCATCGGTTCGCGAGGGGAGGGGGAGGCGTGCGCTGCACAGGCCACGGGGATTAACCCAGCGGCGGTGTCATCGGCTACCTGCTCTGGCCCGGGGCCCCGGGCCATCCCATCTCCCGTCCCCGTCTCCTACTCCTCAGTCCGACGCCAGCTGTCGTTGTGTGAGGATGTGTCGCTTACGCTGAGCGCGTGCGCGTGATGGCTTTCAAGCTCACATGCACTGGTTGTACCGGGTATTTCTTTGAGTACGTAATAGAGTTGCGGGATTACATACTCGCAAGCGCTGCTGGGGCCATGGTGCCTTAGAGTCCTTAGAGTCCTCTAGGACTCTATGGTGTCTTACGGGTGAATTGGGTAGGCAAACCCACAACACTCTTACGCATTCAAAGAAACACCCGGTACTTGTTGTGTTTCTGATTTTTTTCAGTAAGTGACTCGTGCGGACCGTATGGAGAAATGCATAGTTGTGTATGGCAGGACAAGTTAGCGCAGTTTGGGTAGCAGCAGTCACCACGGAGCACGCGGAAAGTGCAGGCTTCTCGCGCACGGCATCAGGCGGGCGGAGGGACTTCTTGTGCACGGCAGCGGGTTCGAGCTGGCGCAGAGCACTCCATGGCGTTCTCCAGGAAGGGCAGGCCTCATTTCGGGGAAACCCGATCGTGAAAAGCCCGGCATTGGCCCGTATAGTGCTTTCGGCCACATCCAGACAAGAGGTTGGCGTTTTTTTTAAAAAAAAAATATTACGCGTGCATCTCAGGGCTGGCCGTTGGGCGAGAGCCCGTGAAGAGCTCGGCTGACCGGACTTTGAGGCTGCACATTTTTAAACGGGCCTTTCTCTCTCCTCCCCTTTCCACGCCGCACCCCCCCCCCTCTACCCGCAACCCCTCCCGTACCCAAATGCGCACTAAAAGCGAACATTTAGCGAACTAATAGCGAACTGAAAGCGTACCGCAAGCGAACTAATGGCGAACTGAAAGCGTACCGCAGGCGAACTAATAGCGAACTGAAAGCGTACCGCAAGCGAACTAATGGCGAACTGAAAGCGTACCGCAGGCGAACTAGTGACGACTCAAGTTCGTTAGTAGAGGCGAACTTATGACGAACTCAAAGCGAACAATGTTCACAAAACGTCACATTCGCGCACTTTGACGGACCGAAAGCGAACTGGGCAGCGAACCTTCCGCGAACAACTGGCGAATCTTTAAAAGGTTAGCGGGCTGTACGCCTGGGGTACGCCACGACGAACTAAAAGCGACCTAAAAGCTAACAAATCTTTTTGCGTCGGGGGTGAGGGAGGCGAGCAGGGCATCTATTAAAATGTGCATCTGCTTTCTGGAGCGCAGCGGCAGGTGCGAGCAGCAGGAAGAGGCCCAGGAGAGCAAATACACTGCTACAAACATACACAATGCACCACGACGTGTTCTATAACTAGGGAAAACGATCGACCATTTAAAAAAAAAAAAATTGTTTAGGGAACGGTGTTGCCTTTTAAAATCGTTTAGGAGCGTGTGCCAATTGTTTTATATATGGCCCATTAAGAGAGAAAAAAAAAATCCCCGAGGGACTTTGATAATATTACCTGTAGTCATAGAGTTAGTAAAGACACCATTTAAGTTTCAGTGAAATTTTAACTTCAGATTTTCTTTATTTTTTGGCTGTTTTTCTTCGTAAAGGTTAAACTATCACATGAAAATTATTGTCAACCTTAAAAGTAATTTTAGTTCATAACAATTTTTTTTTAAATGGATATATTGAACTTTGGCCAATTGTAAAATTCTAAGTAAGAAGTCTTCTTTTGAGATTTTGTTTTGGTGTGTGTAAAATTTTTTTGTTCTAATCTCTCCGGCGCTCGAGGCTCGAGTCTGGCCCGGCGTGGGCAGGGGCGCACGCCCAGCGCCTTGCTGAACTTGCGGAAGCGCCGAGCCGCACCGCCCTCCAGAACAACAGCAGGAAGGCGGCGCCTTCTCACGAAGTGCCGCCACGCCGTTCTGTTCTCTGTGTATTTTAGAAGTTTAACGCCTAATCAAAGTGGCGAGAGAGAGAGAGAGAGAGAGAGAGAGAGAGAGAGAGAGAGAGAGAGAGAGAGAGAGAGAGAGAGAGAGAGAGAGAGAGAGAGAGGAGAGAGCACTCGTGGCAAAGTGAGCGGGCGTGCGGCTCAGCCGCCTGATTCGGAAGTTTGCTGTCGCGCATCCGTCCTTGTCACACTCATGGGGCCCTGTCATCCCCAACATAGGGCACCGCGATAAGTATGACGAGGACGGACGTACGAGGTGAGAGTGATCTTCGGAATCAGACGGCAGAGACAGAGAGGCGACCCCCCCACGCCCCACCCCACCCCGACCCGGTACCACACAGCACCGCTCGCCATACAATATATACGCGCCGTTAATCTCACAGTAAAAAAAAAAGTTTCTTGAATTTCAAGTCCTGGTCTAGTCTAGCAGATGATACGAATGTATCAGCCTGCTTGTACTGTCATACAGCGAGCAGCCTGCAGAGAGCAGCGCATCCAGCAGAGAGCAACCGGCAGAGCGAGCAGCTAGTGTGGGGGCGGGAAAAATCGCGCGGCGGCGCGGCGCGCGCTCGCCCCGACCACCCCGACTCGACTTCTCCACGCCACACTTCTCGGGCCACTGGGCGGCCGGGCCGCCGGGCTGGGGGCGCCATACTTCAGTGGGTCTTGTCCTTGGCGGCGAGGCGTGTCGGCGAGGAGCCGCGGGTCGCGCACGCGGCGCGCACGAGCAGCCGCAACGCGAGGCCCAGGGCGGCCAGGGCGACCAGGATGGCGGCCAGGATGTCCAGCATCCAGATCTGGTACCAGCACAGGCGCAGCGCGGGCGAGCGCAGGTGCGGGGCGCCGGCCGTGCGCGCCGCCATCTCCACGTACCAGGCCGCGCGCTCCACGGGCGTCTCCTTCTGGTCGCGCAGCGCGCGCCGCACCCGCTGCATGTTCTCCCGGTACCTGCACACGCGCAGAGCAGACCCCGTCACGAACGGGCTACCTCCGAGGGGGACACAACTCTGAATTTTGGTGCACAATTTTTTTGAAATTTGGTGATTTTCTTTTGAATGTATCTGAATTTTTGCTTGTATTTTACCATTTTCTTTTGAATTATTTCGAATTTTTCTGAATTTGTCTATGTTTTTTTTTTCGGTATTTTTCTGTATTACGAGGTGTACAAAAGTTTCAGAGTTGTTTCCCTTCAGCTACTCCCGGTCAACTCATGACTCCCCAAAGGAAGACGAGCGCCGTAAAGCGCCTTAGTCGCGCATTTTGATTCGTTTGGTTCTTCTTAAAGCGCAACTGAAGCGCCTAATGGGCACTAGTGTTGTTCTACTGGGGCTCTTTGAGCGAACCGGAAGTGGCCCGTTCGAGACTATCGCCGGGAACTCCTCGATGACCCTCCTGAAACTATGTAGGATCCTGATATTGAACAGTCATGAGCCGACACGGAAGCCCGTTTGATCGCGGTGAGCTCCCTAATGAATGGCAATGACCCTCCTGGGTGGACGTGGATGGGAGCCTATCCTATGTTGAGACTGTTAGACATGGGACTGGACTTTGGAGTGCACACCCATTGACATGAGATTATCCCTCTGGCCAGGCTCAAGACCAGTTTCATGTCTCTCAGTCTCAAAACCCAGCACGATAGGCTTATGTCCACCCAGCCCTGGGGGGAAAGCGACAGCGCGACCTGCGCGTTGTACTACCTGGGGTTGTTGATGACGTCGTCGAGGGCCTCGTAGAAGCTCTCCTCGGTGATGTTATGGTAGGACAGCGAGCGTCCCACCCCTATCCTCTCCGTCTTCTTCGCGTAGTGCATCTGGTCTAAGTAGAAGGGAATCCCGAGGATGGGGACGCCGTGGTAGCCGGCCTCCTGGGTGCTCAGCCCGCCGTTGTGGCTGACGAAGCAGCGAATGTTTGGCTGGCCTGAAAGAGATGCGGGCGAAGCGTGTTACAGGTTAGGGCCGAGGAAATTCATTAGGGAGCTCCCCGCGATAGTCTCGAACGGGCAACCTCCGAGTCGACTCTTAACGGTTCGAGTTCGAGCCACGTGAGTTGGCAGGCGTAAACCCCGACCGCTTCACACAGCTGTGTGTTGGGCGCTTTTTGGCGACTTTTCTGGCAACGCTGCTGCCCCGAGGGGGAAAGAACTCTAAATTTTGGTGTACAAGTTTTGTGATTTTTTAAGAGTTTTCGGGAGTTTTTGTTGATTTTTTGCTTGAATTTTACGTAATTTTTTTGGAGAACTTAAATGATTAAAAAAAAAGTCCTGGACTTTTCCGAGTTTTCTGAGTTTCTCTGAATCTTTTCTGAATTACGAGGTGGACAAAACTTTCAGAGTTGTTCCCCCTCGTGCTGCTCACAGCGCCGGTCGCAGCGTGCGCACCGCTCTCGTACCGAGGATGTCGTTCTGCGGCGCCCACTTGACGACGCGCACGTTGGCCGGCAGCTTGTCCAGGATGTCGTCCTCCTCGTACTTCCACAGCACGCGCTGCTTGATGCGGCCGAACGCGCGCAAAATGGCGTCGCGCTTGCCCTTGTTGATGCTGGACGACCTGTACAGCAGTTAAACGTGTAGGATGATAAAATAATACCATTGCACACGCGGCGGCGGGGCGAGTGCTTATTTGAATTCGGAAAAGATATCTGCTCATTACCTGACGTTCGTGCCGAAGGACATGAACACGAAGCCGTGCGGGGCCGCCTTCTCGTTGACCCAGTCCAGGATGTCGGCGGGCAGGGGTCTGGCGGGCTGGGCCTGCATGCCGCCGACCTCGACGATGCTGGGCACCAGGGGCATGGGCCCGTGCAGCGCGGGGTTGGTGTTGACCAGCGAGATGGCGACGTCCTTCTCCAGCTCCTCGAGCGGCGGCGAGCCAGGGAATTGCTGCGGACGGCGGGATGAGAGGCGTTAGCGGCGAGCCGAGGGGGAAAACAACTCTGAATTTCGGTGTACTGTTGTAATTTTTCCCTACATTAATTTAAATTTTCCCGAAATCTCTAAATTTTCCTACATTTTTCTGAATTTCTCTGAATTTTTCGAGGGGTCCTTCACTTTCAATTCAAGCGCGTACTCCGATTTTTCTAATATTTATCGTTTTTCGTAATTTTTCTTGATTTTTACTGACTTTTTCTGATTTTTCCTCGATTTTACTGATTTTGTTTTAGGGTGTACTTTGATTGTTATTCAGAGTTTTTCAGCGATGGGTCGGGCAGAGCAGCTCCCGTACCTCAGCGAGTAACCGGTTGACCCAGTCCGATTTTTCTAATATTTATTGTTTTTCGTAATTTTTCTTGAATTTTACTGACTTTTTCTGATTTTTCAAAAGTCTTTCTGATTTTTCCTTGATTTTTACGGATTTTGTTTTAGGGTGTACACTGATTTTTTTCAGAGTTTTTCAGCGATGGGTCGGGCAGAGCAGCTCTCGTACCTCAGCGAGTAACCGGTTGACCCAGGGCCGGTAGGACCAGTCGATGCGCGCCCTGTAGGCCAGCCAGCTGACCAGGCTCTCGGCGCGCTCGTAGAGGGTGAGCGGCTCCCCGCCGTGCGCGCCGACGCCGCCGTAGGGCAACAGCGACGGGAAGTAGGGGCTGCCCATGAGCCTCAGCACTTCCTCCGGCATGTTGAAGGCCGTCAAGGCGACCATGGGCTTGCGCCCGATCTCGTGGTTGATCTGCAATCAGTTCGCTTTGTGAAGGCCCCATCCTGCTGCCAGGTTGTCCGCAAACATCTTCATCGCGGGCGGGAGGGACCACGCCGTCTCACCCCGATAAATGTCTCCTGAAACGGGTAGTCCAAGACGAACACGTCGAACTTTGGTTTCTTCTGCCGGATATGTTTCATTAGGTCGCTAAATGCTTTCGACCGTAAATTAGCTTGCGTGGTTTTTTCGCTAAAGTCGTACAAAAAAGAGATTTCATCAAAAAGACTATACGATGGAGTCTCCTCTACATTCATATCCTGTAACAGAAGATAGTCGCTTAGGTCAGGCTGTTCATAATCACGCATACGGATATCTGCAGACTGGTGTACCGGGTGGAACACCTTTGTGGAAATGTTGCCAACATGAAGCCATGTTGACGTTCACCGTCAAAATATACTGCTTCCTGGCCGGTGGCATCATTTCAGGCCTCATTGATGTCATTTTAGCGTCAAAATGGGCATCAATGACGTTGTTTTGACGATGGTGTTCCACCCGGGTATCTCACTCACCAGCTCTTCAAAGAAATTCTTGTCCTCGATGACGAAGCTGGTCCGGTTGGGGTGCGGGGAGGCGGGCGGCCGGACGACCAGCTCGGTCACGTGATGCCCGCGCCTCAGCAGCTCTTTGGCGAGCGAGCTCACGAAGATGTAGTGGCTGGGCGAGAACATGGTGCTGGCGAGCATGACGTTGAGGGGCGGTGCTGCGCCTCCGCACGGCGCCAGGGCGGCCTGCAGGGTCATTCCGAACACCACTTAGTAGTGACCTCTCTCTTGCTCCCGATGTGCACGCCCCATGAGCGCGACAAGGACAGCGAGACTCACCAGGCCGACGATCATCGCGACGAGCAACATGCTGCTGCCGGGGAGAGCTGGGCTTCAATGGTCGCGACGCGCCGAGCGGGTCGGGCTGTGATACCTCCGCCGGTGAGATCGGCGATATTTAAATGCAAGACGTTTGTGATATTGAGAATAGGGATAATGTGTCAGGGAATAAGCATTGAAAAAGCTTCGTGGGACGGGGTCGAATGATGGCCTCGTGTGCATTGGTTTCGAGAAATATCGATGTCGATGCCGAGATTAAGCGGCACTCAGCCAAAAACTCTTCCCCGGAAAAAAGGGCGCGCTCGCTGCGCCGGTCTCTACCCCACTCCTTATCTCAAGTGGATCGTCACACTAGCTCGTCGCTTAGAATACTTTCCGCGTGTTGCTGTTCGTCGGTCCATCGTCCGTCTGACCTCTTTCGCCGAATACTAGGTATTAGAAACATTACATGAGAAACCAAATCCTATTCGCAGCAAATCGAACCGCGCCATAGCAGACTAACTAAATGTAGCTGGGGTCAACAGTAAAGTGTTTCCAATCGGTCGGACACTGAAAACGCCGTAATGACGCGTGTCTATCACAAAATTATCCGAGCAAGCTCTTGAAATTCATTTTCGATGAAACCTTCAGTTTCCCGTGAAATTTCTGATCGAAAGAGCACACATGTGATAGGTTTCTGGCGCATAGTGTGGTAGAACGTACCAGTCAAGCACTACTTATAACATTCTTAATTTGAGCTCGGAACCATCTGACAGATATGCTCGTTCGATCGGAAATTTCACAATTACCGCTTCGCACCAGCCGCCAAGATGAGACTTTACTGTACGTCTTCCTGGTAATAAGGGCATTTCGCTAGGAGCAGCAGCAGGTCTCCAAACCACCCATCATATGCTATATTCAATTAAGAGAAGAGTTCGTTTCCACGCCTGCGCTGGTGTGGATCTTACGCCTGCCGAGGCGTGGAAGCAAGCGTCCACGCCCTCAGAGGTGTGGAGCCACGCCTCGGCAGGCGTAGAATCCACTCCAGCACAGGCGTGGAAACGAACTCTTCTCTTAATTGAATATAGCAATATACCTTATCTCAAGAATACTATAAGTGTAGCCGCATACAGAAGAAGTCCGTCGTGTCTTTCATCTGCCGTTTCCAGTGATTGCTTTTATCTCTCAGGCATTAGAAAATTTGTTGGAACGAAGAAATGAATAACAAGACTCTTCAATGCACTGGCATAATGTCAGAATGATGTTCTGAAGATGTCTAACGGACGCGGTCGGACACAGCGGACAGCGCGGGAGGGGGTGGGGGTGGGAGGCAACTGGAATTATTGTACACCTCGCAATTAATTCAGAAAAAATTAGCGAAATTTTAAAATTTCAGAAAAATTTATAAAAATTCAGAAAAATTCAGAAAAAAATAGAAAAACCAGGAAGATTTACAATAATTTACTACAACTTACAGAATTCTAGGACAAACTCAACCAGAAATTCACTTTAATTTCACAAACTGTGAACTCCAAAATTCAGAATTGTTTCCCCCGAGGAGGAACTACCTTAATATCTTTACTTCAGGCCACACTGTAAAATCTATAAGGTACGTGTATCCCGTACCTTATAAGATTGTCCCCATTTTATTTACCTTAACCGGATTCCGCTTAAGGTACAAATCGGTTTGTACCCTTTAGGGTACAAATGTGTACCGCAGCGCGTGTGCTGCTGACGGCCGACCCCCCTTCGGCTCGTCTGTACCAGCTTGCACCTTTCTGTGCGCGGCGGATGGCCTATCCAGCACGGCTCCCCTGTTCCATAACGTGTACCCACTCAGCACGGCTCCCCTGTTCCATAACGTGTACCTCACTCGCGCGGCTGCAGCGGTGCGCGGCGGGTGGCCTACCCAGCACGGCTCCGCTGTACCACTACGAGTACCTCCGCTGTGCTGCGGGCGGCCCACCCAGCACGGCTCCCCTGTTCCATAACGTGTACTTCACTCGCGCGGCTGCACCTGCAGCGGTGCGCGGCGGGCTGCCTACCGACCTCGGCTCCTTTGTACCACGTCAAGTACCTCTAGCGTACGGCGGGCGGCCTACTCAGCACGGCTCCCCTGAACCATATCGTGTACTTCTTACGCGCAGCGGTGCGCGGCGGGCTGCCTACCCAGCACGGCACCTTTGTATTTTACTGAGCGATCATCCCGCACATGGGACCCCCATTTTTTTTGTTTTGTTTAGAACATTTGTTAGGACTTATTGGGAGTGACTTACCAGGCCGAGAGATTTCCACAGCAATATTTTTTTTATCGCGGGAAGTAACCGCAAGTAACCGCATCGCTGAAATACAAAGAAGTGCAAATCAGTACAAATCTCATTTTTGATACTATCTTTTTAGGCCCCCGTTAGGGGAGCCTATTGCATTCGCCAGAAAGTTTTTTATTTATATTTATTTATTCTTGACGATGGCCCCTTATGGCCGTGGCCAATCGTGTCGAGCCGATTCGTGCAAAATTACAACGAAAAATACCACGAAAAATGAGAAAATTTTTGAGATGGGTCAGCTGTTAAGCTGTCTATACGTTTTTGCAAAATGAATTTGCATCATGTGTTTCTATGACAATGACAAGCCGCGAGCCGGCAGGCCGAGTCGGGCCGCCGGGGCGGTAACAATCACCACCTTATATTTCTGCACTCCAAGCCCATGTTTTCTCTGAATGCTTTTATTTATTTTTCTCATCTATACAAGGAAAATATGAATTCCTTTCTTGAAAGTTTGTACAGCGTAATAATGTTCATTAATCCTTTCATTTGATAGTTAGCCCGTCGGGCGCTATTTTGTGTGGCCAAATGCACATTTTAAGGTAAGTGAATGGCAAATGTAAAACTAGCACCCACTTTTGTATGATTGGTGGCTGCATTTAGTGCTCATCCAGGCTGTGTTGTTGACAAGCTGGTCAACATTTTTTGGGAGTTCTGTTTAGCAGATAAAATTCGTGATGTGATTCTCACAAATAGTTCCGACGTAAGTTCTTTCTCATTCTGAGGCTAGTTTCAAAACCAAGGGGGCCGTTTAAGGCGTTAGCGTTAGAATTTTTTTTCTCTCTTTTTGTTTTTGAAACAAGGAAGGGGGATTCATAAAATTAAAAAATCTAAGCCAATGGCTATTTTTTCCCTTGTAGTTTCTCTCCCCACCCCCCGTGACAATGTGCCTGCCTCGACGAGTGAGCGCCATAATATTCAGCGATATCACTATCATAGTAGACTAATCCATTTTCACTCCCGACATTCACTTTTATCTGCGCCGCATTTTACGGGTCGTTGCGGGAGACCGTCTCGGAAAAGACCAACCGCGCGCGCTGCCCCCCTCCCTCTGGCAGGCCACTAGGACCTGTTAGCCAAAGTCGCTGCACGGGACGCGATGGACACCCTGGGCCCGCCCCGCCCCGCCCCACTCCATTTCTGTGTGTTAAGAGCTTATATTGCAGCGAGTGGCGCCATGCCTGCCTGGCCACGCCCCGGCAATCTCTACTCAAGTTTATACCGCAGAGAGGTCCCCGCCCGCTCCCGACACCCCTTCCGTTTGGCGGTCTTTCTTTCGTGACTCTCTCTCTCTCTCTCTCTCTCTCTCTCTCTCTCTCTCTCTCTCTCTCTCTCTCTCTCTCACTCTGTCTATCCTTCACTCTCCTTCTCTCCCTCCCTTCCCCCCCCCCTCTCTCTCTCTCTCTCTCTCTCTCTCTCTCTCTCTCTCTCTCTCTCTCTCTTTCTATCCCTTTCTCTCTCTCTCCCTCCCTCCCTCCCTCCTCCCTCCCTCTCCTTTCGCTTCATTCTCTTCTCACATCTCTCTTCTCTTTCTCGGTGTCCCCATCATTTCTCTTCGTTGTTATTATGATGACGTTCATCAAACGACTGCTGTATAGTGGAACGTCCCAAGTTTGTGAGTTTGTCCAAATAGAAGCTATACACACACGCACGGACGCACGCATGGGGACAATATAGTGCGTTACATGGCCGGAGTTGTCTGGCGTCTGCAACGATGGCGCGCAAGCGCAGGACAAAGAGCAATTGGCACAGTAATATATGAGAAAAAATTAAGTCCGCCTGTTCAATGTCGCGTCATCAAAGTGTCAAAGACGCACATTGGCACAACTCGACTCACTTATTGGCAATGGCACGTTTTGGTGAAGGGTGTGTGAGGCACAATGAGTCACAAGTAAAACTAAGGCGTGACTGTACGCTTGAATAAAACATACAGTTACGCTTGAAGACGTTACGATTGAAATGGAGCGTACGAAAGAAATTCTCTTATACATTTAGATAGGAGGAATAGGAGCAAATAGACTCGTTACGCTTGATTTCAAGCGTAACCTCAGTAACCTTATTGACAACCGGGCATAAGGCTACGCCTTAGTTTTACCAGTGGTCCAACACATCATCGTTTTGTCGGAGAGTCCTGCGTCTCTGCATATGTGAGACACACTTTGCCTCACACCAAAACGTGAAGGACACACTGTTGCATCACACCAAAAGGTGTAAGACCATGCGGCTCTACACCAATAAGTGTGGGACGCCATTTGGTCCTGCGCCTAAAACTGCAGGGCGGTCTCACTCAAAGGTTTCAATAGCAGCCGCGCACTGTAAAAAATAATGACGGTGCGAACTACGGAATTTGCCGTTACTTTCATTGCCGCGGGGATTCCGCAGTAAGGCAACGTATTTGTAAATTTTAAAATCTCGAGAGTCGAGCTGACAAGTACGGAGCCACCGTACACGAAAAACAAGGGTGCGGAAGCACCGTATACTTGCTCGATCCACCATCGGTACTCAGTTTTTAAAATGCCGCATCGACAAGTTCCGTACTACAGTCTGGATTTTTTTTTTACAGTGCGCATGTACAAGTGCGGAGTGCAGACCGCCCGGGCCCGCCCCGCCCCGCCGCTCCACCCATAGCAATCGGGACCCCCAGACCCGCCCGGCCCGGCCGCCCCGCCCAGCCTGTTGGCCACCCTCTGCTCAGACTCATCAGCAAACTTCCATGCCCGGGTGATGAGCCCAACACACCAACACACACACACACACACACACACACACACACACACACACACACACACACACACACACACACACACACAGCCCCTGGGGGGTCCCTTATTGCTGGATTTGTGTCAAACTTTAATTTAAACCATACAGCCCTCGCGCCCGCGCCTGGCCTCTGCGGCGAACACGATAGCACGCCTTGTGTGTGTGTGTGTGTGTGTGTGTGTGTGTGTGTTTGCGAGTGTGTTTGCATGAGAGGGGTTGGAGCGAGAGAGAAAGACATAAAGGGCGAAAACATCTGCATTTGGTCCCCGAGAGTGTGTCTGTGTGTGTCCGTGTGTCTGCGAGTCGCCCCTGACGCCGCACAGTCTGAGAAGCCGCGTGCCTTATCGCTGCTAGCGCACCGCGCCGCCACTGAGTACCAGAGGGAGAGCGAGAGAGAGAGAGAGATGGAGAGTATCCCTAGGGAGCGAACGAGCATAGGGCAGGGTGCGAGAGAGAGAGAGAGAGAGAGAGAGAGAGAGAGAGAGAGAGAGAGAGAGAGAGAGAGAGAGAGAGAGAGAGAGAGAGAGAGAGAGAGAGAGGAGGGGAACAGACGACACCCCCAGGGCACGGGCAGGGCAGGACCAGGGAGGGGCCTAAGTCACTCACTGTGAAAAATAGTCGTAAGGTTACGGGAAAATTTTCCACGAAGTGCAGTTGTAAAATTACAATTGCAAATCGTAAAATTACAAGCACTACATATCGGCTTGAAATTCATTCACGAGCAAAAAAGGTCCGTCGTAAATTTACAACATATTTCGTAAATCACGATTTACAAAATTTATCGTAAATCTACGGAGATATTTTTCACAGTGCTGGGGGTGGGGTACACTCCGCACTGTGCGGGGCGCGGCGGGCGAGTGCCGAGCGCAGAGTTGTTGTTGCCGAATTCAGTTTCAAGATCCTCGCCTCGTCCCCGCCCGGGCGCGGCGCGCCCCCTCTCTCCAACCCCTTCACTCCATCCGGCTTCGGCGTTTTTTTTTTTTTTTTTTTTTTTTTTTTTTATTTTTTTGTATATTTCCGTCCTGGAGAGGCCCCGCCCCGCCCCGCCCCGTAGAGGCTGCTTGTTTGCGCCGTGAGCAAGCTGGGCCTCCACCAGCGCGCGCGGTGCCCGGCGGGTCGTGGCCCGGCGCGTGGTGTACAAAACAGAGCACAGTCAGAAACACTGAGACTTTCACACGTTGAAACTGATGCCTTGGTTTTCCGAAAAGGTCTCAAAAACCGCGGAGGACGGGCTCATTAATTTGTTAAATTTTTGATTTTCAATAAGACCTTCTGGGTAAAACCAAGACGCCAGCTTTACCGAGCTAGATCTTCAACTCAGGTACAGTACAAAAGTATAAAGCAGCAGACACTTTGACACTTAGACACTGAGAAGACTTAAACTCTTCGCGTCCTAAAGAGAAAAGTTGAAGGGCCTGTTTCCAATTTCGCAAAGGAAAAATTATTACAAGAATATCCCCCCCCCCTTCTTCATGTTGTCTGACGAGTCAAGTATTACCGAGTATTACCAGAGAGACCAAAATTTTAATTCAAATTTACAAATTTTCTTCCACACAGATTACAACCAGACTTCAGAATTAAATTCACAAGATTACATAGGTACGCTTCATATTATCAAATTCAATACGTCAGTTCATTTTCTACGCTAAAAGAATCCATATGAAACAAAACAAGAACGTCTTGCAGTGACTGCAGGGATTTCAGAAGGCAACTACGTTGCCTCAAAACTGTTTATATATTTTTGAGGAAATACTTTCCTCACGCTACGCACAGCAGCGTGGCAGTGTGCCTCTGCGAAGTGTTTAGGAGGGTTCATTCTGAAACTGTGAACACCGCGGCGAACGTGGTGGCAGACCATGTCCTGCACTCGCCAAAGTGGGAGGGCGGGAAAATGGGGGCGCGTGAAGCGAGAGAGGGAAAGAGAGAGGGAGGGAGAGGGAGAGAGAGCGAGAGAGAGAGAGAGAGCAGAGAGCAGAGATAAGGCAGACGCCTCGTCCTCCCCATACGTTCCACGGAGGCGGCAGAAGCTACTGACCGCAGAACGACAAAACTTTCTGCGAGGCTCCTAAACGGTTCCCTGCTCACTAATCACGAGGGCACCAGCACCAACGCAACCTCTACACACACCAACACACCCTCCCACAGCAGCGGCGTCAAGGTCAGGAGGTCACTCACTACTATATAGCCGCGAAGGCGTGCCCTCGTGACGGGGTGTTGGAAAAGAGAGTGGGAAGGGAGACGGAGGGTGAGAGAGAGAGAGAGGGGGAGAGGGGGAGTGGGTGAGGGGCAGAGCGGCTCACCCGCATAGCGTCCCCGCAAGAGCAATGCAAATAAATCTAACAGGCCGTAATTCGACTCGGATATAGCAAACGCGCACTGCCGTGGAATCAACAGACCCCCCCCCCTCTCTCTCTCACACAAATACACGCGCAGTCTCTCTCCCCTCTCTGCAAAGCCTAGCGTTGTGAGTGATGGCAGTGATCACACTGTGGTCACACGCTGTGTAACGCGCACTGAGCTAAGGGCCGCGGCTATATGGCGTGGCGCTGCTGAACTGAGGCGCCCCCGTGTATATGCGTCTGACAGGCAATCATGGGGGAGCATGTCGGGAGAGGAAAGTGAAGGAGAGAGACGGAGAGAGCGGAGGGGGGAGGGCGAGAGAGAAGGAAGAAGTGATGTAAGCGGTCGCATGCGACCCGCTGACTTGGTCAGGGAGTGATCCCTTCCTACACTGCGATACTGAAGACTAACTATACGGGTGCTACACTAAAATCCGAGCGCAAACCTTTTTTTTTCTGCGTACTCCTGATTTTCTTTTCAATTTTTCAAGGAAAGTCCTGATTAATATCTGACTAAATTCTAGAAATTTTTTTGTTTTTGAACTTTTACTATTTCCTTTCTGATACACTTTTAAAGGTTTTTTTTCTTTAAAAACAAAATTGTTAAGTACTCTTTGGACTTAAAACAAGCGAGGAGTCAACCGACGCGCAAACTAATTAGGGCAGGAGGTCAGCTCGGGAGGTCCTAAGAATCTGTCAAGGCGGAGTCCTTTTAAATTGTGTCGGTCCTCGCTGATCTTATTTTGCGAAAAAAGGCAGAGAAACACAATAGAGATATCTCGCTTATTCCCCCTTGTTTGCATTATGAATACATTTCGCACACTACATAATTGCACCGCTGGGCCCGGCGGCGCGGTTTACGTGGTCCCCCATACTCTTCGCCAGCACTCGGCACTGCCACGCCCCGCCCCGCCCCACCCAACCCCGACCCACCCTACTCCGTTTGTTCTCCCTGTGTAGCTCACGCACGGACACAAAGGCTCGAACAGGGATTATTGAATAATGTACGAGGCGGTTAAAAGAAAACACGGCCAAAGAGGCTGAGCGCGGAGCGCCACCCCTCCCCTACGTCCTCTCCCCCCCCCCTCCCCCCAGCTGCTTATGCCAAGGTTAAACACACTGGCGCGTGCTCTACAATAAGCGATTTTACAAATAATAACAATAATAATAAAAATGATGATAATAAAAAAAAAAATATACGAGAGGGTCCGGAAGCATTGGAGAGTGATCGCCGGCGGCCGAGGGAGGGATCACTCATAAAAAATGTGCAGTGATTTTTTTTTTTTCAAATTCCTCCATTTGACTTTTGCGGTTTTAAGTTAAAATTTTTTTTTTTGATTTCAAAAGGACAATTTCTTCCGCTTTATAAAAAAAAAATCATCATCTCTCCCTGTATTTTAAGTTTTTTGTTCATTTGTTCTCAATTTCTCTCGATTTTTCGTTTTTTTTTTTTCCTGTATCCTCTTTTGATTTAACTGCTGCACCCAGGTTTTTTTACTGACTCCCCCCCCTCCCCCCTGGAGGCCACGAGTCTCCCCCGGTCGCTTCCTGTCACGTGTTTGGTCGCGCGCGTTTCGCGAATTGGCAGCGGAAAAATGATGTGCTCTGCTGCTGGGCGGCTGGCGGCGGCTGCGCGGAGCGGGACGGGATCAGGAGAACGGCGTGGGCGCCACCGGGTTCGGAGCTGCCGTCTCATTCCGAAGATAGCTCTCGCGCCTTCGTCCTTGTCGCACTCAGGGGGCCCTGCCGCCCCCAACCTGGGGCAGAGCCACAGGTGAGACAAGGACGGAGGTAGGAGAGCGATCTTCTGAATCAGACGGCTGATCGGAACGGCAGCGTCGGAGCGCAAATCCGTTTCCTCTCTGGGGCGAGGCGGGGCGGGGCGGGGCGGGAGACACACGCGTCCCATGCTGCTGTACCAGCAGCAGCACCACACGAGGTGGTAGTGGTAGTATGTGTTTCCCGCGCCTATCCCGTCCCAGAACGCGACGTGTGCCTTCAATTTCCCCGCGAGCGTAGCGGGAGTGGGGCGGAGGTGAGTCAATGCAAATCGGCTTACTGAGG
This sequence comes from Frankliniella fusca, assembly GCA_029379305.1. Lineage (NCBI taxonomy): Eukaryota > Metazoa > Arthropoda > Insecta > Thysanoptera > Thripidae > Frankliniella > Frankliniella fusca. The sequence goes on along the minus strand of JAHWGI010001227.1, from coordinate 857,191 downwards.
AAAGGAACACTCATACAAAATGAGTACAATGATTTTCTTGACTTGTGAATTTTTCGACTTTTGATTTTTGTTTTGTTATGATTTTAGTTTAAATTTTACGTGGAAAATTTCTGACGCTAGATGATAGATTGTGATCTTACCCACAATTATCATTTTTAAAAACTATACCTCCGGTTTTCTGTTCATTTTTTCTTGTTTTTTTTTTTCGGATTTTCTTGTACCTTATTTCTTCCATTAATTTTTTGCATGATTTTTTGGGGCCGTAAAGTTATTTTTGGAAATGATAACCCCCTCCCCTTCACTCCCCGTTCAAAGAGGGGGGAGAGAGAGAGAGAGAGAGAGAGAGAGAGAGAGAGAGAGAGAGAGAGAGAGAGAGAGAGAGAGAGAGAGAGAGAGAGAGAGAGAGAGAGAGAGAGAGAGAAAGAGAGAGAAAGAGAGAGAGAGAGAGAGAGAGAGAGAGAGAGAGAGAGAGAGAGAGAGAGAGAGGGAGGGAGGGAGGGAGGGAGGGAGAGTCAGTGGCGGGAGCGCCTGCAGGGTAGGCAGTGCGGCGGGCGCGAGGACACAGCTGCCGACCGGGTTGCCTACCCACGCCAGCGCAGGGGCGCTGAGTGCGGCCCGCGGGCACCACCGCAGGTGCGACAAGGACAGAGGCACGGGAGCGCGATCTTCTTCGGGAATCAGAGGACTCTTGCTGAGCGCGGCAGCAGTGGACCGCGAACATGAGCGCAGCAGGGCGAGAGCGGATGAGGCCACGTCAAAAGCAAAGAGTATAGAAATTGAGAAAATAAGCAGAGCTCCTGGATAAACAGGATATGAGCTGTAGAGGGAGGGAGGAGAGACGAGAGTGAGAGAGCGAGAGAGAGCAAAAGAGAGAGAGAGAGAGAGAGAGAGCGAGAGAGAGAGAGCAAGAGAGAGAGAAAGAGAGCGAGAGAGCGCAGGTCCATTATTGATGGCGTTTGCCGCATAGAGAGGCTGGCTCGCTCGGCGCCCTCCCAGCTGCCCGGCCTCCGGGTTAATAAAAAGGGAATTTATACATGATATGAAATTGGGCTTAATCGTTGGCGCTTGCTGCCTCTCTGAACTGTCACTCAGACCACACGTAGGCCATTGCCGTGTGTACGCACGCAGTACATAGTCACACCCACAGTCAAAAGTGTTTTTTTTTTCGACCCAATTTTAAACGATAATACACTGAACTCAGCCTTTTCTTTCTCTTTCACTTTTTTATATGTAAAGCGTTTATACAATTAAAATAAAATCACTCCACTTCCATTTTTATTTAGACGGATACGTTTTTTTTAAAAAGAGGTTTAATTGTCGCATTTCCAGGCTGGAGGCGCAGTGGAGGCCCGCTCCAGCCGCATGGGGTCCCCCGCGGGGCCGAACCTCGGGCTGGCGGCCTGGGCCGTGCTGCTGTGCCTGCTGGCGTCCACCGCCGGGACAGGTGAGTGCACCCCGGAGCACACCCGCAGCACACCCCGGAGCGTACCCGGCCCGGAGCACACCGGCAGGAGTATACGTATGGAATATACGAGGTGGCTGACGGACGCCGTGCACTTTTTGTACTATGCAACCCGCCCGAACCGCTCCATCCGGGACTGCATACCCATCAGGCGCCGGGGACCGGCTCCAAGCGCGGACGCTCCGCTCCGCCACTGTTGTTGCAGCGAACGCCCCGAAAGAGCCCACTCGCGGTTCGCGCGGTCTACGGTAGGGCGTTACAGGGGGGAGGTTCGCGGTTTCGCGAGCGTAACCCGCGAGTCCGCCGGGAAAGCTCGCGGTCTGCGCGTCCTGCCGCGCAGGAATCTCGCGTACCGCGGATCCTCTGTGGGTCCTTCGCGGACTGCGAGCAACCCACGAGAAGGATCCGCGGACCTCGACCTTCCCCCGCGGAGGATCCGCTGTTCGCGAGATACCCCCACGGAGCGACTCGCAGACCGCGAGCTTTCCCGGCGGACTCTCGGGTTACTTCTGAGAAACCGTGAACCAAGGGGTAACCAACTCGGGATTTTCGTGTACTGTGAATATATTCACCAAGTGAATACTTTGAATACAACTGAATATATGAATATTTAATATTCAATTGAAAATGGGTGATTTTTTTTGAATATGGGTGAATATGGGTGAATATTTTTGAATATGAGTTAATATTTTTGAATATGGGTGAATACTCGTGCGAATACTCGTGAATATTTGTAAACATTCGTGTTTTTTTAATTCATTTGGGTAAACAAATGGAAAGGGGGTGACCTCAGAAAATACACGCACATCTGATCCAAATTATGCTCTCAATTACATGATTAAATAGGATTTTTACTAAATTATTGTGAATTATTTCGATTTATTCGAAATTATTGTAAATTAACCTGCAACTGCGCAAAATAATCATAATTATTTCAATTAATTTTTTAAAAAATTCAGAAGCAAATTTTGCTCTGCAATTCAAAGGGTGGCGTGAAAACATGGAAAATTTTTGCGGCAGTAAACCTCCCGAAGGAGGTTGCGGTTCCCGCCAGGCACAGGGCTTTTACCCCCTGTGGCAGCCAACTGCTTCGGTGTTCCATGGGAACCGGCGCTTTGCTGACTGCGATCCTATCGCGCAATTCGACAGATTTGATCCCCGTACCACCATTGGCCTACCCCTAGAGGTACGAGCGGTGTCAAGAGCGTTAGACTTCCTGATCCCAGTTTCAGAGGCCTTACCTCAGAGGGGTACGCGGGATTCGAACCCACAACCCCGAGTGCCGACACGTAGCCAGAACAGGAAGCGACCCAACGCCCAGAGCCACCGAGCCAACGGCGGTGAGACGTGTTTAACTTCTATTTGACCTGCCATCCAGCTGCGGCCAAAGGGAATGTCAAGCGCGAAAAACACTTTCCCGAGTGGGAATCGAACTTCGGACCACTCAGTTCGGTGTTGCGCGCTCTACCAACTGAGCCACGACGCCACGATGACTGTACAGTGCGACGGGTTCGAGTTGTATTTGCCCTGTCCTCCTGGCTGGAGGCCGGATTACCCAGATAGGCCGGGTTACCAGGAATACCCCTCGGATAACTATATCGCTTTTCATCTAAAAATTGCTTAAAATCACCCAAAATTTACTGACCCAAATTTCCTCGGATTACCGGATCACCACTAGTAATCGGACCAATCCTTGTCAGCCAGATTACCCGAGTCGTTTCCCCCTCGAGAACTAGAGTTTGTTTTTTTTTCCTTTTTCTTTTTTTCAGGAACTCCATTTTTATGCTACATTTCCCTTTCATGAGTCAACAGCGCAGCTATACAATTAATTTTGAAGGCACCGCGACCAGGCCCCACTCTATCCGGGCGCCCCGCCCCGCCCCGCCCCGCCCCGCCCCGCCCCGCCCCACCCCGCCCCACCCCGCCCCACCCTGCCCCGCCCGGCAAGCCACTCTCACAGCAGCCGCTCCATTCTCATACACGGGTTCTAAACCCTTTTCTTTACCTCTCTTTAGCGAAAGAAAAGCAGAAGAAACGCGGTGACCAGCATGGATAGAAAAGAGAAAGGGAGAGAGAGAGAGAGAGAGAGAGAGAGAGAGAGAGAGAGAGAGAGAGAGAGAGAGAGAGAGAGAGAGAGGGGGGGGGGTAAAAAGGCGAGACAAACTAAGCACCCCCTTATCACCGTTCCATTACCCTGCAAAGAGAAAGCCTCGGATCAAAGCCGTGGTTAACACAAGCCCACGGGCAGGGCGGGGCGAGGCGGGGCAGGGCGGGGCAGGGCGGGGCGCCGCGGGCCCGGGCTCCATTGTGGTGTATGTTTAACAGACCCCCGTGGCACGGCAGCGCCCCGCACAGCGCAGCCCAGACCACTACCGGCTGCCTTTGTTAGCTATTAGGCCGCACCCTTTCTTTGGCCACACAGACAGCTTGGAGCGCAAGGACCGAACCCCTTCCACTACCTGCAGCGTGGCTGGGGCGGGGCGGGGCGGGGCGGGGCGGGCTGAAGCTACCGTGCTGCCTCCTGCCACGCGAGCTGGAATAAACTGCGGCTGCTGCTGATGCTGGTGGATAAAAAAAAATAACAGAACCAAAACACCTCGTGGAAAAGGGGGCGAACAAGGTGGAAATTACACTTGCGTGGTGAGCAGGGGAACGATGAGTTAATAGTGCGGGAGCAGAGGTGCTGCGTGCCGCCTGCCTGCGGGGCCTGCAGGGCATGCGATATAGTCTTTCACGGACAACGCGGGAGAATTATTCGCGGTGGAAAAATGGTATCGACGTCTTCATAGTGTATTTTTTCTTAAGTTGTGGCACCTTGTGTGACACGCACTAACAATGTGCTTTTTACACCGCAGAGAAAAACGCAAAAGAAAAAACTTCTTATGTTCAACCGAATAAGTGATTTTAAAAAAAATACACTGATAAAAGAAATGCATAGTTTTATGCATCACCTGATGCACAGCTCCTAATGTATTATACTCATACACAATGTCATGCGTAGTTCTTACTGAACATCAGCTGATGCATGGTTTATAGACATTTTCCAGGCGTATAGCTGATAATTCATTTAGGTCATCATCGCATCCCAAGAATGCTCTGACATGTTATAAGCCTCATCCAAATACAAACTTCTAACACATCACGAAATGTTTAACATCCATACATTTACGAAAGGCGCAGATGTTAGGCACGTTGTCATGTATAGTTCCAGCTATACGCCGTATTATTTTTCCCACTACTCTCACTGAGCGTAAGCTGCTTTTATTCTCTTCCGCGACAAATTTCAAGTGTGTTCGGAGCCCACAAAGCCTCCAGTCGAGGACGGCATAAGTAGGACAGGGCGGGGCGGGGCGTGGCGGGGCGTGGCGAGGCGTGGCGTGGCGGGGCGTGGCGCGCTACGCGGAAAACCACAATGGCGCAGTGCACCGCCGGGCTGGGCCGGGAGCCCTGCAGCCGCGGCTCTCCACACTGTCACTCAGAGCGCGCCAGGCAGAGAGCTCTCCGCTCTCCTCTCCTCTCCGCTCTCCTCTCCTCTCCGCTCTCCTCGACTCGACTCGGTCGGATTACTCATTGAGAGCCCCTCGCCTCGTCTCGCCGCGGTCCGTCACGGTCCAAGTGTGCAACTGCTCAACACTTGTAAGTGTGCAGCTTCCAGTCTGCACTCTCAGCCCGTTACTGACGCCCTTTGTCAGTATTCCTGCTGCTTAAAAACCTTTGTAAGCTACTGACAACTTTTTTCATCAGTTGTACGCATTAATTCCTTTTTACGCTACTGACCATTTCTTCTTTCATCAGTAAGCTACGAAAAAAACTATCATGATAACTAACGAATCAGTCAGTAATCCTACTGCGTAAGAACGTTGGTGTTTACTAAGAAAAAAATCAGTACAGGTCTGAGAGTGTGCACGTGCAAGTGTGTTACTCGGGCAGCTGTGGAATTGCAAGTGTCATCAAACCCGCGAGTTGTTTAATTGTAAGTGGACAACCGACAACTCGACAGTTGCTGGACACTTGCAAGCGTACAGCTGCCGAGGAACTCACTTAATGCACGTGCAGACTGGAAGTTGCACACTGATAAGTGTTGAACAGTTGCACACTTGGTCTATCAGTGTATGGTCTCAGCAGCCAAGAGGTGAAATGAAAGCTGAGCTATTACTGAGATTTTAGTTAGGATTTATAATCAGCCAAACACTGAAAATTTTGAGTCATTTAAGCAAAGCCTAAATAAAACGTATCTACAAATTTTTATTATATTTTTTTCACGTTTTTGTGATTTTTAGGGGAGGGGTCTCTTTCCGTGCTGAGCTTCCAAGAACACCTTGCGCGTGGTTGGGATGTAGGGCAGGGCAGGGCAGGACGATAGGGGGATAAGGGCGGGTGCGGGGCGGGGCGGAGGTTCTGTAAGGAACGGCCAGAGCCTGCCTGCTCGCCAAGAGTAGTTATAGGCCCTCCGGGGGCCAATACAGTGGATGTGTGACCGCCCGCCCCGCCCCGCCACCCCGCCCCGCCCCACTCCGCCCCGCCCTGACCTGCTCCTAGGCCAGGTTGGCTGCGTTGCCAGAAGCTCCTGTAAAATTCCCATGACTCAGCTGGGCAGGTTTGAGGTGTAAGGCGCACGGACCCCAGGCGACCCTGCAGCGCCCGCCTGGAACTCCTGGAATCATTTCTCAAGCCCTGAGCGCGTTACACCGGAGTGAATGGATTCCATCGGATTTCATGTATGCTTTGGTTACATTTTGCGACGCAAGAATGTGATTCTTATGGTAATATTTACTTTCAGCGATAAAAGAAAAAGAAAAGGAAAAAAATGTGTGAACGTGAGAACGTTTTCACAGGAAAAACCAAGGCGCAAACTCCCACTTTTAAAGAAGATAATAATGTTTAGTGCCTTAGGAAAGGTGCTGAAGGTTTAACGCCCCTCTAGCGCTAAGTGAGAAGGTAGTAAAACCTTAACGCCTTTCCAAAGGCGCTAAAATTTAGTGCCCAAGAGGAAAGGCACTAGCGAGGGCACTAGGCTGATCCTTTGGTGAGAGGACGTTGTTTATAGCGCCTTTGTGATTATTGAAAAGTCCAAAATGAGAAATTAAAGAGCACAATTTTTTTCCCTTTTGTCAAGCACGCGGGCAGAAACAAAAACACAAGGCCACATTGAACAAACTTGAATGACAAAAGTGGCACCGCATGACTTTTCCTGTCCACCCACGAGCACGAGAAGCCACCTGTCACTATATGGCGGTGACCATCTGTCGATACGGGAGAGGGAAAGGGAAAGGAAGAGGGAGGGACGGAGGAGGAGGGAGGGGAGGGGGGGGGGAGAGAGAGAGAGAGAGAGAGAGAGAGAGAGAGAGAGAGAGAGAGAGAGAGAGAGAGGTGGAGCCAAAAGAGGAAAACGTGACAAAGGCAGAGAGACAGAAACCTAAAACTCTCTCGCGGAGCAACTTTCTGGCTGGCGTCTCTCCCCTTTCCTCTCGGGCCGCAGCAAAGCACGCGCTCATAAAAGACAACGTCTCAAACAAAAGCGGGGGGCCAGGGCCGCCCGGGCCGAGTGGATGATCCGGAGGTGGGGGGGCGGGTACATAATGAGCAGGAGAGAGAGAGGTGTCGCGCAAGGTGCGGGAGGAAGGAAGACGGAGACACTCGGCGAGAGGAAGTGAACGGCTGGCTTGGAATCGCGGCGGCGGGGTGATTGAAGTTCTCTACACACCGAAGGGCGGGGCGGGGCGGGGCGGGGCGGGGCGGGGCGGGGCGGGGCGGGGCGGGGCGGGGTGCCATCCACTTGCCGATAGTTTCCCGCGCCTCGCTTCTCCGCCCGGCTGCGAATTCGCTCTCCCCCCCCCCCCCGCCGTGCGCTTCCCTAACCGCCCCAGCGCAGCCCGGCACGCCCCACCCCACCCCGCCCCGCCCTGCCCCGCCTCACCCCTCCCTGCCCTTGTTGGCCCCTGCTCCCTGTTAGAGGGATCGCGCGAAAGCGAGGGCGCGAGTGCCCAAACTTGGTACTATTATTATTGGCGCGGATGTTTCGCTCTGATGCAAGATAATAACGCTGGAAATGTCGACGACATAGAGTGCGCACAGCAGCGCAGCTCTGCAATCTTTTCCCAAGGAAATGGAGAGAGCATAAAACTTTCGGCAGACAAAAGAACACTGGGAAAAATGCGACTTGTGTAAACATCTGTATAATGACATAATGTGTTTCTTTTCGTTCTTTCTGAAATATTTGCGTAGTTTTAGCTGCAATCATATTTTAAGTACACCATCGTTTCAGGCGGAAAAGTTCGATTCCAACGAGCATACATATGACAGCGTTGTTATCGCAGAGTAACTCATGGTACGAAGACGCAGAAATTCATCGACATTAACTTCTGTATCTTTGTTCCCCTTCATCGGAATTCTATCATACGTATGCTTGATCGAACCGGAAATTTCCGAAGGCAATGACAGTGACCTCGGACTTTGAATGCAATCGCTGACATACAGCAGATTGAAGAGAAACATCAAAATACGTCGTCCCGTCACGTTTCTTTGGTGCGTGACATGTTCACAATATGTCACACCAAGAAACGTAACGCATGTCACATTCGTTTTTCCAGTGTGCAATCGTACACTGGAAACCCAAGTGTGTGAATGTCCCACTTTTGTAGGTGTGCGAGGATTCATTCGTGCACTTGGCCGCTGAAACGTGTGAATTTTCCTAGGATATTGACACGTTTGAGTAACCAAGTGTACGAATGAATCCTCACACACCTACAAGTGTGCGACATTCGCTCACTTGGATTACCAGAGTAAACAAGCTTGCATAAAGAGAGCAAAACAATTTTTCACTCATTTTTTTTTTTTTTTGCTTTGATTCGACTGGCACAGAGTGTAAAGTCGCTAAGCCAAATGCATTGCGCGCGAGTTCGGCCAGCCGACCCGCCCCACCGCGCCGCAGTTGGTCGTACGCTATCAGGCTGAGCCGCACACACACACACACGCACACACACACACACACACACACATACACGCGCGCGCGCGCTCGCGTACGTATCCACCGCCGCGATGTACTGTACGACTTTTGTCCGCGCGCCGTGCGCGCTCGCGGCGGTAACAACCCCACCACGCCACGCCACGCCGCGCCACGCCGCGCCACGCCCGTGATGCATGTGATCGGTTATGAAACTGTCTCCGTATTTCACGTGTTATGAATGAAACAGGCGGGTGAACGCCACGGCAGCAGCAGTGCGCGCGAGACACACCCCGCCCCGCCCCGCCCCGCCCCGCCCCGCCCCGCCCCGCCCCGCCCCGCCCCGCCCCGCCCCGCCCCGCCCCGCCCCGCCCCGCCCCCTGCTCACCGCGTGCTGCACCCAGTGTCGAGCTATGCTGCTGTTCGACCCGATATTTTTCTGGCGCTGATGACAAAGCGACATGACACGCGCCGGCGAGCAGCAGAAGGGCGTCAGGAGAGCGAAGGTGGGGTGGGGTGGGGTGGGGTGGGGTGGGGTGGGGTGGGGTGGGGTGGGGTGGGGTGGGGTGGGGTGGGGTGGGGTGGGGTGGGGTGCTGTCGGGCACGACAGGGGACCAAAACAAAGTGACCCCACCCCGTGCCCCGCCCGAGGCGAGCCAGCCGGAGCCGCCATAGGCCACTACACGGGGCCCAACAGCCCGAGCAGCCAGGAGCCAGGCAGGTGGCGCCTTATACCTTGCTCCAAGCTTTGCGAAATGGGATACACTGGAAAAAGCAAATCGAGCCCACTCCGAGGCGTGCAGGACACCGGCCGCGGGCGCCCTTCACATAAAAAAAGAAAATAAATAAAAACCTCCAACTATACCAAAAGCCATTTTCAAAGAAAGTTACTGTGAAGACTATTTTTGTAGATTCACGAATTTATTCATCGTGATTTTGTATGTCACGATTTTTAATAACGCGCTTTATGAAATATGTTTTGCGACATTCCATTCCTGCTCTTGATTGAATTGGAGTCAAGTGGGCTTGTAATTAAACTATGCGTAATTGAAAAGCCCGTCTCGTATATTTTTCACAGCTTGAAAAGATCAAGGAGAAGCCGGTGTGGGTGAGGCCCTAATTTAAGAGAGAGATGAGCGAGATGAGAGGGAGTGAGAGGGGGAGAGAGGGGGTGAGAGGGAGTGAGAGGGAGTGAGTGAGTGAGAGAGAGAGAGAGAGAGGTGAGTCTCTGAAGGGTAGGGGGTGAAAGTGAAAAACAGAGAAAGGGGGTTGAGCGGAAGGATAGAGTGAAACAGAAGAGACACATTCTGAGAGCGGAAACAAAAGCCCTGGGCGCCCCGCCCCACCCAGCCCTATCCCTACCCCCCCCCCCCCCCCTGGGCTGTACTCCGCCTTGCTTGTATGTCCGCCCCCTCCCCGGGGTCCCCGCGTCGGCGACCCGCAGACCGCGCGGCGCCTGCTCGCCCCCCCCTCCCCCCCCCCTCCCCCCCTCCCCCCCCGCCTCCCCCAGTCGCACCCCTCCACCACCGAGCACCTTCCCCCCGCCCACACTCCACCTGCTACTTTGTTTTCTTTCCCGTCGTTCTGTTTCTGCCCACAGTCTCTCCTCTCCGCATGTCTCTCTTTTCTCTCTTTCTTTCTCTATCTTTCTCTCTCTCTTTCTCTCTCTCTCTCCTTCTCTCTCTCTCCCTCCCCCTCTCCCTGCTCAGACGACTCTTACGCCCGCTCGAGGGCTGCTTTTGCATTTTATCTCCCCCGCCACCAATGTAAACATCATGGGAACGCCTGGACGGACTCGGCGCCGCCTGGCCCGGCCCCGCCCCACCCCGCCCCACCCCGCCACACCCCGGTCAGACCGCACGCCGCCCCGCAAAGAGCCCCTGGGAAGAAAAGATTCCGCAGATGATTCATTACGGCGCTGAACAATTGCCACGGGCGTCGTACACGCCGCTACCGCCGGGCCCGCGCCTGCAATCCTCCGGAGCCCCGCCCCGCCCCGCCCCGCCCCGCTCCAGCCACCCCACCCCGCCCCACCCCACGCCACGCCCCAACACTCCCGGAGTGGTTAAGCACTTGTGCCTCGTAGCGAGCGGAGCGGGGCTGCTGCAGCTACCAGCGGGAGGCCGCCTCACTGAGGGGAGCCGGGCTGCTATGCCGTCGCATTCCTCGCTCCTTGTCGCACTCACGGGGCCCCGCACGAGACCGCCACGGGTGCGACAAGGACGGAGCAGCGGGCGCGGCTGCGCGGGGGCGGACAGAATCTCCTGGCCGGGGACTAGTGCCCGATCTTACTCACCTCACTGAACCCCGCGCCCTCTCCTACCTCTAGCCCAACCGTAACCCTGCCTCTACCCCCTTCCCTACCTTCTTCCACCTCCCCCCCCCTCTCTCTCTTTAAAAAAATAAATCTTAATTGTGTAATATGACTATACCTGCTCACGCAGGTCTACATTTGTAGCGGGACTCTTAATTCTTTTTAATGTGGACCAAAAAACTATTTTTCAATTCAATTCAATTCAATTCCCCCTCTCTCTCTCTCTCTCTCTCTCTCTCTCTCTCTCTCTCTCTCTCTCTCGCTCTCTCCTGCTGCCACTCTCCCTCCTCACACCCCTTAACTCCCCAATCCCTCCTCTCTCCTCTACCGTGGCGAGCGACGCGGTGCACGCGGACAACCATACATATTTCACTTGCGTAGCTGTCATGCGACTCGCGACCACTTATCTTCCATCTCTTTCCCTTCCTCTCTCAGCAGTCCTCTCCGCCCTCCCCCTCCCTCTCACCCTGTAATAAACGGCTTGGCCTTCCTCAAACTGTTGGGTCGTGTTCTCATCGGCTTAAATATTCCTTCCGCCCCACGCCTTATTCGATAAATTCCTAAGACCTTCCCCCTCCTCGTCCTCCCCACCCCCCCTCGCTTCCTTCTGCGGACCCCCCTCGCTCCCCGACCCTCCACCCCCCCCCCACCCCCCCCACCATGCATCCCTCTCCGCAAACGCCCCGGCTTCTTCGAGGATTAGCGCGAACCAGGCCCACCCCAAAGCCATCGTCGGACGAGCGCAGAAAGGGGGGGAGGGGGGGGGGGAGGGGGGTAGGAGGTCAGTGGGGGTGGGGGAGGCGCATGGACAGGTGGTTCAAGGGACCCGGCCCAGGCCGGGGGCGGGGCGGGGCGGGGCGGGGCAGGGCATGGCGGGGCGGGGCGCGGCTGGCGCGCGCAATATATCTTGATCTCAGGCGAGCCTGCCCCGCCCAGCGCGGGCCATCGCAGGGTAAATACATCGGACCGGCCTATATTGAGACGAATGATTCGACAACATCGCTCGCTGGGGTCCGGCCCGGCCCGGCCCGCCAGTGCTACCAGATAAGCAGGCGAAAATCTCCAATAACACACCTGTATGCAGGCGGCTATATCTACGCTTGCGCCTCCAAGAAAAGCTCTCCACCCTGGAGACTACTTTTTGTATGACGGGGAGGTGGAGATAACCGTCTGCCGCCGCACAAACAGGTTTATTTGTGGCATTTTCGCCAACTTGTTTGGCACCACTGTGTCCCCGACCGCTCCCCTCAGCTCAGACCTTGGTGGTTTTCCCACCCCATCCCCCATCTCCGCCTACCTCTCCACCAAGCGCTTCCAAAGTCTTTCCGAAGATCTTGTTTGAGTCTATTTAAGTCAAACTCCATAGTCCTGAGGGCTGCTGCACCAGACATGTAGCAGAGTAAAAGGGTTAGAGTAACACAGTGAATATCGTTGAGTGAGTAATGCCTTCGTAAGTAAAATTTGAGTAAGACCTAGCTACATGAAGAAACTTAGGGAGTGGTGATGCTCAAAACATGATGTGCATAACATTGTTTCAAAATTCCCACCGCGTTCGCCTCTGTTTAGTCCAATGTGTTCGCCCTGCTGATCGCCTACTTTTCTGCCGGCACCGCGGCTCGGCGCATACCTCGTCTGGCTCCGAGCGGGGCGAAGTAGTACAGTATTCCGATACTGTAACCTCTGCGAGTCCTGGTCCATGCCATGGTCTCGCAAACCCCGGGCTTGCCACACAGGACGTGCGGCGGAGGGGGGAGGGGGTGGGGGGCAGGGGGAACGGGGGCACCCCTGCTAGTGTGCCCCGGAGCGCGCGCGCCTCTCGGGGGAGTGTGCTGTGCGAGACACATGTAGAAGGACCGGGGGGGGGGGGGAGGGTGAGCACATTCCAGACCCCCACCCCCTCCCCCATCCACCCTCACTATGTTCCTTCCTTTCCCTTCGGAGCGATCCTTTGCTGCTGCGGATATCAGAACACCGCGGGGGATGGGGGTGGGGGGACCAGTCAGTGGCCCGCTGCAGTGGTGTCAGTGCCAGCAGGGGGTAGGGGGGGGGGTAGGGGGCAGGGGCTGAGCACTGGACGGGAGGGTGAAAGATTGCTCGATATTCAATAAACCACCAGCAATGAGCCCTGGCATGCAGCGAGAGGGCCAACCAACCAGCCATGGTGTAGGGGGGAGCGGAGGGACACGGGGTACAGTCTGTCAGCGATGCAGGGGGTATAAGGTATAGGGGACAGGGGGTCAGAGGGGCGCTGAGCTGGGCTGGGCTGCGCTGGGCTGCACGCCACACAAACGGCAGGCACAGCGATTCCCTCCTGTAGTGCCAACTGTTGGGTGAGCGCCATATATAAATGAAAAAGTGGGTGTGGGAGGGTGTGGGGTGGGTGGGAGACCACACTGTAAAACAAATCTTTGAGAACACTTTCAAACCGTTCACTCAAAACAAAGTTTTAAAACTGTTAGATTTTTAATAAAAATAGAAGCGTACCCGGGAAACCAAACACGAAATAACAGTATTAAATTAAATTTTGAGTTTGGCGTCGTTTTCTTACAATATTGGTGGTATATTTTTTTTTAACGTTCTGGCGTGGATTTGAGAAGGATGGTGCAAGGCAGGGGGAGTGGTGGTGGGGAACAGGGGGGGGGGGTGTAAGGCAAGGGGTAGGAGACAGCGCGATCCAGTCGTGCGCTGGTGACATGGGACCAGCCCCAAGAACACACGCGCAGACCCTTCTCCCCTTAAAAAAAAAAAGGGAAGAGGAAAAAGATGAGAAAAGAGAAAAATAAACACACAAACCAAAAGTGATGTGTGTAGAAAACGGAAAAGGGGAAGTTGATGTACTTTGGTGAAATGCAACAATTATTGAAAGAGGAAACCCTCAAGACGAGCAAACTTAAAACATGCATATTTTGCGCACATGCATTCACATATTTGCACAGTTATGTTAAAATTACATTTTATTATGTGATGAAAATGAAGAAAAGCTGACAAATCACTGAGATCAATCCATGTATTTCTGCATGTTCACTTAGTTAGCATTTCTTACACGCACTAAATGGAAAGGGGCAATTTTGTCCAATGAAATATTGCGTTTTTGTGCACACCAATCCCTTTCGACAAATTTGTGTAATAATTTGGGACGATTTGAAATATTTCGGATGCAATTTGTCCTCGAATTTGTTTCAATTTAGTAGGACAATATGTCTCAAGAAAATGAAGTGTACAAAAACGCAACATTTTCTGGGACAAAACTGTCCTTTTTCATTTAGAGTGAACATTTTTCAATGTAAGTGTGTGTATCCATTTTTTTCTTTTCATTTTTTTCTCTCTTTTCTCTCTCTTTCAGTTTGCTCCCTTGTTGCGCCTCAAAATTTTCGTGGCATCCGGATGAGGGGAGCAGGATGTCTAGGAGCACTGCAACTAGTTTCGTAGATCGATGCAGCCGCCGGGCCGTGCCGGCAGGAGGAGGGTCCTGCAGGTGACCTTAACTAGCAAACAATACGAGGCTGAACGCCCCGCAGCCCAGCCCAGCCCAGCCCAGCCCCCAGCCGCGGCACCCCACGGGCCCAGCTAGTCTCAAAGGAGACGCTCGACAGTGCAATCTAATTCGCATTGCCAAGAAATCGCGTGTTGATGATAGGGCCCGGCCTCCTGTGCACCTTGAGGCAGATTGGGGTAGGGCGGGGCGGTTTAGGGTTGGGCGGGGTGGGGTGGGGCGGGGTGGGGTGGGGTGGGGTGTGGTGGGGTAGGGCGGGGTGAGGTGGGGCGGTCACCGGGCCAAAGGGACATGTCACAGCGAGAATTAACCCCCAGCATCCCCTGTAGCAGGTTAGAGGCGCAGCACGACAAAGACGCACTCTGCATCTGCTTTGCTTTTAATTTACAAGGGTGACATACTTTTTTTCATCGTCACACGCTATCTGACTGCGGAGGATACATTTTTGTTTACAAAGCCAACTAGCTAGTGAGAAAAACGTCATAGAGCTATACAGAAAAATGACGTTTTCTATGGACTGAAAAATACATTACATCAAAGGGTAGTGCACTTAATGAGGTAATTTCTCAAGAAAATTGCACTGCCATGGCATTAATTTTTTCGTCCATGTACATATGACGTTATTTCGGTCAATTTTATAGTTTTAATCACTAAAGCTTGATAATCTTGTTAGCAAACAATCTGTGGACCAAGTCTGCACTTAACAGTAAAACAGTCAGTTAAAAATCTGTGCCTGCGGCGAAAAGATATAATAATGAAAAATACAGTGTTTGTGTGTGTGTGTGTGTGGGGAATTAGAGGTCTTGTATTCGTCCCTCGGGCTACAGGTGGGAGCGTGGTGGCCCGAGGGGAGGGAAGCGGTAGCAGGCAGAGAACAAAAGCGGAACAAGAACATCCCCGCCACGACAAGAGGAGGCGGAAAGAAGTTTATCAAAGCGGATGTGTCGTGTCCAAGTTCGGTCGCGCGCAAAGAGCCAAACAAAGTATGAAGCAAGCAGCGCCGTGAGCCAAACCCGCGCCCACGCCGCGGGAGGAGACGCGTATATAAATGTTGTAAAGTTAAACAATGTGTAGTCAGGGAAGCGGGCAACGTTGCGGTGATCAAACGTTTTCCTGGAGCAAATAGGCAAACCCGCGTATAGAAGTAACGTGCTCGCTAAAACACAAATTAAGTGTTACGAGTTCCCTAAAAGACTAGGCTGCGCGACACATGAGTTTGCAGAGTATCAGCATAACGTCGCACGCACGCACTGCAACACCGTGGCGACTTCTCTCTCTCTCTCTCTCTCTCTCTCTCTCTCTCTCTCTCTCTCTCTCTCTCTCTCTCTCTCTCTCTCTCTCTCATTTTTAGTATTATTCCTATTACAACCCGTCGCTTCGTGCGCTCGCAGGGCGGGCACGTCCAGCCAGACAGTATTAGACAGTCTCGAGTTTGCACAGCTTTTGTTTCGCCGCGCGCGTCCCTGCCGCCCGCGGGCCACGCTGTGGGCTGGGCGCCTGTCGGCCGAGATAGCTGGGCGGGGCGGGGCGGGGCGGGGCGGGGCAGGGCGGGGTGAGGCGAGGCGGGGTGGGGCGGGGCGACGTGCACACTGCGCACCGCACACTACTGCGGCCGCCCAGCTGGCGCGCAATGGAAGCCCATTTGACTCCTATTTTGGCAGCATTACGAATTCATCCCGCCGCAAGAGATGTGCTGCTGCTGCTGCTGCTGCTGCTGCTGGGGGGCTGTCACGCTCCTGTCTCGGGCACAGCAAGCAGCAGCAGCTGCAGCAGCGCAACAAAAAGGAAGCATCGTCGCCTGGGGCGTGTCAGCCCGCGTGACAGCGGCGGAAGTGTCCGTTCAGAGCGCCGCCGAGGTGGTTTATGTGGGTCATTATTTATTGCGTGGGAGAACGGTCAGCTCACTGGTGAAACAAATGTGCAATAGTGCACACTTAAAGTGTGCTTCCTGGCATTTTGCGCATTTCATGGTGTTTAAACATATTGCACACTACGTGGTGTGCAAAGTTTAGACGTTTGGCAAGTGTGCAAAGTTTGCACACTTGGTTGTGGAAAGTTCTTAATCATAGGATAGCAAAAGGTATACCAAGTGTCGAAATGTTGCACACTACGTGGTGTGCAAAGTTTAGACGTTTGACAAGTGTGCAAAGTTTGCACACTTCGTGATGTTTAGTTTTGCTCGACACCAGGAAGTGTGCAAAGTTTGCACATTTGAAAAGCACGCCAATTGGTGTGCAATATTCTACATTTGTTTTCCCAGTGCTGTTATAGAGAGTTAGTAACCCAACACAGAAAAAACTTGTTGTTTAAACAAAAAATACAGGTTTCGCTGCGAAATTGGTAAACAGATTTTTCCTAAAGTTTGATGATAAGTTTCACTGTTAAAAATACTGTGCGGAGTAAAGGTATGCCTAAGGTCCGTGCCGTAGTTTTCCCGTAGGGGTCAGACCGTAACGTATCATTACGGTGCGAACAGTACTTCATCGTGGATGGAATGTGCTCAATAGAACTTCACCAACATATTTTCAGGCTACGGAGTGTACCGTAAGATTCAGACCGTAGTCAAAAATTACGGTCCGGAACCAGGCAGCAAATTGACGGCGTGTACCGTAGGAATTTACTGTGGTATTTTTAACAGTGTTTGTACATTACCAAGAAAACTCGCGAAACAACAGATACAGTTTGTAAAGTCACGGAATTATTCTGTTAAGTTACAGAATTCTTTTGTAAAAGAACACGAATTAAGTCAGGTCGTGTAACACAATTCACAGAAATTTCCAGTTAGGTTACGAAATGACTTTTTTACAGTGAACAAGCAACAGTTAAAGTAAACTTTTCAAGAAAATGACTTTTTAACATCGGGACCAGAGTAAGAAGTGTGATTCCAACTTGACGCCTGTTACGAACAACACAAACACTACGACAAGAGAAAGGTTCATTACAAATAACAAAATCTGACGAACTTTCGGTAAGAGGTGGGGGAGGAAAGGAGGAAAGTCATTTCCAGCATTATTTTCTGCTCTGTGACTTTCAGCAGCCGCTCTGCGCTGCGCTGCACTGTAAAAAAAAAACATGTCGTAAATTAACAGGTAATATCTGTGAATTTTGTTAAACGACCTGACTGTGAATTTACTTTTTATTCGTGTTCATTTACAAAAAAAAAACGCTGTAACTTTACAAAAATATTCCGTAACTTTACAAAAGAATTCTGTAAGTTTACAGATTTTATCTGTTGTGTCGCGATTTTTCTTGTTAATTTACAAAATGTTTCATTCAAACTTCAAGAAAAATCTGTTCACCGATTTAACAGCGAAACCTGTAACTATTTTTTGTCTTTTTTTTTTCAACAAATTTTTACAGTGTGGGGTCCGGCCCGGCCCTTCCCCGCCGACCTGCAGGACACACACATCACAAAGTGACCTGTGAGTCGTGGGCAGGGCAGGGCAGGGCAGGGCACGTCTCGGGTGGAGACCGGCGACCGGCCGCACACAGAGTCAGAGCAGAAGGAGTGAGTGAGAGAGGGTCGGACGGGAGTCGGGGCGCGGCGGGCCGCGGGGCGGGGCGTGGAGGGGGAAGTCCTCCACGGAACGGGGGACGGTTAAAATAATTAAAAAGAAAGAAAAAGAAAAAAAGGCGGAAAAATAAACAGCGACACACATTCGGAACACAGCGGGACACATGGCTTAACTTCACACCTGCTGTTATTTGTTCTTCCGTATTCCCTCTACCCCCCTTAAAATTCCATGTGTTTTCTTTTAATGAATTTTCTGGAAGTTTTACAAATGGAAAAAAATGGACTTCCTAAAGTGGACAAATATTTCAGGGTTTGTTAACCCTTTGCAACCACTAGGCTTTGTAAAATACGACTTACGAAAAATGTTGTAATTTGACAACAGATCATTCTTACTTGTAATTGAATTTCAAGTCAATAGTGTTTGTAATTTTACGATACGTGATTGTTATGTTACAACTCCACTTCGTGGAAAAAATTTCCCGTCAACCTACGACTATTTATCACCGCGAAAAATCTCGGAGATAGATCGTTTTCTTTCTTTTTTTATTTCCGTTTATCAACCAGAGAGCAGAGAGTGATGCCGCGGTGGCTTTGCTTCTGCACGTGCGTGCAACAGTCAGACTCACGCGCGCGCAACCGCACTCGGAGCAACACGGACTCCCTACTTTGTAGCCACACCAGCTCAGCCCACGGTTATCCCCGCGGATACGGACGGCGCAGGGGAACTGGTTCTCGGGGCGGATCGGGGTGTAAGGTCAGCTGAGAGAGAGAGAGAGAGAGAGAGAGAGAGAGAGAGAGAGAGAGAGAGAGAGAGAGAGAGAGAGAGAGAGAGAGAGAGAGGGAGAGAGAGGGAGGGAGACGTGCGAGGGCTTACGCTCCTTCGTTCGAGAAAACATGTATATATATGGGATAGGCATGAGGGAAGGCCAAACGATAAGGAATCAAATGGTCTTACACTGTTTTGCGACAGTATGGCACACTGCACACCTAAAACAGCGTGTTCTCGAAATTGGTACATTGCACTTCTTGATTTGTACTTTTAATACAATCCTAACGCTCTCAAAACAAACGCATTGTCCTTGAACAAACCAAGCCCACGAAAAATCAAGTGCAATGTGCAAATATTAAGGGCACGTTTCTTTTGAGTGCACATAAAACGCGACCGTTTTGAACCACATGTCGCTGGTTTTTAGTGTTACACAACGGGGTTTTATAACCACGTGATACCCGGATCAGATGCGGCGATCATGGAAGTGAATACCACCACACATACCACCTACCACCTCGGTCAGCTCAGCTGACCGTCCTGGAACCGGCCCGGGACCGGCTCAGTCCGGGCCTAATAATACGATGGGTAGGGCGGGGTATAGGGCGGGGCGGGGCGGGGTGGGGTGGGGTGGGGTGGGGTGGGGTGGGGTGGAGTGGGGTGGGGTGGAGTGGGGTGGGGCTAGAGAGACTCGCAGAGTCCCTCTTGGTGCGGCGGGGCAGGGTGTGGCGCGGCTAGACTGACGAGCAGTGCGGCATACGCTATGGGCACCAGAGCGCCCCGCCCGCCCCGCCACTCGGCCCTCAATAACCCTTAAACTTTCCAGCCCAGCGTGCCTCTCCTGCAGTGGGGTGAGGCGTGGCGGGGCGAGGTGTGGCAGGAGGGGGTGGGGTGGGGTGGGACGGGGCTGGCCGGGGCGTCGCATTCTCAGGGTCTGCCGGGGCGTTAGGTCCCTCCCTAACGCGCTCTAATGTCCCGTACGCTTCGTTACTCCGGCTGCTCCTGCGAGGATTAGTAGTAATGTAAGCCGCGAAGGGTCGTCGGTGGCGGTGCGGGAGGCTGCGCGCGCTGCGAACAGCGTGCTGACCAGGACATCGTGGTGCTGACCGACTGCGCCCGCCGCGCCCAACCCCACCCCACCCCGCCTCACCCCACCCCGCCTCCCCCCACCCCGCCTCACCTCACCCCACCTCACCCCCACCCGCCGCAACCCGCCGCTTAGCAGGCGCGCAAGTAGGAGCGCGTACTTATCTCTCTTTTCCCTGGCTGCTGCCTGCACGGAAAAAAAGTATTAGCTGGATAGGCACGAGGTGAAATATCACGGTAAAAACGACGTCTGATTTTTTGAGGAAAAAGGGAAGTAAACTTTGAGGACCTTGTATACTTTGAGGAAAACTCTTTAGATTTTGAGGAAGTCCCCTCGAAATTTGTGGAGATTTCCCTTATTTTTTGAGGAGTTTTCCTTAAAATCTGAGGGGTTTCCCTCAAATTACGGAAGTTCCTCAAAGTTTTCCCTTTTTCCTCAAAAAATCAGACATTGTTTATACCGTGATTAGCTGTCTCAGCTAATGTTTCTGTTGTACTGGAAAACGCCTGATCTCGCATAGCAAACGCTAGTAGCTTTTTCAGGCAAAAATTAGCTGAGGGAGGAGGGAATATTTTCGGCTGGTGCCATATTAGCTGATATATTAACTCTGATAGCGAATCTCTTTATTTTCGTGTGGTCACCCGTCCGTCTGTCCGATATGCCAGCGAGGGGGGCCGAGCCGACATGTGAGTCACATACCCCACCCCACCCCACCCCGCCCCGCCCCGCCCCGCCCCAACACCACGCGGGCGGCGGCAGCTGGCTGCTGCACTGCGAGAATTAGAATAATAAAGGAAAATAAGAGGATGAGTGCGTGGGAAAGTAGTCATTCCCACAGGCTGGAGAAACATACGAGAAAGAGCGACGAGAGAGAAAGAGAGCGGCAGCGGCGGGCTGTGGCGCAGACAGAGAGACAAACAGCAAAGAGACTTTACCGACGATACGTGGAGGTATGATATTAATAAAATCTGTCCAACGCGCAGGCACGCATGACGCACGCAACCGAAACTCTTTAACATTTTAATTTCTAAAACTTTGCACACTTGCGTGCCGCACATTTTGCTGTCATTGTATTCATTTCCACGCCACGTTTTTACAGTGAATGGTTCCATTATCGCACACGCGCCGCATGCAGCGGGCCCAAGCAAGCTGTGTGCGAGGGCGGGGCGGGGCGGGGCAGGGCGGGGCGGGGTGGGACGGTCGTCAGCAGGAAGCGACAAGCAATTAAAATTGTGAGCCGTTTTGTCGTTTTGCGGCCACCCGGGACGGGCAATGGGTGCTGGAAGCGGCCATTACGTCCTCGACCTGGCCGGGGCCGTGGCGTCGTGGAGGGCCTGGGCGGGGCGGGGCGGGGCGGGGCGGGGCGGGGCGGGGCGGGGCGGGGCGGGGCGGGGCGGGGCGGGGCGGGGCGGGGCGAGACACGGCGCGGTACACCCCGGAGTATGCCCCGACAGTTTCCGGAACCAGGCCGCTGCCGGTGTATTATTTCTTTTATTATTCCTGTTTCGCTGTCGTGTTCTGCCGTTTTTCCTCCCGCTGCTTCTGGTAGGCGCTCACAGTTTTACGGCCAGAGTCAAGGAGCAGTCGCGTGGCAGTCGAGTGAAAGCTGTGCAGCGGAAAACGGCGCTCGCGCACGAAGTGCATCAAGCGTCTGGGAGGGGCGGGGCGGGGCGGGGCGGGGCGGGGCGGGGCGGGTTGGAGCTCCCCGGAGGCGCCACCGTTTCAGAAGTTATTATTTTCGTACTGTCAAGCAACTGAGTAAAAGTTAATGATTGTGTGTTGCTATGGCAGCGGAATGACAGCGGGCGGCACTTTGAGGGGGAGGGGGTGGGGGGTTGGGGGTGGGGGGCAGCAGGGTGCCCCCAGTCCCTGCTTGCCGATAGACTTTGCGGGCGCAAACACCTTTCTGGTCGGTGAGAGTGAGTGAGTGAGTGAGTGAGTGAGTGAGTGAGTGAGTGAGTGAGTGAGTGAGTGAGAGAGAGAGAGAGAGAGAGAGAGAGAGAGAGAGAGGGAGGGAGGGAGAGAGAGAGAGAGAGAGAGAGAGAGAGAGGGAGAGAGAGAGAGGGAGAGAGAGAGAGAGAGAGAGAGAGAGAGAGAGAGAGAGAGAGAGAGAGAGGGCGGTGGGGGAGGAGGTGGGGAGGGCCGGAGAGGAAAAAGAAAACTCAAAACTTTGCCCTGTCGCTCTGGGTTTGGGAATACACCTGCCCGTGCGACTGCGCTACTTTCGATAGGTCTCAGTTCGACTGTCTTTACGCGACGGAAAAATTACCTAACTTAGAATTTCATAACGCACTTTTGAAGGCTTGGGTAGTCCGAATGATGACGAGCCATTTAAAAGGGGCGAGTTTAGGGGTGACTAGAAGGGGGCGGGGAAAAAAAAGGGGGGGGGGGGAGAGTCCCAATGAATCCGTGACTGGAGCAGCAAACGGCCCAGACGATAGGCGACACTATACTTGAGAATGACTAAAGACTACTAATCCATAAAAATAAAAAAAAAAGAAAGAAAAGCGATTTTAGAGGCGAACTTACTGGCGTAGAAAACCGATACAGCATTTTTTTTTTTAATCAATGAGAAGTAGCGTGCACGCCAAGGAGACCGTGTGGTCTTTGAATAAACCAGAGTGGATCCCACTGGGACTGAGAGCAGTTTTGTGCCGTGCCGCGCCAACACCAACTCAATACGCAGGTCCGCTCTGCAGAGGGGACTGCACGCTCCATCGACGGTTCCCGCAGCCGGACATCCGGACATTATTAAACCCTTTGAACCCCTCTTCCAAAGAACGGGACGACAACAGAGAACATACGGACATACCTCCCGTCCAGCCCCCTTCTCTACTCAAAGGCTTTGCACCACGCGGGCTCCACCCGGGGCGTCACACCTCGTGCGCTGCATTCCAGCACGGCAGCTGCGACGCTGAAACAAGAAAACATATTCAGCACTGAATAAAGAGAAAAAAATGTAGAAAAATGCAGGATGAAAAATAAGCAAAGTTGTCATTCAAGGCGAAAAGGTAACTAAGTTAAAAAAAATCAAAGTGAAACAACAAACAAAAAGTAACTTTTTAAACGAAAATTCTGTGAATAATTGTATAACACTTGAATACAGTTCAGAAACGAAAGGCCACCGCAAAAAAAAAAAAATCCGAAGTCATATTTATTGTCGTTCAAATAGCCAGGCAGATAAAGATTACCAAGCAAACAAAAAATATGTCCGCTGAAAGAAATTTGGTTAAGCTGAAGAAATCTTTCCTTTTGTTAGCAAAAACCTGCGTTACATTCGCTGCTGTCTTGTTCCCGCGTAGAAATAAAATACAGTTTCCTTAAGTGCACTATTTCAATTCACATATATCGCCGCATGCGTTCGTTTTTCCTTTGTCGTGCAACGCGACCCACGCCGCGACTCCTGCACGCGGCGAGCGCGGAGACCCTTATCGCGACGGACACGCGGCGTGCTGCCCCAAGTACTGTTAAGATAGTGGTCACCGTTCCACTAATAGGACAGTTGCATAAAGCAGGTGCCTAAAGGAGCGCGAGCCCTCAGGGACTTACAATGAAAACTAGCAAAATTTGTTATGAGTTCTCAAAATACTATTAAACGCGTGAACAGAGGCTCATTGTTGAAATTCAGACGAAGTTTCTAGTTCAGATTAGTACAAGTTTCATGTCTGTAGGTATATGGTGCTCTCTGAGATTGAAAACTCCACTATAAAGCTGGGTTATGGACTTAAAATAAAAAAACGTACAAAATTTGTTAAGAGTTCTCAAAATAATACCATTAAACCTAAAAAAAAATATTCATTGTTGGAATTAAGATCAGCATTTCCAGTTTAGAATAGTGTAAGTATCATGCCTGTAGGTATTGCGAGATCTGAGATGAAAGTGGAATCAGATAAGGGTTGCATTCGACTGAGAACAATACTCGTTCTTTTCACTAATCAGGAGATAGGTGGTGGTGGTGGTGGTGGTGGTGGTGGTGGTGGTGGTGGTGGTGGTGGTGGTGGTGGTGGTGGTGGTGGTGGTGGTGGTGGTAAAGAACGAGTAAAAATCACAAAAATATAGTTTCTTGATAGAACGACTTCTTTTCCGTGCGCGACACAGGCACGCCGCGCGGGGCCGGCGGCCTCAGGCTGCGCGCGCCAATGCCGCACTTTTGCCTCTGAAATCCTTACTACGGTGCGAAAATTACTTGCGTGACCGCTAAAGCCACTGGTGAGTCAGTAGATACAGAGAGAGAGAGAGAGAGAGAGCGAGAGAGAGAGAGAGAGAGACCTCCCCCTCCCCCTTCCCCCCTCACCCCACGGAATAGCTTCCACGCCGCTGCACCGGACCCCCGCCTTTCCACCGCCTCCTCCATCCAAGCGCCCACGAGGTACCGCAGCGCTCTCTTTCCCTCTCTCCCTCTCTCTGTCTCTCTCTATGCCCATTCCCCTTCGCTGCCCTTGCTCTCAACCCCAAAAATTCGGGCTCGTGTTGTCCGGCCTGGTCGGCATCGATGCCGCCGCCGGTCGCTCTCTTGAGTTCGAGCCGACGAGGGACTCTCCCTCCCGCCCCCCGCCCCCCCGGTCCCCTCTGCCCCCAGCGCAGCGGGAAGAGATTTTAATTTCGACTTTTTCAACTTGATTCCGCGACCCGGTGGTTTTACCTCCTCCTCCTCCTCCTCCTCCTCCTCCTCCTCCTCCTCCTCCTCCTCCTCCTCCTCCTCCTCCTCCTCCTCCTCCTCCTCCTCACCCACGCTGAGCTGAGCGGCGACACGGACGATTTCAACTTCAGCTTTCGCGCGATTTCGTGATTCCGGGAGGCAGGCGAGGCGCCCGGCGGTGGCGGCCTGGCAAGCGGAAGGTTCGAATTTCCATTATACCCGCGAGGAGGAGAAGGAGAGAGAGAGATAGATATAGAGAGAGAGAGAGGAGAAGGAGAGAAGGAGAAAGAGAGTTGATGAGAAACGAGTGCGTTGGAAAATAAGGTTGCGGCAGAGGGGAGGTCGCCTTGCTCCACCGTGCTCCTGCTCTCTGAGACTGCCGGGCCGGGCCGGGCACCGGGCTGAGCCAGGCTGGGCTGCGCTCGGCACGCCTGTTTCATTCAGCCTGAGAGCGTATCGCATACGAGCAGAGAAGGCGCGAGCATTTCTCGTATAGAGAGTTTCTACAAGGAAAATAAACACGGAATGAAAGTATTATATTTTGTAGGGACGGGCGCGAAAATAACTCACCCCCAAATTGACTTACATGTTCACGGGTGGGGGTATTTAGTCCTCTTTTCATTTCACAGTCAACTAACCTTCGTCAAGGTTTCAAAGCACAGTTTGGAAAGCCGGTCAAAGTTTTTACCGCGTTATTTTAAACCAGACGGGAGAGAAAGCCCGTCATTCTTTGAGCGCATACCGCCTCAAAGTCAGAGGGAGTTCTTCAAGGTTTTCCCTTTTGCCTCAGAAAGAAAAAAAAAAAAGAAAAAAAACAGACATTGTTTTCCCTGTGAACTGCTCCCGTCGTGCGACAGACGTACGCGGTGCACCCGCTGATGCTCTACGTGACGTGAGATTTGTGTCAGAACGCCTCGAGATGCTCGAGACGACGTCACGACGGCCTCCTCCTGCCCCTCATGCTGGTCGTGAGGGAGGTGAGTCCCCGCCCCGGGCCGCCGCCGCCGGGGCCCGGTCCCGAGGGGCCCAAAACCGTGCCCTATCCAGTCCGTGCCGCCCCACCCCGCCCCGCCCCGCCCCTCCTGCACGACCTAACCTTTCCCTGAACGCCTCGCTCGCTCCTTCCCACCCTCCCCCTGTAAGCCCTTCTGCGGCGCTGCCCCGCCCCGCCCCGCCCCGCCCCGCCCCGCCCCACCGTCCTGACCTTGGAGGGCGCAACGTGGGTCACATACAGCAGCAGCGCGCGGGCGCGCGCCCGGCTTCGCCTAGCCTCGCCCCGCCCCACCCCGCCCCACCCCGCCCCACCCCGCCCCACCCTGCCCCAATGCGTCGTCGATGCGGCACTCGATACATTATTCGTCGTCGGGTCGCGACTCGAGCTTATCCGGAGACAGTGGAGTGTACTACGAGCAGGGAAATTCATGTCGTGCCAAAAACTCTCGACGGAGAGAGAGCAGCGAAGGAAAATATATATATACATACAGTCGGCAGACACGAATAGCAGCAGAGCGTTCCAAGCCGAAAATGGGGTTAGTGGTAGAGGCGCTCGGAATGGGTGAGGGGTATGTTGGGGGAGGAGGTGAAGAAATAGGAAAAACAGAAGGGCCCACGGATTTTTCACGTCAATGAGGACGACTCAATTTTCGTTTCTATCCTGTTTTCTTATTTGAAAATAGACATGGCGGGTGTTTACATTTCGACCCCTGAAACTGAAAGGCACGCAGTACAGCCGCGCGTTTTGATATCCACGCAGCTCTTCGCTAAGGACATAGGAACTGCGTGGATAGTCAAACGCGAGACTGAACTGCGTGGATATTCAGACGCGAGACTGAACTGCGTGGATATCCAAACGAGGAGAGGCCGAACAGCGCGGTTATCCAAACGCGCGGCTGAAATGCGTGCCTTTTAGTTTCAGGAGTCCATTTATTCAAGTGTACATGACGTGTATTCATTACTGAAACACTATTGTACACTGAACACATTTGCGCTGACAGAAAGTTGCGCGACAAGCAGCCCACTAGGCACAAGGCCGCGTGTCTCTTCCCGCGAGTGGAGAGTTTGCCTTTCGTACACTGTGAGAAAAACCGTAGCTCATACAACGAAACAACGGTTTTGAGTTAACGGTTTACGGTTTTCGTTGCCGTACATCACTAATTTACCCTATACCGGGTACAATTTTAGTACAATATTTTATTGTACTTCGAAATAACGGTAAAAAACTGTAGTTAAATTGTAGTTTTTTCTCACAGAGTAGGCAGCAGGCGGATGGGATGCCCGCCTGCCTTCCAGGTGTACGAGCGCAGCTTTGCCTACTAGGCAATACGTCTGCCGGGAGAGAGACCGCGCCGCGGTCAGAGCTGCACGGCCAACTTACAACAACAGCAACTCCGCGCTGGCCTGCTCCTTCGCTCCGAGCAACAAGGGACGGGGTTAGGGGGCAGATTGATGCATGTGCAGCTCTCTCTCTCTCTCTCTGTTTCTCTCGAGTTAGTTTGATGTTCAGTGGCATAGCGGCCCGGAGAAGACAGCAAGGGGGATGGGGTAAGCCTAGATCACTTTCTCGACGGCTCATCTGCATAACCGTGAGTTTCAGCGGGCAAGGCGGCGGACGGGAGACAAGTGCGGTGGTGAGGGTTATAGAGGCGAGGGGACCGTTTCGGCCGGAGGAAAGTCAAAGTCAAACAGTCCCGGGAGCAATCTGCTTGGGGGAAGTCCATGTGCGTCCTGCCTACCGCGCGGACGGGCTGCGGCCCCGCCCCGCCCCGCCCCGCCCCGAAGACCGCGTGTACATTTCAATCCATTTCAATCGCTCTCTGGGCCTGGGCACGCGGCGACTCTCTCGCAATGTTCTGCACGGTAAAACTATAGAGTCTTGGTTTATTCAAGGCAACTTTCTTGATTTTCAATACGTTTCGGAAAAGCCAGCAAGACCTTTCCGATGATACGTCCTGAAAATCAAGCAAGACGATTTCCAAGACATGCCCTTGGAATTTAAGACATCGTCTTAAAATTATTGCAATTTTTTTAAGACGACGAAAAACTAAGGGCAAATGTCTTGGAAATCGTCCTAGTCTGCTTGTTTTCAAAATGTCTGGTAAACCATAACATCAATTTTCCAGTGTGCTGCTTGAAGAATACGTGAAATAGCAAAATTTTGGTGACATTTGAGATTCGCTTGCAAGAGACACTCTGTTGAAAATTTATACGTGGTACCAATCGTACATGTGAACTAAATAAAAAGGTGCAAATTTGAAGAGACATATAGTTCTTACAGTGCTGATAACACGCGGGTCATCACGACCGGAATGTCGATTGGTACGACTGCAAGAGAGAGAGAGAGAAAAACCCGGAAGCGCCCGGGTGGAAGGATCTGTAGTTGTGACTATACCTGACGACCGTCGTTAAAATCTACCTCTTTTTATAGTCTGTCTGTGGATAAAGTGATGACCAACTACAAAATCATCGTAGTTAAGAATGTGCTTTGATTAAGCAGTTATAGTACGGTACAACTGTAGGTAAGTCAATGCAGTTCAACTTCAGAAAACTGCAGATATCTGCAGTCAAACTACCGGTTATCTTTACTTAACTGCAGTTAAATTGTAGTTGAACTGTGTTAATTTCGGACCTTCGGAGTTCAACTTAGTTTATAACTGCAGTTTTCGGCAGCAGTTCGAGACCTAGTTTCAATATCAGTTAGACTGTACTTTGACCAGATTTCCCCTACAGAGTAAGGTGCAATTAGACTACGTTTCCCTCTAGTCTCAAAATACAGACGAAAACTTTCGATTACAAAATTATTTTTTTTGTTCCTTTCTTCTCTTTGCTTCCCTCTCTCCCTCCCTTCTGACCTACTCACATGACTTTTTTTACCTTTCTGAAAGTTGAAACCGGATGGACCTTGATGGGAGTCGAACCTCGGACGGTGGAGTTGGAAACCCGGAACGCTGACCACTGAGCCACTGCGACACCTTGTCAAAGGTGGTGCAGCAACGTAGTGCCATGAAGAGGGCCCCGGATCCCAGCCAAATGGTTTGACTACAGTTCAACTGCAGTTTCACTGCAATTCAGCAGCCACCAACCTTCAGAGCGACTCAAGTTCGTTTCAAGTTTGCTCCACACTCTACGCGGTTACGACTTAGGTCGCCCAGCTGGCCGCTACTGATAATCACCCGATGGACGGTCTAGTCACGCGGGGTCGGCCCAGGTTGCCCCGTAAACAGTTTAAACTACTCGTCAAAATGCACATTAACTACGGAAAAATGAGTCCAGTAAAGTAGACCGTCATCTGAATTTAGTACTACGGTTTCCTCTTAATTTATAGTAAAGATGCAACGCAGTTAGATCATACTTTAGAACTCACTTCTGACAATAGTTTGCAACTGTTCTTTCACCGTCCTTAAAACTGCAGTCATAACTGAAGTTTCAACTCGAAACCTACAGTGCAGTTCTCACTATATATGTAAACGCAATGCGAATGCAGTCAGTCTGCAAAGAAAAGTCAAGAGAAAAGTCCATTCGAATGCACAGTACTCAAATGCAGATTAAACAATAGTTCAGTTTCAGTTTAAACAGCAGTTTCCAACTGCAGTTCAGCTACTGCAGTTTTAACTGCAGTTCATGTCCAGATCTTTCCACCCGGGCGATATCATGTCGGGGAAATCTTTGCGGCGCTGGCGTAGATTTCTTTTTACTTCTCTCTTTGCTGAAGGCGGTAAGAAGAGACGCCATGGCAGCGAGACTCCTTACAGACCCCGGCGCAACCAGCGAGAGGGGGCCTTGATCTCCAGAAAGGCAGTGGCGGTAGTGGTGGTAGCCACCCGGTCGCCGCGGGGACCGGCCGTTACAAATCAGGGGAAGAGAGAGAGAGAGAGAGAGAGAGAGAGAGAGAGAGAGAGAGAGAGAGAGAGAGAGAGAGAGAGAGAGAGAGAGAAAGTGGAGAAGATAGAGCGAGATAGATATATAAAGGGAGGGAAAGAGAGAGTGAGTGTGTTCCGACCGGCCTCGGGGGAAAACTGTGAGGAGGTCGGCTAAAATCCCACCCTGGCTGACTTCTTCACTTCACTTCCAGGCCATCGGGCATGTGGACCCCGGGCTCAGGGAGCGGCGGGGTGCGGGACGCTCAGGGATAATCAGTCATGGTTTGTGCAGGCGGAGGGGAGGGGGGGGGGCGCTCCTAGACGAACGGAGTAAAGCTGCTGGGCGTCGTATGGCCGGGGATTATTGGAAGGAATCAAAATAGCGGGCCGCCCGGCCGGGCAGGGCAGGCCAGGGCGGGAGGGTGAAGAAATATGACGCCGAGACTAGTGACCCGGGGGAGGGGTGGGGTGTAAAGCCTTAAGGGCGCGGGGATGGCGCGGGCGGCGGCGATCTGGCGGGGCTGCAGCAGGAACAGCAGAGAAAAACAGACAGCGACGTATCACCTCACGGAGAAAAACGGAGAAAAAGATTTTGTTAAAATAGTCTCAACAATTTTTTGTTTTGTTCCAGCAACTAAAAATCTGTTGGCTGAGCAAAGTAATCTGTTACTACAACAAAAATTTTGTTGGAGTACTGTTGTAGTAACACATGCTTTGCTCAGCCGACAGATTTTTAGTTGCTGGAACAAAAAAGTTATTATTGTTAAGGCCAAATTAACAAATTGTTTGATGTGAGAAAATAAAAATCCTTTTCATCCGAGAGAGAGAGAGAGAGAGAGGAAAAGGGCAGGAGGAAATCGCACACTAGTAAGGTGAGAGTATCGGTGCGAACATAGAGCGAGAGAGAGTGCTTTTGTGGTGGAGGAGTGGCAGTCTCGGCGGACGTCGACGGCGCCCCGCCGCACCCCACCCCGCCCCGCCCCGCCCCGCCCCGCCCGGCTCCGTCTGAGAGGCAAACACATCGTTAGCCTGCCGGCACCTCACCTCACGACCCTCCGCGACACAGACGAGTGGGAGGCGGCGGCGCGAGGACCAACACGTGCCAATGCACGTGTGAGGTGCACGTGTGCGAACTGACTGTATTGTGTGCTGCTTCAACAACTGAGGTGAAATGGCAACCTTTATGGAGTGGGTGGGAGGGAGGAGAGAGCAAAGAGAGAGTCACTTCAAAAAAAATTTTATTGTGCGGCAGCAAAATACTAAAACAATAAGAGAAACAAAAATAAAATCAAGAAGAAAGTCACCGAAAAATCCGAAAAGTCATGAACAAATGAAAAGAAAACTGAAACCCAACTAAGAATGCCAGAAGTAATGATAATAAAAACTAATTACATCAGAATATGACAGAAAATTTCATTATTCTCTTGAAAAATCAATGAGTAATTTCGCCCCTCGGATGGAGAGGGAGGGAGGGATGGGGATGGATGGATGGATGGATGGATGGATGGGTGGATGGATGGATGGATGGATGGATGGATGGATGGATGGATGGATGGATGGATTATGGACGGTCCCGGGCGTCCGTTATGCCCGGCGCCGGCTGGGGCGACACTTATCCTCCCCGCAGACCGGCCGGGCCCCGTCGGTCGTCCTGGACGTCGTGAAGAAGAACGGCGAGTATAGCAAGAGTGTGATAGGATCAGGCGAGGGCCATCCGGCCCGGCCCGGGGCTCCATGCCAAGTACGGGGGAGGGGGGGAGGAGTCCCGGGGGAGGCTATGGGGGAGAAGGGGGAAGTCCCGGGGGAGAAGAGGGGAAGAGGGGATTACAGGGGCGCCAGGCGGCAGCAGCTCCTTGCAGAGCTAGGACGCCTTGAATACGTGCCGAGCCGAGCCGAGCCGAGCCGAGCCGAAGCCGAACCTATCCGAGCCGAGGTGAGCGCGGCGCGTTGGGGTTGCCGGGCCGCAAGGGGGGTGTCAGCACCCCGCCCCGGCCCCACCTGCGCGCTGGGGCGGAGGGGGAAGCGACTAGTAGAGATTTACACCTGTACGGCTTTAGTTGCGTGTGTCTCCCCTACGCACCGCATGCCCTTCCCCCTCTCTCTCTCTCTCTCTCTCTCTCTCTCTCTCTCTCTCTCTCTCTGCCACACATATATATCCTTCTCGCTCCTTCTCCCCCGCCGTACTGTACCCTTTGCCCGGATCCGCTCACTTACCACTAGCCGCCGCGCGCCCTTCTTATGGTGCAGGCCTCGGGGTGCCTTCTCCCTCCCAACACACACACTTCAGGCATGGCGCTGCTCGACCCCGCCTGGGGCGCCCAGGGCAAGAGCACCTAGCCAGCAGGGGCAAAGTGCGGCCCCGGTGGGCAGGGCGGGGCGGGGCGGGGCGGGGCGGGGCGGGGCGGGGTGGCAACAAGAAGGAACTACGGCCGAGGCCAGAGCGGAGCCCGCCTAAAGTCAGCAGGCGCTGACACGCGGGGCAGATCGCAGCAGACCACACCCACCCCGTCGAAGTCACTGTTTCTGACGTTGAGAACATTTTGTCGGAATTGGAGCCAGAAATAAGCGAAACCGCGGCACAGCTAACAAGGCAGACGCACGCTGAAACCGTGTGAAGCTGAGCCCAAAGTGTGCGCGTCTAGCTTGGCAAGCGGCGCCGCAAACATTAAAAGCGGCACGGAAAAAACTTCGTCTTGGTTTTCAAGCAGCCCCGGAAACCCTGTGTATTTTCTCCATAATAGCTGCTTGGTTATTCCAAAACTGCTTGGAAACCAGGACGCCGTTTTTTCACTGGGCTGGTAAAATAAAAGAGAAACTTATAGGGCTAGGTTTCAAGCAAACACAATTTTATACAGGTACTTGAAATAACTTTGAACTGCAGTGCTATCTTTGAAGAAATGCTCAGCAATATTTTCGTTTTTAGCCAGGTTAGTGGTTGGCAACAATGATGTCACCACATCTCACATCACATCCCAGCCCTTCTCCCCGTCGCATGCTCCGTCAAAGCTGAGCATTTAAACTTCAGTAAGCTCAGCAATAAAACTCTTTGAAAAGAATATTTTATTTAAACTGACGCGACGTTCTTCAGGATGCTACCGCAATAATTTGTCTTTGTAAAAAATAAATAAATAAATAAATAAATAAATAAATAAATAAATAAATAAATAAATAAATACATAAATAAATAAATAAAAAACTAGAATAATTTCTTGCAATAGAAAATGCGATACAGTAGCATGTAAGCTGGCTAAAGCAGCGGTTGGATAGGACAGGGCAGGGCAGGGTAGGGGCTTTGGGGTAGAGTGCTCCGGGAGAGGCAGACTCGCCCCGCCTGGGCGCGCCCCGCCCCGCCCAGCACCCGACCACGCACTACACAAAAGGCGTGAAGCGGGGGTGGTAGCGCCTAAGCCCGGAGCACCACGTATTCAGAGCCACCGCCTCCCTCGCCCACGCGCCACCCTCCGCCGCCTGGCGGCTCACTGATTTGCAAACCCCTCCCGACACGCCTCGTGAACCACTCCCAGCCACTCAGCGCGGGCTTGTGTCGGGCCGGGCCGGGCCGGGCCGAGTTGGCGGAGCCTAACGCAGAAAATGCGTTTTAGAGAGGCCATAAGCCGGCTTGAAAACTTGTCGCCGGACTGATGCAGCAGGTGCAGGGGGCGAGGGGAAGTACCGGCCCGGCGCGGCGCTGGTGCGTGAGGGTGGGGTGGGGTGGGGTGGGGTGGGGTGCGGCGGGCGCAGCTTGCACCGATGGCGAGGTGGAGAGGAGGTGGGGAGGGGAAGCGGGGCCTTCAAGGGGCTGCTGCAATCAAACTCGAGTAAGCGCGCCGCCCAGCACCACAGCGGGGAGGAGGGAGGGCTCTCGCAGTGTTTCGAGCGCCCCACCCCGCCCCGCCCCGCCCCGCCCCGCCCCGCCCCGCCCCGCCCCGCCCCGCCCCGCCCCGCCCCGCCTCGGTCCGCGGCATCAGGTTCCTTTACGGTGCGGGGTGACAGCGGCGTCTCGACCTCAACCCACCCTTCCGCACCCCAACCCGCCCCACCCCACCCCGCCCGATAGACAGCTGAGCCACAAGAAAGCTGCCGCGTCAGCTGTCTCGAAATTCAGAAAAGATTCTGTGTCCCACCTGCCTGCCGCAAGGCGCTGCGCTTTGCTCTGCCTGCTGCTGCTGGGGTAGGGCTGCCGGGGGGCGGGGTGGGGTAGGGCGGGGCGAGGTGGGGTGGGGCGGGCGGGGCGGGCGGATATACGGGGCAATCCGTCGTGGGGCTTCTGTGTACGGTGAGCTTAGCGGCACACCGGGGGATTCGTCCTCGTCCCAAACCGACCCCCGACCCCCGCACAAGCGGCCGTCGCGTCGTGTCGTCGGCTTGTGGCGGGGCGGGGCGGGGCGGGGTGGGGCCAAGCGGCGGGGCACGGGGTGCTGTGCGGTCAAGGGATGGTCACACTGGTACAACTAATGCGCGTAACTGTACGCTGTGAACAATATCATCGTAGATTTACAATTTATCTCGTAGTCTTTGAGCTCCTAAAAACATATGTTGTAAATTTACAACGGCCCAATCTTCTTGACCGTCAGTGAATTCCAAGTCGACACGAAGTGCTTGTAATTTTTCATTGAATTGTGGTGTTTCATTTATGGTTCATGAAGATTTCCCCTAACCGGAAACTATTCTTCACAATGTTATTCTCTTCACTGTAAAAAAATGTTCGGACTTTTGCCATACATGTGTGTGGTAAAATTCCCATACGCATGTAGGACGCGATATTTCCCACACATGTGTGGGATTTTTCCCATACAGGCAAAAGAGAATCGGAAAATTACGATTAGTATCTGAAAAATCCCATACCCTTGTGGTGAAATGCCTATAAGCGTTTGGGAAAAGTAGTTTCCCACAAAGTGTGGGATTTCCACTATTTGTGTGTATGAAATTTTCTTCAATGTTATAGTTAATTTGGAATTTATAACACACGTATCACAAACTACTGTTACATGGTGTACAAGTGACTTCCAACCCGTTGCATACACCCATGTGGTCGGGAAGCTATTTCCCGCGGCTTCATGCCCTGAGGGTTTTCAATTATGCGGGTATTTAAATTTTTTGATTAAAAAAATTAAAGGAAGGGCAAGAACGGAAGTAGATAAAAAACTCGTAAAAAAACAAAATGATAACATCGGAAATCCCTTAAAAAGTAAGAAAGCCGTAACCGGCTACCCTCCCTGCCCGGGTCAGGATCGTGGAAATTTTATTATTCGATACTTAATGGTCATAAACATCGAAATTTGACAAAGATAATCTTAAAATTTCTAGTGAATATTGATGATCTACACATTTTTCACTTCCACAGAAAGCGTTTGCCATCGTTCTGTACCATGAACACGTACCAAAAAGTGTGTTTAAACACAATTATAGCTTTTTATATTTTTCCAATTTTTCCGACCCCCCGGATTTTTTCCGAAAAAAAAAGCGCGGATTTTTTTCCAGTTTTTCCGGAAAAGTTTCCGAGCTGCCGAACCCTAGCCAGAAGGGAAAAAACACGCTAACGACTCTCATTGGCTGGGCTACATTTAAATTTATATTTAATTTCAGATGTAAATGCCCGCAGCCCGCAGCCCTGTCAGAATATGCCAGGTGGGGAGGCGAGAGGCGCGAGGGGTGGGACGAGGCTGTACGTCAAGTTGGCGTGACTGGCGGGAATGAAACAGAGCGTATTTCGAATTGCGCGAACGCGCCGCAGCAGGCCAAGGTAGGCGCGCTTTTAGCTCGCAGCTTTATGCAGTTTTGACGCGCGTCTAGCAAGCCGAGAGGAGGAAGAGGGATGGTAGCAACAGCCTCCATTCAGGTGCGATCCCACCTCGCCCCGCCCCACCCCACCCCACCCCGCCCCGCCCCACCCCGCCCCGTACCGCAGTTAGCTGGCGGATAGCGGAGGGGAGCGCATCAGTGCGCGTGGATATACGTACTGCCCCACACCTTCAGAGGGTCAGTGGGATGATTCCGCAAGGAGGCTTTCTCTCTCTGTCCTTGTCGCACTAATGGGGTGAGTCCACAAGGAGCGAGAGAGAGAGCACACGACTAACCGCTTGGAAGACGGAACAGTGAAGCGGGAGCACGCGGCCTGCTGATCCTGGACGGCGGCTTATTGCTGCCCCGTCAGCCACTGCAGGCAGACCAGGCGGACAGGGCCGGCGTGTGACGGGGCGTGTGACGGGGCGTGTGACGGGGCATGGTGGCGTGTGACGGGATGTGACGGGATGTGACGGGATGTGACGGGGTGTGACGGGGTGTGACGGGGAGTGGTGGCGTGTGTGTGACGGGGCGTCTGACGGCGCGTGACGGGGCGTGTGACGGGGCATGGTGGCGTGTGACGGGATGTGACGGGGTGTGACGGGGAGTGGTGGCGTGTGTGTGACGGGGCGTGTGACGGGGCATGGTGGCGTGTAACAGGATGTGACGGGGTGTGACGGGGAGTGGTGGCGTGTGTGTGACGGGGCGTGTGACGGCGCGTGACGGGGCGTGTGACGGGGCATGGTGGCGTGTGACGGGATGTGACGGGGTGTGACGGGGAGTGGTGGCGTGTGTGTGACGGGGCGTGTGACGGGGCATGGTGGCGTGTGACAGGATGTGACGGGGTGTGACGGGGAGTGGTGGCGTGTGTGTAACGGGGCGTGTGACGGCGCGTGACGGGGCGTGTGACGGGGCATGGTGGCGTGTGACGGGATGTGACGGGGAGTGGTGGCGTGTGTGTGACGGGGCGTGTGACGGGGCATGGTGGCGTGTGACAGGATGTGACGGGGTGTGACGGGGAGTGGTGGCGTGTGTGTGACGGGGCGTGTGACGGCGCGTGACGGGGCATGGTGGCGTGTGACGGGATGTGACGGGGTGTGACGGGGAGTGGTGGCGTGTGACGGGGTGTGACAAGGTGTGGTGGGGCGTGGCGGCCCGTCCGTCACTACCGCGCGACCAGGCTCTGTCACAGAATGAAACCCGGACCGGACGGCTCGCAGCATTCGTGAGCGCGGAGCGGCCCCTACCCCACCCCGCCCCGCACCCGGGGAAGTTCGACACCTCCTCCTCCTCCTCCCCTTCTCTTCCCTACAGGGCCCGGGCCAGCAGGGCGGCGGCTCGCTCGCAGCCAGGCTCCAATCCATTCAAGACCCCCGAGTTATTGCCAGATACACGACTCCGAATCTGCATTTATTGCCAGGGTCCTATCCAGGCCGCCGCCGCCGCCGCGCTCCGCCCCGCCACGTCCCGTGCGACCCGCGCGTGTGACTGCAGCCGGGACCCCGCTTTCAATAACCCAGCCCCTGTCTCCCCACCCCCCGCTCCCTCTGTACACGTCCAGATTCCCTCATGCGGCGACCCTCGTCCGCTGGTCGCGCCGTAACCACCCCTTTCACACTTTTAACTTAAAATTCCTTGTATTACAAAGAATTCTATGCAACCGTAATACAATAAAGCCAAATACAAAAGCAAAAGTTTCTTTGAAATACAAAGAAAAATGTTTACAATACAAACAAAATTAATTGTAAGTACAATAAATAGTAACTTTTTGTAATACAAGAAATTTTCTTGTATTATTTCTTGTAGTTTGCACAGAATTCTTTGAATTCCACGAAAAATTTCTTTGTAGAAAGTTCAGAGTGAACCCTCTCTCCTGTCCGCGTCGTGCATCCCCAATCCACGTCGGCAAAAAGGAAAATGACCCGCCCCTTTGTCTGTTTCCTTGTTTCGCACTTCCGCTCTAGATCAGCCACTGATTCCACCCTCAAGCGTCGGATAGCTTTATATACAAATAAGCACAAAAGTCCGGGTGAAAATGGCACGCCATGCTTCATTCCACACGCAGCGAGCGATTACAACACTGCAAAACAAGCTTCACACAAAAATGCGAGCTGTTAATCGCGAACGCGAAATGAGCTGGCGAAAGGATTTGCGCGCCGTTTATCACGTGATCGCAATCAGAGGAGGTCCGGCAGAGTCGCCGGGGCGGGGCGGGGCGGGGCGGGGCGTGGCCTGAGGCCTGAGCCGCTAGAGGAGAACGCTTTGCGCCGCCAAACAAGAGACCGATGAAAAACGGCCATTTAAGGGTCTCGCAAAACACGAACCACGCCCCACCCTACCCCGCCGGGGAGGCCGCGGGGCGGGGGGCGGGGCGGGGCGGGGCGGGGCGGGCCCCACATGGGCGGGGCTGTATTGGTTCTGCCGCTGGCGCCCGACGCCGCCCCCGGCGGCCCCGGCCAGGCACGGCGGCGTGATGTAGAGGTTTGCTGAAATAAGGCCAATAGTAATAAAGTCTAATGTTGGCGGTACGGCGGGGCGTGGCGTGGCGGGGCAAAGTGCAGGGCGAGAGACCTCCGGCCCCCGGAACCCCTTCCGCCTTCCGCCCACCTGGACGCTGTTTTTCATTGTTTCCCCCGTTCTGTCTCTTTCTTTATATCCACTTCTCCTGTTCTCTCTCTCTCTCTCTCTCTCTTTCTCTCTCTCTCTCTGTCTCTCTCTCTCTCTCTCCCTCCCCCCCCCCTTCCCCTCTACAGAACGACGGGGCCTCGCCGCCACGCAGTCCCCATATCCGTCCAGACCTCCGCTTTCACTCCTTTTCCATATCTGCTTCCTTTTTATAATGCGTTATGCACGGTGAGTCCGCATTAACCGTTCGCTAGAAACGCTTCGTGCGGCGGCGGGGTGTCGACGGGAAGGGGTCGAGGCCAACCCCCACCCCCTCCCTGTGGAGAAAAAAGTAGGGGGGGGGGGGGGGACGGGCGCTTCTACGCGCTATAACGCCTTTTACCCAGAACTTGTGTAACTCCTTTTTCTGTGGGGTAGCAGAGCAATGTCCACTTGAGCGCAGCGATGCACGGGCGTACGAGCCGCGTTTCACCGAAAAACGTCGCTACGCGGTGTATTGTGAAGATACGGCGGAAACGTCACAGAGTCATTCATTCGCACCATGTATGGCGCGAGGAGAGAGAGAGAGAGAGAGAGAGAGAGAGAGAGAGAGAGAGAGAGAGAGAGAGAGAGAGAGAGAGAGAGAGAGAGAGAGAGCATCGTCAGAATCCACATCCACTCAGGCAGTTAAAGTCTTTTATGTCCATCAGCAATTTCTCAATGACTTCACAGAAAACGGGGGAATGATGCATGTCGATCACGAGAGGAGAACGCGCTTTATTATATACACGGTAAAAACAATGTCTGATTTTTTGAGGAAAAAGAGAAAACTTTGAGGAGCTTCCGTAATTTGAGGAAAACCCCTCAGATTTTGAGGGAGGCTCCTTAAAAAATAAGGGAAATCTCCACAAATTTTGAGGAGACTTCCTCAAAATCTAAGGAGTTTTACTCGAAGAATTCAAGGTCCTCAAAGTTTTCCCTTTTTCCTCAAAAAATCAGACATTGTTTTTACCGTGTAGTGCGTTTTTTGTGAAATATTATTTAAGATTCTAAACTTTAGTTTTGATGGCACTATCGGATTTCTCGAAGAGTTTTCTGTTCGAACGAGCTTACCGGGTGTTTCTTTGAATGCGTAACAAAGTTGCGGGATTGCATACTCGTAAGCGCTGCAGGGGCCATAGCGCCTTACGGCCGAATGGGGTAGGCAAACCCGCAAAACTGTTTCGTATTCAAAGAAACACCCGGCGTACGTACATGTCACGGGGTTCCCGCTTGCAGTATTCTGGCACGTGATACTACGATCATCCTTGTAAGAGTCTTTTTCCTGTCTCGAAACCCCATGCCATCGAAGCAGGAACACGGGGTGCGTCAAGCCGACTACGG
The DNA here is from genome assembly GCA_029379305.1 of Frankliniella fusca. Taxonomy (NCBI): domain Eukaryota; kingdom Metazoa; phylum Arthropoda; class Insecta; order Thysanoptera; family Thripidae; genus Frankliniella; species Frankliniella fusca. Next base: position 818,346 of record JAHWGI010001227.1, on the reverse strand, counting down.
TCCAAGAGCCGTTGGCTTTTACAAAATGTAATAAACAGCTACAGGTAGGTACGAAAGACGGCCGACAAGGTGTCACTGGAACTGTAGCTCCTGACGAGTCTGGATCACCCTGCGCATCCACCTCACTCTCTCTCTCTCTCTCTCTCTCTCTCTCTCTCTCTCTCTCTCTCTCTCTCTCTTCTCTACCCCTCTCTCTGTATCTTTCTCTGCTCCTCTTCCAAAATGGAACTTGTCTGTCAGAGTTAATTCCACTCCACCGGCACCCCGCCTCGCCTCGCCTCGCCCGGGCCACGACCGCTCCCCACAGCCCCAGTGTCATTGCGCGGAACAGAGTACAATAACAGGAATCATAAAAAAAGTAAATAATAATAATAATAATAATAATAATAATAATAATAATAATAATAATAATAATAATAATAATAATAATAATACAAACAGCACAACACATAGTTTGACGAAATTTTGTGTTTATATCACTGTGAAAAATATCTTGGTAAATGTGCGACTTATTTTGTAAATTACGATCTAACAAATGTGTTGTATAAATTTACGACAACCCTTTCTCGCTCGTTATTGAATTTCACGTCGATAAGTCGTGCTACTGTAATTTTACAATTTCCAATTGTAACGTTACAACTCAACGTTGAAGAAAATTTTGCCGTAAACCTACAACTCTTTTTCACGGTAATCTCTACGAACGAGTTCTGACCAAAACGAATATCAATAGGATGGTTCACAGTATCAGCATACTACAGCAACAGCACGCCCATCGCCCATACAAGACTTTACAGCAATACACGGCAGCTGACAGCGCGAGACACGTGTCTCTTCTGAGAACCGTATCTGGTTCTCGCGCGATATCTAGTACTCCTTTGAAAACGCGCGCAGCAGTTGGCCATTCGTTGGAAAATCCCCGTTTGATCTCGCGGCGCGCGCTCTGGGTAGGTACATTCTATAGGACAGTGAGGGTGCAGGTCGAACTGCAGAAGGGAGTGGGGAGGGGGGGGGCACCGCGCGTTTCAGCGAATATCACACACCTGGCCGTTTGATTTATGTGGCTGTATAACGCAGGTGAGTGTGGTTCGGTGGGGGTGGGGGAGAGCGCGGGGGCCAGGGAAAGGGGGTGTGGCGTGGCGGGGCGGCGTGGGGTCAGAGCTCAGGGGAGCCCGACAATTACAGCGTGCCTGAGGAGGACCTTATACCTTTGGGGGGCCCGGCCCGGTAAAGGATTATGGGAGGGAATCTGGCAACGTGTTTTTTTTTTTTAAAAAATCATTACGCCTTTCTGCAACCATTCTGACAATAACGAAAATTGGAAATCATTCCGAGTCCGTTCAAGACTTATTGAAACAAACATAATTTTCTTTTTTTTCGGGCGGAAGTTCAGCTTCTTTTTGCGTCAGACCCTTAAAAAACCAGGCCACGTCAAACTATGTCTGACGCATAAGGAATATGGAGACGGATTCTCAGCCAAACTGCGGAGCGTTCGACGTGCAGGAGAGAGAGAGGGGAGGGGGGGGGGGTCGGCCCGACAGGCCTGCCGGCAGCAAACGAAAAGGAGAGAGCAAAGTAGAAAGAAAGCCGCCCCGCCTCACCCCGCCCCGCCTCACCCCGCCCCTGCTCCGGCTCCGTTCCCGTCGCGCCTCAAAGTCAGAGATAAGTGATTGCTTCCTTCAGAGCAACAGCATCTAACAAATAGCTCGCTCATATTGGCAACGGCAGGCGCCGCCGAGGGGCGGGGCGGGGCGGGGCGGTCGCTCGCTGCACCGGCAGGTAACGGCGCGCGGCCCTCGACCCGTTCATATACACGTCCAGACAGCCTGCAAGCGTACAGCGCTCATGCACGCTGAGTGTTAAGACTTCCTCGAGAGCGCGGGCATATATGTTCTTGCCTGGAATCCTTAATAACTCAAAAGGAAAGGGGGAGGAGAAGTCAAAGTGATCAAACAAATGACACCGTGACTTAATCGTCGGATCTACAAACATAAAGGTCACTTGACGTTACTAAAATTGAGTTGGCTTCATTAACACACAACTGTTGTTTTTTTTTTCCGCTTTCTTTTCCCCGGCAGATGCGGAACAAAGGCAGCGCACAATTTCTTTTCCAGAGAGCAAGAGCCTTGTTCGAGGCCGTGCGCCGGCCAGACGCCTCAGAGCCAATCAGAGAGCTCCGGTAGTACACTGCAAAACGCGGGTCCCCCCCCACAAAAACCCCCATACGCGAAATTTATCCCCCGCCACACTGAAAATCTACGAGTCATAATTCTCGCCCCCATACGAGTGAGAATTTGAGGGCAATTTTATTACTCTCTGGAGAGTAAGAATTTTTTTCCTCGCCCTTAATGAGAAAGAATTTTGAGATCTCGCCCAAATAAAGTGAGAATTCGTGCTTAAATTAAGTGAGGTTAAAAAATCCTTACTCAAACAGAGCGAGGCTAAAAAATATCTCGCTCGAAAAGAGTGAGGTTAAAAATTCTCACTCCAATTTAGCATGGAAAAGTGTCCTCTCCCATTTTGAATGAGAAATTGGATTCCAGGGTTTGCAGTGCCAGGTCGGACTAGCCGCGCAGCCAGCTTACGGAATTCCCCCCCCCCCCTCCCCTTCACCTCCGCGCCACCGCGGTATCATAGTCTCACGTGGGGTACCCCGGCTCTGTCCTCCGCAGCCCACGGTGGTACCGAGGGTCTACCACCACTTCCATAACCCTCGTACACCCCTCTAGATGATTATTGATAATCACATAGTCATAAAGTAAAATTTCCAAATATTGACAAATTTTGACAAAGATGGATAAATATATTATGAAATTTGACCAAAAGTTGCGAGATTACTGGCCAATAATCAGTAAATATGTTAAAGATAAACTCAAATAATCATTGATAATCACCATAATCGTGACTGATTACAATCCCCGTACGCGATTTTTCAAAAAGGTAGACCCTTGGGTGGTACTACCAGCGGAGCGGGCTGCGCACCCCTCTCCAGGGCCTCCTCTGAACGGCTGCGGTGTGGAACTGAGCTGCGCACACCTACCGTTCGGCTCGGCTGCAGGACTGGTGCTACCCGCCCCGCCCCGCCCCGCCCCGCCCCGCCCCGTGCACCGCTCGCCTCGCCCTCGCCAGCAGAAGCAATCACACTGGATTGGGTCCGGGCCGGCGAGGCCAGCCCGGCGCGCAGGGGCGAGATTAACTAAGTAAAGCGACGGGATGATGGTGCGCCCCTGGCCACGCTGCGGGACCCTGGGACTCCCCCCCGCCCCCGGAGGACCTCACCTCCGACAAGGACAGCCTCAGCGCGTCTGAATACCGGAGCGTGGGAGGCACAATCATTCGAGTCAAATATAGAATCGATTGGCCATACCGCGCGCGACACGCATCGAACAGTCCGAAATCATTCCTGTGAATGGCACAGCCGCGAGCCAACCGAGACACACAATAGAGCATGACACACGCGCTTCGAGCGGGCGGACACGCTGCCGTGCTGGAATTGGTTCGTCGAATCGTACGGTGTTTGCCGGCGCGACGGTATTCAGAGCATAACACGCGCCGTTCCCCTACATTATGAAAGATATGTCGGTAAATTTACAATTTTGTGATTTTCGTTGTACCATGTGTGTGTTGTAAATTCACAACGGACCGTTCTTGTTCGTCTATGAATTAGTCGGTACCTAGTCCCCGTGGTTTTAAAATTTTGACCGGCATTTGTTAATACTGATTGAACTTTTAAAATTAGGCTTGAATAAATTTCAAAACTATTTTAGTAATTTAAATATTTTGATTGCAATGTAAAAATACGCTGGATGGACAAATTCCTCTATTAGTCACAGTGTTGCCGTGAGGGTGAACATCCTCTTCGGAATCATGGTGGAACGCCCCCGCCACTGTGAAAAATATCCTCGTAAATTTACGACATTTTTTGTAATTTTGATTTACGAAATATGTCGTAAATTTACGATGGCCCATTCTTGCTCGTCGGTCAATTCCAAGTCGATAGGGATTGCTTGTAAATTTACAATTTCAAATTGTAATATTACGACTTTTATCATGGAAAATTTTCCCGAAACCCTTACGAGTATTTTTCACAGTGGCGTGCCCGGGGCCCAAGGTCCAAAGGCCAGGCTATAGATGCTCGTCGGCGAGGGCAGGGGGCAAGACAACCAGCCCAGGGGCCCACCCCGCCCCACCGCCGAAAAAAAAAAATTCTCAACGTCATCAGGCACAAAAAAATCTTCCTAATCAAACCTAACAAAACCTTTAACACGTAAACATGATTCCGTAACAGTGAATAAGGCAAATGCGATCACACGGCATGCAGACCGGGGACGGGGCGGCACGCGGGCCACAAGTGGTCGCCTTCCTTTTATTACTAACTCAATACGCGATTACCTCTCGTGCAAAACCCACTCAACTTGTCTGATGGTCGCAGTAATGATCGAGTAATGATAGTGTGTGGGTGGAGGCCGGCGGCCCGGGGGGCGGGGCCGGGGCCGGGGCCGGGGTCCCGCTGGGCCCCGTTGTGTGTCGCCCGGCCGTACCCCCTGGGGGTAGGGGAGGAGGGGGCGGACGAGCCCCCCAACGGGGGTCCCGGTCGAAGCGTCGACATGAGGAGGCGCGAAAGGCGGCCAGCCCGCCCCGCCCCGCCCCGCCCCGCCGCGCACCACCCGGGCTCTACGGAATGTAATAATATTCTTTCTCCGCCCTCGCCTTACACCCCGCCCGCCCCCCTACAAACCTCCCTCTACTTCCGGTCCCAATCGCATGCGTCCCTCGTACAGCCCCGCCCCGCCCCGCCCCGCCCCGCCCCGCCCCGCCCCGCCCCCGACCACCGGCCGTACATCACCACGGGCACCGTGCCCCCCCACGTTGATATACAGGGCACGCCACAAGCCCCTCCTGCAAAAATTCGCCAACCATTCGATGGGAGGGCATACCTGCCAACCTGCCCCACCCCACCCAAGCTGCGCCTCTGTGTTATACGTTTACTAACGGTGGCGGGCTATTATAGAAAATCAGCTCACTGCAACGTTGTAGGTATCGGTAATTTTCCACAGGTGGCAAACCATCACACTGGTAAAACAAATGTATAGTTCTAAACATCACCTGATGTTTAACTGCTAATATTTAATATTTAAATACTATATCATGTTTAGTTCAAACTATACATCAGCAGATGTTTATTTTCTAAACACTTTACAAGTGTTCAGTTGGCTATACACTTGGCGCAGCTTGGTATCCCTGTTTTTCCATGTGAAGCCTGAAGCCTTACCCAAGTGTATACTTCTATGCATCACTAAATGTTTAACCTCTATACATTTACGAAATGTATAGGTGTTTGACATCTTTTCATGTTTAGTTCCTGCTATACAGCATCATGTCATGTATAGAATTGCCAACTATACACCATGATGAAGAGAAACTAAACGTTTGTTTTACAAGTAGTGTATTTCTGAAATCGTGTGCGTACACCGGCCCGGGAGATCATCACGGAAAAAATTCAATGGAGGTCAAAAGAAATCACCGAGGCTAAGGAGGGAACAGGGAGAAATCAGCACCAATAGGAGTCGAAATAAGCGTCTTCTGCCAATAAGACCATATTGAATGGATAGGGTGCGGGAATTAGTTGGAATTAAGCATTCTCATGGATCCAACGAGAGTAGTTACATCCCCTCGGTTTTTTGAGCTTCACGTAAAATAATTTTTAAAATGCACCTGGCCGCGTGGACTACTCCGGCGACCGTGTTACTGTGCTGCGGCTATGTTTGCAATTTGTTTCTGCCGCATAAAAGGTGTCTCGGCCCACCCCGCCCGACTCCCAGGCTAAGTAATGACAGTAAATGGCCCAAGTTTGGACGGTCGACAGGTGAGGTTAGTGAGCTGGTGGCGCCACGGGGAGTCCAGCCCAGCACAGGTGTGGAGACCCCCTAACCCACTCTAAAAAATAAAAAATAAAAAGAGAAAAATTTCCAAACGCATTACAGGGCCAAGTCGCGGCAATGCAACGGCTTACCTCGGTCGTTATCGTTTGGGTATCGTTCGTTTGACTTTCAAATATCATTCATAGTCAAGTTAAGTTGAACCCATATTTAAAGTAATGCGACACTTTTTCAACTCTTTAAGAAATAATAAAAACTGAAAAGTGCATAATATATTACAGATACTCAGGTATTTTAAGTGTATTACAGGCCCGTGTAAGGAGTATTACAGGAGCCAGCCCCCCTGGACCAGCACTGTACCTCCAACCCGGTTCGGCTCGGGTTCCACGTATCCCGACAGATCTTGGAGAGTCCGGGGGGATGAGCGAGAGAGAGAGAGAGAGAGAGAGAGAGAGAGTGAGAGAGAGAGAGAGAGAGAGAGAGAGAGAGAGAGAGAGAGAGAGAGAGAGAGAGAGAAAGCGAGTAGGGGCGCAAGGTGGTGGCGTCCAGCCAAGGCGGAGAGTAGAACACGACTGGATAGGAGGGGCTGGGCGTGGCAGGGCAGGGCTGAGCGAGGGAAGGTGGGGTGGGGCGGGGTGTTCCGGGGCGGGGCGGGGCGGGGCGGCCTCCCAGAGCTGTTCTCCGTGCGCCTGCTGCTCGCTAAGATGAATATCTGAAGCAGGTTTACATCCCCATAGCCCTGGAGGAGTCGTTGGGCCGATGACCGACCAGCACAGCCAGCACACTGTCGGGGGTAGCGTCACAGTAAAAAACTTGCTCCGTAAATTTACAAATTGCCTATTTAGGCAAATTATGTCTTACGTGATTTGTCACACAGCGGAATGACTCCTTTGTAAATACGGTGTTAGGAAAAATTTATCACGAATGAAAAAGCTTGTCGTGCTACGAATAACTACAGTATAGTAGCTGAAATTTATTAAATAATAAGTTGTCTACTTATCGGCATTTGATACGATTTTTTTTATTGGGAAGGGAACTTTCCCTGATGCATTCTAACAGCTTGCGTAACTTGTGATATGACAAATCATATGTAACTTCACAAACGATTCCTAATTTTATAAGTGATTTGCAATTTGACAAATCTTTCTTATTTTCATTTCTTTTTACAAATGGCTCATCACAGTCTGACAAAAATCATTTGTAAAAAATAAAAATTACAATTCATCGTGATCGCCCGCCCTGTCAGCTCCTAGATCCGCCTGAAGGTAGGCAATTTGAGCCACGAGCCCCCTGTATGCAGGCAACTTTCTTTACATCAACCCTCCTCTCCGCCCCCCTAATTGCGTGCCTGATTCGAGTGGAGATTTCCCGAGACGCAACAGTCGATGATATGTTTGTCGAAGAAAAATTACGTATACATGACGGAGCACGAAAATTTGGCACAGAGAAGTCGCTCTTCCAAGAGCGACAAAGTCGACTCCTCCATTTACAGTGTAGTTCGATAATCGCGGGCTGGAGCAGAGGAGCCCTCGCGAGATCAACCATTTGGAGACACCGGTAGTTTCTCCTCTCAGCTTAAGAGACATCACACTTACACACGAACGGCTTCATTGCCCTGTAGGACTCACGCGAATGTCTCTGTCTGTGTTGCAGGTGAGCGCTAGAGCCGTGGCTGGAGCCGTGGCTGGAGCCGAGGCTGGAGCGGCTGGAGCCTGAGAGGAAGTGCTCTGGAGCCGCAACAGGTCGACACGCTTGATTCGCTCGCATGAAACACGTCACTCTAGACAGGCCACCCGTTAAGAGGGGCAAAGTGCGAAGGCGCGCGCGCGCGCGTGTGTGTGTATATTTGCGAATATGTGTGTGTGTGTATGTGTGCGTGTGTGTATGTTTGTGAATGTGTGTGTGCGTGTGTGAGCGTAAGAGTAGGGCTCACGCATGTTTGCACGTCCTTCGTAATACGCGAGGTACACAAACCATGATGAAGTGCTGCTACTCCAACAACTTTTCTTGTATCGCGCAGCGCCACGCGACACTGGTATGCGTCCGCGAGAAAGAAAGAGAGAGAGAGAGAGAGAGAGAGAGAGAGAGAGAGAGAGAGAGAGAGAGAGAGAGAGAGAGGAGAGAGAGAGAGAGAGAGAGAGAGAGAGAGGCGCGAGTGTACGAGTGGCAACGTCGGCATTTCTACTCAGCTCCAAACACCTCTTTTTATTTTTATTTTTTTTTTAAAGATTAATTCCAACGTCTTGCAGCCGCGGGGAAAAAAAATTGCGCTCTTTTGCGAATAATACGGGCAAATTTCTTTCACGGATTATTTGTCAGACTTCCGCAAAATACCTTCTTGCCTCGTTTATTTGAATTTATAATACGGGAAAAAACCAAAAACCAAATTACTTGCATGTGATTGTCAACTTACATAGCAGGTACAATCATTTTCAAAATTATGAACTATTCATAAACTAACGAATCATTAGTAAATCTACGGTTTACTCGTCACGTTAGAGTTACAAATCATTCGCTACAAAAACACGATTTTTATAGAAAAAATTATAGAACTGATCCGTTTATTTATTAAAACGAATCATTCGTGGCAAAAAGTTCGTAAAATTACGGATAAATTTAACAGTGGAAGCCAAATGTCAAATAGTACACGGTTTATTCATTTAATACTTTTCGTTCGGTACGTGCCGATTCTATGTGCTTCAATACTGTTTCTTTCCAGAGCAGCTTTTTCTCCCCCCTCCCCCCCCCCTCTATCTCTCTCTCTCTCTCTCTCTCTCTCTCTCTCTCTCTCTCTGTGTCTTTCACCCTCTCTCTCTCTCTCTCTCTCTCTAAGCCCTGGCAGTGCTGCTGCCTATGCATGCCCTCTACACGGGTAATGCCTTTTCATAACTTGGCTAATAAAAAGACGCGGCCGCGCCGAGCCGCTCCATCTGGGGGCGATAAGGGAGCATCGCTAAGCCGGGAGCGGGGACGGGGAGGGAGAGAGACAATAAACAACGAAAAAGAGATTGGCGTTATAAAGTTTTGGAATTAAAATGGACTGGATAGAGTTATATATCAGAGTAAATATGTGAGCGTGTTTTAGAGTCACCCCCAGAGGGCACGATTACAAGGCGGAGGCTGAGGGAGGGGAAGTCAACGGTACATCTTATTCGTGACGCCAGTGCCAGAGAGAGAGAGGGAGAGAGAGAGAGAGGGAGAGAGAGAGAGAGAGAGAGAGAGAGAGAGGGAGAGAGAGAGAGAGAGAGAGAGAGAGAGAGAGAGAGAGAGAGAGGGGGGGGGGAGGGGGGGGGGAAGAAAGGAGGATATTAAGATGTTGACCCGTAACGGGAAGCAATGTGTGTACCCTGGTTCCTGGTAAATGTCAAGGGTTTGAAACAAGTGGCCAGGGAAGGGGTAGTAATCCCACTGGAAATCCAGCCCAAGAGGTAGGTGGGGGGGAGAGGGCGGGGCTAATCCGCAAACACACGCACGCGCTGCGCTGTGCTGTCAGGTTACACCGCCCCACCCCACCCCACACCCGGGCGCGCACCACATCCATACGCAACGGGTGCAGGACGCATGGGTAGTACCTGCTCTCCATGCTGAGCCGGCCCGGCGCTTGCTGCATCCGGTGGCAAACGCAACCGACTGCACAACAAAAAGTCATCGCGGTTTAAACGACAGCTGAATTCCACGATACTAAATAGAAAAAAAAACAATAACGGCGCTTCGTTTCGCGCACCATTTTTTGAAATGAGCTTTTGATTCAAGCTCAGCATTCGGCTTCAATTAGAGCCCAAGAACTCAACAGCAATTCAGATTCCGGTTCATTCAGGACAGTACTCTCCGAAAAACCATTTTCTATGCCGAAGGTTTTTTGGTTGTATGGTGTGTGAAGTTCGCACACTGGTAGATGTGCGAGGATTCATTCGTGTGCTTGGCCACTCAAACGTGTGAATATCATAGGGAAATGCACACATCTGAGTGGTCGTGTACGAATGAATCCTCACACGCCTGCAAGTGAGTGACGTTCACACACTTAGGATTCCAGAGTACTGTGATAATAAACTGATCGAAAATGAAGCTGCGGTCTGCGCTTGACTTTTTTTCTTCCGTTCTTACTCTTAAAAGTAAGGCAGATTCCGAAAAAAACAGAAGGAGAGAGCAGGAGTGGAAGACGTGGGAGGGAGGGAGATAGGGAGGGAGGGAAAGGAGGGAAATAAGGGAGAGAGGAAGAGAGATAGAGAGAGGGAGAGAGAGACGGGGAAGAGGGAGGGGGAGGCGAGAACGAGGTTACTGCGCTGACCGCGCGATCTATCCCGCAATTGTCTCGTTTCGATTACATGTCCAGCCAATCGGGGACACCCAGCCCCGTCCCAGCGAGAACGCCATTTATTTGTCTCGCAAACTGATTGAGTTTGCCCGAGGATGCGGCAAATACCGCGCCCTACAGCCCAGCGGTGCGAAGCCGAGCGTAGGCTGGGCGGGGGACGGGGCGGGGCGGGGCGGGGGGCGGGGGGCGGGGCGGGATCGCTCCGATCCCGAAAGCGAGAGCAGGAGATTACATTATACGTCGAGTCTAATTTCCCGGCGGTCTGACAAAATTATCATGTTAGGACTAAGATGGCGATGGCCATGAATATGCAATGGCGCGCGGGGCGGGGCGGGGCGGGGTGGGGCGGGGTGGGGCGGGGCGGCGGCAGGAGCAGCGGCGGGCCTACAGGCCTACAGGGGGGGGGGGGGGGGCAGGAGGACAGGCGACAGCAGGCTGATTCCGAAGATCGCTCTCGTATATCCCCGTCCTTGTCGCACCTTTGGCGATGCTCTATGTTCGGGATGGCGGGGCCCCATGAGTGCGACAAGGACGGAGCCGCGAGAGCGATCTTCGGAATGAGCCTGCAGGCCGACAGGCCGAGCAGCAGGCGGGGCGCGCGGGCGCAATCAGGTGAACCTCCCGCGAGCCTCCTGCTGCTGGACGAGGTGAAAAATTTGGCGCCCCCGTTTATCTTTTTTCCTTTTTTAAAATTATTTTTATACCACGTGCCTACACGGCCACACCGCAGTAAAATAACGTGTGATGCGCTTATAGAACGAGTCTGCGCTCAAAGGACAACTTATCATTTAAAATCCACGGTAAAACCTTGATGAAGCCGACGCAGTTTTATAGTTATAGGTCCACCGAACGTTCGATTATTTAGGTTTTCAGACAGTTTTGTTCAACTGATCAGATCTGAGTTGAAATTATACAGTAAACATTAAGTTGGCCCCGCACAAAGTAAATTTTATTCCCAACGGCACTAAATTTGGTTCTGCGTACAAATCGCTTTTCTGTGTGGCTTCCAGGTCCGTGTCTCCTCCCTGCTTGCATCTGCATCCCATTACGACCCGCTCTCTGTCTCTGTCTCTCTCTCTCTCTCTCTCTCTCTCTCTCTCTCTCTCTCTCTCTCTCTCTCTCTCTCTCTCTCTCTCTCTCTGCGCTGGACGCGCCCAGCGCACTCCAGTGTCGGTCACATCCCCCCACTTTGTCCTCTGCCATAGCGTCACCCCAATACCCCCACCCCCCTTACCCCCAGGTGCAAAAATAAGAGGGAAAAGTGGTCACGCTTTGTGGACGAGGGGGAGGAGGAAATTGCCCTGCGTCGGGCGGGGCTTCAGCCTGACGGATAGGCCGGCCGCAGGCGCGCGCGTGCCGCGGGTCTGCCTACCCGCCGCTCCACAGGCGCTAAAGTGGAACCGCGACGCAGCTAGCGGGCTTCGCACAGCCTCTCGCCCTGAAAACAAAAAATTCTCTGCAAGATTAAAAAAAAAGGAGAAGTAAAAAATACGATTTCACGAAATCCTGGTAGACAACGGAGTTTCTATAACTATGGTAAAATTATTGTGAGTGTATAATAAGACTGTAAGAAAACGCAGTAGTTTTGTTTAGTTTACAATAGTCAAGATAGTGACTAAATAATTATAAGTTCGATTTGATGAGGTGGGTTTCAGGCAATGAATACTCTCCGGCAGTTAGGCCGTCATCTAAACGCCAGGAAAAAGAGAGAAAAGAAGCTCTCCTTCTGACGGCAAAAAATGGGCGGCGAGGTCACGGCCGGAGCGGAACGTCAACAATACCGTCCCCTCCACCGGGCGCACTGAAGGGGCGAACCGGGGCCCTAACTAATACGGCTGATACGCCCAGGACATCGCGGGCAAGCGCGCGATGAATTCTGCTCACCAGATTGAAGTCAAACTTACCAAACCGTTTTCTGCAGGTAAAAAAGTAGTATGTACGCATTCAGCTCGCCTTGTCAACGTTTCGATAACTTTATACGATGATTTAAAGTCGCGAGGTGGGAGCCTCAGCTCCCGGCCGAGGCGGCCATGGTTGAAAGACGGCCGGCGACACAGCGCACGCGCGTCCACCTCAAACAAACCTTGTTTACACAACGTGCCAACCTAGAAAACATGAAAAGGATCACTAATCCCCCTACGTTACGATTTGAAATTATTATCTTAGGTTGGCAGAAGTGCGCCGCAGTCGACTGTTCGTTCGGTAAAAATGAAGTAGGTTTCGAAAGGGCGGTATGGTGGTCACGTGCGAATTTCAGTGGTGTCATCTCTTTCTTGAGCGTTTCACTGAAGCAGAGCTTTGTTTGAACGCAGACTTTAGAGGTTTCTCTTTCGCTCTGTGTTGGCTCGACTCCGCCTAGCCCCACCACGAAAAACTATCCCCTTCTCCAAGTGATTTCAGCTGACAAGTCGAGCATTACCATAGCAACTGAAATTTCAATTCAAATTTACAGAAAATCTGTAGTTTAAATTTCTATTAAACTTTCAGAGTGAGTATACAAGTTTACATACTATAACTGAAGGTAATATTATAAAAATCGTTGGAGCGAATTTTTTCCTCCCGTAAGGGGCCATATAAAACAATTGACAGACGTTTCAAAGCGATTTTAGAAGGCAACTCCGTTGCCTAAAAATGAGAAGGATCGGAAAACTTTAGAACGGTAAAAAGGACACTTATGAAGAAAACGTTCAGAAGTGTCACCAAATTTGGCATCGAAGTTTGATTTCCCGTTTGTCACTCGTACTTCGAAATTTGCAACGAACATTACATCGAAACGGAAGACATTTCAGCGCATCGTGTGCTTGGGTGTAGGTGTCCCTAACTAAATAGTACTGTGGTTTTGCTTGGCATCCGTTATACTTGTGATAACGTTTCGAAATTTTTAAAAGTTAAAGTTTTATGGCTTTCAAAAATCAATAAGATGCATATTCGCCCTCTATTGGGCACACTACGTCCGAAGCTTAACGTTTATTCGGGCCACCATAAGTTCAAAGCTGTAACTTTAACGGGTTTAAAAGCGTTGTGAGTCACTTTTCTGTTTAGGTACGGACCTGCTCTGGCTGGGACGGGACGGAGCTGTCTGCTATCAAATTACGGCGACTGAATTGTTTTCAGTCAGGGAGCGTCAGAGAGTCACCCACCTGCACCGCGGCAAACAAAACAGGAAAGAAAAATAACCAACCAGGCCAAAAGGGCCGCCGCCGAGCCCGCCCGGCCCCGCCCCGCCCCCCGCGGCCAGGAGGAACAGGGGGAGGGGCAGTAAATAAAGAAGCAGTCATCTTTGAGAGTTGCCCCGTGGCCTGAGCGGGGCGAGTTGGGGTAGGGTGGGGTGGGGCGGGGCGGGGTGCTTTGGAGAGGCAGCGGCAAAGCGGCACCATGACCCGCAACGCCCCTGCCGTAAGTGGTGGCTGGTGATGGAGAGGACGGTCGCGGCGTGGCGGGGCGTGGCGGGGCGTGGCGAGGCGTGGCGGGGCGGGGCGGGCACCAGGATTGAGGGGGCGTCTTCCCGCAGCACCTGCGGTCCCCTCCGGTAGCCCCCCCCCCCCCTCTCCCCAGGTCCCGTCCGGCACCTTCATTCCCCCTACATTGTGATCACCGCCCGCCCCGCCCCATACCAACCGAGACGGAGCGCTACTCCTCATCACAACCAGCAACACTCACAATTTTCTAAGAAATTTTTTTTTAAAAAGGGAGTCATTAATGAAAATTTTTGAATATCACACGCCATTGAACCGGGCATGTTAATGAATAGGGGTCTGCCCACCTGACGGGCGATGGCGCCCTACGGCTGGAACGGGTACTGAATCCGTAAGAAAATTGCGTGTTTCCCAAACACTCGGCAGGGAGCATAGGTTCTTTTTTCCGGTGACACCTTAACTTCTTCTATAAACCCTTCATGACGTGCTTTGACACTAAAAAAATACGCTCGCAAAATCCGCAGCAAAAACCACACGGTAACAGCAATGTCTGAATTTTTGAGGAAAGAAGGAAAACTTCGAGGAACTTCCAAATTTGAGGGAAACGCCTCAGATTTTGAGGAGGAAGGCTCCTCAAAAACTAAGGGAAATCTACACAAATTTTGAGGAGTCTTCCTCAAAATCTAAGTAGTTTTCCTCAAAGTATCCAAGGTCCTCAAAGTTTTCCCTTTTTCCTCAAAAAATCGGACATCGTATCTACCGTGCATATCATTCATTAGACCATATAAAAACTTCTAGCGCAATCACCGTGAAATTCAGTTTCCTCCATATACGAGTTTCGTTTCCGGAGTCCCCTTTCGTCGATATGAAGCCACCGGCACCGGCACCGGCAGGGCAGGGCAGGGCAGCGTCGGGCCGAGCTGCGGTCGGTACGAAAAGTTCTGATGAAAGGAAAAGAAATGAAAGCACCAGCCGGGGACCTGGGACCCGCCCGCCCGCGCGCCCTACCCAGGCATTGAGAGACTGCCAGCGGTCTCAGACACCTGGGTTTCATTTCGAGTTCCATCCCCTCTGACAGCTCTCTCTCTCTCTCTCTCTCTCTCTCTCTCTCTCTCTCTCTCTCTCTCTCTCTCTCTCTCTCTCTCTCTCTCTCTCTCTCTCACCCACCCCATCTCCCTCTTGCCAAAAGAATCGTACCTGATTCTCTTGCGCGCCCTTTTCCTTACACACACACACACACACACACAACATTCCGCACTCACAAAGCCATAGAGTAGTTCAGGGGCGAATTGAAAACCGACAAAAGTTTAGCTGTATGAACTATTTGATCTGTGTGGACCAAGTAATTTAATCAAGCTTGTTCATCAATATTGTGTTAGAAACTAGTGTACTAACACTTGATCGATATATACGGAACAAATTTTTGTTCCGCGTACAATCCCGTTATGGTTCAATCAAGAAACTTGGCCCTTGGATGCAAGCTGTAGAATCGTATAACCGTTTCAACTTCAACACCTCTTTCTTTCTGCCCAAGTAAGTAGAAACCAGGGAACCAGAAAGGGGAGGGCGGGCGGTTTGTTCGCCAAGTTCTCGCCCCTCCTACCTCCATCTGCGATCCTGTAGCGTCTCTCTCTCTCTCTGCCTCTCCTTCTCTCTCCAACCCGTTTCGCACACCGCAGTTCTAATCCAAGGGCGTTAAGAAACGAGCGGGAGGTGTTGGCGACAGCGCGGCGCGGCGGCGGCAGCCAAGCGAGGCGTGTGTCGTGATATTTCGTTCCTCCTCCTCCTCCTCCTCCTCTTCCTCCTCCTCCTCCTCCTCCTCCTCCTCCTCCTCCTCCTCCTCCCCCCGGCCCGGCCCCTCCTCCGACCTCCGCTTTTCGCTCACGAACACCCGTATGACGTTTCCTTCCCTGTTCTACGTTCTACCCCTTAACGGGGAATGAAAGGCGTCATTTCGTATATGGCACTTGTTCAATAACCAAAAAATTACAGAAAAAAAAGGGGGGGGGAGGAAAAAGAGGGAAAAAATCAGGAGGGAAGAAGAACAGAGGAAAAAAGAACGAGGAGTGCACTGTAAATTTCGAGGCATTGAACACCACGCAATGATCGAAAAACAGCGGGAATTAAGACAGATTACAACACTTTGTAAAGTTATGGAAAGATTCAAAATAGTTCACTTTAAAAAATTAAAAAAGGAAAGAAAGAAACGGATATCCGTGCATTATCGAAATTATTTTGTCGTTGGATTGGCTTCCGCACAACACAAGTTGCCGGCGTACGTCCAACATAAGGCCGCGGGGAGGCGGGCCGAATGGGGAGGCCAGCGCCGGGACGACGGTGGGTCCAGTTTTTCCCTGCTCCTCTGTCTCGGACATCTGTGTCGAGCCGGGGCGGGGCTGACCGCGCGCAGGCCCTTCGGCAGGGAGAGGGGGAAGCACAGCAGCTGTAGAGCGCAGCCCGGTTGGGGGGAGAGGAGAGGAGAGGGTGTCATCCGGAGGGAAAGTTATCGAGGTCCGAGACGCTGGGCGGGGTGGGGCGGGGCGGGGTGGGGCGGGGCGGGGCGGGGCGGCCGGTCGCTGGACGGTACTTGAGGATACCAGGCGCCGTCACGCAGCCGGCCGGTACAGCACAGCAAGGCGCCTGCGGCCCTGAGCGGGCTGCGGCGGGCTGCTACCACCGCCTTGCTATTGGCTCTGTCGGGGGAGAGAAAGGAAGAGGGGGAGGGGGAGGAGAGGGGTATCTCGAGGGGGAAGAGGGTGAGTCGTCTCGTCCCGGGCCTGGTGGCCTGGCATAGGCCGGCGGGGCGGGGCGGGGCGGGGCGGGGCGGGGCGGGGCGGGGCGGGGCGGGGCGGGGCGGGGCGGGGCGGGGCGGGGGCACTGCTGCAGTGTCATTACGGCGCCTTTAAAGGTGAGCTGGTTCCCGGCAAGTCAGGGACCCCCCTACCTTAGCGGAGGGGTTTAACTCACTTTTCTGTTAATGCTTTTCTTTTATTGAGAACGCTCGGCAGCCGCGGCACTCCCTTCCCCAGCCGCAACAACAGCAACAACTGAGCGTTACCCCTTACGCCCTAGAGCTTTTTAAACCCCGCGAGCAGTTAGACTGCTCCTAAAAAAGCGCCGGGAAAGACGGCAAACAAACTACATGACAGTTTAGCACCGCTGATTTCTCGTTTTTTTTTTTTTTTTTCATGTATTGTTTTTCTTTGTGTGACAAGCAGAAATGAAAATTCCGGAAAACAGAAGAATTTTAACCGGCCCCGCGGGCGATGCAAACAGAAGGCGTGGCGCGGCATGGCGAATAATCCGCTCAAACAAAAGGGTAGCGATTTCGTCTGACCGGTGCCGCCAGCCGCGCTCGCCGCCACCCGCCCCAGGCGATGCGAGACATCGGTTTACTTTTATTTATGTTTTTATGCGGAGACGTTATCAAAACACAACAGAAGCCGCCATTGCTTCACTTCCGCTTTGTTTCCGCAGGCCACCTCTGGGTCATCGTATCGGGCCACAACAGAGGGACGTATGTGCCTTTCCAGCCTTTCATGCCGTTTGTTTCCGAACAGAGACGGCGCGACAACGCCGTTGCGTATTCTCAATAAATTTTGACAAATCTAATGATAATGTCGACTGATTTGTCGTGGAGAACAGGATTTTGTTAAAATAGTAGCCTTAACAACATTTTTTTTTGTTCCAGCAACTAAAACTCTGTTGGCTGAGCAAAGCATCTGTTACTACAACAGAAATTTTGTTGGAGTACTGCTGTAGTAACAGATGCATTGCTTAGCCAACAGATTTTTAGTTGCTTAAACCGCAAAAAATATTGTTAAGGCTTTATTAACAAATTGTTTATTGTGAGAACAAAATCCTTTTCTCCATGTAGACTTATTTCAATAAATCGACCAAAAAAATTAAAATAATTTAAAAATAGCCACGGTGGGTAAAAATTTGTTCATATCGGATTTGACATTTCCGCTCTTTTTCTCTAGAGTGGACCAGACCAGGACGTCCCCCGTCCCCGCCGCCAGCCAGCGACTAATCCCTATCCCACGGCCTGGCGTGCCGGCGCGCCCCGCGCCGCTGGCCGAGAAGAGACGTGTAAACGTGCACCGCGCGCTGGCCAACTTCTTTTTTCAACTTTTTTTTTCGGCCCTGCGCTCCCCTCCCCACGCAGCCGGGCTCGCCCCGCGCCAGGCGTGACCAGAAAGGAGATGTTTCCCATTAGAGCCCCGCTGTGCTGGCCCTCTGGCTCCCCCCCGGCCCCGCCCCCGGACCCAACCCCGCCATAGCCCCATGCCAACGCATCAAGGCCGAGCTTGCATATGGCTCGGTTGAACAACCTTTAAATGACAGTAGACCGCGTGAAAGTCGTGAGAAAAATCAAGAGAATTGAGATTTAGTAATTTGAAATAAGACATTTGCAAAAACCGCTAGAGAAAGTTTTGACCCACTCGCGTAAAACCAACGACCGCTCTTCAGTTGAAAATACAAAAAAATGTTAAAAAAAAATTAATTACAAAAACAATCAAGAAAGAAAGATCCGTAAAGTCGAGAAAAAATAAACAAAAGACCGAAATAAAACTGGAAAAAACAAAAACAACAGAAATTGGGGTGAAAGATAAAAATTTATCAAAAGTGACAGAAATTTTCCTTGAAAAATCAATAGAAAGATCAAACAAAAAAAATCAATGAAATTTTAAAAAAGGACAAAAAAAATCATATTTTACACATTTTGTGTGAGTGATCCGCCCGTCGCGCTGCCCTGACCTGCCCCTACCTTCCCCGCGGTCTGGTCCGAGGTCCGGTCTCCGGTCTCAAGTTCCGAGAGGTCAGGTCAGGGGAGGGCCAGGGCCTCGGCCATAGGGCCTCGGCCAGGGCTGCGCCGCCGCTAGATTCAGTTATCAGCCCCGCTCTCTCTCTCCTCCGCACAGCCTCCCCTTTCTTCCCGAGGCTAATCCCTCATCCCACCGAGGCCAAAGCTTTTTTCCTACCCCTCTCCTTCCCTCGCTAACCGCGTTTGTCTCTTGTCAACTCGAGGAGTCTGCTGCTGCATGTACGCGCACGTGCTGAAGCAGGTCTTTTCACTGATGCCATTATGCCGAGGCCGAGGCGGCCACCCTCGGGACCACCACTCTGGTAATAATGTGAACACCTTTTGTTCGACAACTGATGAATGGTAATCTCATTCCAGAAATTCCTCTTTTCGGAGTTTGCTCGTAGTTTCAGAATTTCCCTCATAAAAAATTGCCAAAAAAAAAAAGGAAAAAAAAATTGACGAAAATTTTAAAGTTTTCATTTTTTTTGAAACTGCGAGAACTATGGTCCTTTCTAATTGGTAATCGTGTGTACGCTCCTAAATCGATGGAACCCTCCGCACCATGCACAGCACGGGATAACTGAAAGTTTTACTATCAGCAGTTATTCAGACTGCTGTCTTGTCGGGGCGGCTGGCGGAACTCGCACGCCTCGGCACGCCCCTTCCTCGCGGCTCCTGTGGGCTGAAAACATTGTACTGCTGCGAGTCTTAATTGCATTTAGCGCCAGCGGGGAGACCTTGATAAACTTGTCCCGATCTTAAGGGAGAGAAAGGCGGGCACAGAGGGCAAATGACATGAGAGGGAGAGCGAGAGAGCGAGAAATAGTTGTCGAGAGAGGGAGAGAGCTAGAACGCAGACACAGAGAGGCGGCATGGCAGAAGGCCGCACCCCTCTAGCCCCAAAACAGCAAGGGAAACGAAGAGCGGCATCGAAACTCCTAGCATAGAGGCCCACGTCTCCCCACCTCTCTCTCTCTCTCTCTCTCTCTCTCTCTCTCTCTCTCTCTTCTCTCTTCGTTCTGCTCGGACCTTCGTCCCTGCTCGAGTGAATCCGCCACAAGGCGAGGACCCTCACCCCCTCCCCAGCCCCACCAGTCCCGACACCAAACCCGACTTTCCCCATCAATTGCTGAATAATTCGCCGTCCCAAAAAGGCGCGGGGCAGAGCCGAGGCCGTCTGATGGAATCGACTCCTGAGGGCCCTCTCCACCCTGCCACGCCCCGCGCGCGCACTCTTTTGTTCCGACACGCTGCTGAGAGAGAGAGAGAGAGAGAGAGAGAGAGAGAGAGAGAGAGAGAGAGAGAGAGAGAGAGAGAGAGAGAGAGAGAGAGAGAGAGAGAGAGTGAGAGAGAGAGAGAGAGAGAGAGTGAGAGTGAGAGTGAGAGAGAGTGAGAGAGAGAGAGAGAGAGGGAGAGAGAGAGAGAGAGAGAGAGAGAGAGAGAGAGAGAGAGAGAGAGAGAGAGAGAGAGAGAGAGAGAGAGAGAGAGAGAGAGAGGGGGGGGAGGGAGAGACTGAGAGAGACCGCGAGGTGATTCCGCCTGTGTGGCGCCCTGTGTGTAGGCCCGGGGGCCCAGCCCAGCCAACCTTTTCCTGTTGGCGGGGAGCAAAGCCTCGTACCAAGACCATTATTGGCACTTCCAGCCCGGCTGCATTTAGGAGGCGTAACCGTTACACACACGCACATACACCTTTACGATGGCGCGCACACACGTTACAGAGCACACACACACACACACACATTCACACACGACGCGCGCCGGCTCTGGTTCAGAACCAAAAGAAGGCAATAGTAGACACACACACGGAGTGCGTGTGTGTGAGAGAGAGGAGGGGAGAGAGAGGAGGGGAGAGGGGGAGAGAGAGAGAGAGAGAGAGAGAGAGAGAGAGAGAGAGAGAGAGAGAGAGAGAGAGAGAGAGAGAGAGAGAGAGAGAGAGAGAGAGAGAGAGAGAGAGAGAGGGGTAATGTACGCCTTGAGGGAAGGCGCACAGCGACTGCTCCGCTCAGATGTCACCCCCACATCAGAAAGGAGCCTCCTCCTACCCTTAATGTGGTTTTCGTGCAGAGAGTCTGGTGCGCGGGTGCGCGCGCGCGCGCGCGCGTGTGTGTGTGTGTGCGCGCGTGTGTGTGTGACGGCTTGCACGTGTGGGAGTGGGGCCGGGGATCAGGTTCATGAGTGATGACCGATTGGCGGAGCGCTCACGTGCCGAGCTGCAATCCGTCATGCCCCCCGCGCACCAGCCGCGCGACGGTCGACGCGCGCTCAAAAGACTTGCACGACTTGCTTCTAGCAGCGCACATCAACCACTACAAACACTGCGAGAAAGTGCTATCCTGATGCTGCTGCGGCTGCTGCTAGTAGCAATATTGCTGATGCTCGTGCAAAAATGAAAACGAAAGGGGGAGGGGGTAAAAAAAAAATGACCTGCGCGGGCGCAGTGTAATGCGGTGGGCACGCCATTTTCAACTTAACCTCAGCCCCGCCTGCCTTAACGCAGAGCCGTGGGATGGCATGGTCAGGTCAAATCCTCCGGTTGCCCTAAAAAGTAGAAAAATGAAAAAAAGAAAAGAAAAGTAGAAGCTGAATTCTCTAAATCTGAGAAAGTAAAGTAGCGGCAAACTAGGGAGATTTACATTCCATTTACGCACTGCGGTTACCGCAGCAGTAATTGCATAACCTTCCATAAGCAATTTAAAAAAAAAAACAATATTTGCCTCTTTCAAAATTTTGTAGTACATAGAAATAAGTCCAAAATAATTATTGGTGACTCTGCGTGAATGCTGCACAGCACAGGCTCAAACAACAGTAGTATCTGACAACCCGTCAGCGACACTTGTCGGCGTCACTGTCATGGCAGCGGAGTTTTGGCTTCCGCTTTGGAGAAAAGGTGTCACATTACGCATCTCCAGTGATATACAGGGTGGCCCACGCACCCCGGCCCATTTTTTAAGGATAAGCAGACCCGCAACAAGATTTCTTTTTATTATAAATTTGCTATTATTGGTATTAGAAAGAAAGTAAACTTTGCTATGAGTTATTGCTGAAAATTTAAGGAACATGGCGCATATTTTACTTTTACTTTATTACCAATATTAGCAAATTTATAATAAAAATAAAATTTGTTGTTGCGGATCTGCCAATCCGCAAAAATAGGCCGCGGCGTGCGTGGGCCACCCTGCACCAACGCAGATATGAAAGGAAAGATTCCATAGTCGCTTTCAGATCTGTGTTAAACCCATCATGAGTTTCTGTACAGAAGTCCTTTGGTTTCCAGTACCGATTTCAGACTCTATAGTTAATTCATGAAGAGCGGTAATTAGCAGCAGTAATAAAACTGTTTTTTCTTGGGGGTGGGGGAGGGGGTAGTGACGGGGTGGCTGCTGCGGCAGATTTGGAGACTTCCGGATACTTTGAGCTTGGCCGCGCAGCTCGCTCCCCCGATGCAGCCGGGTGGATCCCCCACAAGCGTTGCCGCGGGCTGGGCTGGGCTGGGCTGGGCCAGCAGATCCGAAGCGCCATGCGGCCGTGAAACCGTAGAGGGACCGCGGGCGGGCCGGGCCGCGCGGGGCCGGCGGCAGCGGGGGGAGCAGGAGGGTGCATCCGCACGGTGGTTCCGTGTCTCTATCCTTGTCGCACTCATGCGACACGCCCGTGAGGAGCGAGAGAGAGAGAGGACACGACTGGACGCTGTGTTCGGAATCACCCTTGCAGGGTCCTGCTGCCAGGATCAGGGATTACGGCAAATCCCCTTAACAGGTTGGCCTAGATGGCGTCCTGCTGTCAGAAGCCGACTGAGTAAGAGGCAAGGTAATTGGACGCGAGCCCGCGCGGGCCCCGCCACGGACATCCGGACCGACATCCAGTCTGGCGGGGCGGGGCGGGGCTCCCCCTCATGCGGGGGCTTGGCTCCAGGAAAAACCTCCGCACCGCGCAGGCATCACGCACAAGGCAGGATTTACTACGATTGGAAGCATCAAAAATATGGGAAAAAATAATACAAGGAATAAAGAGAAACAAAAAAACATCTATTCCATTGAAATTGAAAGTTATTTTTAAACAGAGAGAACTTCTGTCGAGTCAACACACTGTTGAAAATGAGTTAAAATTTCAGGATGCATTCGAACTGAAATTTCAAAGTTGTCAAAAAAAAATTCAGTTTTAGAAATTCATTTAAATTATGGCTCACATATTTGAAAACGTAATTTTGTTGCACCATTGATTTTTCTTTTTTACAACTACGCGGCTCTTTCCTTCACCCTGCCCCGCGACGACAAACTGACACAAGGAATTTTTAATAACTTGCGAAAACAACAAACAGGCGAAATATAACCCACCCCGTCGCAACAGGGTTATATGGCCGCACTCCTTATTTTTGATCACAACCCCCTCCCCTCCCCCAGCCTTTCCTTCCTTCCCTCCCCTCCCTCCACCAAACTGCACTAATGTTTTTACCCGCCCCGCCGCGCCGACAGCGCAGCCCGGCGCGGAGGAAGACGGAAGCTGCTTGTTAGCCACGAAGTGCGTAGTAAGGGGAAACGGAATTGTGCGCGCCTTTTCTCGCTCCAGCCAGACTCGCGCTTCCCGTCCCGCCTCAGCCGCGCCTCCAGTAGAGCGCGGGGCGCTGTTCCAGGCCTGGAGAGGCCTGGAGGCGCCTGGAGGCGCCTGGAGGCGTACAGGACAGCAGCGGGGCTCCTGTACGCGGCCGACACGGCGAAAGGGAGGAACATTTATTTTGTTTACTGGCAAGGCCTACACCATACACGTAGGCCTATACGGAAGGCACAAACTTTCAATATCATGATTATAAACTTGTTTTTTTTTGAATAAATTATTAATACAACCTTCCTCCACGCAAGTGCGTCAATTTTTTGATTTTTTTTTTTTTTTTTTTTTTTTTTTAGTTTTTGTTTTTTGTTGTAGCGTTTTAATTTTTTTTGAAAGAGTAGGGGGCGGGGGCTGAGGAGGGATTCCTTTCTGGCATGGACAGGACACGGGTAAAAAAGGTGTAAAACCTCTAATCTGTAATATGGATTTGCAAAGGCACTCCCACCAGCCTAAGCCATTAATTTCACGCTGCGCACTGCAGTGTAAGGGTTATGTCGCTCCTTCGTTTTTAGGCACGAAGTAGCCCTATGGTTTTGTCGGCGGATCCGATTATTATCTTTTATAAATCAGTGTGGCCCCTTACGTAAATCCAGACTTTTCTATAGGTTTTTTTCAGTTAACCCCGCACATTGTACAATTTTACAAAATGTAAGAGTGCAAGTGAGTGTAATGCACGGCAAGAGATACATACTAATAAGCCTTATCCCACGGTAACCCGCAAAGCCGTTGAAAATTAAATTCCATCTTCCCTATTTAAAAGTCGCTAGGTGTAAGGTGCACTAATTTCGGGCGCCACGGGCCATCGTCAATCTCCAGGCGCGCTAATTATCGTGGGAGGGATCCTTGAGGCGGAGGTTAGTGGGGAGGGGAGGGGGAGGTTAGGGAAGGGCACCAGAGAGGCAATAATGTTCACTGGAACGCTCACGCTTACAAAGTGCTATGGCGGACGAAGTTGGCGATCGGAGACCAGGACCAGGTCACAGTACCGGAAGGGGCGGGGCGGGGCGGGGCGGGGCGGGGCGGGGCGGGGCGGGCCGGGCCGGGCCGGGGCGGGCCGGGGACAGAGGTCCGGACCCACAGACCTGAAGACGGCGCGAAGTTCGTAATGACAGCAATCCTCGCAGCCAGCGAATAGTACGTTTGCGCGTCTATTCGTGAGCTCCTCGCAAATATTATCCGACCGCGCCACCGCGCCCCCTGGTCTGTGGGACCGAATGAGCCTAAAAAAAGACGTATTTAAAATTTTTTTCTTCATGATATTAGTGGTCGTTTTCTTAATATTTTATTCTGATAGCCTGTATTTCTATTACATACGAATTTTAGTAAACCGCAAAGTTCAGAAGCACAAAAAAGGGGAAAAATACTAGAATACTGGTAATTGTCCCTCCCTGCAGGCAAAGCGAGCCCCCCGGGCTAATTCTTCCTCTTTCCTCCGCGCGGCGAAGATATTGTCTCTGACTGGCGCCAGATTCAGAAGAGCGCTTTCCTACCTCCGCCCTTGTCGTACGCATTGATCTGGGCCCACTAGGTGTGAGTGAGAGGGCACTACAAGACGATCTGAATCGGGGAAATGGTGCTCCGCTCCGCCCCGCCAGCCAGCAGCCGAGCCGACACCCCTCCCTGCTGTACGTCAGGACGTCAGGGGTCGCGGCGCGGCGAGGCGGGGCGGGGTTGGGCGCGGCGGGGCGGGGTGAGGCGAGGTGGGGCGAGGCGAGGCGGGGCGAGGTGGGACGAGGCCGCTGCCGGAAGTGATGTGCTTACCGCGCGCTCGCTACGACGTCTCAGTCAGCCGCGGGCTGATGTCGGAGAAAGGGGGAGAGAGAGAGAGAGAGAGAGAGAGAGAGAGGAGAGAGAGAGAGAGAGAGAGAGAGAGAGAGAGAGAGAGAGAGAGAGAGAGAGAGAGGCAGGCTCATTCCCAGCACTACTTCAGCCCCCTGCTCACACAGGGCGCAATTAAAACTTCGCTCGTGATCAGTCCTCACGTCGCTCCGGTTCCTCTTGTTGCCCTCACAACGGCCCGCCCCGCCCCGCCACTTCACTCTCTCTCTCTCTCTCTACTTTTTCGATAAGCCGCCGTCCTACGCTCTAGCACAGCCCTTCGCCGCGGAGGCCTGGAATAGGATGGGGAGGGGGGCGGGGGCGGTAAGTTATCTATGGACCACCTGGACTACACAAACAGCGGCACAGGCCGCCGCGAGGCACGCCACGCCACGCCACGCCACGCCTCGCCACGACCCCTGGCCTCCTAGGCGAGAAATGCAAACTTAACTTCCAAGGTCGAGACACAACCGAGAGGTCGGGTCAGAGACGTTCCGTGAAATTGGAAGAGGCAGGGCGAGGGGGGGGGGCGGTGGGTCGGGAAGGGTTGGGTCGGGACGGGTCGGGTGGGTGGCGCTCTCTGTAGAGCAGGTATTGGGGCAGAAATGCACGCGGCCCGGCCGGGAAATCGAGTGAGATCAGGTATAACTAACCGGAGAAGCCCACCCGGCCCCTCGAGCCGCCACGTGCCCCCCCTGCGTCCCCCCCTCCTCCCCCCACCCTACCCGGACTTGCGGGAGAATCAGATTCCATGGCGTTGTAGCGGCCAGGGCCATTGTGAGAGACGACCCAATTATGCCTCCATGTATAACAAGTTGAACTTCTTTATAGTTCCAAAGTCTCTATTCCCTTTCGATTATATTTTTTTTCCCCAATATACAATTTTGAGCTTTAATGGCCCAGCACTTAATTTTGTTTTACCAGAATAATTAACTACAAAGTCTTAAGAAGCACGATTTTTTAATACTTAAGAAAAAAACATAACATTATTTTTTTAACCTGCTGTAACTATCAATTTCTTGCTTTTCATATTGTAGGAGTTGCCAGTCTACCCGCGTGTTCTTATCCCCGTCCCAACACCCTAAGGCCGAGCATTTTTCCTGTTCCCAGCTCGATTTCCGCCCTAAGGTCACCCCATTAAAACTTGCACAAGGGCTGATTCGGCTGCAGCCGCAGCTGCACCCCCACAGCCCCGGTGGGCACGCCGCCCCTCCGGGCCCAACCACAAAAACCGATTCTTTTCAATACTTACACACAAAAAAAAAATAAATAATAAGGTAGTTTGATTTCCAATATTTCAACGTGATGTCTATAGCTCATACTCCAGGCGAAGCTGAGCGAGCCTCACGGCGCGCGAGCGCGTGGGCAAACACTCCAACTATTTCGTGTTTTATGCGAGGGGTCCATTACTTTGAATTTAAGCATACACACACAAATTTTTCTAAAATTTCGTTATTTTTCTAAATGTTTCTCATTTTTTCTACTTTTTTTTAACTTTAATTTTTTTAAATTGATTTTTAGAAGATGCACACTTATATTTTTTTTTATTTGGGTACAACGTGACACGGAGTACAGTTCTAGGAGTTAGCCGGTTCGATACGAGTAATTTTCACTCTAGACATTTGAACCCCAGATTTAAGGAGATCCCGGCATTGAAAGGGCACCCCGGCACCCCGTGCTCGCGGGTGATTAACCTCCCCCACGCGGTAGCGCCCTCTCCACTCCACGGCATTAACGGGATCCTCAAGTCGCGATTATCTTTATTGAATTTAAAGCCCTCGCGACGGCGCCGTGCGGCGGGGTCGATAAGTGATAATGACGTTATCGGCACGCCAAGAAAGGGCGGCCCTGCGGCTCGAGCCATCCGCAAGAAGTGGCGACCGCACCGCACAGCCGCACCTACAAAAACTGTGTTGCAGCCATGGTACGGTTCAATCAGGAGCTGCTCTTGAAACGAGGGGTCCGCAACTAGGTTTGAGCACGTACACCGGCCGCCCGGAAAACTGGGAAGACCGGGAAGACCACCAGAAAGACCAAAGAAAACCGAAGAAAACCACTGTAGGCCACAAAAGGTAAGGGAAAACCGAAGAATGCTAGGGGAGACCGGAAAAACTTTTGGGAAGACCGAGAAATTTTAAGGAAGGAAGCCTGGCAAATGTAAGGGAAGACCAGTGTAGAAAAGAGAAACCCACAAAAAACAGTAAGAAGCCTTCAGAAGATCCTAAAAAATAGATATGGGAAAACCAAGAAAAAGTTGGGAAGAGCGGAAAAACCAAAAGCAGAACCTAGGAAAACCAGGAAGCCCACAGCATGTATACACCGGCAGACCGTACTTGCGGGCCCCTCGTCTTGGATGAAATCATAGCAGCATTAGAGTTGTGAATGAAAAACGAGTGTCGGTCGCCACGATTTAAGTTAGTGATGACTGTTTGCCGCCTGTTACCCCACCGGGGAAACTTTGGCTCAGAGCCATGAATACGTTAAAAGATGTAAGTATTACTTTAAAAGAAGTATTGGTGGCTCTGGACCAAAGTTACCGCGGGGAGTTAAAGTTACCCCAGTTCATGGTACCACGGTGTCAACCATTTTCCAACTTTATCCGAGCGGTCCGTCAGTGGTGCATCAGACAAGGGGTACGACCTCACTCATTTTTTTTTAAAGGCTAAAGTATGTCGAAGTAGGCCAATAAATCCAAACAAAAAAAATATAATAAAAATGAAATGTAAAATCAATTTGAAGCGAAGTACACCTGGGCGTCATAGATTGTGCCGGTCTGTGTAGACTCAACCATTAATGTTCTGATTCGGAGGCGCGGCGGAAAATCATTGACACGCCCCCAGCCAAGCCGAGCCGAGCCGACCAGCGGCAGCCAGCGGAGCAGCGGAGCAGCAGCCAGAGGCGCCAGAGGCTCACTTTAATATTTCCCCATCTCTCTCGTTTGCGGGGCGAGCTGAGCGGAGCCGGGCGCAGCCGCGCAGCCCAGCGCAACGCTCAGAGCAAAAAGCTTTCGCAAAGGCCAGCGCTGCGCGCGGCTGCGGACGGCGGGGCGCCTCCATCAGCCGCCCCGCCCCGCCGCACCCCGCCCCACCGCACCCCGCCCCGCCGCACCCCCGCCCCAGCGTCCAGCACCGTACCGGACCCCCGCGGCCTCTCGCACCGGCGCGCGGCAGCACCCATTCAAGTACCTCTTCCTCCTCTTCACTCCGCCCGCACCCATTCACATACTCACAATCTCTCTCTCTCTCTCTCTCTCTCTCTCTCTCTCTCTCTCTCTCTCTCTCTCTCTCTCTCTCTCTCTCTCTCTCTCTCTCTCTCTCTCCGCCTTCCTCACTGTTCCTCTCACGTTATTTGTTTGCCACCGTTCCCACGGCGTCAAATTACAAAGTCAAATGCCACCTCGCGCAGCAGGCCCTGCCCCTCCCCGCCCATCCACACCCCACCCCACCCCACCCCACCCCGCCCCGCCATGCCACGACGTCCAGCGACGCCCCACTGCAAGCCGGCTGCCTGCTCACCCAGATGTAGGCCAATAGTCCGGACAACTTTTTGCATCCCTTGTGTTTCACCCACGAAGGCATGCGCGCGCACCGCGCCCGGGCGGCTAGGATCGGATGCCACGATTCGTCTCTCGGAAAATTGCACTAGGGGAAAATCGCGGTAAAAATTATTTTTCGTTTGGATAGGAAGCAGAGACAGTGGCTTCGGATTTCGGATATTTTTTATTTTTATTTTTTTAGAAAGATGAGCACTGAATTATTTGTTACGTCGTGTACAGTTATAAAACGACCGCCGGTTCTTTTTTCCCCCTTCCCATTATGAAAACAGAGGTGCTACGATTCATCCCGGAAGGGATGACACTGCTATCGTGCCTGCGTTCAAAGGCATGATTCTTCACTATACTAATGCCTTTCACAGGAGGGTCGAATGAGCTTACAGCAGACCAGCGGCAGGAGGTATGCTCATCGCGGGCAATATGTGCACGACCAGCCCCCAGAGTTGCTGCTGCGTAGCACCTTTGTGTTTTCCACTTTATTCCCTCCTCTCATCCTTCATTCACCCCTTTCTCTATATCCCCCCTTCCCCCTACTCTCTCGCGAGAGCGAATACGTTCTCTCTCTCTCTCTCTCTCTCTCTCTCTCTCTCTCTCTCTCTCTCTCTCTCTCTCTCTCTCTCTCTCTCTCCCTCTCCCTCTCTCCGTGGCATGATGCGGAGAGACGAGAGGCTTGTGGCTTTTGTGCGCTATTTATGTGCCGCCATCCGCCAAGAAGACCCTCCACACACACAATGTTATGGCGCTCCTGCAGCACACCAACACCTGCAGGCAGCAGGCAGGCCGGCCGCGCGCGCCGGGCCCGCAAGCCCTCCACACGAGCGATGGCGGTGCCACACAACCCGCTCCACGGCCACACTGCTTGCAAAATGCTTGCAAAGAATTATGGTTATTCGTATTGCAAACTTTATTCTTTGCAAAGTTGCAAAGAATTTTGAAGAATTGTGCAACGAACTAAATTCTTCGTAAGCTTTACGAACTATTTTTGTGCAATACAAACAAATAGTTTGTAAGGATTCTAGTAGCTTGCAAAGAATTTCTTTGCAACATGAAAACATTCTTCGTAATACGAATGTTTGAAATTCTTCGCAACGTTGCAAATAATTTAGTTTGCAAACATTTTACAGTGCATACACATATGTGTGCACGTGCACGGGGGGAGAGAGACAGAGAGAGCACACAGAAAGAAAAAAATAACCATTTTGGGGTTGCCAAGTCTTTTACTCACATTTTGCGTTTGAAGGAAAAGCTCGCTTGATCTCCCACAGCGACAACAGTTGCAGCGAGGCCTGAAAAAAAAGAGGTAAATATATATAAAATTTGTTTCAAAAAAATGTTTTACAGGAAAATAAATTCCGGGAAGTTTCCGGCTAGGTCTTTGGCTAGGTCAATAAGGGCGTAACGTTTTCATCAGTTTGCAAACATAAGCAGCTGAATAGAATGGGTGGGAAATAGCATATATGTATGCTTTCTGCAGAAATGAACTTCCCCGATCCAACCCGAAACTTCCCGGGCAGATATTTGCCGTGTTCAAGGGTTTATTAAGTGACACGATTTGCAGTCGTTGGTCCGAGCAAAACAAGTTTGTTTATAAGGACCAACTTTGTCATCACATGCCAAAAACCCAGCAAGACACTACAGCAATCGCTGTTTTTGAGCATATCTGTTATTTCCGAACAACCTTTTGTTGCGTGAGAAATATGTAGTTTTCAGGACAGATATTTAATTTTAAGATACTGTCATTAAAATTTTTGCAAAAATGCTAAAACCGAATGATCAATTAAAGTAAACGAACAAAAAATTGCGACCCAAAATGCCGTTTACGGACAAACATTTTAGTGACGGAAGTTTAAGTTAAAATGCATCCTATTTGTTTATGAAAAGAGCCTGTCATGCACAATATCATTGCCACGTGACAGCTCTTTTTAACAGTGAGATGGGGAGGGGAGGGGGAGCAAGCGCCGGAAGTATGGGAGAGGAGGGGACCAAATGAGAAATTAATCGATGTCATTAATCCAGACCATCGCTGCCAGATTCGGAGCGCAGCGCCCGCGCACTCCCAAGTGACCTGGAAAATAATTGATTTCAGATTTGAGCTCGGCGTGGGTGTCCGCCGGCGGCGCCCGGAGCGGGACGGGGTGGGGCGGGGCGGGGCCGTGCGTGTTGGGCGGGGCGGGGTGGGCTGCAAGCAAAGGGGAGATGTGCTATTTATGAGGAAGGGACAGTCCGACTGTCCAATAGCGAGCAACACGATAAATTTTTTTAAAGAAGAGTCAGTTTCCTTTTTATGAGATGGATTTTAAAAATAAAATCAAGGAAACTTTAAGCAAACGCACTCCGTGGCATAAGTCCGGCTCGCGGCTGCTGCGGCCTGCAGGGCGACCACTGCAGATCCCTAATGAAAGTTAAATCCCGCCCGCCGCTCTGCGGTCACCGCCCCGCCCCGCCCCACCCCGCCCCGCCCCTCGCAACCCCCCGGGCTTTCCGTTCACATTCCAAGGCGCACGCCGCATGCCGGCCCCAAAGCCATAGCACCGCACGCTTGCTGTAAGCCTTTCTCCCTATGAGCTTTTACACCCAGGCACGCTCGCAGCCACTGCTAGATTTATCCGTAATTTTACGAACTTTTCGCAACGATTGATTCGTTTCAATAGATTAACGTTTTAATAGATAAACGAACCATTCGTATCAATAATCAAAACTTGTTCGTAATTTTGTAGCGAATGATCCGTAATTGCAAAGCATCGGATAAACCGTAGCTGCACTAATCATTCAGTAGTTTACGAATAGTTCGTAATTTTGAAAATGACTTGTACATGCGATATGAGTCGACAGTGGCGCTTAAGCCACAAAATTTTATTTTCTTTTCATTGCAGTAAAATGATGAAAATGTAAATCAGGAGTTTCATCACGACGAATAAAAATACGTAACTTTTGAAACTCGTCTGGTCCGGTTTAGCAATTCTGAAACTGAGACAGTCGACACGAGCGGCTCACGCACCGCAGTCACCCGGCGAATCACAAGCGCTTTACCGCAATGGCGGCCATCCGAGTGACCCTTGGCGTCTTCTCTCCAGCCCAGCCCAGCCGCCTGCACAGCGCTCGGGACGTGACCCGTGCCCACGGCGGGGCGGGGTGAGGTGGGCTGTGGCAGGGCTGGGTGAGGCGGGGTGGGTTGGGATGGGGTGTGGCGGGGCGGGGCGGGTCGAGTCACCCTATTGTTTCTTGCTCTAAGGGCGGCTCTCACCTGACTCTCGCCGCGCCGCCGCCGCCGCAGCCTTGTCCAGCAGAATGGTTTACGTGCCGGGAATAAATACTGTCTGGCCTGATCGCTGCCCCGGGGCCAAGAGGGCAGCCGGGCGGGACGGGGTGGGGCGTGGCTGGGGCCCAACCGCAACGCACGTACTTGCCTGCACCACTTTATGTGTTTTGCTGAATCTTACATAGGGCGCACCCTTACCGGGCCCTACCCCAACCCCCACAGGAGAGCTGAGGCTGCCGCGCGTGGAGCACTACGGCGAGTACCAGCGCGACTAGACCACAACGCATCGTACCCGCACCGGCCGACCCGGCGGGAACAAGTGTTTCCACTCAGGAACAGAAAAAAAAAAAACAATAAAGAGAAATAGCCGCTGAAAAGGGGGCGGTGGTGAGGGCGGCGCGAAGTTATGTAACCCCAAGAAATGAAAACGCCAGCACAGTTATTGCTAGTAATAATGAGGCAGAGAGGTCGTTGCGAAGGACAAATGATTGATCTGCCACATTTTGCAGTAGTGTACAGTGCGAGAAAGTCGGAGAAAGTTCATGCCCGAAAGCGTTTTCCCCCAGGTAGAGGCGGATGCAGAGGTTTTATATTTTCCTGAGTGCCTGGATAAATACCCAAGAGTTTATACCGTGCAATTATCAATACCCTAACAGCTCACACAGGAGTTTTATTAGCATCGAGGGTTCCAGACTTGTTTTGAGAAAAACAGGCAACGTAAAATCATACCCCGGACGAGGAGGTGTTTTCTGGCGAGAGGGTATATTAGTACCCCGGGCGGTCACCCAGCTTCGCAAACCTCACATCACGACTCAATGTCATATATAGCAGTCCAACTAATTTGCGAATAATGAAACAATTAAAAAAAAAATGGGAAAAAATATACATTTTTTTTTTTTAAAGTGAACTCGTCAACAGGTCTTGCCTTAGCTCACACGCATTTGGCCCTTGCCTCTCTGCCCTCTGACAGACTTGGACGTGGTGGAGTATGTCGGCGAGGACGGCGTCATGGCCCGCGCCCTGGACGGCACCCTGCGGACCCTGCAGCCCGCCCTGGTGGGGCCGCCACCGGGGCCCCCGCGCGCTAGCGCCCTCAAGCAGGCCAGCAACAAGAAGGCCTCCTCCTGGTCGCCGGAGAACGAGGTGCCGCTGCCCGAGTTCCCGCCGCCCTCCATCGAGACCATCCGGGCGCACTTCGCCACGCCCAACGGCACGGTGGTGGTGGCGCAGGCCGCCGCCACCGCCACGCTGCCCTGCGTCGTCAAGAAGCCCAACCTGGGCGCGGTAAGCACAACGCTCCTCAACAAAATAATATTTTTTTTATTTTTTTTTTGGAGGCACGATGTAGCCTTATCTTGTATTAAGTTCATTTTCGCGCCCAGAGAAGCAGTTTTGGGATCATGAAAGCTTTTCTTTGCGTTGACGATGTCACCATCCATTATACTTCTTCCGCAAGCACAATGTACTGGATTGGATTCGAAATTTAGGTGGTATTGCAGTAAATAAAATTGTCTGGGAATAAGCTCAATTATCAAGTATATTTTCATGTCAAGAAACCAAGTTTTCAGGGGAGCTGTGGACGATATTTCTACATAATTCATTAATGGAACTCCGTGGAATAATTGTGATGATTAACCTGAGGGGTCCACCGTACTGGTAATCTGGTCTGTCCGATAATTACTGGTAATCACATGCCCCGATACTTTATCCGATAATTACTGGTAATTACAGCCCCCAAAATTCTTTTTTCCGTTGTTTTTCAAGCTGTTTTAGGTTTCCCCTAGTTAAAATGTGCAAAAAATATATATATATAACACTAATTTCAAAACTTCACCGAAAATAGGTGATCGCGTGTTTACGCTCCCCTCAGCCAAGTGATGGACCAGACGAATTAAGCTGTAATTCGCGCGCGCGCTCGTGATCCACGCCGGATTTGCCGCATTGTTGATTGTTTGAAAACCCGTGCGAGGCTTCAGCGTACACACAACGGCCCGCGTCAGGCAGGCAGGCAGGCAGCCTCTGTTCCCCGCGGAGCTCACGTCACGCTGCTCCCCGCGGCCTACAGGCTGGCCTACAGGCTGGCCGCGCAGGTCAGGGTGGCCCCACAGAGCGGGGCGGAGCGGGGCGGAGCGGGGCGGGGCAGGAAGCCGGACGGCGGCGGATGGCTATGGCAGCAGGCATTGTTCCGGTCACTCCACCACACACTACTCGGGGCGTTCGCCATCACGAACACCCCCGCACCACGGCCGGGCGAGGCGTGGCGAGGCGCGGAGCAGGATGGCGTGCTGCTTGTTCTCGTACGGGCTTCCCGGACGGGCAGCAGCAGGCTGGCAGGCTTAGAACTGGCGCATTTTGTGTTCCGCGCGCCGCGCGCCCGGGTCGGAGTGGTGGTGGGGGCGGAGCGAGGCTATACAGCAGCGCCCTGCCCAGTCCACCGCATCACGGCCCCGCCGCGCCGTATACCGGGTGGCCTGGCCACGAGGAGGGCCTGGCAGGCGTACGTCTGCGGGCTTGTTTGCCGTTCGTCAGCCGGGCGCGCACCCCACCCCACCCCGCCCCGCCCCGCCCCGCCCCGCCACGGCTTCAACCTGGCCCAACCGTCCCCCCCGGCCCTACCCCGCCGCATAACTACCACCCTATCCCCGCTCAAACACATCCCCCTCTGCTCTCCGCGCGCGTAACCCGACCCCAACCCCGCCCCGCCCCACCCCGCCCCGCCCCACCCCGCCCCGGCCGCCCACCACGCGCCACCGCACGGCGGCGCCGGCCGTACAGAGCCGCACAGCACCCCTAAACGTGCCCGACGCTTGTCTACACAGTAATTAATGTAATTGCTATCAGACGGACGGGACAGCCAGCGGCAGCCTCGCGCTGCCCGCCTCCAGTACATATCGTCCTCATCACGTTTCTCAGAGGCGAGCCGGGGCGAGTATGGGAGGGGCGAGTGGGGGCGGGGCGACTGGAGGGTCGAGCTAACACTGTTAATACCAGAGCGAGGATTCTCACCCTCAGGAGAGCGAGAAATTTTCTCTCACTCTTTGAGAGCGAGGTTTGGATTTCTCACTCAATTAGAGCAAGACTCTCAAAAATCTCGCCCTATTTGAGCGAGGATTGGGAAACCTCGCTCTCTTTGAGTGAGGATTATTATTTTCCTTTATCTCACTTAATTGGTGTGATGTTGTTAAGTCTTTCTCAATAAGAGCGTGGTTCCTAAACTCTTACTTAAATGGGGCAAGAGGAAAAATCTCGCTCCTTTTTTATGAGACTTTTCACACTTGCATTTGCAGTAAAGAGAGACGGGTGCTGGAGCCCGGCGGGAGGGTTGAACCCACCGCACACACTACACTTCAGGTAGATGAAAATCTCCTTTAAAAAAAAATAAAGGGGAGGGGGGGACTATAAAAAGTATTTTGTCACAAATAATTTATTCCGTGCCTGTGTTCATAGAAAATGCCGTGATATACAAAGTAAAGCAGAAGACACTTGCAGTGAATGGCTGGTGAAAGTGAACGTGGGCGTCGAGCTGCTCAGAGGAAGTGCAGTGGGTGCGAATGTTGTACTTTCTTCGCGCAATGGAACAACGCGCGTCCGGCTGAGTTCAATCCAAAACTGTGGGGCAGCAAACAAATTTATTATGTTGCGCTCAAATTATTCCAGTACTCCGCTAACAACTAATCTTTTCCGTAACATTGTGAAAATTAGCTTTTAATTTTACCTCGGAAGACTCCTTAAGACTTCGATTCAGCGTTTTGTTCGCGTAGTCGACGTGCACCAATCCAAATGGCCGACTAGACAAAAAACAATTTTATATATATATATATATATATATATATATATATATATATATATATATATAAAAATTGGAGGCATTGTATGGAAGTTTGCATTGCAAACTATTTTCTTCGCAGTGCGAACAATTTTCTTTGTAAGTTGCAATGAATAGGTTTGTAAGCTTACGAACTAATTCTTTGCACCGTTACCAACACTTTTCTTTTCAAGGTGCAAAGAATGGGTTCACAGATGTGAAGAAAATGTTTCGTTATGCGAAGAATTTTACAGCGCCTCTAAATTCTTTGCAATACAAAGAACAATTCTTTGCAAGCATTTAACACGGCGCGAAAACTTACTCGAAGCCCGAGCCCCACTCATAACTGTCGATAAGGCTCCAAGCGCAGTACCCTCTGACAGGTACATTAAACTCTTTCATGGTCGTGACCAGCGCCCGCAAGTATGCCTGACAAAATAGGTGGGATACAACATGTATTTATAGACTTGAAGATTTCCCGGATGCAGAGGTTGAATGTAGAAAAATTTCGCCAAACAACGGGCTATCGGTAGACTTACGCTATGATAAGATGCACGGAGGTGATCTTTTTTGCCTACGTTTCTGGAATCGCCGATGCCGTTTTCAGTTATTATAAGTGGCATTTTGTAGCTCTCCCAGGTCCACAGCAGGGCGTCCCTTAACGAGTTTGGCGTAATCTGTGAACATTGGGTGGGGCTGAATAAGATACTCCGGGTAAACGCCTACCAAGTACCAAGAAGTTTCGATAATAATCGTTTACCGCGTCATAAAAGGTCGTCGGGTCACTTTCGTCAGCACCCGCAAGACTTACGGAGACCATGGGCAGGTCCTCGACAAATAGTCCTATGATAGGGATGGTAGGAGACGGAGCCGCAGGATCTTTGTAGGAAGCCTCTATACTATAGTAGACGTTGAAGCCGATGAAATCTGTGGTGCCTTTGAGACAAGGCGGGACAAAAGGGCCATGACATCGCCTGGGTTTCACTTAAGAACTAAAAAAGTAATTGGTGGGACAAATGCACATGGGACAGACAATATACAGCCCCCCGAGGGCACAAAAAATACATCGATAATCATACCACGGATCAACTGCTTTTCCTCTTCGGTGAATTCTGTAAGCTTGTGTTTCAGTTCGTTCTTCAAGACCTGCAATACAATGAGCGTAGTTCACCTCTGTCCAACTTTCCTCATCACTGGAAAAACAGAGGTAGGACTTAACGCCTTTCTAGGGGTGTGAAATTTTAATGCCTTTGCAAAGGCACGAAATTGTCCAAAGGCATTAAAATTTAACACCTTTGGGCAGTTTTAATGCCTTTGCAGGGATGCTAATTTTTAATGCCTTGGTAAAGGCATCAAAACCCTTCTCGTCCTACCTTTCTTTTTCCAGTGATCATGTTTTCCCACTTTGAGCGTGTTGGCGCAATTTTACCTGGGGGAAGTCCCCGTGCACGACGGGAGCCAACACCTGGCCAGCGAGCACCTCGTTGAACAGCTCGGCAGCGTACACGTCTTCGGGGCGCGTGGAATTCGGGGTGGCGTGTAGTATGATGGCATTAATACCGACTTGACCTACAGGCGCACGGAGAAAAAGATGTATTCGTTGCTTCAAATCACGTTCGAGTTGATTTGGAGCAAAATGAAATAATTCGTAGTGGGAACGAAATATTTGTGTTTTTAATGAAGAGTGTGTTGGTAGAACGAATTCTTTGTTGTACCAGCGAGTAGATCGTTGAAGTAGCGAAAAAATCTGATCGCTGAAACGAAAGCCGTTTTGGCTGAATCAACAATCACCTTCGCTCTCTCAGCTATGTGTTAGCTGCTCCAACGAATTTAGCTTTGCATTGACGAACACTTAGTTGAGACAACGAATTTTTCGTTCTCAAAACCCAACAGGAGTTAGTTCTCTCTATATCAATCTATGGATCAAGTAATGGTTTTTTTTTCGTGCGTGGCATAGAAAGTTTGTAACTTCAAAGCGACCTTCGGCGTCCGGCATCTGACCACGCGTCGAGTACTGTAAGGGTGGGAGATTTGTGAAGAGGAGAACGGCGAAAGCCGCATGGGGAAGTTAACTTACCCTCGTGCTTCGCATCCTTGAATGCACGATAGGACTTGGCGTGCGCAAGAACCAGGTTCCTCATGCAGTCGTACATGTTGGCATCCTCCCTCGTGTACAGCCCGGACATGACATACATCTCAGAAAAATAGGGGCAGAACATGTTGGGCTCATTCATAGTGACCCACAGGTCTACCTGTGAGGGTTGTCTTCGTCAGTAAGTAATGCGATATAATTAACACTACTTTTCGGAAAACGGATATATGAGTACCTCGCTGCCGTATTCATCAAAGGCAAATTTCGCGTATTCTACAAACTTATCAACCATCTGCGAACTTTGCCATCCCTTAAATGCTTCTTCATAAGCTTGCGGGTGATCAAAATGAAGCAAAGTCACCTGCAAACCAAAAAAGGCCGCACTCGAATAGTTGTCGTACAAGTGAACAATTTATCACGATTGATCCTTGAACTCACGAGCGGTTTCATACCACTGTCTTTGATTTCTTTGATAAAATTATGGTAGTATTTTATGCCAATTTCGTTTCTCACGCCATTAAAGAACACACGGCCCCAAGATATAGAAAAACGGTAAACCTGCAGCTGTAGAAAAACAAATAGGATGTTGTCAGTCCCACACATTAGCATTAAAGACAACAACAACAACAACAACAACAACAACAAAATCTTCGGACCGAATACCTCACCCCTAACTCCTTCGCCATGGCTACGTCCTCCTTGTAACGGTGGTACGAGTCGGCCGCGACGTCGTGCAGGTGTGGGTCTCCGTGCTGAAACGGACCCAGTCGGCCGAGATGCATCAAATGGTCAGCCGCGCTCTCCACTTTCCCTGGGGGCCGAGACTGGGCGGTAAGCGGAGATGCAAGCAGCGCGAGAACGAACAAGGTGTCTCGCCTACGAGCAGGGCCCGTCTCCTCAACACGGACAGAGAGCCCCTAAAATTCGCGACCTCGCACAAAACACTCTGGACAGTCAACTCACCATCCGCATCCCATGCACCCTCCGTCTGAAACGCCGACACGCCAGCCCCGATCAGCAGCGTGTCCGGTAACGCAAACGGGCTCTCATCCTGCTTGTTGGCGGGCAGGTGAGCGGCGCTGGTCAACGCCACCGCGGCCACCACGGCGACGGCCAGGGGCAGAACATGAGCGTCTTTGACCATACTAATCATTCACTTGGGAAAGACAAAGGAAGGCAGTCGAGACAGCAGCGCGTATCCTAATCTTCTGAGACTGCAAACACTGTCCTGTGACGGGTCGTTACCCCTCCGCCGGCCGCGTAGGTGCTTCTCGGTGGACACGAGTGTCTCGAATGAGCAGGATCGTCCCTCCGCACACAGACCGATAGCAACACCCAGGCAGACGACCAGGATAAGGATATGCTGAGAGAGTTTTGTCGAGATGCGCCTCTCGAGAGGAACGGGTGAATCAGGTTCAGAGATAGCGAGATTCCATCATGGTCATATATGGTGGGCTCAGAGGAGCACACACCCAAAGATCTTGCGAGTCGTGCTACGAAACAACAAGGGGAACATGATGCGCTCACAGAACCGCGCTTATCTGACACAACTGTTAAAACCAAAGAGGAAGCGGGGAGGTCACGACTAGACAATCATTAAAAAAATTATATACATTTTAAAAATTCACACCAAAATCAACAAGAAAGATACAGAAAAATCCGACAAATCGAGCATATGTAAACAAAAACTGAAAGAAATTGGAGTCAGAAACAGGACGAAAAGATCAAAATTCATCAAAAAGAAAAGAAGTAAAAATTGTTCTTAGAAATAAATAGAAATCAAATCAATTTTTTTTAAATGACGAAAAAAAT
The DNA here is from genome assembly GCA_029379305.1 of Frankliniella fusca. Taxonomy (NCBI): domain Eukaryota; kingdom Metazoa; phylum Arthropoda; class Insecta; order Thysanoptera; family Thripidae; genus Frankliniella; species Frankliniella fusca. The sequence continues at coordinate 778,985 of JAHWGI010001227.1, read as the reverse complement.
ATTGAACACATTACACATTATTACCGTGAGCGAAGAAAAAATTCGTATTACTACGTTGCGAAGTATCCGGCTACTTCGCAATTGCGGAGTATTTCTTCGCGACTTACTATGTAGCTTGTAAGGCGGAAAAAGTTCGTATTATAATACGCTGCTTGTAAAAACTTTTTTGTTTGTCTTTGGGGATTTTTAATTCTCCCAATATCTTTGAAACGTCTGTTCCCAAGGTTTTGAGTGTAGTTTCTGAGAGTGTCTATCCCGATATGACGTGGGCGTGGGCGAGTCTCGCTTCTCCGACGGGGTCTTTGCCTTTCCTTCGGCGGGGCGGGGAGGGGCGGGGCAGAAAGGCCCGCTCAGAGTTACTCTATCCAAGACGTGGTCGCTTTCCTAAAGCATAAGCAAGCAGCTAGGCGGGGAGGCGCGCCCGGCCCCGTCCTTTGCTGTCATTTCATTCACGAGACAAAACATTTTCCTCCAGGGCACACTTGTACGCCCGCGCCGTGCCGCGCCGTGCCGCGCCGTGCCGCGCCGCTCCGGGCGCTACGGAGTCAGCGGACGTCTGGAGGCTCCGGCGGCTCCGGCGGCTCCGGCGGCCCGGCCCGGAAGTGCCGACAGGAAGTGCGGGCCGGGACACCCCACCCCCTCCCTCCCTCCCTCCCTCCCAGCAGCGCAACCCTCAGGAGGCCGGAGAGCTAATCCTCCGCGATCCACTATTCGGGTCACTGCAGGCGGGACCGCGTGGAGAATTTTGAGACCTTCTGTTTGTTTATGTCTCCCCTGCGAGGCCGGCGGGCGAGGCGAAGCGAGGCGTCCCCGCCATGTCACGTGCGCGCCAAGGGCGTGCAAATGTAATAAACCTAAAGTATAGTGCTGTACATTACAAAATATATACTATAAAGAAGACTGTATAGACACACACACACACCGAAAAAATCGACGCAGTAGCGCGCGTTTTTGCGACCGGCGGAAAGAGAGGGGGAAAAAAAAACTTCCATGAAAAATAATGAAAGCGCGGACCTGAGGTGCTGTGGCTTCCCTCCCCCTTTTCATCTGCGGGGCGCAACGCGCATCATCGAAGCTGCCTATTAGCAGAGACTTGTGTGCCAAGCAGGGCGTGGTGGGGTGGGGCGGGGTGGGGTGGGGCGAGGTGGAGTGGGGCGGGGTGGGGTGGGGGTGGGGCGCGGTACTTGGCTCGTCTGCTGGCAGCAGCAAAGCACCGGCGGCGGCAGGGCGGCGCGCCTCTGTTTCTCGCCCTGTAGGCTGCACAGCACTTAGGCCGCACGATAACTCCCCCCCAATAAGAATCACCCCCCCACCACCACCACCACCGCCCGTCTTTCGCACATCATTAGGGACCCTTTGTGTTTTTTGCTGATCGCATCCAGACGACTGCACAACAGTGCGATTTGTGTGAGCGGGGGTGGGGCGGGCGGTGCGCGCGGTGCGGCGATGCGGGGAGAAGCGAGGTGGAACCCCACGACCAGGTACCGTCTTCTGTCTACCTCAACACCGTGAACAAAACCCTTCCAGCCCAGCAGATGACGGCGACAACGGCTACCTCAACCACGTCACTAGCATCACTCAGCCCAAACTCACATGTTCTTAATTTTTGAGTGGTCTTAAGGTTTTGAGTGCATTTGTTCTTGTTGGTTTATCATTATACTTGATATTAGGATATATTTGTCCTTATAACGAGTATTTTGGCTTACATCAAGAGCAAATGTGCGAAAAAATTGAAGTCCACAGAGAGAAATCAAAAACAAACTTTTGGGTGAGGAAACGTGTCCGTGTCCGTTGCGCAGGACAAGTACGTACAGCGTTGCTTGACTTTAAGTATGAGCACTACAAATGAGAGGTACCCCTCGCAAGGGGACATACACGAGGAAAAAAATTAGTTCCTCGGACCAAACTTTTAGTTAATTTTAAGACAACAAGTCTTATTTTTTTGTTGCAAACGCCGTTGTTTTAGTGGTCAGAACAGATTTCTTTTTAATCATCACTATTTTTGGTCGCTAGCTAATTTCGTTCGTTTCGGTCGTAAGTTAATTTCGAAATTAACGAGTTAGTAACAAGAGTGAAACCAACGACAAAAAATTTTTGATCTGTTTTCATCCGTGTAAAGTAACCAACACGTTAATTTCAGCGACAAAATTATAGCTTTGGAGTTTTGACCACTAAAGCATCGGGGTTCGGAACAAAAATAAAATAACTGAATAACTATTGGTGTCTTGAAATCAACTAAAATTTTGGTCCGAGGAACTAATTCATTTTCTCCGCGTTGAACATCATCGGTAAGATTAGGGGAGCCTGCTCGCGTACTTGGTACACGAGTATAACGTTTCCGGAGCGTTGAAAGCGGTTGAAAGTCATGTTTAACGTCTCACGTTTCCGCACCGCGCACTCAAGGCAGCGCGTCGACTTGTCATCTACACCTCCGACCAGCAGAATGAGGTTGGGTTTGGGTTGGGTCTCGGTGTTTTGAGGGTGGGGCGGGGTGGGGTGGGGCGGGGCCGGGTAAGGTGAGGCGCGGCTGGGCGGAAGGGCCGGGCTGGGCCTGTTCGGGCAGATGCCGTCAGCCCAGCCGTATTTGACTTGGTATGCCCGTTTATTTGTGTATCAACAACCCAAACTACCTCGGCGTTGATCTTTCCTAGGGGTTGTTTGCGGGAGCTTGGCGGGGCGTGGTGGGAAGGGGTGGGCTGGGTTGAGGCAGGGTACTGTACTGTACTGCGCAGCACGCGCTATCGCCACCTTAATTAACTTTATATTGCTCGGGGAAAACAAAAACGGGTACATAAAAGCCCTGGCTCAGGTTCTTCGCGACGTTTATGAATAATTTAAACGCGATATCTGCGTGCCGATTTGGTAGAGTTTTTTTTTCCTTTTTTTTTCCTCCGTGAATACATACGCCGCAATAGCGAAAATATTCCGTTCCCCTTCTTCCCGTCTGTGTCCCTGCCCTCCCCTATCCATATCTCTCTCTCTCTCTCTCTCTCTCTCTCTCTCTCTCTCTCTCTCTCTCTGTTTCTCTCTGACTGGGGGGCCGCCCACCGACCACACGAGTCATTTGCACGCGTTTAACGACTGGTGCGTCCGGGCGAGAGGGAAAAGGGGGGGGGGACAGCGCGGAAGGGAAGGGAGAGGGAAGAACCGCAGCAGTGAAATTAGCAGCAGTCCAGCTCACTACACTGGGATGCCGCAAAAACATGTCATTGGACAATGGCGAGGCGCGGCCGGGCGCGGGGAATGCGGCCCCACTTCCCCTCCCATCGCAGCCCAATAACCACCCGCTTAGAGCCCGCCCCGCCTCGCCCCGCCCCGCCCCGCCCCGGCACGCGCTCGATCGGTTTCGCAGCCCCGCGCCCCCCACCGCACCCGTCGCACGTACCAGTGTTGTTGGGGTGTGGACGGGTACCTATTACACCTACCTGCTCCCCACGAGGCACATCTCTGCGGCTGCCTTGCTTGGAACAATCCTATACCTCGCTTATGACGTTAAACCGAAGAAAAAAAAAACTTTCCCCAAAAGAAGCAAAAACGTAATAATGCGAGAGCAGAGCAAAGCAGCAGCGAGAGCCGCACGCGGTGTAAACCTGACCGTGTGGGGCGGGGCGGGGCGGGGTGGGGCGGGGTGGGGCGGGCGACGCTGAACAGGTAAAAGAGTTAATCTCGCTAAACGAGGGGCCGTGTGAAATGTAATATTTAATCCTCCCCCGCACGCTCCCAACCCCCCTCCCTATACGCCGACCACAGCATCCCCGAACATGTAATTGGACCCCCCCTTTTCTTTTTGATCCATTGCCCCGCACCCCTCCCTACTTCGACCCGATCGCCCCCCCCCCCCCGTCCCCGCGCCTGATCTTCCTTCCCGCCCCCCCCCCTTCCCCCTGATTCATCGAGGATCGCTAAGGCACACTTCCTGATTTCCCCGGAGCCCTCACGGGGGCGGCGCGGCGCCCAGCAGCGCCAGGGCATATTCCGCGTGTGGCCCTGCTCCCGGCTGCCCTCCCTGGCCCTGGCCTCACACACCCGGAGGGTTGAAAAGGATAGAGCAACTTACCCCCAAAGCCACTCTTATAGATCTCTATCCGATCTCCAGCTCCCCCCCCCCTCCACCCCAGCTCCCATCCCACCCCCACTGCCTGCTGTCGAGCGTCACGCACCTCATCAATCAAACGACCAATCAATCCGTTCTGTTCGACTGCTCTCAATCCCTCTCTATCTCCCTCCCTCTATCCCCCGCGCCCCCTCCGTTCTTCCCTTTCTCTCCACATTAGTTTTCAGCAGCAGCGTTTTCTGAAACGGAAATTAATGTCCAGCCAGCGAGCACACACACTCACGCAAACATGCCGCGATATTATGGCACAGCGATTATACCCTGCAAAAATACTTGCACGTGGTTCTTTTTCGCTCTATTCTATGATTTCCAGCAGAGATTAGCGGCGTACTTTTTTTTTCTCCCTCTCTCTCTCGCCTTCAAGAAAGCCAAAACCGGAATCTGCGGTGTAAAATCAGGGCACGCCATCAAAATTGTGCTCGCTGCCACGTTTGCGCGCGGATTCCGCTCACAGCGCCGCTTGTTTTTTGCCTCCTCGCACCGACTACGCAGCGAGAAAGCATTATTATGGAAAAACTTTCTGACTCACGTTGCTCGAGCCCGGGGTGGGGTGAGGCGGGGTGGGGTGAGGCGGGGTGGGTCGGGGCTGCCCAGGCGCTCCTAGTGCTGCCCCGCCCCGCCGGTTTGTGTTCGGGCGCACCGAGATGCGAAAGTTTGTTTCTCCTCTGCAAGTAAACTGTTTTAACCAGAGCGTTGAGAGAGGTGAGGTAGCGGGGTGTGGCGGGGGGGGGGGCGGGGGGCGGGGCGAGGCGTGGCGGGGCGGGGCGTGCTTGTCACTCCCGTGCGCGTGCTTGCACCCGCTGCAGCAGCACGCCCTCTCGCCCCGCCTCACCATCCTCCTCCACCTCCTCCTCCTTCTTGTGGTCGTTGGGTGAAAATTAGCTGCTGGCGGAAACATCCCCAATGGGGGATGAGGGTTATCTCTGGCTCCATCAGTGCGCTACGAGGACCGGGGGCGGGCTGGCTGGAGGCGGGCCGGGGGCGGGCCTGGGGGCGGGCCGGGGGCGGCGGGGGGCGGGCCGGGGGTATAGAGAAGGCGCGGGGCGTTGCAGCGGGCTGATTCCGAAGATCGCTCTCACGCCTCGGTCCTTGTCGCACTCATGGGGCCTTGCGACCCCCAACATTGGGCACTGCCATGAGTGCGACGAGGACGGAGATACGAGAGCGCGATCTTCGGAATCAGCCTGCAGGGGACGCGGGCCGCCTCTCCGGACGACCTCTTCCCTTCCCCCGCCGCGCGCCGCGCGCCCGCCCCTTCACAGAGTGTGTGGGGAGAATGGCCCATTCGCGATAATTAGTAAAGGATAGCTGCGCGGCAGGGGGAGGGGAGGGAGGGGGTGGGGGAGGGGGGTTGGAGACGCGGCCCGAGGGGTGTGATACGATGCGCCGAGTTTCGCCTTGCCGGAAAAGGGAATGGGGGTTGGGTGAGAGGGGGAAGGAAGGGCCGCGGGGCGGGGCGGGGCGGGGCGGGGCGGGGCGGGGCGGGGCGGGGCGGGGCGGGGCGGGGCAGTCGGGGGCGCTGCACCCGCGCCTGCTCGCCGCGCGACAGTTAATGGGTTGGGGGTAGGGCGCTCCTACCTCACCCGTTCTCTCCCACCCCGCCCCGCCCTCGTGTGTAGATAATCAGTGCGATCAGATCCTTGTGGCAGGTGGCGCTAGGGCCCCGCCGGGCGGAAGGATTTGCAAATAATTGCTACAGAGGGGCTCTGTTCTGCAGGGGTAGCAGAGCGAGCGAGCGAGAGAGAGGGGGGGAGAGAGGGGGCAGGGGGGAAGGGGGGAGAGAGAGAAAGGCAGGGAAATGCCTGTGAAATGAAGCTGGTATTGGGAAACCATCAAGCTTCCCAGTCAAAAGGCGGGGGTAGAGGAGGGGTGAGCTAGGGAGGAGCACATGGTGAAAAACATGAAATAATAACGAGCGAGAGAGAGAGAGAGAGAGAGAGAGAGAGAGAGAGAGAGAGAGAGAGAGAGAGAGAGAGAAGAGGGGGAGAGGGGGAGAGGGCTCACCGTTCCATATGCGACGGGCATTTAAAAAAGTAGCGAGGACAGAAGCGCTCGCATTCACTGCTTTGAAACGTTCCAAACTGCAGTGTAAAAAGTGTTTAAAAATACTGCTCGCTGTATGACAGTACAAGCAGGCTGATACCTTCGTATCATCTGCTAAAAATAGTCAAAACCGTCGCTCGTAAGAAGAAAGAACCAACACTAAAACAAAGGGGAAAAAGACGATCTTTCCTCACCACGTTCCGTACAATTTAAAATAAATTTAACGGTTTATTATTGTTTTAAGTATAGAAGCGGTATTCACTGGCGCAGTATAGAATAGAACTGAGCTGATAATGTTTGCAGTCCTGGAATCCTTTTAGTACTTCCGGTCTCATGCTCCGGTCTCTCCGGTCCTGTACACGCCGTTCCGGGCCAAACAGCATAGCAGCCCAGGCTACACGCTGCATCCATGGTTTCCGCGCGCATTGCTCTTATTCGACTGCAAATTCTTTCTTTCTTTTCTAAAGGGTAGGTTCTCTGTTCTAAAGAGGCGCAAGTGCGCACACGCGTTGCATGGTTTTTTTTTTTCTCCATTCAGCTTTCCATTTCCCTCTCTCAGCCGAAGAGCCAGCTTCAGGAGGGGTCTGACGCCTGTGCTACTCGCTCAGGCCGGGTTACCCGGTTACCCGGTCCTGGGTAGCAAGGTACACACATACTTGATTTGTACTTTTTATTTGTTCAAAGTTAAACAATCAAATCTTTTACACATATTTGTGCGTGCATTTGAACTCTTAGCAGTGCACAATTTTGTGCAAAATAATGCAATTTTGTGCACCAATTTGTGCGAAACGAAACGCAGGTTTAACTTTGCACAAAACGTTAGCACAAAATTGTATAAATAAATTTAGCGTGTACGTGTACCCCCGACCTGATCTGTAAATCTATAACTCTTGAACTGCCAGTTTAAACTGCAAAACTAATCGGTCAGTATGGCAGCACTGGAAAAACTAACGTTACATGTGTCACGTTTCTTGCTGCACTCTCCGGAGAAAACGTTTCGTGCTGCATTCTCTTTGTGATGCCCCTATCCTTTTGCATGGAGAGGAATGCATCAGAAAACGTTTTCTCCAGAGAATGCAGGATAGCGTGTGACACAAATAACATTTGTTTTTCCAGTGAGTTTGAACTGCGAACAATCATAAGATCAAACAGTCTAGAAAAGGGGGCGCACCATACGTAGTTTCGGGGGTAAGCAGAAGCAGTCTTCTGAGCTATGTGTGGAAATGTTCATATGGTACACGCTAAATCTTATGAACTTTTTTAATACGCAGCTACCGATTTCTGTAAACATGCTCTATTTATGAATAATTTTGTGCCCAATTATGAACAAAATGAGCCGACTATGAACAATTTTCTTCATAATTACGCACAAAATTATGCGTGAATAGAGCATGTTTACAGAAATCGGTAGCTGCGTATAAAAAAAGTTCATAAGAATTTAGTGTGTAGGCAAAAGGAACAACTTAAGTCGATTATCATCCACAATGATGAACGTGAGAAGCTAGACTGACTGACTGACACTGCATGAATGACTGTTTGACTGACTGACTGACACTGACTGACACTGGCTGACAGATTGTCTTTGTTTCCCGCTGCCTGCCTGACGCTGTCCTGCTTGTTGCAGATCACGTGGACCCGCAAGACTGACTACCACCTGCTGACGGTGGGGCTGACCACGTACACCGTGGACCAGCGCTTCATCGTGGAGCACGTGCGCCACCAGCAGGTGAGTGCTGCAGCAAAGTGCGTAACGTCACGCACTTGTGACTGCATGGAGGAGGGGGATTTCCCACGCGTAAGGGGTCGTCCATAAAGGACCGTCCGGTCGTTTTGGCCAAAAATCGACCCCTCCCCCCCGTCCAGTTGTGTCCGATTTGGCCTGACCCCCCTCCCCCCGGACGTCCATTTTTCCTATACCACCCCCCCCCCCAAAAAAAAAAGCGCCAAAAAACAAAACAATTAAACCGGGAAAAATTAGAAAACCTAAAAGAGAAAGAAACAAGCTATTTCAGCGCATTTTCGGATTAATTTACACACTGTATGCAGGGAGCAAAATGTGTTATTTTGATTTTAAAACAAATAATGGTCACATTGAACAAAATCCTCCCATGGACTCTGCAGCCATTGGCTTTCGGTCTTGATAAAAACATGCTTAAATACTATTGAGTGGATGGACGTCCGGGTTCGACAGACCTCCCCTCCCCCCTCGTCCGGTTGCGTCCGGTTTGGCCCGACCCTCCCCCCCTCCAGCGACCGGACGGTCCTTTATGGACGACCCCTAAGCTGCTCGAACAGGTATCGATGAGAATTCTTTCGGATGATTGTTGCTTCCATGAAAGGGAAACAAACATGCGTGCGCATGAAAATTCACACACCTGCAAGTGTGAGGGACATTCATACACCGACGGTACCAGAGCAGGTGCCACGCGACTTAGGCAATCTGGTGCGCCGGACATAGCCATCCCAGCGATCTAAAGAAATCTTCGAAACTTTGGAACAAAGCGCCATGCTATATACCAGATGCAGGCCTTATGTACTGCCTATTTTCATCTGTTCCTGTGCCTAATCAGCCGGCAATCCTACAATACCCTCGCAATCCAGTGTAAGCAAAGCTTTACGACACGAAAAAAAAAAACGCAGCTAACGGCAGCTGTGCAATTGCAAGTGTCAAACTCGCCAGTTGTACACTTGTCAGTGTTCAACTCGACAGTTGTGCACTTGCAAGCCAATGGTTCAACTGCGGCGTGCAACACTTCACTTGTTTGACACTTGCAGTTGCACAGCTGCCGAGTTACGCACGTGTACGTGCAGACTGGATATCGCACACTTCCACGTGTTGAGAGTTGCACACTTGGCTTATCAGTGACGGTATAGGCGTGAGTCGTGCGCGGCAGGGCGGGCACAACCAGGCGCCAACAGGCGTTGCGCACACCCGGTCGCGCTCTCACCGGGGCGGGGCGGGGCGGGGCGGGGCGGGGCGGGGCGGGGCGGGGCGGGGCGGGGCGGGGCACAGCACGCACAATAGTGGCCACGACGTACGCACACGCACGCACGCAGAGAACGGCTGGAAATTTGCAAACACTACATTTTCAGGGGTACAGTAGTTTAATAAAAAACTTATGATCTATTTTGTTATATACTTAGCTTATGCATTTTCAATACGTACCATGTGTTTCTTTGAATGCGTAACACACTGTTAAAAATTCTGTACCCAAACTACAGGAGAGGTACGGAAGCACCGTTTTATTCCACCACAGTACGTTCCGTACCTTGAAAGTACAGTGAGTCCTGTAGACCGGCCTGACCAACTACGGAAGGTTCTGAACCCATTTCCTTAGTTTGTGCCGTAAAAGTTTGAGGCGTGTCAAAATATTGTCGTCGGTTGTATGGACAAAACAGTCACTGGAAGTACGGAGACTCCTGTACTTATCAGGAACGGACGTTCCGTACCTTCATAAAACAGCGCAGACCTGGTAAAAAATTGACAGGACAATACTGTGGAAATTACTGTAGAAATTTTTAACAGTGCAGTGTTGCGGGATTGGATATTCGCCAGGGCATTAGGGGCCACGGCGTCTTACGGGCGAATAGGGTAGGCAAACCCGCAACACTGTTACGCATTCAAAGAAACACCCGGTACGTATGAACATTTATTTTTGTGATTTAGAAAAAAATGTTAATGATTTTGAACAGTTTTTCATACTCGCCTATTAGGAAATTTCAAACAATGAGCATGCGCGTTGTAAAAACAATCAAAAGTTACGCAAAGAATAGAAATGTCCGTAAGAATGTAGTATGCAGACGGGGTGGGCGGGTTGTAGTGGGGAGGGCGAGTCAGGAGGGCGGTTTGAGGCGGAGTAGCGCATGGGGCGCACAGGAAGCAACAAGAGAACGCTATCTCACGGAAGTCCAAGACGGTTGTAAGGGAGAGGGAGAGGGAGAGGGAGAGGGAGAGCGAGAGGGAGAGGGAGAGCGAGAGGGAGAGGGGGGGAGGGAGAGAGAGAGAGGGGGGGGGAGGGAGAGAGGGAGAAAGAGAGAGGTGGGGCGCGCGAGGCGGGTCGGAGAGGGGTGAGGCGCGATGGGGCGGCAGGGCGGGGCGGGGCGGGGCGGGGCGGGGCGGGGCGGGGCGGGGCGGGCGCGCGCCGGGCGGCGGGACGGGAAGTCGACCAAGAAAATACGGGCGAACGTGGTGCGCGTGCCGCGTGGCACATAAAGGGGGAATATTCGCAAATCGCACACTCGGGCAGGCGAGGCAAGGGCAAGGTGGCAAGGTGTGTGTTTGAGCTCACCCACCCTCCGTATCCCTCTCTCTCTCTCTCTCTCTGCCCTGCAGGGGAGGGGGGGGGGGCGGGCTAAACAACTTGCAGAGCAAAGCTTTCCGCTATCACGAGAATCGCGTGAGTCAGAATGGCCGTGGGGCTCCGTTGCGCTTTCGTCCTTCCCTTTCCCTTCCCATACCTTCCCGCCGCACAGCCGGCCGCGTGCACCCCCACCCCCACCCCGCCAGCCCCGCGGGGCCCGGACTGCCCTGCCCCGCCTGGCCTGGCACACTTACATGCAAACGCGCACGCACACACTCAAACACGCACGCACGAACACAGATTTTAAGCAGAAGCCCCTTCCTGCCGGCCGGGCCCCACCGCGCGGTGCAGACTGCACAGCGATTCCGGTGCGCGCACTCCTCGCTCTGTCTCTCTCGCCCTCGAGGAGTCTGCCGACAGTGCGAGGGCGCTCTGTCTCTCTCGCACTCACAGAGTGGGCGTACGAGTGCGCGCACCGGAATCGCTCTGCTGTGCACCAGAGGGAGAAGAGAGGAGGAGGAGGAGGAGGGGAGGAGAGGAGGAGGAGAGGAAGAGGAGAGGAGAAGGAGGAAGGAGAGGAGAAGGAGGAAGGAGAGGAGGAGGAGGGGAGGAGGAGGAGGGGAGGAGTGGAGGAGGAGAGGAGGAGGAGAGGAGGAGAAGGAGTGGAGAACAGGAGGAGGAGTGGAGAACAGGAGGAGGAGTGGAGGAGGAGAGGAGGAGGAGTGGAGGAGGAGTGGAGGAGGAGTGGAGGAGGAGAAAAGGAGGAGAGGGGCAGGAGGAGAGAAGGAGGGGTGGAGGAGGAGAGCAGGAGAGGAGGAGAGGAGGAGGAGGAGAGCAGGAGAGCAGGAGGAGACGAGGAGAAGAGGAGGGGAAGAGGAGGGGTGGAGGAGGGGAGGAGGAGGAGAGGAGGTGAAAAGGAGGGGGAGAGGAGGAGGAAGAGAGGCAAGCAGCTTCCTGCAGGAGCGCGCTACGGTCTGGTCACGTGCGAGTAACGCATGGAATTGCCTCGTGATGGCTCTAAAGTAAGTATGTGGCAGCTGCGCAGTCTGTCAAAGAAAAAGAGCTGAGCGTTTTGGAGCGCACCACTTTGTCGCAGAGGATGTGCTGCGTAAAATTAAGTAAGACTGGCTGGCACCAGTTTCAGTGAGATATGTTTCCCCGGATGAAAAATAGTTTGACTTCTTTTTAGGTGGTCTCAAAATGAGAGGAGTGTGCTGCGCACAGCTCTCATGTCTCCAAGTCCATTAAAAACAAAGGAAATAGCTATGTTCCCGATGAACTTGAATTGTATTAAATATCATACGTTTAAGTTATTTCGAGAAAGGAAATATAAATGCCAACAACAGAATAAGACATTACTAAGTAGAGAACTTCCTCGTGAAATCTGTGTTACAACGTAACATGAAGTGTATGCAACTTGGAAGTGCAATTTGAATATATCTGATAAACTCTTCAAAGAAGAATATCATTACCAACAAGAACTCATATGCAAACGCTCAGCTCACTGGAGCATTCACTCCAACACTGGTGTTGACATCTACTCACCTGTTGGTTTGTCCTTGTCCTTGTCCAGGCTGGGGCTGGAGCTGGAGCCAGGCTGCAGGTCGTCAGCGTCCTTCACTCCGTACAGTCACTATGTTGGCACTGATATTTCACACCAAACTTAAACACTGAGACTCACTTGGTTTGCCGACAAAGCTTTGCTACGATATTTCAAACAACTATATTAAAACCGAAAATAAAACACGACGAAACGCGATTCGCTTGGCTCCGGCTCAGCACGACACTTGGACACTTCAAGCGAGGTTATGTCGGCCCCGCCCGCGGGAGAGATCTTTGGCACCGCACTCTTACCAAAGTCGTTACACGCGGTTCCGCGACGGAACTGAAATACAACAATAACGACACGCGAATGACTCGAGGCCAGCAGCGACATGATTTCGGACATTTCGTGCGCATTTCACCGGAAATACATTGCGAGCCCGGGCTCAAGATGCGCTTCAGGCGCGACTAGGGCGCGATGTTAAAATGGCTTCAGGAGAGCCAACCCTTGCACAGGGTTGCCAGATCCAGAACCGGGCGATTTGCCCAAATAGAAATTTCAATCCGCCAAAATGATACCTTTGGGCGAATTTTGGGCGGATTTGGGCGGATTTGTCGTGCTTTTTGCCTATGTTTTCCGAATTTAACAATTGGCGGTTTTCCGCTTCATCTGGCAAGCCTGCGGGACCTACCGATATCGATATAGGAAGGGAGAGGGAATGACCAAGTGCCGTGGTCATTCCCTCTCACTTCTTATATCAATATCGGTAGGTCCCGCGGAAACCTCACGAGTTTCTAAAGTATTGAGTATGGAGGCAGGAAAACTGCCCAAAAGAAGGTTCGGGTCGGGTAGAGAGGGGCAGACAGCCGAGTGATTCCGAAGATCGCTTTCATACCTCTGTCCTCGTCGCACTCATGGAGCACTACCATGGCCAGCCTAGGGCACCGCTGTTGGCGCAACAAGGACGGAGGGATGAGAGCGATCTTCTGAATCAGTCGGCAGGGGGTTGGGATGAGAAGGGTGTGGGAGGGGGGGACATGGAGCAACCTCGCGGTGGTAATAAACGTAGCTTCCCCTTTCTCTTCTTTATACGGCCGCACGGCGCGCTCTGCTCTGTTCCGCCCCATTGACCCCCCCACTTTGCTCCAAACTCGCCGTGCACCATATTAGCAGCCGCGGGTAGAAAGGCTTTGGGCGGGGGAGCGGAGCGGGCTATTATTAATTAAATCTTTAAAGCTTTCTTCATTGTTTTCCTCCGTCCGGGGTGTTCTCATCCTCCACCCCCCCCCCTCCCCCCTCCCCCTCCCCCACTCGCTCCATCTCGCTCTGTCCGACTGGTGAGACACGGGGGAGACAAGACGCGAGCAAACAGTCTCGTTGACAATAAAAAAGAGGAAAGGGGTGCGCACGGCTGCCCGCTCACAACAAACACGGCCGAACCGCGCGTGAAGTTGAAGTAGCGTCTTTAATAATTTCCTACCGCGCTAGAATGTCACTTCGGCCACTCCCTATTTTACCCTTCAACTCACTGAGGGGGGAAAGGCAGAGAAAAGAAACTGATCTTGGCCTCTGCCGTAATTTTTGTTTTTCTTTTTTAAGAAGTGTCTCGGTCGCAAACGAAGCTCTTTTACTCCCCCGGAAAACTCTTTTGCCCGTAATGACGCATAATTATGGAAGGTCGTATTTTGCGCCTTTTCGAGGCCTTGACTGGTAAAGAGGCAAATCCTCCCTTACACGGAGATGAGTTGAGACCAAGCCAGAGGGCGTAATGCGGTGGGAGGGAATAAGAAGGGGGGAGGGGAGGGGGGAGGGGGTGGGGGGAGGGGGTGGGGGGAGGGGGCGGTGGAGGTCTGGCCTGCTGATGAAGACGTCCCCGCCGTACGCCGCGTATTACACAGCAAAGGCCAGGCCAATAAAACATGCAAATCCAATCTCTAAGCTGTCAAAGCGATCCGCCCGCCCGGCTCCGGCCCGCCCCGCCCCGCCCCGCCCCGCCCCGCCCCGCCCCGCCCTACCGCTCGCCGTTACATCATGCAGGGGACCGCGCGGCACCACAGCCTCATCATTTCCGCTTCCATTTTTTTTTCCCGCCGGTGCCTTTTGTCCTTTTAAAAACGGGGTGCTCGACCCGCCGCAACCGCGCGATCAGACATGGGGCACCACCCCCACCCGACCGGCAGCGCTCGTTGGCCCCAGAAGATTGTCCCCCCCCCCCTCTCTCTCTCTCTCTCTCTCTCTCTCTCTCTCTCTCTCTCTCTCTCTCTCTCTCTCTCTCTCTCTCGCTCGCTCTCTCCTCCTCCGTCTCACATTTCTCCCTCAGTCTAGTCAGCACATTTATCGCTGATTCGTTTGTTCTGTCCCTGATTGCGGTCTGAGTCTCCCTACTCCTGGCCCTGCTGGTCCTGGTCGTCAGTGGCCGCTACCTCCTCTCTCCCTCTCCTCCCTCTCCTCTTCCCCCACCCATCAGGTAGGCAACGTGCACGCACCGGTGCTGAAGAGTTGCCTAGGCACACGTACCTCCGTCCTTGTCGCACTTATGGTGGCGACCTATGTTGCGCAGGGCAGAGCCCCATTGGTGCGACAAGGACGGAGGCGCGAGAGCCATCTCATCTGCGGGATCAGCTGGCCTCATCACTCCCCGCGAGGCCTACTTTACTTCAGATCATGTTTTGCCTGCTCACTGGCGACGCTCTCGAGCAGCGGTGCGGCTGAGCTCGCGCCTCCATTCTTGTCGCACTCATGGAGACCTGCCATCCCCGACATAGGGCACGGCCAGAGCTGCAACTTGGACGGAGGTACGAGAGCGACCTTCTGAAGAAGACGGTGGTGGCGGCTGACCCCATCGGCCGGGAGCGCTAGCCAGAGACTCCTCTCTCTCTCTCTCTCTCTCTCTCCCTCTCTCTCTCTCTCTCTCTCTCTCTCTCTCTCTCTCTCTCTCTCTCTCTCTCTCTCTCTCTCTCTCTCTCTCTCTCTCTCTCCGCCTCAGCCTCGCGGACCGACGCCCAACCCGACGCTGAAATCAGAATCAATTCTGTCACCGCGCAGCACTGAGCCGCTGGGGTGGCACCCCTCCGCTACCGCGAAGAAGAATGGCCTAGAGAAAGCGGGGTCGAGGGGAGAAGTTTGTCTCGATGAGCGATTAGTTACCCCCTGCCCCCCCCCCTCCTCTTTCCTCAGCCGTCGACGCCTCATCATTCAGGGACTAATCACGGCGACTGGGGCGGGAGCGGGGGGGGGGGGGGGCACTCCCCGAGGGCCCGCGGGGGCGGTGGGTCCAACCCTAGCCCGCCCCCAATCTCCTCGATGGGACGGCCGGTGGATAATATTTGGACGGTCGCTCATGGATAATATTCGGATGCGGGGTCTGGAGAGTATTTGGACGGCCGGGTGGGATTGGTGATCGAGCGAAGGGCTCGCTGTCAGTCAATCCGAAAGCTATAGCAACAGATCAAGGTGGAAGAGCGAAAAACATTGAGAGGTTTTAACACTACTTGCGTTGAGGACAGTTTCACTTGATGTGAGAGAAATATTCTTGCGAAGGGCGGACTCCATCGACTGTGAGGTAAACATAGAATATGTCCATTGAAATATTTGGAATTTATTCTGAAATATCTGGAATAATGAAATACATGTTTTTAAGAGTAGACTGGCAAAGGAGTAGGAGCGGTTCTCCGTCAAAGGTATTTCAACTATTCAAAATATTTCAAAATATTTTACACGGCGCAAAGGATTTTACCATAAAGTGTCGTCTCGAATTTTTTTTTTTTGCAATATATACTTTTTGGGGCGTTTTGAAGTCTGGGGACCAAAATATCAAAAACTGGCCAGGCCGTTATTATAATATATTTTTTTAAAACGTTTTTTAAGGACCAGTCGAGGTGCACTCGGTGCACTGCGGTTGGAACTTTGACAAAATAGACTACTTGGCGCATGAATTTTTTCTTAGTTTCGACTCAATTTTTATTTTACGAGAGATACCCTTGTCCTGGCGAACAACATTTATCAAAAGCTGGCGAAAACGTTTTGGAGAGCAGCGCAGGCATTTTGAAGATAAAGAGGTCTTGAACCGATCCCCCGCAAGTTGCACTTCTCCAAGCACCCAGTACACGTACCCGCGAAGGATATTAACAAAAAAAAAAAGAAAAGAAAGAAAGAAAACACTCAGCGTTACGTCTGTACGAGCTCAAAGGCCGCCCAGTAGCTCGGGCGGGGCGGGCTTCGAGAGCTCTCGCAGCGCGTGGCCCCCGCCCCCGCCCCCGCCCCCGCCCCCGCCCTGCCCCCGCGCCGCCCCAACTCTCGCCAACAGTTAAAGGGGCGGCGTATGAGTTTGGCCCGCGACCGCCACCTTCCGGTCCATTTGCTCTTTCAATATATTCATGAGGAGGTAGGCCAAGCGCTTTCCAACGCGTCTCTCTCTCTCTCTCTCTCTCTCTCTCTCTCTCTCTCTCTCTCTCTCTCTCTCTCTCTCTCTCTCCTCTCGCTCCCGCTCCCTGCTCCCTCCAGGATACGCAGGGAGGGGGGAGGGGGCTGTGGTCCCGTCGCTAGTGTGTGCGGGTGTGTACGTGTGGAGGGGGATGCTGTGTAGGCCGGTGGGGGGCGCGCGTGGCCCGGGCTGGGTAGGGCTGGGCTGGGGCGCGGCGCAGTAGCTCTTGCCGCCGCGGCGACCTCCTCACATATCCTGGCGCCCTGCTACTCATACGCACCCCCGGGTCAAGGTCGTGAGCGCCCGTCACGCGTGCGTCATACTGGAACGAAAAAATACACACACGCACACACACGCACGCACACACGCACACTCTGTGCCCGTTAACACTTTGACGTGATACTTGGTCAGGGGGGAAAAAGTGCTTTTTTGCCTGTCACAATTTTTATTTTTTTATTTTAAGGATCCCGTTAGGGGTGTCTATTGCTCACGTTCGTTAGTTTTTTTTCCCCTTCAATTACAGGGAGAGGTTGGCTTTTACTTTGAAATCACTTATTGTCTCTCTCTCACTCTTTTTCGCAGGCCTGGAACCTGCGCATCAGGCAGGCGACAGAAGCAGACGCCGGCCTCTACGAGTGCCAGATCACCTCCCACCCGCCAGTCAGCGTCTTCATCGTCCTCAAGGTTATAGGTAAGAGTCTTTTGCCTCCGTCTGTCTGTCTGTCTGTCTGTCTGTCTGTCTGTCTGTCTGTCTGTCTGTCTGTCTGTCTGTCTGTCTGTCTGTCTGTCTGTCTGTCTGTCTGTCGGTCTGTCTGTCTGCGCGGCGGAGGCGAAATAAAATTCAATCGGTACAGCGCCGTTTCTCGGCCCTGCGGCCCTTAGGTGCAATCGACACTAGTCTTTATTGGCTGCCTTCTCGACTACACGCGCAAGAGGAGGGGGGGGTAGAAGAGAGGAGGGCAGGGGAGGTAATACCGTAGAAGTAGCTCTTCTGGCAATGGAGAGAAACGACCTGCAGCGGGGGCGCGGGGGCGCGGGGGCGCGGGCAGGTGGGAGGCGGGGTGGAGAGAGTGCTTGGGTTTCAGCGCTCGCAAGTCTCCGGCCCGGCCACTCCTATGTGACTCTCTATCCTGGTCCCTGGTCCGGGCGCCAGCAGATAATCGCTCAAAGACAGAGTGCCTCACCCCGGTCAGTCGCCAAGCCGAGCGCCGGACCCTCTGGGGAGAGAAGACATGTAGGGGGAAGCGGTAAAAAATAAAAATAAAAAAGATGTTTAAGTCAATCTGCTGGTGCAGGAAAATTTTACATTTTCGGCTTGAAAACTTTTATCATTTCGATTCAAAATTCGAGACAGAAGCAGCTCTGATGAATGAGAATAGCTTCTCTGCTAGACCATACGAATGTACAGACGGTAAAAATCATACTTTTTGTCTGATCCGTTGCGCAGTTAATTGTGTCTCCTTCCGGGCGCGCTGCGCCCAGCGGTCTGATTCCGAGGATTGCTCTCTTGACTCTGTCCTTGTCGCACCTATGGCGGGTCCCTATATTGAGGAGGGCACGGGCCCATGAGTGCGACGAGCACGCGGAGGCGCGAGAGTGAGCTATCCAAGGAATGAGACCAGCGCCCCTGCCGGGCGCCGGGTAGGCAGACCCGCCGCACACCCGCGCGCCGCGGGCCTGCTCGCCCCGCCCGTGACAGGCGCCAGGGCCGACGAGACGCGACAGCTGCGACCAAGCGACGGATGCCCGACCCGACGAACACTGACGTGGCCGGAACCGACGGCACGTGTGGTGCGAGAGAGATACTGCGCTACATCGGGTTCGAGCGTCCCGCTTGCACCTGAGCCGGTTCTGGGCTCACTCTCAGCTGCTGCTCGGTGTTGCAGAGGCCGTGGCCGAGGTGGTCGGCGCCCCGGACCTGCACATCAAGGCCGGCTCCTCGCTGCGCCTCGTCTGCCTGCTCCGCGGCTCCACCGAGACGCCCGCCTTCCTGTTCTGGTACCGCGGCACCAGCATGGTCAACTACGACGCGCACGACGGCATCTCGGTGCTGACGGGCGAGGCCGCCGAGGAGGCCGCCGGCCCCGGGGCGTACTCGGTGCTGCGTCTGGAGCGCGCCGCCGCCCGCCACGCCGGCAACTACACCTGCGTCCCGGCCAACGCCCGCCCAGCCAGCATCCAGGTCCACGTCATCAACGGTAGGTAGCAGGAGGCCAGGACACCGGCGAGGCCGCCAGTCAGGACGTCGGCCAGGTCGTGGCCTCCAGCTGTCTCATCCCGAAGATCGCTCTCATCGCGCCTCGGTCCTCGTCGCACCAACGGCAGTGCCCTATGTTGGGGATGGCAAGGCCCCATGAGTGCGACGAGGACGGAGGCGCGAGAGCGATCTTCGGAGTCAGGTGACTGGGGGCTGTGGCTCGGACAACGTCCTGGCCGGCGTTCTAGTCGGACTTCTGCCCCATCAGCGAGACCATGACCTTCGCCCTAGACCTCAGCCACGGCCTCGGCCCCGGCGACCTCACCGCGCCGCTCAGCTGACAGAAGTCTTAACCCTGACACTGTTCTTGATTCTCCCGCAGACGAGGCCCCGGCGGCGATGCAGCGGGGGAGCGGAGGCAAGGTGCTGCTGAGCCCCCTGTGGGCGCTGCTGCTGGCCTCGGCCCTGCTGGCCGCCGAGTAGGGAGAGGCCGAGGCCGAGGACGAGGCCCCGGCGGCGATGCAGCGGGGGAGCGGAGGCAAGGTGCTGCTGAGCCCCTTGTGGGCGCTGCTGCTGGCCTCGGCCCTGCTGGCCGCCGAGTAGGAAGAGGCCGAGGCCGACGACGAGGCCCCGGCGGCGATGCAGCGGGGGAGCGGAGGCAAGGTGCTGCTGAGCCCCCTGTGGGCGCTGCTGCTGGCCTCGGCCCTGCTGGCCGCCGAGTAGGGAGAGGCCGAGGCCAAGGCCGAGGCCCGCCGGAGCCCAGCCTCCCCTGAGGGCCGCGCCAAACTGTGTTCGTCGTCAAAAATAATGTGATGTGATATACTCCACATATCGTGAACCTTATAAACTTTCAGTGCGAGGAGAGAGGGAAAGAAAGAGGAAGTCGGAGACGTAAAGTTTAGATTGGATATTTATTGTAAGGGGAAGTAATTGTAAAAATCCTCGATACGATTTGGCATTGGGCAAAGAGTGCGTAACTTCGACGCGACGCCCAGCTTACAGTCTGCTTGGCATACTGACAGGACAGCGAGCCCAGTCAGAACAAAGCTGTAGTTCATGAGTCGACTTTGGCCAATTCACCTACAAAACAAATTTTCACCACAGTACAAACAGGAAGAAAATGGTCCCTTTAATTTACCTTTTAAAAGTTGCAGTTAATGTCTAGGTTTTTGAAGTTATGCCCTCTTTGGTGTTTTAAAATGATTTTTGTGAAAGAAGATAATAATCGTTTGAGGATGTGTAAATGTTTTAGACCCTAGGACTGAACAGTATTATTTTAATTTCTGTGATTGTGTAAATATTAATGATGGGTGAGTTTTGAGAGTGAATGAAAAAATAAATAAGGCATAGACAATCTTGTTCTCTTTAATTTTGTTTCCTGTAAATCTATACAAGTTTTACACATAGAAATTTGAAGATCAGCTATCGATCGCCAACAGTAGATTTGCTTTAGCTGGTAACTATTGGTTTTCTCGGCTTTAACACTCCATATAATTTGTTATTAATTATTAATATAATAACTGAATATCAATATATGCACTGACAACAATCGCCTCACTTCCATGGGATGGTAACGAACACAATCCAAAATACATACACATAAAACATAGTATATGTGAATTTGGATCAACCTTCCAGAGAAACAAAAATATCATAAAATGGAAAATGAATACAGGAGACTAGACATAGTAAAGGAAACAGGCAATCACAAAAACAGCTTAGACTAAATGTAATTATAAAATCTATTTATGGAATTATGGATAAGAAATCACAATACTTTCAAGAAAAATAATAAAAAAATTAATAAGTAGGCTTATGAGTCAGACTTTGTAAGACTTCTCTCAGCTTCTAGGTTGAAGAGATTTTTGCAACGAAAAGCAATGCCCAGTCAGTGGACAGACATTTTCGAGGCGGCCGCATTCCACATGGGTGACGACATCATTAGGGTACCAGGCAAATTTCAAATCAGTGAAAGGTTTTTTGCACACACAGCAATAACTGTAATAATAAAAGAAAAAGAAGGATTGGGCACTAATAAGTAGCTCACACAGTATAAAGTTTAAAAAAAAAAAAAAAAAAAAAAACATTAGCACCACAAATAAAAAAGAAACCTATAGAATACTCTAACTCACTTTGACTGTACCAGCTTCAGTGGATGCTTCTCAAGAGTATACAAAGTTTCTGCTTTTTGGATACTGTCAGCTTTTGTCAGTGACTTTTCCATCTTCGTTGAGCGAAACTGCACCAAATAAGGTGACTAATAATGGCAGGTACATGTATTTAAAAGACAAGATAACAGGAAAGCAACCGATTTCGTCCATATGTACCTTGTGCATGGACGAACGAAGTGCTCCTCTTAGGAAAGTTTCTAAGACACTAACTGACCAATGTGCTGGTATTATTTCAATTGCCTTTACTGGATCTATCTCAGTGGCATGGCTATTTAGCAAGTCGAGAGCAGGTACAAGAAATTCATCATTCTTGCCTCCACTTGAAAGCAAAAAGACAATAAATGTAACATAGGAAGAGTAGCAACTCCAGTTTTTTAAGAAAAGAATGTGCAACTTACCTTAGATCAGAGGTGAGGTAGATAGCCAAGAGACTATGTAATAAATTATTGTATGAGTAGTTTTCCTTCCTCTTTCCATTCCGTACACAGTAATCTTCTGCACCCTTAAAATCTTTGAGTTGAGTAG
The DNA here is from genome assembly GCA_029379305.1 of Frankliniella fusca. Lineage (NCBI taxonomy): Eukaryota > Metazoa > Arthropoda > Insecta > Thysanoptera > Thripidae > Frankliniella > Frankliniella fusca. The sequence continues at coordinate 757,668 of JAHWGI010001227.1, read as the reverse complement.
CAAATATATTTAGAGCTTTTTCATGATCTCCCATCAATTTTTTTTAAATAAAAGAAAAACAAAAAAGAGATAAAGTCAGCTAGGATATAAAAGATGTTTAGGATTAAAATTTCAAGGATAGAGAAAGAAAACCGGTAGAAATGTACAAAAAGATACTTGAAAACAAGGAAGTCAAAGTATACCTCAGCAACTTTATAGTATATACTACTCAGGTACCAACCTTCCCATAAAGAATTGCTACCTCTTGATACAATCCTAAATCTCGTACTTTTGACAAAAGAAACTTGGAACGGTACTGATTAGACTTTTCGAGAAATCTTCTCAGCCGTTGAATGTTCTCATTAAGATCAACTTCACTTCCTGTATCTTGAGTCTTTTGCTTTGCTATGATATCAATGTACTGCACAGCCAGCTGAGTATGAAACTTTTCTTCCTTCAAAACAAAAAGGTTTTTAAAACAAAAAATAATAATAAGTAATTCTCAGAGAGTACTCACACCTGCTTCTAAGTTAACATACCTCAATTCCTTTTTCATTGATTAGATATTCAAGATATAAAATGAGGGCTTTAGGATAACGTTGGAGGTAATCGGCAACAGTGTGTGGGTCAAGTTCCATAGTAGGGGTAGGGGTACCGGCAGTTTGGTTTTGGATAAATAACTCAACACCATCCACTTCATTGTTATCTAGGACTAAATCTGCATACTGCCACAGGACCTCTGCATCTCCAATACTAAAACATAAGGTAAGTGCTAAAGACTCAAATAGAACTAAGATTCACCAGAGAATAGGGTATGAGAAGTCTTGACTCACGCTTTGAGAACATCGGCAAAGAAAGAAATGCCTTTAAAATTTGAGTCAAACAATTCTCCTGATATCATCTGACACCAAAGTGATAAAGCCTCCGATCTGTTCCCTTTTTGAAGCAGAAGCAGAGCACGGGCATGGTGCAGGCCTCTATCTTTCAGCCAAGCCAAACAACTCTGCACATCTCCACTAAAAGATGCAGATTCAAGTAAACTTTCTAAATCTTTGTTCTGACCAAGTTCGGCATACAATTTCAGAAGAGCTGTATCTATTTCCTGTTAATTAAAAAAGTCAGCATGATGGATTTTATCAAGTCTCACAAACTTTACTTCATTGTTGAGCGATTGAGTAATGCATACCACGGTGTATGAGCTTTTTCTAGAATCATGGGCCATTTGCAGAAAATGCAGCAAAAATTGTTTAGCCTCTAATATTCTTTGTTCATTTCCATGGAACAGCTGATTTACATCAGCAATATTGTGCAGTGGTGGAACAGTTCTTAAAAAGGCTAAAAGTTTCAAATGGATTAAAAATAAAAATTTGAAAAACATTACATAAATAGTATAGTAATGGTAGTGGTGTGCTATATAAAATATGTTTGAATGAAATGAAGTCTATGAAGGAAAACTCACTAGTTGCAGATGGCATCAACCGAGGAAATATAGAGATAAGTTCTCTCTCATCTACTTCTGCATCTAAGAAGAGGTCCAAAGCAATTTCTAGTTCTGAACGAGAAAAATAAATAAATGCTGCCTGCTGTTTGAATCTTTTCTTCACCGGATCAATCTGACCAACCAAATGCCCCGAGTTCCCAACCTTTTCAAGTAGAGAAAGAGCTTCTTCTACATGTTCATCAACAAGAAGTGCCTGAAACAACAATTATTTTACAAATCGAACTGCATCTGATTGATTCCAAATTTAAGGAAAGATTTCACTTACTTCTACTTGCTTCTCCCATGGTACAGGTACCAAAGCATTCAGACTAGTCTGAGAGCAAACATATATGTGGCCATCATAGTTCCCAATAAGTTGTCCTCCAAGAAAAGGTATCGCCTGCTTCTGTTGTTGGTCTACAATGCTGCACAAAGAAATTGTAACTTGTGATATAAATTGATAAAATTTAGCTGTTTAATTGTGAATTTAACATCATGACAGATTACCTATGAACCATGATAATTTCATGACTGACACCTAGAATGTATGGATGATGAAAAGTGAGCGATGTCAGGGGATAAGACCACTGTAGAGGTGGACGATTAGATGTTCCGGCTGCACACACAAAAATTCCCAAGCCATCTGGTCCACTGAGCAGAAACTCTTCCTAGAATACAAACATTCAATTGTAAGAAAGTTCTGCTATATACAACATGAAACAGAAAAATCAGTGATTATTGATAATACATCTCTTTACATGGCTGAGCAGAATTACCTTTGCAACTTTACACAGGTACGGAGTGAATGCATCTTTGTCAAATGGGAAGAGATCTTGCACTTGCCCATGATCACAGTCAAGAATTATGTACTTATCTTGAAGAGCTGCACATATAATTCCACAATCAGCACTTAAGCATTTTATTGGCTCTTGCAAGGTATAAGTATTGGAAAGATTGATCTTGTCATCAGGCGTCACATTATAAATGCAAACTTGCCCTTTGGATACTGGTGCGACACATATCTGAGGAATAAAAAAAATTGAATCACCCAGATTGTTCAGCTGGATTGAAAGAGCTAACAGAATAATTACCTGGAAAAGAAAGGGGTCCGAACATTTGGGGTTTTCATTAACACAGAATGTCTGAACACTCTTCAATCTTGATCCAATAGGCTCCAAGTCATTCATGTTGAGAACATGAAGGGTAGTATCAAACAGTACCAATAACTTCTCCAAAGCAGAAGCAGCTCTTATTGATCGAACTGGCTTTTTCTGTGACAAATATTGGTGTAAAATGTACACTAATTTTTTTTAAAAAAAGGAGAGAACCCAGAGTACCAATATTTCAAACTTACAGCATCAAAATATCGCTGACCCTCTCTTTGGTACGTAAATGGAGAACCGATGTTACTCTTCGCAGTAGTCTCATGTACAATATACTTCACAACATGACTGGCAATACAATACGGTGCTTAGTACTTAAAGAACATGTAAATCAAAAACACTAATGACAACTTGTGTACTTACCCATCACTAGTACCAATAAACACGTATTTTCCACTGCATTCAACACACTCAATCTGAAAGTAGAAAAAGGATACGTAAACAGTGTTCCATCATCAACTAAGTAAAAAGGGAAAACAGGAGAAGTTAACAAAGCAAAGAGAAAACCAAAAGAGAAACAGGTCACATAGCAGAAAAACAAAACATTAAACCTAACCCATGCAAGAGAAAGAAATATTACTTGCAGGTTATTTCATTCATGAAAACACTTAATTTAGCTGAAAAAATAAAGTTTAAGATACCTTAACATTTTTTTCACCGGAGGGAGAGCTGAATCTTTGAATTATTTGAACCAATTCATATGCTTTGACACTCATTTTCTTTCAAGTTTAACTAAATTGTCAATAAGAATATTAAGACGCTTAGGATCTTTAAAAAATGTGGACACGTGTAAAATATCAACTATGATTCAAGAGAAACAAGATCATTTCGCGTCAAGCTAAATTTTGAGAAAAATGCGCAAATTAGTATCACAGTAAACTGACAGAAATCAACAGAAATGAAACGGCAATGTGTGCAGCAAACAGTCTCATTCTCCAATGTTCTTCAATCTGAATGTAATTGTTCATTTCGCGCGGCTTGTTTAAACACGACACCGATCTCATTCGAGCCGGAATTCGCACCCGGTTTCGCACGAAGTAGAAGTACGGTTGAGACTAGCGAGAGCGAGGACAAGTTCAGAGGAAATTGGCTTTGGTGGAGTTACTCCAGCCTGCATAAATATTTCTTACACTTCATTATATACTTAAGTTCATTTATTTCTCTTTCACACCTTGCATTCAGACATGATCTTTGTAAAATTTCCATAACAATCATAATCATAACAATACAGGTAAGTGAAACAAGGAAAGTTATTGGAAATATTCCTGAGAACACACTTTGACTCCATCAATCCAAGTTTATTGACTAGATGTTATGCTTCATCATCCTTGGAAATTTGTGAAATATCATTTTGAGGTACATAGTTTTCATGTAGGTGGTATTACCGTATATTATATATTACAATATTGGCAATGTCTTTCAGAAACAAAATAACTTGAAACATAAAAAGCATAAACTAGACAATCGTGCACTGGGATAAATTACAGTTTTTTTCTCATAAAACATAAAAAATAAAATATATTTAAAAGAACCCAGAGGATTACAATTTATTTGAATAACAAGACATAAACAGTAATTAACAATTATTATTCATTGCAAAAAAAATAATGACTAAAGTATTACATCAAGCAAACCCAGCCCTACAACTACAGTGAGTTGAATTCCCTGATAGTATCGCTATATTATCTTTTTGCAAAATTCCCAATCTTGGCAGTGAGGTAATCATCATTACAAAAACTTGTGTTTCCACACTCAACACAAAGTCATCCTTCATGCTCAAAAAGTCTGATCAAGAAAAAGTAAATGTATTGAAAACTTTCAATGAATAACTTTTGATTGAGAAGTTGCTGAACCCACTAATGCCCAGTGTAACAACATGATCTTGCCAAGACCAACAGTGTCCTTCATTACAGACCCAATGCCTGTCGTTCCTCTGCACCTTCACTACCAGGCACACCTCCAACAATCATCATATTTGGATTTTCTAAGTTCCTCTGAACAACTTCAAGGAAGTTTGCAACTTGTACTTCATCTACAGCCCTCCTGTCATATGAGAGGGTTGCTGTCATCATAGTCCGTAGATTGCCCTCACCATCTGCAAAAGAGAGGAAAGTGGAAAGAATGAATATATGAATCAATCAATAATCTATAACCATTGAAGAAAAATTAATAACCCACCAAGCTCAGGACGACCACCTCCTACTGCTAAGATTGCCACTTGTGGTGGATTAATGATAGCACTGAATTCACTTATCCCAAACATTCCTAAATTGGAAATGCTGCAGAGAAATAAAAATTAGGATTCGAAAGAGGTAATTTCTATTTTTTTACAAAGAAACCCTGTTTTTATGATACTTACGTAAATGTACCACCCATAAATTCTTGAGGCTGCAATTTGCCCTCTTTGGCTTTGCCTGCTAACTCTTTCATTTTTTGTGATATTTGAACAAGGCCTAGACGGTCAGCATCTTTAATGATGGGCGTGATCAGACCGTTTGGTGTGGCCACAGCTACTGATATATCAACAACATTTGAAACTGAAAGCTTGAGTAACAGAAACATAAAGATGAGCACAAGTTGGACACATTTTTCAGGAAAATTCAACACAGGCCAGAAGCTCACAAACCTTATCGTTAGAGAAAAGGGCATTGATTTCTGGAACTTGCTGAAGTGCTACAGCAACAGCCTTAATTACAAAATCATTTATGGACACATTGATATTTTCAGATTTTAGCTGCTTTCTCAGTGCCATTACTTTATCAACTTGGCACTCAACTAGTCCGTAAGAATGAGGAATTTGAGTCTGCAAAAAGAAATATAGTTCAGATTCCCAGAAAACTTGGAAGAGAGAAAAAAAAAAGGAAAGAAAAAACTACATGAGGTCAGCGACAAAAATACCTTGGATTCAGTTAGGCGCTTGGCAATAGTTTTCCTCATACTAGTAAGTTCAATGTCTGTGAAACCTTCCGTAGGCTTCAGACTTGCTACTTGAGGAGAGGTTTTTGTAGGCTGAGCTGAAGGCCCTGAGGGTGATTTAGCACTTGCAGGAGGAGGCACTGTAGACATGTGAATAAAATTGAAAAAAGGTGTGACCTTTTCTAATATTGAATGATAAATGAAGATTCCACACAATACCTGGTTTTGGAGCCTTTGCTGTCAGACCTCTCTGCTTTATGACTTGAAGAACATCTCCTTTGGTCAAAAGACCATGAGGTCCTGTTCCCGATACTTCAGAAGGACTCATCTGATAAGCTTCCAATAAGGTGCGAACTGCAGGGCCCATTTTCCTGAAGAATTTAGGATACAAGTGAGAAGAAATATTGGAAAAATGAAATGGGTTTCAAGTTTTAAATATAAAAAATTTGAATGACATACAAATCAGAGTGAGCATGGCCACCAGAAGAAGGTGCAGAGGCTTTAGGGGCCGCGGAGGGAGTTGGCGTAGCTGCAGCTGCAGGTGCTGCACTTCCAGGAATAGCAACGTCTTTCCAGTCTTCACCCTCTCCAACCATGAGAGCTATTAATGTGCCCACTTTGACATTAGAGTCATCTGGCACCTGAAAGGTACATTTGAATACAAAGTTTCTTGGTGCTCTAAGTTTGAGACAGCAAAGTTAAGGAGTATTACAGACTAGACTTACGAGAATTTTGGCCAGAATACCCTCCTCTTCTACCTCAAATGACATGACAGCTTTGTCGGTCTGGATTTCACAAAGAACATCACCTGGAGCGACTGTGTCTCCTTCTTTCTTAAGCCATTTCACAATAGTGCCCTCAGTCATGGTGGGAGACAGGGAGGGCATATTAATGGCAGTGCCCGGAACTGGAAAAAAAAAAAGCTTAATGCTCATTCCAAAATGGGGATGCGGGAAGGGAGATAGGAAATGATCCCTACCACTTCCACCAGTTGGTAACGGGGCGGCTGCTGGAGTGGAGGCTGAAGGAGCTGGAGACGCTGCAGCAGGTGCACCCGACCCGGAAGGCAGTTCAACACTCTGCCAGTCCTCACCCTCTGCCACCATAAGGGCAATGAGAGAACCAACTTTCACATCCTTTGAGTCATCAGGAAGCTGGAAAAATTAAAAAGAAAACACACACAAAGAACAATTAATTGAAGGAGCAGGTTGTCTTGATGGCACTGAAAGAGTCTACCAAAGCACTTACAATTATTTTGGCAAGGATGCCTTCTTCTTCCACCTCAAAGGACATGACGGCTTTGTCCGTCTGAATTTCGCAGAGGACATCTCCAGGTGCAACTGCATCACCCTCCTTCTTCAACCACTTGACGATAGTGCCTTCTGTCATGGTAGGCGACAGGGAGGGCATTTTGATTTCCTGCCCCGCCACTGAAAAAGATCCAGGTTATGTCATTATCATATGTAATGTGTGTCAGCTTGTTGGACATTTGGAGAACAGTTCAAAACTGAGTAACAAAGTTAAAAGGCGGATCCTCGAATGGTCATTGGGCTTTGAAAGGCTGTCTCGGGTAGAGCAATGCGTGAAGAACCGCGGCAAGTTCAAGGTGAAACTGACACTGGTCTTGTCCAACCTCTAACGCTGGAGGTCAGTTCCACTTCTATGCCCAATCAGGTTTGATATACAGCAAGACACTTACCCTGAAGGATGGCTGAGTGGTGGAAACATAACTTCGGATGGTTTCTGAACAAGGGAGGCTTTGTTACGAATGTTTTTAACAGTTTTTGGGATAAACCACCGAGCCGAACTTTCGTTACAGCGGCCATGTTTGAGCAGAGACAGAGCAGAAAGCATCACAGCATTCTAGATTCCTTTTGGAGCAGAAGACACATTACCAACATCAGAAAAGTAAAGCTTGAACGACAGACCTCACATTTATTGATTTATGAACAAAAGCTCCCCTGAAGTAACGTTTTCTATATTCTTCATTATAAAACGCTACTCTGGAGCTGATTTATGACAGTGGCCTGTCCAATATATTTTTTTTAAAAACAATCATTGCAGCCACCACAAACTGCTTTGTTGTCCTTCTGCTTTGATTAACTCTTGTCACTTACTGGAGTTTTGAATTTTATTTTCTTATCGAAAGATAACAACATATTTTAGCACCATGTCAATACTACTCGACATAAAATTAAAGAAGCACAATAAAGTCTACTGTGAAGGTGTACGTCTTACTAATTTTACATTTAGTTAGATGAATTTAACCTATGCCTCTTTGCAATTCTTTGAATGATAAGGGTTTGTATGCACCACTTACAAGGATCATCTTCTTTTAGGAAAACGTCTGTGGCGTTTTATCTATTCAGAGCCCTTCTGATTTCAAGCACGATGGAATTGCTCTGTTATTAGATGGCACTGTCAATCTTCAATTGAGTGCCAAGAATGTTGGAATATTTGAAGCATTTTACAATTCTGTTAAGGTACAAAATATATATTATTATTAAAATATCTGACATCAACAACAAGGCATGAAACTTGTTTTCCTCTCTTTTCTAGCCTATCCATTTAGTTACTTCCAGTATTGACCTGGCAGTCCCAGGGAAAATTCCTGCCGGTGTGACAGATATACCCTTTGAGTTTCCTTTGAAGCCAAGGAGCGGCCGTTCTCTGTATGAAACTTACCATGGGGTTTTTGTGAGCATCCAATACCATGTAAAAGCAGAGTTAAAACGCTCCTTTCTGAACAAAGATCTTACTAAATCCCAAGAATTTATAGTAGAATATAAGGTATGTCTATTTGATGATATTCCCCAAGTTTTCTAAAAATAAAAATGCTTTGGTACTCATGTTGTTAAAAATATTTCAGGCTGGGCTACCTGGCTTAATCACTGCAAAACCAGAACCTGTCAATTTTAAGATCAGTCCAGAGTCATTGCAAAATATTAAAGACAAAGCTAAAGTACCAAGGTTCCTTGTTACGGGTCATCTTGATTCTGCTACGTGCTGTATAACAAGACCTTTGACTGGGGAGGTATGTAGACACTCTTTTTTAAAAGTTTTATGTTATCAAGGTTCTTTATGTAAAAAGGAAATAATAGTTTAAAAAAACATCTGTTATATTTTGAAAAATCTATTTTAGCTTATTATTGAACGCTGTGAAGTTCCTATCAAGTCTGTAGAGTTGCAGCTAGTTAGAGTTGAAACATGCGGCTGTGCTGAGGGTTATGCACGAGATGGTGAGAAATGAAGTTTGCTTGGAATTACTTCCAAAAAGCAATTTTGTCACTAAAATGATGTTTCTCTTTGCAGCCACCGAAGTTCAAAACATTCAAATTGGAGAGGGCAATGTTGCATGTGGTCTCTCCATCCCAATACATATGGTATTCCCTCGACTTTTCACTTGCCCCACTCTCATAACCAACAACTTCAAAGTTGGTCAGTATGCCTCCAATATGAGTTATTCTCTTATCCTATTCTTTCGTCTCATTCAGTTTCTAATATGGTTTTCATCTTTTACAGAGTTTGAAGTTAATATTGTGATTGTATTTCAAGATGATCATCTCGTAACAGAGAATTTCCCCATAAGACTTACACGATTTTAATCTTTTCTTAAAGTTATCATTAGTTCTATAATTCAAGAATGTGTATATATTAGTAATTTGCTGTGTATTGTGTGTCAAGTGTGAGTATGTGCATAATATGTGGGTAATTAAGGTCATTTATTAGATTTACAGATATTTTATTGAATAAATCTTTTACTTCTAATAGTTTTATAAATTTGTACAATTTTTTATCTAGTTTCATATTAAGAAACAAAAACTTATGCCTAATAATAAATAGATTTTTGAAATTAACATACATGAATGTGCCATTACTCTGTGCTCCTTGATGAAAATATCTAAACCATGTCTGAAAATCACATTACACTGTAATAGAAATACAAAGCCATTCTCAGTATGCCTATGTTTTTAGGCCCCCGTTAGGGGAGCCTATTGCTCACGCCCGTGAGTTTTTTATTTCTTGACGATTGCCCCTTATGGCCGCAGCCGATCGTGCCCAAGCGATTCTTACAAAATTTTAATGGAAAATACAACGAAAAATTAGAAAATTTTTGAGCTCGGTCTGATGTCAAGCTGTCTATACGTTTTTGCGTAAAATTAGTTTGCATCCTCAGTTTCTATGGTAATTGCGAGCCGAGCACCCTGTGCCGAGCCGGCTCGGTGGCTAGGCATTGTTAGAGAGGCGCGCAGGGGAGGAGGTCCGCGGCTGGGGGGGGGAACCTGTTGATTCAACTTATGCACAGTAGTTCAAAACATAAAATTTTGAAGAACACGTTAGATTAAAAATATCAATGCAGTGTTCGAATGACCATTGCATTACGAGCCTACAGTTCAAAAATCAAGCTCATCGGACAAATTCTACTGACAGACAATTTCTTAATCGTTTAAGCTAGAAAGCTGAAATTTGGTATGTCACCCGCTGTACTAGTGACACTGATCAAACACTGAGGTTAAACATTTTCATTTATTTTACGAAAAAGTGGAAAATTTGTATAGGCATATAAAATTCACGATTTGGTTTCCAAAGAGCGTTTTGGCTTAATATTATTAAAGTATTTCTCATTCTCAAGTAAATGTTAAAACCTAGGGGGCCGTTTAACGCGTTAGCGTTAGAATTTTTCTCACTGGCAGAAGAGACCTCCTGTGAGAAACCAAATGTTTTGTTATTTCAGTCTAAATATTACACTTTCTTGTATTTGAATGTATGTTTATTTCTAAGAAATTATGTGGGTGATAAATAGTGAACGAAGAGGAAAACCTCCAAAGTGGCACTGTCATGTTTTTAATGTGATGCAATGATTTTTGCTTTTCATGAACAAGTGAAATTTTTTAATTAACACAATGAGAAGGACTAATATGAAGAAAAAAATGAAAATTGGACAGGAAATGAGAATGAAATTTTTTTTGTTTGAAAATAGGAATCTGGTCTTTAACAGTCTTGTATTAAAACATTAAAAATTGGGAGTCAGCATTGATCCTCATTCAAAGCACCCTCTGCCCCATTTGGTAAAGTAGTTATCTCGCCAGTTTTGTCCTCTGCTCCGATTTCTGACTCATCAATTTTAGTTTCTTTTGTGGCTCCATTCGTCTTCACTATGGCTGCTCTCTCTTCATCTTCTGAACATTTCTTTTTATTCCTGCGCAAAATATGAAAATTAATAATAATTTTTGAAAGGTAAGTACATACATTGACATTGTGACAGTCAAAGTTACCTCTTCCGCAAAACAAATAGCACATAAAGTACAACTGCGTTTCCCAGGAACAGCATGGCCATGATGACAGTAGGTACTACTATCCCTGAAAGGAGATCATCCCAGTCAGTAAAACTGCATATCAAATATGCTGTTTTTTAGTGTTTGATGAAAGAGAGCTTACTAGATATGGTGTCACTATCCCCACTATCTGAGGTGGCCATGATGACTTTCGTATTGTTATTGTCAGAAAATGTCCAAGAATCAACGCCTGCTTTTTTCCAGGCAGAGGTCAGAGAAACGTCTAGAAAAAAATAACAAAGGAAAAATAAGACAGGTACATGAAAGCACAGACCTTGGTATTTACTACAAAGGAAGAATGCTATGTAAAGACACAGAATTGTTTCACTCCAGGGTACTTGGTACAGAGGGGGAAACAACTCTGAAATTTTTGAAGACCTTGTAATTCAAAAAAAATTCAGAAAATTTCAGAAAAATTCACAAAAGTTCAAAGAAATACAGAAAAAAATTATGAAAATTCTGGGAAAATTCACACACAAAAAAAAAACCTTGAAAAATTCAGCAATATTCTCAAAAATTCTCAAAAGACTCGGTACTCACTGACGCAGGGCGCGAGGGTGTCGTTCCAGGTGTTGCCGTGCTCGCAGTGCAGGCTGCGCGCGCGCACCTCGGTGTCCTCGAACACGTAGCCCACGCTGCACAGGTACGACGCGCTCGTGGCGTCCTGGTGCACCTGGTACCCGTCCGCCGGGGTGTCGAGCGTCGGGCAGCCCACGGCTGCAACGCACCAAGAAAAGAGTCGCGGTTACAAGGAGGAGCGATGGACGTCAGAGTGCTCTCGAGGAACGTAGGGACGTCTCGCGGATGTCCTTGTCACGTTCACGTCCAAGCAGAGTCTCTGGGCAGGGCAGCAGGCAGCGCGGTATATTGTCGATACTCTCATTACTTTCTAGAAGAGGACGGGATCGAGAAGTCCTTTACTATAATTTCATAAGCGAACACCGATTTTTATGTTTTTCTTGATTTTTCTTGATTTTTACTGATTGTCACTGACTTTTTAAAACGTTTTTTTTCCTGTTTTTTACTGACTTCTGGTGGCGTACACTGACTTCTCCCTCTTTTTTTACAGGACATCTCAGACGAGATGGTGTGGGGGTATGTGTCGAGATTAGAGAGGTTTAGTGCCGGCCGGGCCGGGCCGGGCCGGACCGTCCAGCAAACGAGGCCAATCAATATTCGATTGACCATTTAAGGCTGAGATGCGGGTGGAGTCTAGAGGCGAGGCGAGTCCAGGGGCGTAGGAACGAATTTCAGTCAGGGGGGCACCCCTTTCAAGACTTTTGGCGCCCGCCCCCTCTTCCCTAAAAAAATAACTTATTCAGAAAAAAAAATGTTCTTATAGCAATAATGTAAGGAAACTGGATAGAATTAAACAAACGCAAGCGCAAAAAGATGGCCTTGAAGCAAGTTTCGCATCAGTTTGTGTCCAAAAATATCGCGAGCGAAGCGAGCAAAGAAATATTTCCGGCCTTTAGGGCGCAAAAATACCTGTTAGGGCGCCAGAACGTGCCTCCAATAACGCCAAAATGCGGCCAGGGCCCGCTTTACGGCCTCATTAGCACAGGTTTCGGCACCCTTGTGGGGCAAATTTGGCGCCCCAGGCGGAGATTCCCGTCTGCCTCACCCAGGTGTATTCGTGCGGATTTTGCCTACTTTTCGGGCGACACTAACCGAGGCCTTGCCTACACAGGCACACGCGCACACGGGCAGGGGCGGGTGCGGCCCGCAGTATTTCGTCCATTCTTATCGCCTACGCATAACACTAACTTCAACTTTAGGCGACTGCCGCACTGCACCGCTGCGCGATTCAAGGGCGCGCGCCACGCGGTCGCTTTCGCTACAGCCGTTGTCGTGTCACGGTGAGTGAGTGTTCGACTTTGACACGGAGGAAGGAGTCAAGGAATCACACTACGGCATTGACAGGTGACAAGGACGAGGTAGGAAAGGACGATTGCGGTGACAGCCAGCAGCGAGTCTGTCACACTCCGGAGGGTTCTTATTTACTCCAAAGAAATCAATGTACCACCCAAAAATTAATAAAGAAAAATCACGAAAAAAAAAACTCAAGAAAAATACCGAGAAAATCAAAATTAAAGCAGAAGCAATTTTTTATATTTTTTTTTAAAAAAAGCAAGAAAATGAAGAGAAGTAAAAGGTCGCGCTCGGATTTATAGCGAAGTACCCCTCGTCGCGCTCTCTTTATGCCCTGTGACATCAGCTGCCATTTTGTCGCGCTTTTATTATTATGAAAAGTCTAGTGCGAGTGAGAGGGCGGATATGCGGAGCGCGGCACTTGCGAGCGAGTGGGCGGCGTGGCCGGGCGGGGCGGGGCGAGGTTATCGCCGCTCGTTAGCGTCGTTAAGCCCGGGACAGCTCTAGTCTAGTCAGGTCAGGCGAGTCAAGTGTTGACAGAAAACAGGAGGCTCAGGCCGGCTAGTCCCATACCCGCAGGGCGGTAGAAACTACACCGGCGAGTAACGTGACACGTGACCCGACGTGACCCACAGACTCGCTCGCGCGAACCCATAACAACGAACACGTTCAAATTGAATAAGCCCTTGCTGAACGGCGCAACAGAGACTGCTTTCTTTTCTTCTGGTACGATGCTAATCAGGCTCCGTCCGAAGCGCTCCGCCGCACGCCTGCGGGGCCTGCCGGGGGTCTCCCTCGCGCTGACAACTCCAGCTGATAGGAATATACCCCGTCTTCCGATAACGCCCCCAGACAATCTCTCGCTCCCTCTCTCTCTCTCACACACTCACGCGCTCCGCGCGAGCCGAGTGTTGTTCAGGATAATGATGTTATGGTGGCAAGAGGGAGGCGGTGCGGGGCGGGCCTCGATAGTAAGCTCATCGAGTGACATTTCTTCAGGCCGGGGCGCACCCGCGACCCGCACACTGAGTTTCGAACAACCTCCCCTCCATGGGCCTCCATGATCCTCCCTCGAGGAGGGGATTACTCAAGCAAAGTGGGTAAAATGATTTTTTTGATTGTTCTATTTTCTTGATTTTTTCCTTTGATTTTTCTTTCGATTTTTCAAGAAAAATTCCGGCACTATCAGATAAATTTGGAGCTTTCTCCCCCTCATTTCTGACTTTTTCAGTTTTTCACTCATTTGTTCTCGATTTTTCGGATTTTTCTGTATTTATTTTCTTGATTTTATCTCGATTTTTGATAGATTTTGTTAAAATGATTTTTTTTGTGGGGGGTGGGGGTGGGGGGCGCACACTGATTTTACGAAGTGCCCCTCTCCCCCCAGGGGAGGGAGCTCCCTCTGCACGGGATGTGGTTGCCTCCTATCCTAGAGCCCTGGTCGCCCGCCTGGTAATAAGCCTACACAAGCCCTCCGCGTGTAGCCCTGCGGCTCCAGTCACGTTGGGCGCCACCCCCCACCCCCGACAGCCCTCTGGCGTCGGGACCCGTGCCAACCGGGTGGTGGAGGGTGGGCGGCGGAGGGGTTGGTGGGGTGGCCTTGTCCTCGGGGCCGGCGGGGCGCGCGGAGCAATGGGGTTGTGAGGAGAGGGGGGGGGGGGGGGAGGTCCAGTGGTCCGCTCTTATTTGTGGGAGTGATGGAGGAGCTCTTCTCTTTCGAAAATGTTATTTGTTCCGGGCCAGGCCGGGACGCGGCCGAGAGGGCTTTTAGCTCTGGACGCGGAGTCCATGGCCACCACCACCGCCACCACCACCCACCACTACCACCACCACCACCACCACCAACCACCAACCACCAACCACCAACCACCAACAACCAACAACCAACCACCAACAACCAACCACCAACCACCAACCACCACCATCACCACCACCACCACCACTACCACGGGAGCCCGACCCGACGGCAAGCGGTTGGTCTCAGTTTCCCTCGGCGCGGCCTCGGCGCGGGTACAACGGTACACCCAGAGAGGCGCGTGCACTTGTATCATGCGCATGACGTACTTGAATCGAGTGCAAAGTACTTGACAATTTCAAGCACCGCTGTACTGGAGTTTTCATCGTGGCACATATATCAGCCCAATTTCGGTCTCAATTTTTTTTCCCCCCCATTCGCACTTGAATGAAACGCACGTTCCTGGCTCAAAGCCAAGATTTGGATTGAGTTGAGCGTGAGAACAAAATTAGTCTTGCAAGACATTCAAGTACTTGCTTCTCTGTTCTCTGCGGGTGTGGGACGCGATCACCTCCACAGCGGAGGGTCAGCGTGAGGGGCACTGCAGCAGC
Source organism: Frankliniella fusca (assembly GCA_029379305.1). Classification (NCBI taxonomy): domain Eukaryota; kingdom Metazoa; phylum Arthropoda; class Insecta; order Thysanoptera; family Thripidae; genus Frankliniella; species Frankliniella fusca. The sequence goes on along the minus strand of JAHWGI010001227.1, from coordinate 742,576 downwards.
GGCCGAGCCGACGTAGCAGCAGACTTGCAAGGCGATTCCGAACACCGTCTGGTAGCGTCCTCTCTCTTGCTCCTTGTGGCCGTGTCCCATGAGTGCGACAAGGAGAGAGCGACGAAACCAGTGCGCGGAATCACCCTGCTCATCTACGGTACTAACCCCGGCGGGCATTTCTGTTACCCCAACCCCATGCCAGAGGTGCGCAAGTCCACATGGGTTACAGGGAACTCCTACACCGGGGTGGTGACAGCGACAGCAGTGCGACAGCTCATGGCACCGTGGCGTGGGGGCAGCGGGTCTGCGCGCTCCTAGGCGCACTCCTTGAGTGCGAGAGAGCCAGAGCGCTCTTCGCACCCTCGGCAGATTCCTCGAGAGCGAGAGAAACTGAGCGAGGAGTGCGCGCTGCAGTCTGTACGCGCTTCTCTCTCGAGCTATCCTCCATCATCACCTCCCTGCTCTTCTCTCTGCTCCCGCATTGATTATTCACGCTCCACTATGCCAAGCAGCCCCCCCACCCCCCGCCCCATCCTCCTCCCCCTCCTCACCTGCCCGCACCTCCTACACTTTACAAAGGTCAGTCGGACCACCACCGCCACTGCTGCAACCAAAAACAGCGCGCCCCGCCCCGTCCGCGCACCACCATATCCAGACCATCGCGGGCCGCCGCGTGTACTGCACAGGAATCACAGGAACAAACAGAAAACCCGTCGCGGCGTCAGTCTGCAGGGTGATTCCGCATGGTTGTTTCGCCTTGTCGTTGTCACTCTCATGAAGTTCATCCCCGTAAGGAAACAGAGAGAGAGAGAGAGAGAGAGAGAGAGAGAGAGAGAGAGAGAGAGAGAGAGAGAGAGAGAGAGAGAGAGAGAGAGAGAGAGAGAGAGAGAGAGAGAGAGAGAGAGAGAGAGAGAGAGAGAGAGGACACCGCTGAACGCTATTCAGAATCATCATACTGCCTGCTGCGCACACAGGAAGCCCAGCCGTCCGATCCCGAACATCGTTCTCGCGCCTCCGTCCTTGTCGCACTCATGGGGTCCTGCCACCCCCGACATTAGGGCACCGCCATGGGTGCGACAAGGACGGCGGGACGAGAGCGATCTTCAGAATCAGACGGCTATGGTGCGACTGAGAGCGCTCTCCATGGCCCCCGGCCGGCACCTCGTGCTTACGATAGCATCGACCCACAACGCTTCCGTGTGCTCATGGTAATCGGTGGCGCTCCGACCAAGAGAGTCGCTTTCAGCGCTTTCAGCTCGGAAATTAGGATATCCCACCGTGCCATCTACCCCCACACCGCGGAGGCAAGCGAGCCCTGACCCCACAGGCACAAGAGCCACAGTCCCTCACGCACGCGAACACCGCTCGTGCTCGTCCTACCACGTCCCCACAGCGACGCCGTTTTGAAGGCACTCTTTGGGAACACACTCTGCGACACACACGGGCGCGCGCGCGGGTGCGAGGTAGGAGGGGAGTTGTCCCACATGTTCTACGACCCCAGCCGCGGCCACGCGGTCGTTCTCACCGCGGCGTGAACGGCGCGCGCCGAGCGACACCGCAGCGCAGGACAGCAGAGCGATTCCGGTGCGCACACTCGTACGCCCACTCTGTGAGTGCGAGAGAGACAGAGCGCCCTCGCACTGTCGGCAGACTCCTTGAGGGCGAGAGAGACAGAGCGAGGAGTGCGCGCACCGGAATCGCTGTGCAGGACACTGAAAGGAAATGTCGACGTCGCGGTGACCGGTCCGCGGTCACCTCATCGTCGCGGCAGTTGGCGGTAATCCTCCGGATGATAATGACCTCTCTGTGGTTACGGCGGGATCCTGGGCAGGGCAGGGCAGGGCGGCAGGAGCCTGGTCGTCGGAGTCAGCACCGGGACGACGGGGAAGCCGGAGAGCAGCGGTGCCGGTGGACAGACAGAGCGAGGGCGGCGCCGTCACCGTGCCGAGCGGAGCGGAGCGGCACTCGCGGCAGACTGGCGGCGTGCGGCGTGTGGCGTCGCGCTGGCCGTGGCCGACCCGTCCTCCCTCCCCCGAGCCTACCCGAGCCGCGCAGCCGCGCAGCCGCGCACCGCCTTCCCTAGCGCCGCGGCGGCGGCGGGCCGCGGAGCCGCGGAGCCGCGGAGCAGAGCGCGGTGGCAGTAGCAGCGGCAGCAGCGGCGCCGACAACGGCTCCTCCTGCGTCCTGCGGCCGCGGCGTGGCGCTCGCGCGGCCCACCCCGCCCCGCCCCCCCGCCCCGCCACGCCCCGCCACGCCCCGCCCCCACCGCGCCACCCGCCCCACCCCGCCCCGCCCCGCCCCCACCGCGCCACCCGCCCCCACCCCGTTCCGATCCGCCCCGCCGACCCACCCCTCCGTCGTCGGGCGCGTGCGCGCCGCCGGTGAACGCGATCGGGATGCCCTATCCGCCGGCGTCAGATTCAGAGAAGCCCTTTTATTTGTGTCTCCGTCCTTCCGCCTGATTCCGAAGATCGCTCTCGTACCTCCGTCCTTGTCGCACTCATGGGGCCATGCCATTCCTCACACGGGCCGACCACCCCAGGAGGAACACGGCAGGAAGCTCGAGAGCGATTTTATGAACGAGACGGCGGACGGCTGACGTGCTCAGCGCAGCAGCAGATGTGGTCAATTGATTTAGTTTAAAATACCCAGTCTCACGCCTGGTTTATTCAAGAAATCTCAGAGAAAAAAAATCTGGATAATGCGAGGCAAATAAGCCCCTTTCCACCCGTACCCTCCCCCCTCCCCGAACAAAAAGGAAGGAAAATCTAGCAAGTTCGGCACAAATTAGAAGATTTATTAGCAATTTTTCCCCTGGATGACAAAAATTTGGAGTCCCTGACCGCGCCGGGCGGGGAGGCAGGAGACAGGGGTCGGTGTGAAACCGTTGGGGCAGCGCAAAGCGCAAGGGGAAGACAGATCTCGATGGAGATGCCCCACCGGTGGGGAGGAACACACCTTTGCATTATGTGGTGTGCAAATGTAACTAAAAATAAATGTTCCTAACTTTTAGAATGTTGTTGTTTTTTAACCTAAGCTTTTAGAATATTTTCTTTTGGTGGTGCAGGTGGTGGGAGGGGGATTATTGCCCTTTCACCTATTTTTTCCCAGGGCTTTCCCGATTTTCTGTTTTGATATATATATATTTTTTAACTTGACCGGGATGCGAAAAATAAGGAAAGGGAAGACCAAACACGTAACAAAGTGCTCAGGGTGGGGGAAGAGGAGTCTGTCCAGCTGGCGCCTGCCGCCTGATTCCGGAGTTGGCTCTCGCGCCTCCGTCCTCGTCGCACCTATGGCGGTGTCCTATGTTGAGATGGCAGGCAGGGTCCAGGGTCGCGCGAGTGCGACAAGGACGGCCGGTGGCGTGGTGCCGGGCGCCGGGGCAAACACCTGCGGCTTTCGCCTCCCGCTCTGCCTGCTCTGCCCCGGGGGCTCACGGCTTACGGGTCGTAAATATGTTTTCTTATTGTCTGTATTTGCGCTCCGCAAGCCGAGGTGGCGGCGGCGAGTCAATCGCATGCTCCGCAATAAGCGTTATCGGATGCACTCTCCCGCTCGTCTCTCTCTCTCTCTCTCTCTCTCTCTCTCTCTCTCTCTCTCTCTCTCTCTCTCTCTCTCTCTCTCGCACGGGCTCTTCTCTGCTCTCTCAGTCTTATCTGTCCCCTTAGGCCACTACATAAGACGGCACAGGTCGAGAGCCGGGCCGAGGGCCCCGAAACTGCAAGTTTGTTGCCAAATAAGTGGCAGCAGGGTGAGGGTAATCTCGAGCCTCCCTTCACCCCCGGTCAGCCCCTACCCCCACCCACCCCTGTGCCAGCAAGCTACAGTGCCAAGTACATTTTCTCCTCCTGCAACCGCGCGAGTCATTTTGCGTCATTTTCGGTTAAAAACATCACTCAATGAGAGTGATATTCGCGAATACCGCTCCATTTGAGCGATGAAGATATGCGTCGCTCTTTCGCTCCTCGTTTCACAGTGTGACATAAACAGGCTACACCCGGACTGTCTCTACCCCCTGTCGGTCCGAGACGCGGGGTAGCGCCAACACAACCTGGAGCTGCTGCCGCAGCAGACCAGGGCGGGTAAAAAGACTCGGACGCGTCCGAAAACGACAAGTGGGAGCGAGATGCCCGACCCGGGCCGTAGCTCTATCTGGCTCACACCTGTCATTTTCGGAGGTGTCCGGGTCCCACTATCCGACGGAATGAAAACTCTGCAGCAGACGCAGCCAGTAATGTTAAAAAAAGTAGGCAAAAGATCGTACGCACGCACCTGTATGCGACAGACGGGTATCTCCGCCTGCCTACTCGGCAAACTCTCCAGCCATGAGAATCTGGCGCGCACAGGTGAGTGCGTACGATCTTTTGCCTACTTTTCTAACATCACTGGACGCAGCCGCCACTGCAAATGCAAGAGTGACATATCTCATCAAAAAGGAGTGAGATTTTTTTCTCGTGCCCCATTTAAGTGAGAGTTTAGGATCCTCGCTTTTTTTGAGAAAGAATTTACAACATCACTCAAATTGAGTGAGATACAGGATAAAAGTCCTCACTCAAAAAGGGCGACGTTTCCCAATCCTCGCTCAAATAGGGCGAGGTTTTTTGACTATTTCTCTAATTGAGCGAGAAAACGAAACCTCGCTCTCAAGGAGTGAGAGAAAATTTCTCGCTCTCCTGAGGGCGAAAATCCTCGTTCTGGTATTTACAGTGGCCTGATGACACGACGGCTCCCCTCCGGAAAAACTAATGTGACATGTGTCACATGTAGACGTGTAGGTCACACCACGTAATGTGAGCATATTTTTGGTAACGTTTGTAATGTGACATCCTTCATGTAATTCTTATACGCGTAACATAAAGGATGGCTCAGGATGTCACACTACAAACGTGACCAAGAATATGGTTACATTACGTAACGTGACATAAACTGGTCACATCAATTATTGACGTGATTCACGTCACATTAGTTTTTCCAGTGCCCTCAGACCCCTCAGATCACTTAGACCCAGCACGTTGACCATAAAATATTGTATATAAGAAGAAAAAATTATTATCTTAGGTTGGCAGAAGTGCGCCGCAGTCGACTATTCGTTCGGTAAAAATGAAGTAGGTTTCGAAAGGGCGGTATGGTGGTCACGTGCGAATTTCAGTGGTGTCATCTCTTTCTTGAGCGTTTCACTGAAGCAGAGCATTGTTTGAACGCAGACTTTAGAGGTTTCTCTTTCGCTCCGTGTTGGCTCGACTCCGCCTAGCCCCACCACGAAAAACGATCCCCTTCTCCAGGTGATTTCAGCTGACAAGTCGAGCATTACCATAGCAACTGAAATTTCAATTCTAATTTACAGAAAATCTGTAGTTTAAATTTCAATGAAACTTTAAGAGTGAGTATACAAGTTTACATACTATAACTGTAGGAAATATTATAAAAAAAGGAAACTAATCGACTGCCTAAAAAAACCTATACGGCAGCACGCTGACACGTGCCGGGCTGGGTCCGCCCGCGAGCACTCGAGGGGCACTGCTGGGATTATAGGCACGGCAGATAAGCCCTGTCGGAATGCCGCCCCACCCAGGAGCAGGTGTGGGAAGGCGATGGTGAACATGTCGGCCTGCGATGATTTTATCCCCCTTGCGATAATTTTACCCCCCAACCCCCACCTTGCGATAATTTTATATCTCTTCCGGTAATTCTATCCCCCTTGCGATAATTTCCCTCCTCCTATCCCAGCGGTTCTCAACCTTGAGGTCGCGACCCCAAATGGGGTCGCCAAAATTATATTGTGGGGTCGCGTCGAGGTACCTGGGGTCGCCGGGGGTCGCGTTTTGGCCGCCAGCTGGCCCCCAAAAGTCATCCCTTGTGCAGAAATACGGAAAAACCTCCAAGAAAGCCACGAACAATAAAAAAAAAACTCTCAAAAAACTTAACTTCAATTTTTATTTTTATGTTTTGGGTAGGAGATGGGTGTAAGAGGGTTGACATGGGGTCGCGTGGGGTCGCGAAAAATTTTCTGTGGGGTCGTGAAAATTTTTGACAGTAAATTTTGGGGTCGCGAGCCTAGAGAGGTTAAGAACCGCTGTCCTATCCCCCTTGAGATAATTTCATCCCGACTGAGGAACCGGGCAGGGCGGCGGCGGAAAACTGGACTCGCGGAGCCAATTACGCCTTTGCGCTGCTCCTCGGACTTCCCCCTTCCCTGATCCTTTCTGCTGCCAGAGGAGTCTCTCTCTCCTTATCTCCTTCTCTCTCTCTCTCTCTCTCTCTCTCTCTCTCTCTCTCTCTCTCTCTCTCTCTCTCTCTCTCTCTCTTTCCCTCTCTCTCTCTCTCTGACTCGGAGGTTCACCCTCTCGTCACAGCAGGACGGTGTTCTTGAGGAGAGCAGAGTAGGAGGAGAAGAGGCGAGTATCAAAGGCTTTTGAGACGGTCCAGCCGTCTGATTCCGAACATTACGCTCGCGCCTCCGTCCTTGTCGCACTCATGGGGCCCTGCAGCCCCCAACATAGGGCACCGCTATAGGTGCGACAAGGACGGAGGCGCGAGGGCGATCTTCGGAATCAACGGCTGGCCGGGCCGGGCCCCCTGAGGCCGGGCCGGGCGGACGAACTGCGAGCTCTCGAGCCCCACCAGGGCATATCCTCTCGCTATGCGCCGCGGAGGACGAATCGACGACCCTCCAAGAGAGCGAAAGCGGCGCTTAGAGTCAGAAGACCCGGCTTAACACGGGCGGGTGGGCCGGGGGGGCGGGGTGGGGCGGGGAGTACATGGGGGCGCAAAGGGTGGTGATGTTGACTGACTCTGGAAGCAGACGAAGCCGACGGGCCCGGCCCGGGTGGAGCATGGCACGGGGACGGTAGGGAAGGGAAGGAAGCGCCCCGTCTGCGCCACCGGTAGGAGCAAAAGGGAAATGGAAAAGTCGTATCAACGTCCGGCGGCAGAAATCGCGAGAGCAGCCCGCGGGAAATGAGGACGTTTTCTCGACTTTTTGGGGGCGGAGAGGAGAAGACACATTAGGAAAAGGGGGAAAACAACGCTGAATTTTTTGGTTCACCTCGTAATTCATAAATATTTATAAACCTTCAGAACTTAAAAAACAGAAGGGAAAAATACAGAAATTCAGAGAAATTTCCAGCTTACCCGGCAGTTTTTTTTCTTCCTATGCAAAATTCAGGAAAGTTCAGAAACTCTCAGGACATTTGTGTGCTTATTTTTTTCTGATTTTCGTTCCCTACTCGCCTTAAAAGCAGAAGGAATTTCTTGAAATTCTTAAAGGGGAATAAATTCGCAAAGGCAGTGTTTCTTTGACGAGTCTCCGGCCCAAAGTTTTGCCCAGCCCTGAGGCAGTCAGTACTCACCCTTGTAGTGGATGAGCACGCCCCTGGACGGGAAGGCGTTGAGCGAGCGCGTGGTCAGGTTGACGTCCAGGGCGCCGTGGTCCGACTCCACCACGAGGTCGTCCTCGGGCTCGCCGCACTCGCGGACCAGGTCGGCGTTCTCGCCGTCCTCGGCGTCCGCGGCGCCCTCGCGCACCGTCAGCACGTCCACGCAGGCGTCCTCGGTGTCCGCGCGGGCTGCGACCAACAGGCGCTGTCAGGAACATGGCTCAACAGAGAGGACGATGCGAATGCTTTCATACACACAAAAATTAATCCACGTCTGGGGTAAAGTGTTAGCAGCTGCACTCATTCTTTTAGCTTTATAGGCGCAGCTAGTTTTTCATCTCGGTGCTTATTTTCTAGCAACCTTATTGCAAATTTATTTTTCCGTTGTTTTAAGTTTTTAACCGTAGAGATAAACTTTCACATCAAATTTCAGATGATCGATTTTTTTATTTATTTTTTTTTGTCGTGTAAAGGCCCCCTTGGCGTGAATCACCTGAAGACGGGGACGGGAGCCTAGTGCGAGGGGGCAGTTGGGTTGCCTACCTCCACGGCGGCAGGGTGCTCGCGGAGCTCGGCCCGAGCCCGGCCCGGGCCCGGGGACGCCCGCACCGATTATAAGGATCGCGTGGGTTTCTCGTCTTTCCATTTCCCCTATAGATAATCTCTTATGCTTCCATATCCGTGACGAGGCGAGGGCCGGGCCAGGGGCAGCCGAGACCTGTCCTTCCCCCCGTGTCTGCCGCAGCCCGTCATGAGGTGGTCGATGAGAGCATCACGGTGGTTGAAAGGAGAGGGAAAAGGGACGACGTTCCTAGCGGCATGCACATGCACCCAGAAAGCCATTTAGTTCAAGGAATCAAATTCAAATTAAAACAAACTTTACCTTTCTGAACAAAATATGAACTGATTTGACTAAATGATTCGATACAGTAGACTGAATTTTTATTTAATTAAAAACGAGAGTAGTAAAACTGAGTTGGTTTCAAGAACTTAATTTTGTTTCCCACAAACCCGATTTGGTCGCGTACGAACTAACTCGCTCCTTTGGTATAGAGTAGGAGAGAACCAGCCGCGACTGGCGTCCGTCTTATCCGACTGTGAATTCCCCTATACTTCACTTCCGGTCACGGATAGGGAAAGCTCCCAGCGATTCTAGTCCAACTCAGAGAGGGAAAGGTCTGGCTACCGCATGATGGGTAGGCAGCCCTCCTTCTCTCTCTCTCTCTCTCTCTCTCTCTCTCTCTCTCTCTCTCTCCCCCTCTCCCTCTCTCTCCCCCCTCTCCCTCTCTCTCCCCCTCTCCCTCTCTCTCCCCCCTCTCCCTCTCTCTCCCCCCTCTCCCTCTCTCTCCCCCCTCTCCCTCTCTCTCCCCCCTCTCCCTCTCTCCCCCCTCTCCCTCTCTCTCCCCCCTCTCCCTCTCTCTCCCCCCTCTCCCTCTCTCTCCCCCCTCTCCCTCTCTCTCCCCCCTCTCCCTCTCTCTCCCCCCTCTCCCTCTCTCTCCCCCCCTCTCCCTCTCTCTGTGAGTAGTTTTAAATGCAAATTGTACAATTTTTTCCTACAAAATCAAATAACCAACACTTGTTAATTTTACTCACTGTGAAGAAAAACTACAATTTAACAACAGTTTTAAAACGTTTTTTCGAAGTAAAATAAAAAACTGTTCAAAAATTGTAACCAGTATAGGGTGGAGTAGTGAGGTACGGTAACGAAAACCGTAAGCCGTTCATTCAAAACCGTTGGTTTGTTGTATGATGTACGGTTTTTCTCACAGTGCTGTATGCACTGTTGTCTCAAATCTTAACTTTTTTATCACTTTACTGTTACCCTGTTTAATGCATATCCACTGGTCAACCTTGTATGTAAAACAACTGCTACCTGTCTGAACTGTAAATCTCCTACAGTACCTGATAATTGGTACTACCTATGGGGCTTTCAAGTCCTAATGTACCATATCTGTCAATAAATTCAATTCAATTCAATTCAATTCAATTCAACTCAACTCAACTCTCTCTCTCTCTCTCTCTCTCTCTCTCTCTCTCTCTCTCTCTCTCTCTCTCTCTCTCTCTCTCTCTCTCTCGTACTCACTCCGCAGGGAGAGGTCCAGCACGCGCAGCAGCAGGCGCTGGCCGCGGCCCGCCCGCAGCCTCCAGAGGCAAGCGCGCTCCCCCACGGTGACGGTCGGGTACCCCGGCGACTGCAGGAAGCCCTCCTCGCTCACGGACACCTCGGCGCGCGCGCTGCACAGTCGGAGCACGTGAGGGCCTGCGGCAGGAGAATCATTATGCATCATTTTAAAAAATTAACATAAAAATCAAAATAAAATCAAGAAGCACGATGCAGATGGGGAAAAATCGGGAAAGGCAGAAATATGGGGAAAAGATCAAAAGTTATGAAAAAGTGTCAGAAATTTCCCAAGAATAATCGAAGTAAAAATTAAGAGTAGAAAAATTATCGTACACATTTTGTATTAGTGATCCTTCCCGCTGGCCAGAAGGTGTGTGAAAGGCGCACACCTGGCTGGTGCGACAGTCGATAGCAAGTGTCGGCAAAAGAGTCATGGCAGGTGCGGTCAAGTATGATCGAAGTGGTACGAAGTGTCAGGGAAGTTGCATCGAAGAGTAGAAATAATTGGCACTATACGAAGTGTCTTTAAAGTGTTACAAAAAGTGTCGATGAAGTAGTGTCGGCAGAGTGTTGTTCACCAGGTTTGAGCGAAGCGTTCCTGGTGTGTGAAGAAAGTTCTCAAAATGTAATGGGGGTGAGTGGGATAGAGGGTGTAGAAGTTGTGCGACTAGGAGAGGGATAGGGAGAGGGAGAGGGAGAGGGAGAGGGAGAGAGAGAGAGAGAGAGAGAGAGAGAGAGAGAGAGAGAGAGAGAGAGAGAGAGAGAGAGAGAGAGCGAGAGAGAGAGGGAGAGGGAGAGAGGGAGAGGGGGAGAGAGAGAGAGAGAGAGAGAGAGAGAGAGAGAGAGAGAGAGAGGGAGAGAGAGAGAGAGAGAGGGGGGGAGAGAGAGCGGAGAGAATCAAATGGAACAGTCATCCTATACCTGTCTGGCGGCGGGGTTGGCCGTTGCCACGGGGCAGGGGCGCGGGGCGGGAGTGCGGAGTGCCCTCCAGTTATTGCTTCCCCCCCTCCATCCCCTCATCTACCCCCTCCCCCTTCCCCCGTGGATGAGCAAGGTGCGAGTGCGGGAGAAGAAACAGTTGGGGGTAAATGTGTTATGAAAAGGGGGAGGACGAAAGAATGTTACGGGGTCAGGTCATGAGGTGGGGTGCTCGGTGTTACAGCGCCGTGAACTGGAGCGGAGGTCGGAGGTGTAACTCGATGGGGCGCGGCGGGGCGCGGCGGGGCGGGGGCAGGGTGGGGTGGCCGTTAAAGCCGGTACTCCGTGAGGGCGAGTTTCTTGGAAATGAGGCCTACACTACGGGACACGACGCTGCGGGGGCGGCAGTTTTGATGGGGTAGTGTAGTGAGGCGGGGAGGGTAACATGGTTGATGACGACGAAGTCGACGACGTCCGGGTCGCCATGGAGAAGCAATAAAAGTTAAGACTGTTTTCCGACGCCGTAGAACGCCCTGCAGCCCGTCCTCATGACTGGTTAACAACCCCTTTGGGGAGGGTGCGCACTGCGCAGGGCACGGGGCACGCCGGGGGAAGCGGAGGAGCGACGGGTAGGCAACCCGGCGCTCACGGGCGTTTCTAAAGTGGCAGATAAACCTATCGCTTGCTTGTGACAACCCACAAAACTTTATTTCAGACCATCAAAAAAAGTTGGATTGTCACCAAACCCTCTCTTATTTTTATGATTTTATGATTTTCCCTGAGCTTATTGCGGCTCGCTCGCTATAGCGGCTAGAGTCACTGAATATCTATTTTGGATCAGCACCTAGTTCGGATCAACCGTCTAGATTCTTTGAAGATCTAAAATTTGAGTACCTCAATTTTTTCCCAATAAGAACAAACCTTCCTTTCGTGTTTTGCTTCGCTAACATGAGACTGGGTGCGTTGGGTGGACCACAGGTTAAGTATTAACCAACAGACATACGTTTTGGACATTTTTTTTTCAAACCAGGATATTAGCATGATGACCCTTTTAATGCGTCAGGCAAGTGTCAAAACATATTTCAGGGTACTCAGAGAAACCATAATGGCATATAATGATTTTCTAATGGGTATATTAACAATTTGGCTGTGGACGTATATTTTTGCTGATCACAGGTCCTATTCCTGATCAAAAACACGCCTTTTGTGTTACTGCCATAACTTCGAAACGGGTGCAGCGACGCTACAACTCCCCCCAAAATTGCGAATCATGAGAGAAGGAGTAGTCTATCTTTACCTCGTCGGGCTTGCGTTCTTGCTTGCCGGAGCACAAGGAGAAAAATTAAAATTTTATGCGAAGTTACTCTATCACTTGTCATTTTTATCTTTATACTTCTTTTCTTTTTTCAGAGTACTCGCGGTGATACGGAAAATAAAGCTCACCCCAGCAGCAACCCGCTCCGCGAACCGTTGCTGTTCGTGCCTCAAGGGCCGTCAAAGAGATCGAACTTATTGCGCTTGGAGCAAAACAGCGGCGGCAGCGGCCCGGGCCGTGATACATTCAGCAAACAGCGACCCTCTCTCTCTCTCTCTGGAGTAATAGTAAGGGAAGAGACGTGCTGGCCCCGCGGGGTGTGCCGGCGGAAAATAATGAAAAAGGAAGCGTCCTGAACACCATCGGATACAGATATACAAGGCACAGTTATGAGGTCTGCGAAACTTTGCTGGAAAATCTTTTCCTCGCGAAAACGTACTGTTGTCGTCTGGAAGGCATGGAATTTCGCTTGGCTCATCTTACTGTTGCATAATACACCAACCGTAACTCCTCATTCCTCAACACTCAGCTAGTTTCTCTGCAAATGCTGGAGTGAGATTTCTCGTCAAAAAGGAGCGAGATTTTTCTTCTTGCCACCATTAAAGTGAGAGTTTAGGAACCTCGCTCTTATTGAGGAAGAATTTACAACATCACTCAAATTAAGTGTGATAAAGGAAAATAATCATCACTCAAAAAGAGCGAGGTTTCCCAATCCTCGCTCAAATAGGGCGATAATTTTGAGACTATTGCTCTAATTAAGCGAGAAAACCAAACCTCGCTCTCAAAGAGTGAAGGAAAATGTCTCGCTCTCCTGAGGGCGAGAGTCCTCGCTCTGGTATTTACAGTGTTAATATTTGTCTGTATTTGGGGGGGGGGGGGGAGGGGTATGTGATCTTTGTGTGTGCCTCGCGCGGCTGCCTCTGTTTGTGCGGCACAAAATTCATCTCAGGGCAGAGCGGGGCGGACCGCGGGTAGCTCTGCGCTTAGAGAGCGATTGGGGTGGGGTGGGGTGGGGTGGGGTGGGGTGGGGTGGGGTGGGGTGGGGTGGGGTGGGGTGGGGTGGGGTGGGGTGGGGTGGGGTGGGGTGGGGTGGGGTGGGTTGGGGTGGGTTGGGGTGGGGTGGGGTGGGGTGGGGTGGGGTGGGGTGGGGTGGGGTGGGGTGGGGTGGGGTGGGGTGGGGTGTTTGCCCAAAAGATCGCAGACCTCTGCTCTGCCGGCTCGGCCGACTCGCTACTCTGACGACACATCTGCCGGTCCGACCCATGGGAGGGGAGGGGGCGGGGTCGCAAATAAACGCGCTGCAAAGACTGTGCCGTGACAATGTCTCTATTGGCGTGCAGTTGGTCCTGCTGTTGTGATTGCAGCGGCAAAATGGAGCGCGGGGTACACAACTCTGTACACATATACGCGCACCCGGAGAGCCTTGGCTATAAATTTCAGAGAGAGAAAAAATTATATTTCTTCCGCTAACTCACCGCTGATGCAGGCGTACTTGATGTGCACGAGACCTGGGCCCCAGGCGCGGCTGGCGGGGAGGTCGTTGGTCAGGATGAAGCTGCAGACGTTGTTACCGGAGCATCTGCGAACAGCGGAAGGGGACCGTGCACTTTACACAGTATGGCATTTCCGGGTAACTAGCCTAGTATCTTATTTTAAATTTTAATTAAAAAGGGAAAAAGAAAAAGGTTTTTATGAGTAAATGCGATGACGCTGGTTTGTAGTAGTCATGGGTTGTTGTACCACCCTGGAGGTGGGGCGGGGCGGGGCGGGGCGGGGCGGGCCGCGGCCGGAATGCGTCGTCCTGTGCCCGGGTGTTCCTGGTGCGGCGGCTCCTGGTACTGCCGCCCCGCCCCGCCCCGCCCCGCCCTGCCCGTCACCGGTCTGATGCTTATCGACTTGCCCCTTCCCCGCCCCACGCGGCCACGCAGGAAAGGGGCGGAACCCTGCCTGCAGGAGGGGAAGTGCAGGACCTTACAGGGGTGTGCAGGATGCCGACCTGTCGGTGGACTGCAATTCCTGTTGTCCTGTTGTCTGCGCCGAGGGGGGCCACCAAAGGGGCCACCACTTCGATTTAGGATGCACACAGGATTACATCATCACCGGGATTACACGTGAATTTTGTGGGAGTACACGTCAATTTCTGGGGCTAAAGCAATCAAACAAGAGCAATAAGGCGGAATTTCGTGATAATTCTTCAAAATTTGGTTAAGTATGACACGAATTACACACAGTGATTACACCTACAACAACTGTACACGGGATTACGGGAGTGGTGTGGTGGCCTCCACGGTCTGTGCCGCCAGCTGCTCTAGAGCACGCGAACATCGCTGTCGGTCTGCTGGCCCTGTTCACACCGTGCTGCCCGCGCCACGCGCCCGCAAACCGGTAAACCACACAACGACCCCAGCTAGCCGGCCGCGCGCCCCGCCCCGCCCCGCCCCGCCCCGCCCCGCCCCGCCCCGCCCCGCCCCGCCCCGCCCCGCCCCGCCCCGCCCCGCCCCACCCCGCCCCGCCCCGCCCGAGCCACATATCATCGCCGCTCCATTAGTCACGTGGTCGGCTGGTCTGGTCTGCGGGGCGAGTCGTTGCCGCCGATATGTTCATTGCGACTCCATTGGATCCCATTTCGGTGACCCGCGCCGTGCAGCAGCCGCAACACCAGGCGGTTTGTGACAGTGGCAGTATTCTCTGTTAATGGGGACGGAGGCGATCAAACTGTTCTGGGACAGCAACGAGAAGCGTAACATCTTTTAATTGTCCCCGCCGACCCGCGACGGAGCGAGCACCCGCGGTACTGCGTGGCGGCGTAGCGCGGGACGAACCGCGGGGGTGCAGGCGGGGCGGGGTGCCTATCGCCTACTCCTCACCAGCCCGCCGCCCGCGACCGAGCATGTATGCAGCGCCGCAGTGCACCTGTGCCGGCGGGTTGCCTATCGCCTACTCCTAGGCTCCCGCCCGCCAGCCCGACGCCCGCGACCGAGCATGTATGCAGCGCCGCAGTGCACCTGTGCCGGCGGGTTGCCTATCGCCTACTCCTAGGCTCCCGCCCGCCAGCCCGACGCCCGCGGCCGAGCAAGTATGCAGCGCCGCAGCGCACCTGTGCCGGCGGGTTGCCTATCGCCTACTCCTAGGCTCCCGCCCGCCAGCCCGACGCCCGCGGCCGAGCAAGTATGCAGCGCCGCAGCGCACCTGTGCCGGCGGGTTGCCTATCGCCTACTCCTAGGCTCCCGCCCGCCAGCCCGACGCCCGCGGCCGAGCAAGTATGCAGCGCCGCAGCGCACCTGTGCCGGCGGGTTGCCTATCGCCTACTCCTAGGCTCCCGCCCGCCAGCCCGACGCCCGCGGCCGAGCAAGTATGCAGCGCCGCAGCGCACCTGTGCCGGCGGGTTGCCTATCGCCTACTCCTAGGCTCCCGCCCGCCAGCCCGACGCCCGCGGCCGAGCAAGTATGCAGCGCCGCAGCGCACCTGTGCCGGCGGGTTGCCTATCGCCTACTCCTAGGCTCCCGCCCGCCAGCCCGACGCCCGCGGCCGAGCAAGTATGCAGCGCCGCAGCGCACCTGTGCCGGCGGGTTGCCTATCGCCTACCCCCAGTCGCTCGCCCGCTTGAGGCATGCTGCGCCTCAGCGCACACCTGTGCCGGCGGGATGCCTATAGCCTACTCCTACGCTCCCGCCCGCCCGCCGCAGCGCACCGGCACACGTGCTCTGCAAATCTAAGTGTGTAGTAGTTTGCCACTTTAAACCCAGTCCTAAAAAACCATGGGCTCCATGGGATCCCATGGATGACTTTCCATGTAAAAATGATTTTAACCACGGAGAATTACTAGAACACCATGGGTCTCACAACACCATGGCATGGGATTTGTAACACCATGGCATGGGATTTGCATACACCATGGCCCGGGGTTTGCAACACCATGGAGCCACGAAACACCATGGACAATACTGTCATGGTGTGTCTTCTCCCATGGTGTTAAAATTATCCCATGGAGGCTTGAATTTCCCATGAGGATTCAAAACGCTGTAAAATCGGTATCTATTCAAATATCGACCTGAAATTTGGTATGTAGCATATTTAGCGAATTTTAGTAGTGCCATTTTAATTTCAGTGACATCTGAGTATATTTTTCTGGTAACTTGAAAACGGCTTGGCCTAGGTAAAAATGGACCACGGATTCGGCTCTGCCTCGCTTTCGACACCCTAGAATCATGTTTCGTTCTGTTCCATAAAGTTAATTTTGGACTTGCTCACTGTCTTTTGTCCGTAAGATTTACCATGGTCTTCCGCATGGTTTGCTTTCTCCATGGGCTCGATTCCACTATGGGGCATTCCATGCACAGTTACCATGGGGATATTTTCACCATGAAAAAAAATGGGCCAAAAATCAGAGGGAAATTCAACACCATGGGAAATCAATTCCCATGGAGTACCATGATGTTCCATGCACCATGGGATCCTCCATGGTTTTTTGGGACTGGGAAGTGCAAAACTAAAGTTCTGCAGTTATAAGTGCAGAACTTTTTTGTTCTGCACTTACAAGTGCAGAACTCTTTAGTTCTGCACTTGTAAGTGCAGAACTCTCTAGTTCTGCACTAAAAACTGGATAGAGAGTTCTGCAGTTGCAAGTGCAGAACTAAAGACAGCGGTTCCCAAACTAGGGGTCGCGACCCCAAATGGGGTCGCGGAAATTTCTTTTGGGGTCGCGATGAGCTGCTTGGGGTCGCATAGGGTCGCGGCTGGCTGCGGCCGATCACCAACATAAGTTGTTTAAAAAGCTATTAACACTTTTGCTGTTAATCAACAACAAAATCTTTCACAGTCCGGAATACAAAAAAAAAAAACACCGGTTGTTTGTCAAATCACACAACTTGTGTCAAAAATGCAGGCACATGAAAGTCACTAAGAAACTGAGAACAAAAACATGACCAAATACTTTTTTTTTAAGGCGGGGGGGAGGGGGAGGGCTTTTGTTTGGGGTCGCGTGGGGTCGTGAAAACGTCTGTGTGGGGTCGCGAAAATTTTGGACGATGAATTTGGGGTCGCGAGGTGAAAAAGTTTGGGAACTGCTGACTAAAGAGTTCTGCACTAACAAGTGCAGAACTAAAGAGTTCTGCACTAACAAGTGCAGAACAAAAAAGTTCTGCACTTTTAACTGCAGAACTTTAGTTTTGCACTTTAAAGTGGCGAACTACTACACACTAAGATTTGCAGAGTGCCGGCAGGTTGCCTATTGCCCTCTCTTGAGGCGCCCCGCCGGCGGCCACCTGGACTGGAGGAGTGTCGCGAGGGAAGCCCCGCAGCTTCGCACAGGAAGCACGTGCCACCCATAGGTGTCCATGACCGTCTAGACACACGCGCGCCCAAAAAAAAGGGGGGGAAGGGAGTTTGCGAGGGTTCCGGAATAATTGTTTCAGCAAGAAGAAAGACGCGCGTTATACACAATCCCTTTTCATTACAGAAGTGATTCGAGTAATCGATTATGGATGAGCGCTGTCGAGTGTCGCGCTCCGCGGCGGGCTGCTCCTCGAGTCTACATTTCATTAATAACTTGACATTACGCGACGCGAGGAGGAGGCTCCGCGGGCACCACGTGGTTCCCACCAGATCTGCAAGTCAGTCAGTCGGATGCAAGTCAGCGCAGTGGCGTGGGTGCAGCCGGCGGCCAGCCAGGCAGTCACCCTATACAGCGCTGCTGCTAGCTGCCGACTTATTCCGAAGAGCGCTCTCCTCGCCTTGTCTCTCTCGCTCTCATGAGCTCCACCGAATACAGGGTTGTTACAGAGTCGGGAATTTTTATTTCCCTGACTTTTCCAGACCTTTCCATGACTGAATGCGAGGTTTCCCATGACCTTCCCCCAGACATATATAGGACTAGGTTTTTAAAAAGAAAACGATGTAAAGCAATACTTGCACTTGCACAATTTATTTATCCATTTTAAAGCCCTCTGAGGCACTCATTCGACATAAAATAAAAGAGCAAAACCGAGGGGGTGCTGTCTCAAGTAGCAGTTGTTCAATGATTTACATTACAAAAAAATCAAACGGTTCTTTTTTATTTTGGATTGATTTTTTTGATTTCAAAATGACTTTTTAATTTTTCTGTTGATTTTTGATCTTTTTTCTGATCTTTCGATCTTTCGATATTTTTCTTGATTGTTCGGGATGAGGTCAGAACATACACGCACATCTGATCCAAATTATTCTCTCAATTACATGATTAAATAGGATTTTTAGTACATTACGGTGAATTTTTTCGATTTATTCCAAATTATTGGAAATTAACTTGCAATAATGCAAAATAATCACAATTATTTCAAATAATTTTTAAAACTTTTCAGAAACAAATTTTGCTCTGCAATTGAAAGGGTGACGTGAAAACATAGAAAATTTTTGCGGCAGTAAACCTCCCGAAGGAGGTTGCGGTTCCCGCCAGGCACAGGGCTTTTACCCCCTGTGGCAGCCAACTGCTTCGGTGTTCCATGGGAACCGGCGCTTTGCTGACTGCGATCCTATCGCGCAATTCGACAGATTTGATCCCCGTACCACCATTGGCCTACCCCTAGAGGTACGAGCGGTGTCAAGAGCGTTAGACTTCCTGAACCCAGTTTCAGAGGCCTTACCTCAGAGGGGTACGCGGGATTCGAACCCACAACCCCGAGTGCCGACACGTAGCCAGAACAGGAAGCGACCCAACGCCCAGAGCCACCGAGCCAACGGAGGTGAGACGTGTTTAATTTCTACTTGACCTGCCCTGGAGCAGCTGCCAAATGAAATGCCAAGCGCGAAAAACACTTTCCCGAGTGGGAGTCGAACTTGGGACCTCTCGGTTCAGTGATGCGCGCTCTACCAACTGAGCCACGACGTTTCGATGACTGCCTAGTGCGACGGGTTCGCGTCGTATTTGCCCTATCCCCCAGCCTCCAGCCAGGAGGATTTCTGAGAAAACCTGTGATTTTTTTTATTTTTTATCTTTTTTGATTGTGATTTTGATTTTTTTAAAATTTTTTTCGTGTTGCCTTGTTCAATGATTTTAGAAGACAGCACCCCCTCGAGCAAAACCTTTGTTACGGCGCGGCAGGCAGAGAACACGGGATTCTGCAATTCAACAAACTTCCATGACTCGGCGCTTGATTTCCCTGACTTTTTCATGACTTCCATGACTCGAATTTTTTTCCATGACTTTTCCATGACTTCCAGGTTTTCCATGACCTGTAACAACCCTGGAATAAGTGTGAGAGAGACAGGGCGAGGAGCGAGCGCTCTTCAGCATTGGGTGTCGCGGGTCCCAGACCGTCCGGGACGCGGGGCGCCCTCCCAGGGGAGAGTTTGTAGACATATTAGCGCTTCAGCCTCGTGTTGTGGCCGTGAGACCGGGCCGGAGCACGTGACTGCATCAATGATTTGTGAGCGCGAGATGCAATATCGAGGAGGACTGTCAAGGGACCTTTGAGGTTGTAGCACGCGGCAGGGCGGGGCGGGGCGGCGCTGTGCCGCAGGCGTCTACTGTTTGACCAGTCACTATGTGTATATATTGGTCGCAGAGAGCTCGCCGAGGGAACAAGCTCCGCAAGAGCGTGCCGCGACCCTGCTGCCGGTCAGCTTCGCCCCGCCCTGACGTGCCTTCCGCACCTCTATGACTGCACAGTCGTTGGGCCCCAGCACGCCTCACTACCCACACTGGAGTCCACCACCGGCCCGACTATTACTGTTGCCTGACCTGCCTCGCCGCGCCCCGCCCCGCCCCGCCGCACCCCGCCACGCGCGCACGCCAGGCCGAGCCCCTCTTCTGCCTCACAAACTTTGTGGCAGCGTTCCTGCATTATTAACTTTGTGCTGGGTGAAGCGAGGCGGGGTGGGGCGGGGCGGGGCAAGGTGAGGCGGGGCGCAGCCGGGGTAGGCAGACGCCACCAGGCCACCAGCACGTCGGCCTCGTGAATATCACAACGGGGACTAGTCACTAGGACGAGGGACGTGGGCGTGGATAGGACAATACCGCCAGGGCGCGGCGGGGCGGGGCGGGGCGGGGCGAGGTGGAGCGGGGCGCGGCGGGGCGGGGCGAGGTGGAGCGGGGCGAGGTGGAGCGGGGCGAGGTGGAGCGGGGCGCGGCGGGGCGGGTCGCGGCATGAGGTGTGGCCCCGGCGGCCGCTCGTTGTCGCCTCATAGATTCGAGTGGAATCCTCATCATGGACGTCGAGTGACAAAGGAAGGAGGGACAACTGTTGAAAGGGCGCCCGCGGCTTCTAAAGCCGCGGAGCTGCGACGCCTGCTTTTTTTTATTTTATTTTTAGTTCCTACAGAGAGAAATTTAAATTTTTCCCGTGCCACAGCTACTCGCGGCATTCGACGAGGAAAGGGGGAAGAAAGAACGCGGCACTGCGGGAGCCGAGGCGGGGCGGGACCGGGACCGGGGTGGGGGGAGGGGGGGACAGTTAGCAGTTGACAGGACAGGGCAGGGCTATAGAATTGATTGCCTCCTAAGCGCCTGGCCTGCAGTCTTGCCCTACCACCTTATGTCTCGGGCCTAAGCTGCGCCCCGCAGTTCCCGAAATTTATTATTTGTTTTAGGGCAGGCACAATACAATCTTGCAGCCAAACGTTAAAAAAAAATTAAAAAAATAACATGGTTTTTTGAGTGCAAAACGGTGCGAAATCACAAGAATTTTCCTGATAGTTTATAAAAAAAAAATTCCCCAAAAGCAATTTATAATTTTTTCTGAATCTACAAATAATTTGTAGTTGCTACTCTCTCGCTCAGCGCCAGCTATTGTAGTTTCTAAATCTAGCTTCAAATGTATGGCTAAAATTTTCAGCTACTTAGCTGAATAGCCATATAGATCACCTCAATGCTTAAAAGGTGCAGTTGCCTCTTGCTAAGTCAACTACGTTCCCATTATTACTCTTAGATACATGGTTATATTTCGGCCGCGTGGGTTTGCGGCCCAGCGTCCTCGAGTCAGCTGTGGCAGTGTTCGCAATCGGGCGAGAAAGAGCCACACCCGCCATGTGTTGCCTCTCTCCCTCTCACCTGCTGACGAAGACCGTAGGGGGAGAGAGACAGAGGATGTCGGGGGTCGCCCGGTTGAGCAACTAACCTGTGGTTGACGGCCTGCCGGATGGTGCGCGGCCCGTCGGCGGTGTGGTTGGCGCCGCAGGTCCGGTTGGCGCCCAGGAAGATGGAGGCCGCGTCCCTGGCCGAGAAGGACGCCTCCAGGACGGCGATGGTGGCGGCCACGGCCGCGTCCTCGGGGGCGGCGGGCGCGCGCGCGCGGCAGGCCAGCTGCAGGGCGCTGTCCGGGCACCCGTACTCCTCCAGCACCTCTGCGGTAGAGAGTGAGAGGGGGCTGGAGAGGGAGCGAGAGAGAGAGAGAGAGAGCAGACGTGGCGGACATTAGCTTACCGATATCGGCAGCGCAGAGGCGCGCGGCCACAAGGGCCAGCGCGGCGACCACAATCATGGCGTGCTCCGTGAGCTCAGTGAGCGCTCCGCGCGGCCGGGCGCGCGGGGCGTGGACGCTATCGGCCCGGGGGCGGCGGTGCGGCGGCGGCGGCGGCGCGGCGGTCCTGGAGGTCACCAGGTCACCCTACGGGTCACCCTGGGCCCCGGCGGCCGCGCGGGCCGCGCCGGGCGGCATCCCGTCTGCGTGGCGAGCGCGCGGCGCGCGGCGTCTCCTGCAACAAATAATATCGACCGCAGTCGCGGTTCAATGGTGTTCGCGCCAAAGAGTAAAGGGCGAGCACAGAGACACGCTCGGGTGGGGGCCGAAGGGAGGGGCCCTTCACTCAAAAAAAAAAACCGGCCTACCGGCGGGTAGGAAGGCAGTCGGCTGATTTTGAATATGATTATGAACGGTAATTGTCACGGGAACGAGATGCGTAGAAACAGCATGGACACTTTGATTCCAGTTTTAACGTGGCTGATTTTCTGATTTTTCTTCTTACGGGCTTGAATTTTAACTGCGTTATACTGGATTATATTTGAACTGGCTTTTAAATTATCTGAACCTCATTCATTTTATTTGAAATTTAAATCCTGTAAGTAGGGGACCAATTGTAACTTTGTCACTTCTTTAGTGCGACAAACTGTTGGAAATTTTTGCGTAATTTAACGACAAATTAGTCGCTAATTTTTACAGCGACTGCAGTCATTTTGGAGCCAGGGGGTGAGGAACTGCTGGAAACAATTAGGTGCGCCGGTATAAACAATACGAAACAATATCAAAACAATACGACACAATATAAACTACAAAGTGACAATTTCGGACAGAATTAGAGTCTTTTTTTAACTGAATCGTATTGTATTATATTTTAACTGGCTTTTAAATTATTTGAACCATATTCATTATTCATTTCAAACATAAGTTTTGGAACTTCGGGACCAATCGTAGCTTTGTCACTTCTTTAATGTGATACGAGCGAACGTGGTTCCCAGCCGGTCCCAGCCCGCACACACGCTCTTTTTTTTTAACTGGGCTTCATACCAAACTTAAAAGTCAGACTAATCGACTGCCTAACAAGATTCCAGTTTTACCGTGGCTGATTTCTGATTTTTATTCTTAGGGGCTTGAATTTTATCTGGGTCATACTGGGTTATATTTTAACTGGCTTTTAAAATTATCTGCACCGTACTCAATTCATTTCAAACTTAAATATTGGAACTTCGGGACCAATCGTAGCTTTGCCACTTCTTTACTGCGATATGAGCGAACGCTGTCAAGAGGTGTAACGTGATGAGGGTTCAACAGCGCGCTTGTATACAAAGGGTCCATAGATGGCTGGCACGGGGGGGCGGGGCGGGGCGGGCCGAGAGGGGCGGGGGCGGCTGGGAGGGCGGTCGGGCGCGGGCTGGTGAGGCACAGCTGCATGCTGCGCGCCGCGCGTGGAGCGCCGGGCCACCTCCTCCAGCTCCTGCCGCCTGGTACAGCGTTGACGCTCTTGACGCCAGCCCGCCAGCCCGCCCGCCCGCCCGCCCGCCAGTCCGCCAGTCCGCCCACGAGCCGCACACACGCTCCTCTCCTATATAGTCTGGAAGGGGTGGGGGGCTGGGGGAGTGAGCGCTGCCTGCTAGCTGCTCGCTGCCATGGCGGACTATTCTAACTGGCTGGCTTTTACTGGATACTGGATCAATACGGGGCTTATATTTTAACTGGCTGGCTTTTACTGGATACTGGCTTATATTTTAACTGGGCTTCATACCTATCGTAAAAGTCAGTCTAATCGACTGCCTAAAAATCAGAGTACACTCTGAACCAAAATCAGTAAAAATTAGAAAGACAAAAGAAAAGAAAATCAGTAAAAATCAGGGAAAATTAGGAAATAGAAAAATTAGAAACAATCCGTGAACGCTTGAATTTATAGTGAAAGGACCCCTCGGTGGGGAAGGAGGGGAGGGTTGGAGTGTTTTTTTTTTGTTGGCACTGCGCGCGCGCCCCTGGCGCGCATCGCGTCCGCGCAAGTTGACTTGACTGGCGGCGAACTAACTTATATTCGCCATCGAGTCGCCGTATAGCGTTGCTGCAGCGGTACCGCGACCGCGACTGCACTCGGGGGACTCAAAGGAAACAGTGTTCCGGCCCGCCCCACCCCACCCCGCCCCGCCGCGTCTGTGGGCGATAGCACAACTCCTGACCCTGCTGCTCTCGAGCCCCGCCCCGCCCCGCCCCGCCCCGCCCCGCCCCACCCCACTTCGCCCAGCACCACACCGAGTGCTGTTCATTAGATTGGCCGGAACGTTGAAACGAAGATTCTTAGTCGTGTGCGGTGAACATTTATTGGAGGAAGATAACTCTCCCTCTCTCTATAAAGAGAATCCAAAATCAAAATTTATTTTCAATGAGTCTTTTTCTGTCATTTGGCATAGTATTTCTGGTCGTTTTGTATTTACTGTTTTCACGCGCCTCGAGCCTCGAGCCTCGCTGCTTGTTTGGTCGCGGGGGAAATCTTGCCGCCGTTCAAGGGCGCGCGGCGGCGTGCGGCCGCCGTGAGGCTGAGGGAATCGAGAGCGAGAGAGAAAGAGAGAGAGTGGCAGAGGTAAAAGGAGAAATAGACGTTCTTCGCCCCGTTTCACTGTCTTTTTCAGGTCCTGTTCTATCTCTCCCCCTGCGTCCAACTCCGAAATTTTACTGCAGCATACCACTGTTCTCTCTACCATTGCGTTCCCTACGTACTGGCGCGCGCGTGCACACACACACACACACACACACAGACAGACAGACAGACAGACAGACAACGCTGAGCACAATGCGCAGTGCAGACCCAGCGCGGTGAGATCTGTCACCATGCAGCGCGTTACGCATCTGACCGCCAGACCTCCCTCGCCCCGCCCCGCCCCGCCCCGCCCCGCCCCGCCCCTCCAGCGCACCCTGCTCTACGCTCTGCTCTCTCCCTCTGCTCTGCTGGTGGACGGTCATTTCATCTTCATTTCCTAGCGGTTCCGCGTGAAATTGGTTCATTCCCGCGCACGGGGCGGGACAGAGCTAGCGGTCTGTGTGTCTGTGCAACTGTGTGCGTGTGCGTGTTTGTGTGTGTGTGTGTGTGTGAGCGCGCGAGTGTGTGTACGTGAGCGAATTTCACGTCGCACGCAGTACACGGTCTATAAATAAAATAGTGACAGAAGAGAGTCCACCGCACACAACCATCTCATCGGTGAATCGTTCTCTCCCCGCATCTCTCTCTCTCTCTCTCTCTCTCTCTCTCTCTCTCTCTCTCTCTCTCTCTCTCTCTCTCTCTCTCTCTCTCTCTCTCTCTCTCTCTCTCCCCCCCTTCCTCCCTCTACATGTGCGGTAATTCGTTTTGACTGAGAGGGAGATAGGCAAAACGTCTCCTATCTCGGTAATCTCTCAATGCGAAACAGATAACTTAATGAACCGTCATAGGCAACCCCTGCTATTCGCAGTGCGAAATGGGTTGCCTACCCTCCTGTAGATCGGCGATGCCTACGGTGGCACGGCAGCCGTCCTGATTTAAGAGTAAGCAGGCACGCGAGTCGAAAACCATGTGCGTGAGTGTGTGTGTTTGTGTGGTGGGAAGAGCAGCGCTCCTCGGAAGCGCGGTGGTGGTGGCTTTCAGTAAATTTACTGTTGTTGTGGTTGAGCTCTCAGCTCGGCTGGCTCGGCACTCTCGCAGCAGCTTTGCGCGGGGTTTGGGCTGCCGGCAGCCCCCGCCCCGCCCCATGGTGAAGTAGGGCCTGCGGAAGGATTAAGAGGCGCCGCGCTAATGGGACGCAATCGGGCCTGATCATCAAGGAGCTGGTTGAGTAGAAGGAAAGAGGGGGGGGGGGGGCGCCTCTGGGACATCCGTGCACGCCGGAGCAGCAGCGGGTTTGTACCAGGGGCGGTTTTTTTTTGGGGGGGGGGGCAGTGGGGGCATTTGCCCCCGTCGCGTCCTAAGGGTAGCCTGAAATGTAGGCAATATGAGGTGCCAAAACCTGCAAAACCCCTGTATGTAGGCAACCCACAGCACATCGCCCCTCCCGTCATCTGGACTTAAAACCGCCCCTGGTTTGTACCTGTGGAACCATGGTACAAATCCCCACCGACATCTAAATGCGAGGGGTGGACGACCTGAAGTTTCGGTGTACACAGGAGTGCGGGGTACGCGGAGTACAGTCGGAGTACACCCGAAGTACGTTCCGGCCTGTACACTATGGATCCGTCCATTCGACCACCCCGTCCATCTATGAGCCACGCTGCCAAAGAGGGGATGTTAAAAATCGCCGAGGCGACGTGTAGTGTAACCCTAGGGTACAGGAGGACGTCTATGCATGCGCCTTGTATCCCCTGTACTACCCACGAGGTCCAAAGCCAAGGCCTCCTGTACCCGACCCAGGAGGTACATAGACTGCACCTCGAGTCCAGAAGAAAACTCGAAAACTTAACCCGCGGTAAAACGGCAACGTCTGAAGGGCGCGTTTTTGACGCCTTTGGAAAGCGCCCCAGGACCGCCCGAAACGTCACCCAAAAAGCGCGTTTTCGGCGATTTTTCCAATAAAAGACGATCGTAAAGCGCCTCCAAGAGCGCCCAAAGAAGCGCTTGTAGGGTGACATTTCGGAGCGCCTTGAAACAGGTGCAAAATTCGCACCCAACAGGCGCTGCTGCCGTTCCACTGCTGGGGACTATTCGGTCGGCTTTCGAGATGTCTCCAGCTTCGAAGGGCTTAACAGACGATACCTTAAAACCTTCGAACGCCGATATAGTCACACGAAACGCACTTCAGAGATAACGATGTCTCTTCCATTTGCTTCCTTTTATTTTGGAGGAGGGCACGGAAAAAAAAAACACTTGTTCTTTTTAAACGCGCAGTTCATAAAAGAGAAAAACAACTTAAAAACCCAGTGAATAAATCCTGCCGCCAGTGCAAATTCCTGCTCAATCTCTGGGTATGGGAGTGCAGCGCGCAGCCGCATACCTACTTACCGCCCACTCCGAGATGCAGTGCACTGCGCTGGAAAGCGAGGCGATTCCGCACAGCGATGGTTTCGTCTCTCCGTCTCTCGTCCATGAGGAGCAAGGGTCTACCACTTCCATAATCCTCGTACACCCCTCTAGATGATTACTGATAATCACATAATCATAATCATGTAAAATTTCCAAATATTGACAAATTTTGACAAATATGGAGAAATATTATGAGATTTGACCAAAAGTTAAAGATAAACTCAAATAATCATTGTTAATCACCATAATTGTGACTGATTATAATCCTTGCACGTGATTTTTCTAAGTAAGTGGTAAAGCCTTGATGAGGGGCGAAAAGAGAGAGAGAGAGAAGCGAGACTCTTCGCCGTTCGGAAGCACCAGCACCCTGCTACTGTGTCCATAGCCGAGCGGTTCCGAAGACCGCTTTCATACCTCTGTCCTCGTCGCACTCATGGAGCACTACCATGGCCAGCAGGATAGGGCACCGCTGTAGGTGCAACAAGGACGGAGAGATGCGAGCGATCTTCTGAATCAGTCGGCAGGCCAGTGCTCGCCTCGCGCCTACAGCAACGCAGCGCACGTGATGATGTGCGATGCGGGTCTGTCTACCCCCTCGGGCGCACCCGCCCTGCCCCGCCCCACCCCACCCCGCCCCGCCCCGCCCCGCCCCGCCTCGCCCCACCCCACCCCGCCCCACTCACTCACCTGCCCGCCGCCGGTCACCTGCCCGGCACGGAGGTCCGCGCCGCCCCTTTGCGCGTGTCCGGCTTCACGTCGCTGCGCGGCGGGGTTGACACACACACACACACACACACACACACACACACACACACACACGTGCTCGGCGGGGTGTGGGACACGTCACGTCACCGTCACGTCACCCGAGCTCCAGTCACGTCCCCGTCACCGCGCATGACAATGTGTGCGTGTCCCCCCCAGAAGGCGCGTTGATGTTATTGTCAAAGTCACTGCTGCTGAACGCGCTGCTGCTGCAGGCCGATTCCGAACAGCGTACAGTAGTGGTGGTGTCCTCTCTCTCCCTCCTTGTGGCCGCGCCCCATCAGCGCGACAAGGACAGAGACACGAAACTTGTGAGCGGAATCTGCCTCCCGGTGGGCGCGGGCGCGAGCCGCGCACGCACTACGCGACGCGACCGCGACGCGACTCGCGGCGAAGAGGAAAGCGCGAGCGCCGCGGGGAAGCGAGGAGGCGAACGACTTACCCTGCGCACCGCGCAGTGCAGACTGCCAGAGCTAGAAGCGAGGGAGGGGCGGGGGGAGCCGAGCTGCCCGGCCGGCGGGCGGGGGTGCCGTGCCACCCCGCCCTGCGACCCCTCCCCCTCCCCCCCCATCCGGAGGGGAGGGGGTGCGACCATGCCACCACGGCCACCACCCGCCCCCGCCAATGAGCGCTAATCGGCTTTGCGTTATGTTCCAGACGCCGGCCGACAAGGCCATCAGGCTGCGTGTGATGAGGACAGCCAGGGTCCGGCCGCGGCCGCACTCCAATTACGCTATTTGTATGGGCTTACGGCTTGCAGGGCCGGGCCGGGCGGGGCAGGACACTTTCATATAAACGTTTTGATGGGTCTCTACCTAACATGAGAAAATTGATTTTTAGCAGATGATACGAAGGTATCAGCCTGCTTGTACTGTCATACAGCGAGCAGTATGCAGAGAGCAGCGCAGCGAGCAGAGAGCAGCTAGTGTGGCATTATATTATATACAGGGGGGAAATTTCGCGCGGCGCGCGCGCGGCGCGCGCCCATCACTACTCCGCGCCGCCTCTCGGCTCGGGACGCTGTGCTGCCGGGCCGCCGGGCCGGTGCCCCCTCCCGCCCCGCGCCCCGCGCCTCCCCCTCCTAGCCCAGCGCGACAGCACTCCGCTTCCCTGCAGCCTGCGACGCGTCGGGACATCTACCATACGTATCATCTGCTTTCAAGTTCCGGCGCTCCGGAACTTTTTGGTCACGGTCGCGTGGTCTGTTTTTTTTTAAATATTTCTTTTTAAAGAATAAATACTGAGATTGAATTTATTGTTTTATTTAATACTACGACTATTGTCATGAAAAACAAGTTTTGTATTTTTTGACTTCAACCATGATGTGGTGGATGTTGGTGAGCTGGGCTCGGCCGGTAGCCGACAGGAGCTTGTGGAAGCGGTGGTAGTAGTGGACCAGCTGGGTCAAGGCCAGCTGAAGTAAGGACGAGGCCGTGACGAGATTGGAGAACGATGTGAGGACCTCCTTGTTCAGATCTTCTAGAGAGCGTTTCCAGTTAGAGTTGAAGGCTTGCACGAGGGCCAGAGCCTTCTCTGAAAGACACCAATGACAAAATACAGGTTGTCAGGAAAAAAAAGAAAAAGAAAGAAAGAAGTGACAAAAGTAACTAAAATTATTAGTTTTCTTTTACTTACTCTCTTGCTTCTTAATTTCTTCCAGCTGATTTTTATCCGCTAGTGCTTCACCTTCCTTCACAAACTGCATGAGACCTCCAAAATGAGGTGAGAGTATTTCTTCAACATATTCAGAACTTCGGGAAGAAAGCAGTTCACGGAAACATTCACCTTCCTTTGAGTTTTCTCTTGTCCTCTCCTAAAATGTTAAGAACATTAAAACGCCCGTCTTAACCTTTTCTAAAATTTGAAACATAATTCAACTTACTGTTAAGACACTCAAAACCATATCATAATTATTTATAAGAAATATTAGCTGCTCCTTGCGCAGTTGGAAAATAGCTGCCATTCTTAAAATAAACAATTCAACTTCTTCTTGAAGCTCAGCAAGTAAACGAGTAACCAAGTCATTTGGAAAATTTTCACTGATTCCTAGAATGGCAGCACTGTACTCAGCATATCGGCGGGTAATCTACAAATTTAAGCAAGCTCATAGAAGTAAGCACTTTTCAAAGGTCGGTTTTGACTGTAGTTTCACTGTCAGAAACTATTAGCCTTACATAGTGAGGTCGCATTTCTTTTCCAAATTTTGTTGGATCACAATCTCTCACACTTTGAATGTTTTGCTGAAATACAAACTCAAACCTTTGAGGAAAATAATGGTATTGTTACAAAGCAATTAGGATATGTATTCGAATGAGACAATTAAAATTTAATACTAACCTGGGCCAGATAATACTTTGAAGAGTGTCAAAATATTGGTCTAGAGCAGGCACAGCCCGCTTGTGACAAAGCAATTGATAGCGCAGAATAATGTGGACAGAGAGAAATAAGGCAATGGTATCATAACAATCCTGAGTGTAGGTGTCAAGATTTTTCTGAAAGAAAAATAATTGTAAGACCATTAATCAAATAAACAATCATGATCACTTTTACAGTAATAAATTAATTTTTAAATTGAACTTACAATTAAGAAACCAAGGGTTTTCCCCATAACCTGATCAAAGAACTCCATGGCAGCAGATCCTCCCATCATAAAGAATTCACAGATAAAAAGATATTCACGGCAACTGTTATCCACCAAAGCAAATTGTTCACTTCTAAATAAGGCCTCGAATGGATACTGAAATGGCAAACAGAATCAATGTAGGTTTAGTTTACACTTTAACACTGAATTGAATTTTCAATCAGAACTCTACAACACTCACACTCACCCTTGCATCACATTTTTGAGCAGCATGTGGGACAATGATTGGTGCCTCCAATCCCTCAGGACTCAAAACATCCCCTCGGCTTCCAATTGTAAACACTGTACTTTTGTTCTTTAAAGGAGTTTTGTAAAACAGGCCGCGAGATCCTGTGTCTTCAATACCCATTAGATCATCTTTACTGGCATGTTCTTCAAACTGGAGGAATTGATAATATTTTTGAAAAACTGCACATAAACAGAAAATTCTCAAAGGGGAATAAAATGTGCAAGCTTGTCAAAAAGTACCTAAATTAAAAAAAAATATTACCTGAAGCTTAGAAACTCTTGAAGAGTAGGCCTTAAAGTATGAGTAGTAAATTTTTGACATGGTATCAATATATTCAGCACAAATTTCCTCAGCTACATTTCTCTCATTACTCATAATGAATTCAAAGAAAAATCTGAAAACAAATCCCAATTTGTTACCTACACTCTAAGACAGTTTTATATGGAAAATTCTTACTAGGAAGACTCTTACTTAAATTTTAGCATGTTATTTTGTGGAACCTGGAAGTTGGCATTAGGTTTTCTGAACCTTGAAATTTGTTCCAAAAGGTAAGCGCGGATCTTAGCAATTGCCTTGAGCTTCAATTTCTCAACAATATCTCTCACATCATGAGATGAGCGTGTGTCTGCAGAGAAAAAGAAATTTTTAGTTTAGTGTTGTATTTTTTTTTCTTTTTTCTTTTTTGATTAAATAAAAAAGGGAGACATTAGTCATTTTTAAGCTGTAAAATTTACAAACCTTTAAAAGTTTGTTCTTTCATAAAATTGATTTTTTGATTTAAAACTTTGAGTTGAGTTAAAAATTCTTTTTCGGCTACTGGCTCCTCAACAATGCCTCTAGAAAAAGTATTTCAGAGTTAGTTTCAGAATAAGTGAAGCATCACTAAATTCAAGACTGTAATTTCGTACTCACATGATGAGAGCCTCGGAGACTGCTAAGTCATTGATAAACTGAGCAATAGGCGCACGAACAGCTTGACGATTTTGTAGTTTCTGGCTCATGTCAATTGATTTCTTTTGAAGACACAAAATCTCAGTGCTGATGCTTCCCAGATCTGATTGGAATCCAAGAAGCATAGTCTCCATTCTCTGCGATAAATGTTTATGATGTACTAACATGACATTTATGAAGGGTTGAGCTTTTGCAGGATATAGAATTTGATTAAGTAGCTACCTCTAAAATTGTGTCGCAAGCCGTGATTTGATTGTGGAGATGAGCAATATTGGTGCTCTCTTTCGTGTAATCCTTAATGGCCTGGTTCTCTACTTCCCGTAGCTCTAGTTCAATTTGATGGGAATACTGGCGCAAATCTGTTCCTTCTTTAAGTACTTCCTGAACCACCTCATCCTCCAGGGCGTAATCAGGTTCATCATCAAGTACTCTTTTGCCCAACATTTTTCACAAAAGTGCACCTAGAAAATACATTTAATTTCAAGGAAAATGGCAATTAAGAAGCTGCATTCGAAAAAACAGGTGATATTCGTCTGCTACATACGTCAAATATCTACTCACACTAAGTACAGTGTTTTCGTTTTTCAATAAAGAGGGGTGTAATTTTTTTTGGAGCACGTTGAAGAACAAACAGCCTTCAAGACTTCAGACTCCAACTCACTCCAACTTCCTCAAAACTTCGGGAAATGCATAAAAATTGCCGATGAACTTGACGTGTCTCTGTCAAAACAGTAAGCCATGTTTGACTATCGGGCTACCAACCACACAGCACTAGCAACACAAAGTTTTCTGCTTTCAGAAGTACCAACGAAATCACGTTAACTTTTCAGTCAACTGCAGTCAACAACTACCGTGTCGAGCGCCGACACTGGCAGACAGCAAAAGAAACCGAAACCGACTCACTGACAACAATCTCTTGTTTATGCTGTTGCCGTTAAAGATTTCGCTGACGTTTTGCTCATATTCTTTGTTTCTGCATTGCACCATAGCCTCTTCTTGATAGCCTTCAGAAATGTTTCGTAGCGTCTGAGAGGTGAGATGTGCAGTGATTTGGATAAGGTTCAGAGTTCTCATTTTTTTTAAATCACCCTAAATTGTTAGTTTTATTCACGCACAAGTGCCTAGAGTGGTTTCCTCTGTTTGTACTACTGTTTATGTCTTTCTCGTGAACTAAACTGATTTCCTCTCTCATAGGTCTCTGCAGTGATGGAGATTCCAATCCTGTCTTTCCTTGTAAATCGTTTGAAATTATTGTTATTTCATTTGATTGGCTATTTCAAGAGGGCTCTCTGTTGTTTTGGAAGACGCAGGCGTGATTCCTGTGAAATTGTCCCTCTCACTGGTGTGGGAGTTGTTCCATCCACAGTTCCTGAGGTACCAGTCTGCAAATCCCAGCCATCTTAGATATCCCTGTTTTGTTCTGATCATTAATTTGTGTTGTACTTGCTTCTTTCTACCTCTTTTAGGTGGAAGACAATTGGCCTCAGTGGGATGTCATAAATGGTCCAGACTCTGTGTTAACGCATCAGGGAAGCAAGAAGCCATGCGACATTCAAGAGCATATTGAGCTTTACCGACAACAAACCATGGCACTTGCTCGGAAGGCCACAGAAGAACAAGTTGAAAATGAAGCAAATTATTTCCAGGTATAAATTACTTTATTACTCGTTAAACTCTGCTTTTCTGTGTTTATTTTTGTGTTCGATGCCTTCAGTTTTTCTCTGAATTTTAGGACATGACTCCAACTATAACCAAGCAAAAGAAAATATATGTTAACAGTAGAAAACCGAGAGAAATTGCCGCTCCTAGCCTGTCTCTAGGAGTTCAAATGGTTCCTGTGGAGGTATTATTTTCAAGTTCTGGTGGCACCCCTATCTTGTTGCTACCATCTAATACAACAAGAAACTTTCTATTTTTTTTAATTTTTTTTTTACAGGTTGGTGGTGAATTGGGTGAATGGGTTGAAAACCCAGGCTGGGATGATGATACTCAATTGGACTGTGATGAAACTGTTGATGCAATAGTGCGAGAAAAGCGTAGGAAAGAGCGAGAAAAAAGATTGCTGGAGCAGCAACAGAAACGCTTGGAACGACATGGAAGAGCTGTGCCACTCGGTGCACGCATTAGTTAATTGTTACTTACATTCTCGTAATTAAGGTCTAATAATTCCAGTCTAAGATGTAACTGGGGGATTTAAAGAAACTAAGTATTCACTTATCGTAATACTTTAAATTTTGTATATTACCGGGAGTGTATGTACATACTGTAAGGATTGTGACTGTATTAAATGACTTGTAAATATAATGCTCAATGATGTACACAGAGGTACTGTTAAAGAAATAATTGTTGTAGATAAGATAATTACAGATTATTTCTTATACATATGGTACTGACTTTGTGGGGAAAGTGTTGTAAAGAGCAGTTACTTTAGATCTTTGTACAAATTCTAGTGGAGTCTTGAATGTGTACTTGATATTGACAATCTTATTCTCAACAGTATATTTAATAATAAG
This sequence comes from Frankliniella fusca, assembly GCA_029379305.1. NCBI lineage: Eukaryota > Metazoa > Arthropoda > Insecta > Thysanoptera > Thripidae > Frankliniella > Frankliniella fusca. The sequence continues at coordinate 709,322 of JAHWGI010001227.1, read as the reverse complement.
GTTCCATACACATACCTTGATTGACTCGACACATTTTTACTCGTTCTTTACACACTAACTTTTAAAAGCTACAGTGTTCAGAACGAGTATTGTGCTCACGACTATAACGGCGTGATAGGGTTGATCTCAGAATGTACAGCATGTACACCAAAATCAATGTGATATTTAGAAAGGCCGCAATACCCCTAGTAGAAACACTATGAGATTTTTTTTAACTTTATGTTAAAAATTCTGAGAAAATTATAATTTTAAGTTGGAGGTTACAGGTTAGAAGATATGTACTAAAAACAAAATGTTTTTCAGCATGCATTCATATACTAATTATTCACTCTAATATAAACAACATTCTAAAACAAAAAAGTTCATTTTATGAAGAAAATTTAGAGAAAATCAAATTTTTAAATGAACATGTTTGGGTTACTATGACAACAGCCACCCGTTACTGCTTCACTTGAAACTGGATTTTCTTAATATTTCTTTTCTTCCCTTGATGAAGTTTTGTGTTGAATTTGTTGATGAATGTGTAAGTGTTAAATTGCTTTGAGGGTATTCGAGTATCAAGTGGTTATTTTTATAGGCATTTTAAGCAAAGAAAGGTATGTTGAGCCGCTGCCTTCAACCTAAAGTTTTAGGTTTTCAAAATTTTGATCCTAAAGCAAATTATTTCTCCTAGGTTCATCATGGCCTTTCTAATTATCACATTGGTTTCCATATATTTCTTTCTGAACACAATTTCTCTTGAAAGTTTACATGTAAAGAACGAACTTGCAGTTTCAATATCAAACATGTTTGATATTAGTAAAGGCTTCTACTTTTAACTGACATCTTTGCTTCTTGTTTTCTAGCTATGATATTTTTCTACAAATAGTACAAGGTCTTAGCATTTTTTCTACTGGAAACAAGAATTTTTAAAAGAGGAGCGTGAGGGAGTTTCAGCCTGTGGTCAATCTTATCTAAATTTCATAGATATTAGTTTTGGCCCTTGAATCATTCTGGTTTGTGATTATTTGTGATGAATACTTTGTAAATGGGCAAGATTGAGTAGTGCTGTTAAAGAGTCTGCAATTTTCATGAAGACTTGTTTATGTTATCTTTTACATTAATTTTATAATTTGGTTTTGATGTCCAGCACGTATGAATTGTTTATGCCTGTATTTTTTGTTCTGTCTGTGTCAACTTTTTAAAGAAAGATTTATAAATAAGGAAAAAAAGTCTACAATAAAGTTACACTTTTTTATGCCCAGGTGTGAATTCTTTGGAATAAATATTTAGACAGAAATCAGATGGATACAGCAGACCTGAAGTGCTCAGGCTCTTGCTTTTTTATCCTCATGCAAGAAAACAAAGCATTTTTTTTCTCCCTTCCTTGAGCACATAGCACATTGTGTAGGTGATGGCTAAGAATGGGCGTTCTTGAAATTTTCTCATAGCTTCGCTGAACTTGCCATACTATTGATCCGCAACCCCTTCCCCCTCCCTTCCCTCCTTCCTTCCCCATTCCTGAACATCCCCATCTCTCGATCACAATTACCCCCCTGTAGCCCTGCAGTTAAACCTGGGAACATCCCTTTGGCAGGACAGCACTCTTGATCTGGACGTTGTGCACTCTGCTCATCAGACCTGGAGAAAGGTAAGTCATGACAGTTTCTTTTAATTCTTTCTTCATCAGAAAACAATTATTCACTAGCAGGACTAGTGTTTTGTAACTTTAACTAATTGGCTTTGTTTGTTAGGGAGTTTAAACACGATATTCAAAAGCGTGACTTATGCTTTCTTTTCAATGGTTTCATCTGTCTATTTAACAGGATGTCGTCTATGGAGGAATTGGATGTAGAAGAACATTGTCGAAGTCAGAAGAGTCGTAAGTTCAAAAATCTTAGTCAACACTAGTTTGAGTAGTATGTATGAACATCATCCTACACTGTGAAAAGTTACAGGTTACGGCCAATGGGACCAGTCTGGTAAAATGGAAGCAAAACTGAACTTACTGGACTCGGATCGACTACACAAGGTGTGTATAAATTATGACTCAGACCCATCGGCGCTTACACATTTGATTCCATTTAACGTCTCACTCTTTGTACATTTTTACTGTAGGTCCGTAGGTTACTGAGCCTTGATTGCAATGATGATCATATTTGGGCTCAGCAACTACTGGAACAATTGATGCCTCAATTGGAAGAAGTTCAAGTGGGTACATTTTTCAGCTCATTGGGAGTTTTGAGAAAATTCAGGATTTTACTTCATACATCTTCATTACTCTATGTTATTAAATATATAAAAATCTTTACAGCTGTGGAATGTACGCAGATGCCATTTGATGTGTTTGGAAAACATGCCACGCCTTCGCAAGCTGCAAGTGGAAGGCTGGCATGAAGAACTTGATGCAGATCCCTTCATTTTTAAACAGCGTGATGCCAGTGTCAATGGCATTGAGTTTCTGCATGTTTTTCTCCCTAAGGAGACATCCCTTTCTCTCATATCTGCTCATGGGCACAGTCTAAAGGCAATTTTCTAAAAGCATTCCTAAATACTATTCGATAAATCTCTCTAAATTGTCTTAACTTTTCATCATCCTGCTGCAGGAACTGGAACTGTTTGTTGGTCTAAAATTGCGTTTGAACGGGCGTCAGTGGATCTGTAAGGACCTGTCTAAACGGCTTGGCTCTTGTGGCTTAAACAACTTATCAGGACTTGTGCTCCGAAGGGGTGACGAGAGAGAAGGCTTTCACCCAGCCGACCGCTGTGAGGCCCAAGTAAAAGGCTTGAAGAGTAGATTGCCTTGGGTAAGCATTTATTGCGACAGATGCGAAAATATTCCCTGGTAAGTCTTTATTAGCAGTTAAGAATACTTTCTAGTTCCAGGATAAATCTCTAGCTTTCTTTGGGGTTTAATTTTCCATAGAAAACTGCTGTGTTCATTTAATTTTTGCTCTGTGTAAAGAAAATGTTCATACCATTTACAAATGATATCTAGTCAAGAAGACATTGTTTATTTGTCCAGTGATCAAGTGCTCTTAACTGGAAGTGTGCACTCATAGTTATTTTTGGTGACCAGTGCTAGGTTCTGACCAAATTATTTTAACCAACCCTATCCTATCCTTTACACATAACTTAAACCATGTAGATTCAAGATAGTGTAGTAAAGAAAGGAATGGCTTATTTATCACAGTAATATAGAAAATAAATTGTGTTAAGAAATGATTCTTAAGCTTTGATAAATTGAAAACAAAATTTTTGTTCTATACATTTGAACAAATTTGGTTTATTTTTAGTTTAAGTGTTAATGTATTAATGTACTGACACATTCAGTTTGAGAAAATGTCTTTTCACTACCTTGGGTTAATGTTTATTTATCTGTTGTAAGAAACAAAAAAGAAATGGTGCTTTGTATGTGATCATTTTAATTTAATTTTTTTGTTCACTGTTGCTTACTTTTGTAATGCCATGAAAGAAGTACAAATTCTTATGTGAATGTTACCAGTATTCACACTTCTGAGAAAGACTACACCAAGAAATCTTGATTTGCTACATGTTTGTTTGTTTAGGTATTTATTATTATCTTCAATTTGGATTAGGTGTGAGGTAGAGAAAAAGTTAACTATTTACCAGTATACAAGTAAAAAGTAATCTCTTAGTATAAAAACTGTCATTCCCTCTCTGTGATTTTAGACTGTTGATTTTTTATTGAACTAATTTTATTTGAATATTTATTGGCTTTATCTGTGATGTGAGAAGAGTTTGGATATTTTAAGTGAAAAATTTATCAAAAATAAGTCTCGTGAATGTTATTTATTTTTAATCAAAATATATGATTTGACTAATGAGCAATTTCTTGAATTGATTTAGATGCCCATCTCAATGTCCTCTTGCAGCTGTTGGTGTTAACTTTTGGACATTAATTATGATGAGGTGACCTAGTCCTTCTTCATTTCATAAATCTGAAATAAGTGTAATGATGAAGTTAAGAAAAGCAACAACAAGTGATAGGAATGGGAATGTTGAGAGCCTAAGGAATAAATTTACCTGAATGTATGCCTCTGTTAAAGTGATCATCTGAGGAAGTATGTCTGTCACATGAAGATCCTGCATTTCATACCATTTTCCCGTTCCCTATATCAAATAAAGTAAGTATTACTGGGGAAAAGGGAGTTAGGGATTAAATTTCCAGTAAGAGACACATCTTACTTTGTGTAACAGATGGACTCGGTAGGTACCCTTGCCAGGTTCTCCATCATGGACAATATTTGCCACCAAATTATACATAGTCTGCTTATGTTTTGCTTTTACCTCTGGGGTCAAGATATCTCCAAAATCTATGTTCCTAAAAACAAAGTTTGAATACAATGAAGTTCAGGATAAAACTAATGCAATTTATGGTTCAATGCAAAGTATGGTTATTTGCACACAGATTTAAATAAGTTGAAAGAGAATGAAAGAACTACTAACTTGACAGGGAAGTTGACGATGGTTGGGTTCTTTTCAATAAAGAAAGTGTTCTTTGTAAATCTCTGCAGACAAAATTACAAGTCACAACTGAAATCAATCTTTCAAAAAATAGAAAAACAGAAAAATAAATACATTGACAAAGACATACCTTTATGTACAATATCAGATAAGTAGGCAATTGGATAATCTCAAATCTCTTCATGAAGTCTTCCTTCACTGTCTTGTATTCCTTCTCAGTTACAGCATTGAACTTAGTCAACAAATTATACAAATTGACCTGAAGCAAATCATGTAGTAGTAAGGAAAGGTAAGAACTGAAAAAGTTTTAGTCATATGCCCATATTGTAATCAATTGAATATTGTTACCTGAGGTATTATGTTCTCAACAGTTTCGTCTTTAAACAAGGGAGGAGGAGGAAGATCACATGTCAGATATAAAAAGGGTGACTCAGTGACAACATCCTGATACTCTGAAGTCAGTAACATAGCTGCTTTTTGCCTATCATCCAATTCTGTTGCTGGAATCTTGCGAGTGTAGATGCGCATGGATCCCAGGAATGACTTGTAAATTATTGAAGAGTCAGACTTCTTGGTGCCATTGAGGGCCATATGCATTGCATTTAAAAACCAAGACAAAAATTCAATAGGGTCCCCTGATAAAATGAAATTGTGTTAATACTTTTTAAACCAAAGATTGCAGAACAAAAGCTTTACTATATATGCATAAAAATACCTTGTTTGGTTATTTGAAACTTTTTTTTGCTCCACAGAACAACAGCCTGCAGCATTTCATGGGGAGAAACATGGACTTTAAAGTTCCTAGGGTTCCATAACTTTCTCATGAGCTCTCCAAATCTTTGCACAAGGAGGAACATGCTATCACCAGGTGGCCTTTTGACACTTGCATAGTTGACTTCTTGGAGGAAATAGTCTCGCAAGGGTGTAACATGAGACAATGCCTGGAAAAGAAAAATCAAAATCTAAATTGAAGATGGGTGCAAAACTGCCACAAATTTGCTCAACAAAATTTGCACAATAAGGTGCATGTAATTTTTATGTTAAAGCAGTACATAAAATGAAAACCTATCACCTGCAAAATGACATTGCAATAATCATTGGCCTTAATATTATTCAGGCCAACAATACCAGGCATGTAGAGGGCGCCATCAATTGCCCGTGACATTTTGTCACTAGTGTCAAGACACCTAATATGTTCCGAGTCAAAAGTTGGATTTAAGACATACTTTATATCGTCTAAAGAAGAATCTGTTGGACACATACAAAACATTTTAAAATACCCAAGAAACCATTATTAGTGTATGTAAAGTGTATGTAAAATTATCTAGATAGATTGCTTACCTATAATTTCATAATTGTCAGGCAGGCAGTAAAACTTAAGTGTAAGCAGGTTAAGATACACATGGTGGCTTTCACTAACACTATGTGTGTAAGCATGGGTATTGATTCCTCGACCTAAAAGATAACAATCTTCAAATGTGCCTCTCGTTCAAAAAAATCATACTTCAAAGATATGATATTACCTTGAAAGTATTTCCCGCAGACCAAACAAGCATAAACGTTTATCCGGGATAAGGATACACTGCAGAGTTTCTCAAAATCAAAGTCCAGGACTTGTCTGTTGATAGTATCTAAATACGGACAGAGTCGATGACTCGTCTGTTTTTTAGACAGCTTGTTAGTCTCTGAAAGAAACAATAAAGTTTTCTTTAGAACTCTGATACTGAGAGATAGTGGTAAATAAGACACTATCCAAAACACAACACCTTGCAGATACATAGAACATTAATGATAATGACACTAATTCTTCAAAACCTTTTTCTCTTTTCTCCTTTCTTTTCAACATACTTTGACCTCAATGAACACAATGACAACCGAAATATTGAGAGATCAAACCTACCAAGAAAACCATAACCTCTCAAACAGCTATCGGCTGCTAAAGCCCGTAGCGAAACTCTCAACGCATGGGATTCACAAAGTTTTAACTTACGCCCATTCTCCTCATCGTCTAAACGGCTGTCCTCTTCAATTTTCCTCTTCAAAATACCCGGTGGATTTACTTTCGGTTCGTGAATAGGGGCCTCAGCCATGGCTAAGGTTTGTTGATGTTGATGTGTTGATGTTGCTGTACTGCTCGAGATGCCGGCGCCGGCATTGCCGGCCGGCTGGGTGTAGAGTCCTGCTGGGTGGAGGAGGAGGCACTTCGCTCCTGCCACCCTCCCTACATGATTGCCTACCTGCCAGGGAGCTGGCCGTCCGGCCGCTAGCGGCATGGAGTCAGGCTAGGCTAGGGAGACGCAAGGTAGTAACCGGCGGGACAACGTCATGCAGAATCGTGGGAGAGAGAGGTCCGGTTTTCTAGCCTCTAAAAATATTAAATAGGTAAAAATATCAAAATTTAACTCCACAGTTTTCTTTGGTTACATCATTAGTTGCCATATAAAGATTCAACCATGATGATAATTACGTAGTTTCGACAGAAAGTGTTTAAATAAGTTCCCAAAGCTGTCTTTCTCTCTCCCACGATTCTGCATGACGTTGTCCCATCGGCTTTATTGTATATATAACCCATACACTTCAAGGTATGGGAAAAATGAGCTCCACAGTTTTCATCTATGCAACTTTAGGAATACGACAACACTAAAAATATGGCAATATTTTGTGATTTAAGCACCGCAAAGTGTTTAAATAGGTGTCGGTGCGCCATACCTTACGTCTCCCTAGCCTAGCCTGACTCCATGCTAGCGGCGCACGGCTTATCACCTCTATCTCTCACCCCGTTCGTCCTAGCGAGCCAAAAGTGTTGACATGAATAAGACCAGATGTTTCCATCGGCGTTTAGTTTTGGCAAATTCGTTCGGTGAAAGAAAAGATTTGCGACAGAAACAGCAAGTACGTTTTTTCCTCACGGCCTCTGCAGATAGTGGAGTTAAGCGTGTGGTTCGTCCCTTTTTCTTCTAGGCTTCACTGCTAGCATTCCGAGCTGTAATTTAAAACTTTGAAATGATGGACGCATAAGGACGAAAATTGCAGTGTTAGGGTTTTATATTCGAGGGGAGAAGTGGGGTGGGTTCAGGGGAGGGTAAATTAATCAAAAAAGGCAAAGAGTTGCACGAGTCCCGTCTGTTCACACTCGTTTTATTGTCTACTTGTTCTTGGACATCTGTGCGTAGATCCAGTCGGTGTAGGCGGACACGCGGGTGTACACGGACGGGGCGGGCTTGTCCTGGCAGGGGAAGAAGCCCCAGGAGGTGGCGCCGATCACGACGAAGTGCTGGCCGTCATCCGTCATCTGGATGAGAGGGCCACCGCTGTCACCCTGCAGGCACACGTCAAACAGGCCGTTGAATTAAGCGAGACAATTTTGATAAATAAAATACAGGTGTGTTGTACTCAGATGGGGAGCGTTAATCTCCCGTCTGGTGAATCAACTTAGTGTACTCACGCTGCACGCGCCCTGCCCGGCGACCTCGAGGTAGCCGACGCACACGTTGGTGTCACGCAGAGGGTTCTCCTCGCCCTGGCTAGCGGACTCGATGAATTTATAGCACTCGTCGAAGGGGATGATGGGCAGCGTCACCTTCTGCAGCGCGTTGGGCATGACTTGGGTCATCGTGTTGCTCGTGCTACCCCAGCCGGAAAGGATGGCCTCGCCTAAACAGGAAATTACCAATAAGGTTTAGGAAAAAGAAAAAAAAACAAGTTTGCAAACAACGTTTGCATAAAACAATTTGCTAAAATGAGTTTACAAAAAAAGCTAGTGAAATAGATATAAAAGAGCATTTTACAAGAAGTTAGCAAAAAAACATTACAAAAACATTTCGCAAAAAAAAAATTGCCAAAAATTTTGCAAAACGTTATAAAAAATGTTTAAAATGTTTGCATACAACGTTACCAAAGAAAATCGCTAAATAAATTTGCAAAAAAAAAATGCGAAAACGAATATGCGATAGTGCACACTGAATCTCAATGTCCATAGGAATTTTGCGAGCGCGCATTCCACGGCGGGAGTCGGGAATGGACTGCTACTGACCCTTGGGGATGGCGTGGATGGCGTCATTGAGGGGCAGCCTGGCGGGCCTGATGGTGTCGGTGAAATCCAGCGGCTTGTCGAGCAGCAGCAGGCCAATATCGTAGGGGCCGACGCCGTTGTTTTGGTTCCACTGGTACTCCTCGTGCACGATGCGCTTCGTGACTTTGCGGCGCTGCTGGCCGTCCTCCTTGCGGCCCAGGTTGGTCTTGCCGGCCAGGATGAAGTTGCTCGTGTACCACGGGGTGCCCTTGATGCAGTGGGCGGCGGTCAGCACCCACTCCGTGCTGATGATGGTCCCGCCGCAGATGTGCTGCTCGATGATCCACAGGAAGGAGATCTGCATGGACACTTGGTAGGGGAACTCGCCCTGTTTGGCGTCCTCGCCGCCGACGATGTCCGTCCGGATGTCCGAGAGGTGCGGCATGGGCCACACCATGGGGTTGAGGGTGCGACCCCCGCGGCTCAGGGCGCCGCCTGCACACAGGCGCCACAAAAAAAGTAAGAATTTTAAAAGAGATCGCAACAATTTTGACGAAAAACTTACGAAAACTGCCGAAAGATTTGTAAAAAAAAAAAAAAAAAAAAAAAAAAAAATCCAGAAAAAATCTTGTTGTTTGGTCCCTTCGAAGTCTACAATTGTGTCTCCCGAGGGGTCCACCACTTTCGTAATCTTGTGTCGGGGTCCCCAAGTACGGCCTGCCTGTGTACACATGCTGTGGGCTTCCTGGTTTTCCTAGGTTTTCCTTTTGGTTTTCCCGGTCTTCCCAACTTTTCCCTGGTTTTCCCAATAACTGATTTTCTAGAATCTTCTGAAGGCTTCCTAACGTTTTCTATGGTTTTCCCTCATCTTCATTGGTCTTCCCTAACATTTTCCAGGCTTCCTGAAAATTTCTTGGTTTTCAGTGGCGCCCAAACGGGGTTCACGGTGGTGCCCTGGAGGAAAAAAGGGAGAGAAAAAGAAAAGAAAAGGAGGAGAGAGCTGAAGAAAAAGAAAAGGTAAAGGGTATTTTTTTAAAAAAAATTGGTATTTTTTTAATTCAAACAGGGGTATTTTCGACCTTAAAGGGGGGGAGGTGGGGTGGCGGGCACCACCGTCCCCAAACCGCGCCGCCTGCACACAGGCGCCACAAAAAAGTAAGAATTTTAAAAGAGATCGCAACATTTTTGACGAAAAACTTACGAAAACTGCCGAAAGCTTCGTAAAACGGAGAAAAAAAAAATCAAGGAAAAATCTTCTTGTTTGGTCACTTTGAAGTCTACCGTTGTGTCTCCCGAGGGGTCCACCACTTTGGTAATCTTGTGTACACTTTTTCCGATAATTACTGGTCGTCACACTCTATGATGTTTTTTTTTTCATGATGTTTTGGATTTTCACTCCGTACAATGTTCAATTTACATAAATTTCAAATTTTCCTCAAAAATTTTACCGAAATCTGTTGGTAATCACTGGTAGTCGATTATTGTGTGGGCGCTCTGAATGATGGACTCCTCGGTTTCTGGCCCGCAGGATTTGGAAATACTCGACAAAATGTCCGATTTTTGTTCTTTTAGAAGTAGGAAAAACTTTGAAGCCTCTGATTTTGAGGAAAACTCCTCAGCTTTTTACGAGTTTTTACCTTTTTTTACTTTCCTCAAAATCAGTGAGTTTCTGAAAGTCTCCTGTTTCTTTCCTCGCGCAGCGCAGTGTGGGCTTACCGTGGGCGCAGGCCGCGAGCCCGAGGGCCAGCAGGGCGACGGTGCTCAGGGACTGCATGGCGTCGGACCTGATGACGCCGCTGCGTCATGGAGGCTCCTTTATACCTGCAGGGCCGGGCTGCATGACTAGTAGGATGGTTCTGCGAGGCGGTCTCGTCTCTCTGTCCCTGTCGCACTATTGGGGCGGGCCCGTAAGGAGCAAGAGAGAGGACACTACCAGTCTGCCTGGGGGAGGAGGGCACCACCTATCGTGCACTCGAGTGGGCCACGCGAAATGAGATAAGGGGAGGACAATCTGCACAATGAACATCGTCTCTCACTGTCTCTCTTGCCGTCTCTCTCCAGTGGCGCCCAAACGAGGTTTACAGCATTTACAGTGGTGCCCTGGCACCACCGTGAATCAAAAAGGGGTGGCGATGGTGGGGGTACGAGGGAGGAGGAAAAAAGTGAGATAAAGAGGAAAGAAAGAGGAAAGAAAAGAAAAGGAGAAGAGAGGAGAAGAAAAGGTAAAAGGTAGTTTTTTCTTGATTGAAAAAAGTCTTTTTTTTTGTTCTTTCTGGGGTATTTTCGATCTTAAAGGGGGGGGAGGTGGGGTGGCGGGCACCACCGTCCCGAAACCGTTTGGGCGCCACTGTCTCTCTCTCCTTCTCGAGCACCAACTCGCTCGCTCGCGAGAGAGGGGATGGGCGTGCAGGACATCATGAGCTCCTGCAGAACCCTTGCGCCCAGTCCGCGGCTCGGCGCCACTGTCTCTCTCTCCTTCTCGAGCACCAACTCGCTCGCTCGCGAGAGAGGGGATGGGCGTGCAGGACATCATGAGCTCCTGCAGAACCCTTGCGCCCAGTCCGCGGCTCGGCGCCACTGTCTCTCTCTCCTTCTCGAGCACCAACTCGCTCGCTCGCGAGAGAGGGGATGGGCGTGCAGGACATCATGAGCTCCTGCAGAACCCTTGCGCCCAGTCCGCGGCTCGGCGCCACTGTCTCTCTCTCCTTCTCGAGCACCAACTCGCTCGCTCGCGAGAGAGGGGATGGGCGTGCAGGACATAATGAGCTCCTGCAGAACCCTTGCGCCCAGTCCGCGGCTCGGCGCGGGGCGCGGTGCCGCGTGCCCGGGAGGTGACGCTCTGCAGGCGCCTAGAGGCGCCCGCCTCCGCGCCGCCCGGCGGCCCTACTGGAGTCCCACGCTAGGGAGGGAAACCCACTGCCCGCGCCGCGCCCCACGGACGGAGATCATCGCGTTTGTCCGACTCGATTTTGTCCGACACGACCGAAATTCGAGTATTCGCCAAATTTCGAAAGATTTTGTCCGACATCGTTTTGTCTTTTCCGATGTCCGATGTCATGAAAAAGCTGTTTACTAGCAGTTTTATAGGATTTATTTCTCCACGAGGGGACAGCTAGAGCAGGGAAACGAGCGAGCGCAGAAGCTCGTATGCACACTAAATTGCAATGGACTTTTATTGTCCACTGCAAGATGCAATTTTAAGCACATCTTGACAGGACGCAATATTGCGACTTGCAAATAACAAATTTGCATCTAATCGATGGACAAAATAAATATTTGTCCATAATCATGATACAAATTTGTCACTAGCAATTCGCAAAATTGCATCTTGTCAAGATGTGCTTAAAATTGCATCTTTCAGTGGACAAAAAATGTCCATTGCAATTTAGTGTGTGCGTCCGAAAACGACAGGTGAGAGTGAGACGCTCGAACAACAACTTCGCTCCCTCTCACTCTCACCTCTCGGTTTCGGACGCCTACGAACCCTCTGGGCTCGCTCGTTTCCCTGCTCTACACCCCGGTGGCATGGGACGGAACTTCCAGACAAATCTCTTTCGCTGCCAGTGAAGAACCTGCACTGTTAGTTCTGCGAAGTATTCTCCCTCTTCGTAAGCTGCACAGCATTTGCTTCGTAACTTTTAAAAAAAAATTCTTCGGGCAACTTCCGGGCTCCACCCGGGCAACCCACGGGACTCAGCTTTGCTGGTAAACCGGAGCGCGGGTAAGGCCCGAAGCAGCCGGGGACAAGCAGTGGGGAGACACCGAACCTTGAGGTAGGCCTGCCGCCTATCATAGACGATAGCGGGTTGCCTATCACAGCTTCGTCGGGCGCTGGCAGGAGTCTTTACATGCAGGGGCTACACGCAACTGCTTGCCCGGAACTTGCCCGACGGTGGCCGTCGCACCTCGACCGACGTCGGTCAGCCATAGGCAAGTTCGGTGTCTCCCTCTGCTTGTCCCCGGCTGCTTCAGGCCTTACCTACGCTCTGGTTACCAGCAAAGCTGGGTCCCATGGGTTTGTCCAGGTGGAGCCCGGAAGATGCCCGGAGGTTGCCCAGAAGTTGCCCAAAGCTGCCCGACGGTTGCCCCAAGTTGCCCGGTAGTTGCAGGCAGGCAGTAAAACTTAAGTGTAAGCAGGTTAGGATACACATGGTGGCTTTCACTAACACTATGTGTGTAAGCATGGGTATTGATTCCTCGACCTAAAAGATAACAATCTTCAAATGTGCTTCTCGTTTTAAAAAATCATACTTTAAAGATATGATGTTTCCTTGAAAGTATTTCCCGCAGACCAAACGAGAGCATAAACGTTTATCCGGGATAAGGATACACTATGATGGACGGATCTGGTGGGACTTTTTTCTTCTTTCAATAAGGACGAAAAGTGCAGTGTTAGGGTCTTATATTTGAGGGGAGAAGTGGGGGGGGGGAGAATGAATTAAAAAAGGCAAAGAGTCGCACGTGTTCCGTCTGTTCACACTCGTTTTATTTTCTACTTGTTCTTGGACATCTTGTCGTTGATCCAGTTGACGTAGGCGGACACGCGGGTGTACACGGACGGGGCGGGCTTGTCCTGGCAGGGGAAGAAGCCCCAGGAGGTGGCGCCGATGACGACGACGTCGTCACCCTCCGTCTGGATGAGAGGGCCACCGCTGTCACCCTGCAGGCACACGTCAAACAGGCCGTTGAATTAAGCGAGACAATTTTATAAAATACAGGTGTGTTGTACTCAGATGGGGAGCGTTAATCTCCCGTCTAGTGAATGAACTTAGTGTACTCACGCTGCACGCGCCCTGGCCGGCGACCTCGAGGTAGCCGACGCACACGTTGGTGTCGCGCAGAGGGTTCTCCTCGCCCTGGCTCGCGGACTGGATGAAGTTGTAGCAGTTCTCGAAGGGGATGATGGGCAGCGTTACCTTCTGCAGCGCGTTGGGCATGACTTGGGTCATCGTGTTGCTCGTGCTACCCCAGCCGGAAAGGGTAGCCTCACCTAAACAAGAAATTACCAATAAGGTTTGGGAGAAATAAAGTAAAACGTTTGCAAACAACTTTTGCATAAAACAATTTGCTAAAATGAGTTTGCAAAAAGAGCTAGTAAAATTGATATAAAATAACATTTTACAAGAAGTTAGCAAAAACATTAACAAAACATTCGCAAAATAAAGTTTGAAAACAAGTTTGCCAAAAATTTTGCTAAATGTTATTTTAAAAAATAATTTAAAAATGATTGCATACAACGTAACTCAAGAAAAAAATCGCAAAATGAGTTTTGCAAAAAAAAATTGCCAAAAGGAATATGCGATAGTGCACACTGAATCGCTATGTCCAAAGGAATTTTGCGAGTGCGCACTCAACGGCGGGAGTCGCGAATGGACGGCTACTGACCCGTGGGGATGGCGCCCCAGACGGGCAGCTTGGCGGGCTTGATGGTGTCGCTGAACTCCAGCGGCTTGTCGAGCAGCAGCAGGCCGATGTCGAAGGGGCCTACGCCGTTGTTTTGGTTCCACTGGTACTCCTCGTGCACGAAGCGCTTCTTGACCTTGCGGCGCTGCTGGCCGTCCTCCTTGCGGCCCAGGTTGGTCTTGCCGGCCAGGATGAAGTTGCTCGTGTACCACGGGGTGCCCTTGATGCAGTGGGCGGCGGTCAGCACCCACGACTCGCTGATGATGGTCGCGCCGCAGATGTGCTGCTCGATGATCCACAGGAAGGAGATCTGCATGGACACCTGGTGGGGGAACTCGCCCTGTTTGGCGTCCTCCCCGCCGACGATGTCCGGCCGGATGTCCGAGAGGTGCGGCATGGGCCATACCATGGGGTTGAGGGTGCGACCCCCGCGGCTCAGGGCGCCGCCTGCACACAGGCGCCACAAAAAAGTAAGAATTTTAAAAGAAATCGCAACAATTTTGACGAAAAGCTTACGAAAACTGCTGAAAGATTTGTAAAAAAAAAAAAAAAAAAAAAAAAAAAAAAAAAATCCAGAAAAAATCTTGTTGTTTGGTCACTTTGAAGTCTACAGTTGTGTGTCCCGATGGGTCCACCACTTTCGTAATCTTGTGTACACTTTTTCCGATAATTACTGGTCATCTCACTCCAAAAAGTCAGCATTTATTGTTTTTCATGACGTTTTGGGTTTTCAATCCTTACATAATGTGCAATTTACTTAAATTTCAAATTTTCCTCAATAATTTAACTGGAATCTGTTGGTAATCACTGGTATTCGATTATTTTGTGTGCGCTCTTGAACTGAATGATGGACTCCTCGGTTTCTAGCCCGCAGGATTTGGAAATACTCGATACAATGTCCGATTTTTGTTCTTTTAGAAGTAGGGAAACCTTCGAGAAAGTTTCTGATTTGGAGGAAAACTCCTCAGATTTTGAGGAGTTTTCACATGTTTTTTTCTTTTCTCAGAATCAGCGAGTTTCTCAAAGTTTTCTTTTTTGTCTTCGCGCAGCGCAGTGTGGGCTTACCGTGGGCGCAGGCCGCGAGCCCGAGGGCCAGCAGGGCGACGATGCTCAGGGACTGCATGGCGTCGGACCTGATGACGCCACTGCGCCAGGGAGGCTCCTTTATACCTGCAGGGCCGGGCCGCATGACCAGTTGGACGATTCCGCGAATCGGTCTCGTCTCTCTGTCCCTGTCGCACTATTGGGGCGGGCCCGTAAGGAGCAAGAGAGAGAGGACACTACCAACCGCTTTGCGGAATCAGTCTGCCTGGGGGAGGAGGGCACCACCTATCGTGCACTCGAGTGGGCCACGCGAATTGAGATAAGGGGAGGACAATCTGCACAATGAACATCGTCTCTCACTAGTGATGTTAGATAAGTAGGCAAAAGATCGTACGTATACACATGTGTGTGGCGCGGCTCGGCTCGGCGCGGGGCGCGGTGCCGCGTGCCCGGGAGGTGACGCTCTGCAGGCGCCTAGAGGCGCCCGCCTCCGCGCCGCCCGGCGGCCATACTGGAGTCCCACGCTAGGGAGGGAAAACCCACTGCCCGCGCCGCGCCCCACGGACGGAGATCATCGCGTTTGTCCGACTCGATTTTGTCCGACACGACCGAAATTCGAGTATTCGCCAAATTTCGAAAGATTTTGTCCGACATCGTTTTGTCTTTTTCGATGTCCGATATCATGAAAAAGCTGTTTACTAGAGGTGTTTGCAACTTATCTTGGCCAGCGCTGGCCGAGCTCGAGAGCCTCCAGAACAAAAGAAATACAGTCCGCTCAAGAACCACTGGCGGGTCTCCGAGCGGGGAGGGCGGGGGTGAGTCGGGGGAGGGCATCTATTGAGAAGCTCGGGCGAGGAGCCGAGACTAATGACCCGCAATAAAAGGCCTCCTCGATTTGCTGAATCTCTGTAAATGCTATTTCTGCAATTTTTTTGAACGCGTTGCAAGAACCAATCGATAACAGACCCAAAATTAAGCCATGAGCTATTTTGAATCGTTTCGATCGGATTTTCCGTTCTCAAGTTACAAGCCCGTACAGAAATGGTTAATAAAACGAACATTCATCAATAGCTCTTGTGCCGGTCGTGAGAAACACCGACTTTGCGGCTATTTATGTCTTGAACGGATAGATATAGAGCAACTATAAATAGAATATTAAATATTGTTTGTAAAATTTGGAACAAATTTTATCCAAGAAAAACTTGTGTAAGTGGGACCGTCTTCGTAGTAAACCGTTCCAAACTTCGACTTTTCGCCTGAAGGAAGACCTCGAAAATCCACAAGAGCGTAAAAATTAAGATATCTATTCGAATTGGGTATCATTTTTTTTGTTTCGACACGGACAATCCGACCGTCGCGTTCAAATTCTCCGCTAAGCCCTCGTTCAAACGTTAAAATGGGTACTTTGCTAAGGCGGGTGAATGTCCTGAATTGGTGCGACCCGAGCCGGAGCCGGCCGGAGTGCACAATAGGCCGCCCCCGCCTCCTGGGCTGCCATCCCAAGCCGCATGGTGCGCTATCGGGCTGGGGCGTGGCTCAGGCTCGGCAGCACTTCTGGAGTGGGCTGTATGCCGCTGGCCAAGATAAGTTGCAAACACCTCTAGCAGTTTTATAGGATTTATTTCTCCACGAGGGGACAGCCCCTCCCCTAGAACAGGGAAACGAGCGAGCGCAGAAGCTCGTATGCGTCCGAAAACGACAGGTGAGAGTGAGACGCTCGAACAACAACTTCGCTCCCTCTCACTCTCACCTCTCGGTTTCGGACGCCTACGAACCCTCTGGGCTCGCTCGTTTCCCTGCTCTACACCCCCCCCCCCCCCCCACCCCCCCGTGGCATGGGACGGAACTTCCAGACAAATCTCTTTCGCTGCCAGTGAAGAACCTGCACTGTTAGTTCTGCGAAGTATTCTCCCTCTTCGTAAGCTGCACAGCATTTGCTTCGTAACTTTTAAAAAAAAATTCTTCGGGCAACTTCCGGGCTCCACCCGGGCATGCGCGGATCCAGGGGAGGGGCGACAGGCCTTTTGCCCCTCCCATGGCTCCTCGATAGCCGCCTGAAAGGTAGGCAAAAAGTCATACTTTGCCCCTGTAAGTAGGCAAAAAGTACTACTTTGCCCCCCCTAAAGGCTGGCTCTGGATCCGCCACTGCACCCGGGCAACCCACGGGACTCAGCTTTGCTGGTAAACCGGAGCGCGGGTAAGGCCCGAAGCAGCCGGGGACAAGCAGTGGGGAGACACCGAACCTTGAGGTAGGCCTGCCGCCTATCATAGACGATAGCGGGTTGCCTATCACAACTTCGTCGGGCGCTGGCAGGAGTCTTTACATGCAGGGGCTACACGCAACCGCTTGCCCGGAACTTGCCCGACGGTGGCCGTCGCACCTCGACCGACGTCGGTCAGCCATAGGCAGGCAAGTTCGGTGTCTCCCTCTGCTTGTCCCCGGCTGCTTCGGGCCTTACCTACGCTCTGGTTACCAGCAAAGCTGGGTCCCATGGGTTGTCCGGGTGGAGCCCGGAAGATTCCCGGAGGTTGCCCAGAAGTTACCCAAAGCTGCCCGACGGTTGCCCCAAGTTGCCCGGTAGTTGCAGGCAGGCAGTAAAACTGCCTGTAAGCAGTGTAAGCAGGTTAGGATACACATGGTGGCTTTCACTAACACTATGTGTGTAAGCATGGGTATTGATTCCTCGACCTAAAAGATAACAATCTTCAAATGTGCTCGTTTAAAAAAATCATACTTTAAAGATATGATGTTTCCTTGAAAGTATTTCCCGCAGACCAAACGAGAGCATAAACGTTTATCCGGGATAAGGATACACTATGATGGACGGATCTGGTGGGACTTTTTTCTTCTTTCAATAAGGACGAAAAGTGCAGTGTTAGGGTCTTATATTTGAGGGGAGAATTGGGGGGGGGGGGGGAATGAATTTAAAAAGGCAAAGAGTCGCACGAGTTCCGTCTGTTACACACTCGTTTTATTGTCTACTTGTTAGTGGACATCTTTTTCTTGATCCAGTTGACGTAGGCGGACACGCGGGTGTACACGGACGGGGCGGGCTTCTCCTGGCAGGGGAAGAAGCCCCAGGAGGTGGCGCCGATGACGACGACGTCGTCACCCTCCATCTGGATGAGAGGGCCACCGCTGTCACCCTGCAGGCACACGTCAAACAGGCCGTTGAATTAAGCGAGACAATTTTATAAAATACAGGTGTGTTGTACTCAGATGGGGAGCGTTAATCTCCCGTCTGGTGAATCAACTTAGTGTACTCACGCTGCACGCGCCCTGGCCGGCGACCTCGAGGTAGCCGACACACACGTTTGTGTCGAACAGAGGGTTCTCCTCGCCCTGGCTCATGGACTCGATGAACTTGTTGCAGTTCTGATGGGGGATGATGGGCAGCGTCACCTTCTGCAGCGCGTTGGGCATGACTTGGGTCATCGTGTTGCTCGTGCTACCCCAGCCGGAAAGGGTAGCCTCACCTAAACAAGAAATTACCAATAAGGTTTGGGAGAAATGAAGTAAAAAAAAAACGTTAGCAAACAATGTTTGCAAAAAAATTTTTGCTAAAATGAGTTGGCAAAACTGCTAGTAAAATAGATATAAAATAAACATTTTACAAGAAGTTAGCAAAAACATTAACAAAACATTCGCAAAATAGAGTTTGAAAAAAAGTTTGCCAAAAATTTTGCTAAATGTTATTTAAAAAAATAATTTAAAAATGATTGCATACAACGTAACTCAAGAAAAAAATCGCAAAATGAGTTTTGCAAAAAAAAATTGCCAAAACGAATATGCGATAGTGCACACTGAATCGCAATGTCCAAAGGAATTTTGCGAGTGCGCACTCAACGGCGGGAGTCGCGAATGGATGGCTACTGACCCGTGGGGATGGCGCTCAGGCGGGGCAGCCTGGCGGGCTTGATGGTGTTGCTGAACTGCAATGGCTTGTCGAGAAGCAGCAGGCCAATATCGTAGGGGCCGACGCCGTTGTTTTGGTTCCACTGGTACTCCTCGTGCACGATGCGCTTCGTGACTTTGCGGCGCTGCTGGCCGTCCTCCTTGCGGCCCAGGTTGGTCTTGCCGGCCAGGATGAAGTTGCTCGTGTACCACGGGGTGCCCTTGATGCAGTGGGCGGCGGTCAGCACCCACGACTCGCTGATGATGGTCCCGCCGCAGATGTGCTGCTCGATGATCCACAGGAAGGAGATCTGCATGGACACCTGGTGGGGGAACTCGCCCTGTTTGGCGTCCTCGCCGCCGACGATGTCCGTCCGGATGTCCGAGAGGTGCGGCATGGGCCATACCATGGGGTTGAGGGTGCGACCCCCGCGGCTCAGGGCGCCGCCTGCACACAGGCGCCACAAAAAAGTAAGAATTTTAAAAGAGATCGGAACAATTTTGACGAGAAACTTACAAAAACTGCCGAAAGCTTCGTAAAATAAAAAATCAAAAAAAAATCGTGTTGTTTGGTCACTTCGAAGTCTACAGTTGTGTGTCCCGATGGGTCCACCACTTGCGTAATCTTGTGTACACTTTTTCCGATAATTACTGGTCATCACACTCCTAATAAGTCAGCATTTCATTGTTTTTCATGACGTTTTGGGTTTTCAATCTTTACATAATGGGCAATTTACTTAAATTTCAAATTTTCCTCAAAAATTTTACCGGAATCTGTTGGTAATCACTGGTATTCGATTATTTTGTGTGCGCTCTTGAACTGAATGATGGACTCCTCGGTTTCTAGCCCGCAGGATTTGGAAATACTCGATACAATGTCCGATTTTTGTTCTTTTAGAAGTAGGGAAACCTTTGAGAAAGTTTCTGATTTTGAGGAAAACTCCTCAGATTTTGAGGAGTTTTCACATGTTTTTTTTTCTCAGAATCAGCGAATTTCTCAAAGTTTTTTGTTTTTTGTCTTCGCGCAGCGCAGTGTGGGCTTACCGTGGACGCAGGCCGCGAGCCCGAGGGCCAGCAGGGCGACGATGCTCAGGGACTGCATGGCGTCGGACCTGATGACGCCACTGCGCCAGGGAGGCTCCTTTATACCTGCAGGACCGGGCCGCATGACCAGTTGGACGATTCCGCGAATCGGTCTCGTCTCTCTGTCCCTGTCGCACTATTGGGGCGGGCCCGTAAGGAGCAAGAGAGAGAGGACACTACCAACCGCTTTGCGGAATCAGTCTGCCTGGGGGAGGAGGGCACCACCTATCGTGCACTCGAGTGGGCCACGCGAATTGAGATAAGGGGAGGACAATCTGCACAATGAACATCGTCTCTCACTAGTGATGTTAGATAAGTAGGCAAAAGATCGTACGTATACACATGTGTGTGGCGCGGCTCGGCTCGGCGCGGGGCGCGGTGCCGCGTGCCCGGGAGGTGACGCTCTGCAGGCGCCTAGAGGCGCCCGCCTCCGCGCCGCCCGGCGGCCCTACTGGAGTCCCACGCTAGGGAGGGAAACCCACTGCCCGCGCCGCGCCCCACGGACGGAGATCATCGCGTTTGTCCGACTCGATTTTGTCCGACACGACCGAAATTCGAGTATTCGCCAAATTTCTGTGATTTAACACTTTGATATGATGGACGCTTCTGGTGGGATAATTTCTCAAAAAGGACGAAATTGCAGTGTTAGGGTCTTATATTTTAGGGGAGAAGTGGGGTGGGGGGGGGGGGGAGGTGAATGAATCAAAAAAGGCAAAGAGTCGCACGATTCCCGTCTGTTACACACTCGTTTTATTGTCTACTTGTTAGCGGACATCTTGCCGTTGATCCAGTCGACGTAGGCGGACACGCGGGTGTACACGGACGGGGCGGGCTTCTCCTGGCAGGGGAAGAAGCCCCAGGAGGTGGCACCGATCACGACGGCGACGTCACCCTCCATCTGGATGAGAGGACCACCGCTGTCACCCTGCAGGCACACGTCAAACAGGCCGTTGAATTAAGCGAGACAATTTTCTAAAATACAGGTGTGTTGTACTCAGATGGGGAGCGTTAATCTCCCGTCGAGTGAATGAACTTAGTGTACTCACGCTGCACGCTCCCTGGCCGCCGATGTTGAGGTAGCCGACGCACACGTTGGTGTCGCGCAGAGGGTTCTCCCCGCCCTGGCTCATGGACTCGATGAAGTTGTAGCAGTTCTCGAAGGGGATGACTGGCAGCGTCACCTTCTGCAGCGCGTTGGGCATGACTTGGGTCATCGTGTTGCTCGTGCTACCCCAGCCGGAAAGGGTGGCCACATCTAAACAGGAAATTTCCAATACGGTTTGGGAGAAAGAAAGTAAAAAACAAGTTTGCAAACAACGATTGCATAAAAAAAATGCTAAAATGAGTTTGCAAAAAAGAGCTAGTAAAATAGATAAAAAATAACATTTCACAAGAATTTCGCAAAAAAACATTAACATAAAAGTTGGCAAAATAAGTTTGAAAAAAAGTTTGCCAAAAATTTTGCAAAACGTCATTTTAAAAATGTTTAAAATGTTTGCATAGAACGTTACCAAAAAATCGCTAAATAAATTTGCAAAAAAAAATGCGAAAACGGAAATGCGATAGTGCACACTGAATCGCAATGTCCATAGGAATTTTGCGAGTGCGCTTTCAACAGCGGGAGTCGGGAATGGACTGCTACTTACTCCTGGGGATGGCGCCCTGGGGGGGCAGCCTGGCGGGCTTGATGGTGTTGCTGAACTGCAATGGCTTAGAGAGCAGCAGCAGGCCGATGTCGAAGGGGCCGACGCCGTTGTTTTGGTTCCACTGGTACTCCTCGTGCACGAAGCGCTTCTTGACCTTGCGGCGCTGCTGGCCGTCCTCCTTGCGGCCCAGGTTGGTCTTGCCGGCCAGGATGAAGTTGCTCGTGTACCACGGGGTGCCCTTGATGCAGTGGGCGGCGGTCAGCACCCACGACTCGCTGATGATGGTCCCGCCGCAGATGTGCTGCTCGATGATCCACAGGAAGGAGATCTGCATGGACACCTGGTGGGGGAACTCGCCCTGTTTGGCGTCCTCGCCGCCGACGATGTCCGTCCGGATGTCCGAGAGGTGCGGCATGGGCCATACCATGGGGTTGAGGGTGCGACCCCCGCGGCTCAGGGCGCCGCCTGCACACAGGCGCCACAAAAAAGTAAGAATTTTAAAAGAGATCGCAACATTTTTGACGAAAAACTTACGAAAACTGCCGAAAGCTTCGTAAAAAAAATCCAGAAAAAATCTTGTTGTTTGGTCACTTCGAAGTCTACAATTGTGTCTCCCGAGGGGTACACCACTTTCGTAATCTTGTGTCGGGGTCCCCAAGTACGGTCTTCCAGTGTACACATGCTGTGGGCTTCCTGGTTTTCCTAGGTTTTCCTTTTGGTTTTTCCGGTCTTCCCAACTTTTTCCTGGTTTTCCCAATAACTGATTTTCTAGAATCTTCTGAAGGCTTCCTAACGTTATCTATGGTTTTCCCTCATCTTCATTGGCCTTCCCTAACATTTTCCAGGCTTCCTTTAAATTCCTTGGTTTTCAGTGGCGCCCAAACGTGAATCAAAAAGGGGGGGAGGTGTGGCGGTGATTAAAGGGGGGTAAGAGGGAGGAGGAAAAAAAGGAGAGGAAAAGGAAAGAAAAGAAAAGGAGGAGAGAGGAAAAGAAAAAGAAAAGGTAAAGGGTATTTTTTTTTAAATTGGTATTTTTTTTATTCAAACAGGGGTATTTTTGACCTTAAAGGGGGGGGAGGTGGGGTGGCGGGCACCACCGTCCCCAAACCGTATTTGGGCGCCACTGATTGTGTGTGCGCTCCTGAACCGAATGATGGACTCCTCGGTTTCTGGCCCGCAGGATTTGGAAATACTCGATACAATGTCGGATTTTTGTTCTTTCAGAAGTAGGGGAAACTTTAAGGAATAAGTCTCTGATTTTGAGGAAAACTCCTCAGTTTTTGAGGAATTTTCACCTTTTTTTTTGCTTTCCTCAAAATCAGTGAGTTTCTCAAAGTCTCCTGTTTCTTTCCTCGCGCAGCGCAGTGTGGGCTTACCGTGGGCGCAGGCCGCGAGCCCGAGGGCCAGCAGGGCGACGGTGCTCAGGGACTGCATGGCGTCGGACCTGATGACGCCGCTGCGTCATGGAGGCTCCTTTATACCTGCGGGGCCGGGCCGCATGACTAGTAGGATGGTTCTGCGAGGCGGTCTCGTCTCTCTGTCCCTGTCGCACTATTGGGGCGGGCCCGTAAGGAGCAAGAGAGAGGACACTACCAGTCTGCCTGGGGGAGGAGAGGAGGGCACCACCTATCGTGCACTCGAGCGGGCCACGCGAAATGAGATAAGGGGAGGACAATCTGCACAATGAACATCGTCTCTCACTGTCTCTCTTGCCGTCTCTCTCGCTCGCTCTCGAGCACCAGCTCGCGCGAGAGAGAGGATGGGCGAGCAGGACATCATGAGCTCCTGCAGCACCCTCTCGACCAGTCCGCGGCGCGGCGCGGGGCGCGGGGCGCGGGGCGCGGGGCGCGGGGCGCGGGGCGCGGGGCGCGGGGCGCGGGGCGCGGGGCGTGGGGCGCCGGGCGTGGGGCGCCGGGCGCGGGGCGCGGGGCGCGGGGCGCGGGGCGCGGGGCGCGGGGCGCGGGGCGCGGGGCGCGGGGCGCGGGGCGCGGGGTGCGTGCCCGGGAGGTGACGCTCTGCAGGCGCCCGCCTCCGCGCCGCCCTGCCCTGCTGGGGTCCCACGCTAGGGAGGGAAACCCACCGCCCGCGCCGCGCCGCACGCACTGTCAGTGCTGGTGGCAGCTTCACAGTAAAGTCCTGGACCTTGGAGAGACGCGAGAACTCGGACAGCTCCTCCGCTGGCAGGCCGGCATACGGCGGTAGGGACCCGGCTGGCCGGGCCGCCGGGCAGATATATGCGAGGATTTCCATGGGCTGAAGTCAAAATGTCGCCGACCAATCACTTGTCGCAGCCCGGTTCGCGCTTCTTTGCCGGATCCAGGACTTCACCTCACAGGACCTCACTGCCCTGCCTGCCTGCACGGCGAAGACGCTGCTTTGAGTGGAGTGCTGATTCAGAGAAAGAGTGCGGAGAGTGTTCGCGTCCTCTGATAAACGACGCGTGCAACTGCTCAACACTTGTATGTGTGCAACTGCTCAACACTTGTATGTGTGCAACTCCCTGGTGCGCAACTCTGCTTTGTGCAATCGCAAGTGTCGTACTTGTGAGTGTTTACCCGACATTTGCGCACTTGCAAGTGTCCAACTGTCCCGTGCAACACTTACCTTGTTGCACACTTGTAAGTGTACCTACAGTTATGTCGAGTTCAAAACGTGCTGGTGCCTGGCTGTTGAGCTGGACACTACTTGCAGTTTCACAACAACTGACGAGATACGCGGTTGTACGTGCTAATTTAGGAGTTGCACACCTGCAAGTAAGTGTTGATTAGGTGCACGCTTGGTTTTTCAGTTCAGTTCGTTATGTTGTTTTATGTTTCGGCACAAGTTTTCGTTTCATTCCTCGAAATTTTAGCTGGGTTACTTTTCCCTTTTTGTTGTGCCTTGTGTATGCTTTCTGAAGCCCGTTTTGTAACCATTGTTAGCTCACTCCTTGATAATTTATTTAAGATTACCGTCTATTCATTCTCCTGTTGTTATCTGTCTTGCTATTTTTTGTGAGTCGTTGCGAATCTGACGCAGCAAGAAAGGAATGATTAAACAAAAATTCAACTCAGTGAAGGACAAAAACACTTATACGCATGAGCGCGAAAGAACTCGACAATGACTCAGTCCGTCAGTAAATATCGAAACTGGAGCAAACCGCTTACCCTTTCTTATTCTTTCATTGGGAATTGCCGTCGGACAGGTTCTACAGGACTAACCGTGTGCCGCCCTATCGCTACCTGGCCGCGGACCCTCTTAAACGCGAGCTTGTTTTTAGCAGATGATACATTTCAGAAAAACTGAAACTAAATAAGAAATAACATGACAAAATGTGTCAGATTGCTAGTACTGTCGTGCAGAGAGGCCCAGGGAGGGACAAGGGGGGACAGGGAGGGAGTCATTAGATGTATAGGGGAGGGGGCCTGGATGTTGGCGCGTGACCTCGCCTCCACCTGTTGCCGCTGCATTCCCCTATTCCCCTGCCAGAGGTGGTGGCAGTAGCAGTGTTAGTAAGACAACAATGGTCAAAAAGTATACACTCACGACAGCGCGGGCGCGCGGGAGAAGAGGCAGGAGCGGGAGTGCAGGGCAGCTACACTGTTAAAAATACTGTAAGGAGTTACGGTATGCCTACAGTCCTTACCGTAGTTTTCGTGTACGGTCAGACCGTAACATATCCTTACGGTATGGACTGTACTTCATTGTGGGTGCAATGAGCTCCATTGAACTTCCCCAACATATTTGCAGGCTACGGTGTGTACCGTAGGATTCAGACCGTAGTCAAAAATTACGGTTCGAGACCAGGTAACAAATTGACGGCGCGTACCGTAGGCATTTACCGTAGTATTTTTTAACAGTGCAGCACAGCGTCCCGAGAGGTGGCGTGGAGTAGTGAGGGGCGCGCGCCGAGCGCGCGCAGCGCGCCGCGCGAAATTTTCCCCCCTGTATATAATATAATGCCACACTAGCTGCTCTCTGCTCGCTGCGCTGCTCTCTGCAAACTGCTCGCTGTATGACAGTACAAGCAGGCTGATACCTTCGTATCATCTGCTAAAAACAAGAGAAACTATAAACACGAAATGAATTCCGTGTGAAGTGGGAAACCCGTTCTTTACTTTGCAAAGCACTGTCCGCACTTTCATCTCAGAGTTACGATTTGTACTACGCGCGGCCCGTGAAGTAGTTACCGTCGCGAGCCACAGATGGCAGCACAGCTGCGCCCTAACCTCACGTACCATTCTACCGACACGGGACTTAGAATATTTCTGATAATCTGTTAAGTGATCTTTTTAAAATGCTATGGAAGTGACATAAATCATCGTAATAAACCATATTCATTTAAGGCTGCCGATTTCAAATATATTAAAATGATGCATTCCCGTGCCTTCGAAATACATTTCCCAGCATGGCCAGAGAAGCTGAGGACGCGGACTTAGAATGAAAACACGCAAAATTTGTTAAGAGATCTCGAAATTTTACAATTAAACTCGAAAAATAGTTCATACTTGGTAACATGTCCAGCGTTTCCGCTTTAGAATGGTACTATCCCCATGATTGTGGGTGTAGTGTGTTCTGTGGTCAAAATGGCTTCATAAAAAGTGTGACACCTTACTCTTGACAATACTCGTTCTTGCCACCACGAAAGTGATGTAAGTGGTAAAGAACGAGTAAAAAAAATGAAAAAATTGGTTGGCCCCTACCTAACTCGCAACCTGCGAGCCCCGCCTGCTTAACTTCGGAGTTCGGATGGGATCCGGTGTGTTCCAGGCGACCGCCACCCCGCGGGCACGAGAAGTCCTCTCCGCTTCGGGGAGAGTCCCCGCTTAAGGCTGGCGGCCTGTCAGGCCCGCCGTACTACCCTATTTAAACAGCGCCTTGAAGCCGTAGGTAGCATTTCGGACCAACGACTGGGCACCACCGGACCGCATGACCGGTCAGTGGGAGGTAGAGGCAAGGAAGGACGATAGAGGGGGAGAAAAGCAGAAAGAGAAGTTTTTGCGGAAGAGTAAGCGTACGGTTGGTTAGACCTGTACTGACCCGCTCCCGCACAGGTCATGGAAAAGCTGTTTACTAAGGAGCCAGATTCATAGGCCTTACTTCCCCACGAGGGACCACCCCCCGTGGCATGGGACGGAACTTCCTGACAACTCGCTTTCGCTGCCAGTGAAGAACCTACCTGGGAATTGAACCCAGGCCCCAAGTGCCGAGTCTCATGACACCCCGCGGCTTTCGTGGCACTAAGACCACTAGACCGTCGGCGATTCCACGAGGGAGCTCCGTTGAAATGGGGGGTTTGAATTCCACTCCAGGCTGCTGTCCTCGGAAAAATTTATATTTTATAGCAAGATTCGAACCTGGGTTCTGCGGCTCGCGGGACAACACTGAGCCGGCACGGCTACGGAGCCACGGTACACGCCGCCTGCCCACTAGGGGTGACGCTGCGAAGAGCCGTAGTCGCCGACGAACTTGTACCGGTGGCGTCATCAGGAAACCTGCTCTCCATGCAGCAACAGCCCGGCCCCGTGGCGACATTGGTATGCACATCTGCACCGCCAATAGCACTGGGTAGGCAGAGGTTCGAATACCGGTCACAATTTCTTTCAATGTGGAGTGTGGATTTGTTTTGACTTAATTTATGAAAAACCTTCTTTTTCTTTTTATCCACTGTACTCGCGTCCCTTCGGACAACTGCAAAGAGACAAAGTTTCTAAAAGAAAAAGGGGAAACAAAAAGAAAGAAATCCTCGTACGCGATTTTTCAAAGTGGTAGACCCTTGTGATCCCATGACCGTCCCATCCCGCGGCGGCAGGCGCGCAAAAGCCGACTCGACGGTGTAAAAAAAAAAATTACTGCCCGTCTGCACGTGGGATATTTGTTTACATGTCTGTCCACGACTGACAGCCCGATCCGAGGAGCAATGAGAGAGGCACATTAGCAGAGAGCATGTACGGCGGGTGCGCGCCCTGGAGTGGTGTTCGTACCGTGTGTCAGCCAGTCTCACGTGGACAGACCGCGGGATAGCAACGGTTGTGAGCCCAGCTGAGTGCGCGCGTATCCAAGTATCCAGCGTGCCGAGTACAGCTGCACCCCTGAGCACCCTGTACGAGCACAGGGTCGCCGCACCCTTGTGTTTCTGCCGTGTCTCGGACATGACGCCACCCCGGGACTTGGACGAACATGGGACTTCCCCTACAAGGTTGGTGGAATGAAAACGAAACATAAATGCTCCGATAAAATCATTTTACTCTACCGAAGACCATATCGGATGCTGGAAATAAATTCCATCAAATTGTACGTGTCAGTTGGACAAGTTATTTTTTTTTTTTTTTGTTTTCGTAGACAGTTACATTGGTTTTATTACTGAGGAACTTGCCATCAAGTAATATTATATTATGAACTGAAAACTGACAGAATCCACAAACTTGATTCCTGATTGAGCCAGAAATAACTCACTAGGTAGCTTTCGAAAACTCCAAGGAGCGCTCCTATAATAACATCTAACACATGGTGTCGTTTCAGTAAAACTCGTGAAACACACACTGAAACAGACCAAGCTAACAATGTTAAATCCAAAAGAAAGTGCAGGTCTGTCGCAACATTAGCGAAGAAATGGGCAATAAATAGCGCCCTGCTTGCTTGACCAGACGGAAATGAATACTTGGCTGAGCCAAAGACGAGAAGCATATCGTCAGACGTCTGTGGTCTTCTCCTCCGCACGATAGCTTTGATGACAGCAACAACAATTATGTCCAGAAGGAGACCTGTACTGGTAAAAATTACTATGAAGAAGAAGAAGAAAGAAAAAATGTCAAAAAAGTGCATATGAGCCAGAATTCTTACCATACAAGAAATTTGCTTGAATTTGATAAAGGGAAGCGTTATCCCACAAAATAATAAAAGCAACCCATAACACAAACCAGGGAACTCGATGACAAGAATACTGTGCAAATAAAGTTAAATAATAAGATTGACAGAGGTATTTAGAAGAAAAAAAAGACACTTCTCCGAATTCCTTACTTCTAAATATTTGAAATGCAATTGAGAAACTTGTGGCAGTACTTTCTCAGTCAACAAACAGAATTTGTTTGTAAGAGCTACATCGAAATTTAAAATGGTTCGAAGATAAGGTGGAACTTGGCGTTTTGGACCGTTGTCATTTCCCTGAAACAGTAAATAGCGGAAACGCACCAGAAAATACAAATCATGAGTGAGGAAGTAGGACATGTAAAACAAGATAAAATATGATGTTTTAAAATTTCCACCATACGATTATGGTCTTGGAGAAATACTATGGGGATTAATTTCTTATTCTCATGGTTATTAAATGCATTGAGCGTGAGCGGCTATACGAGTCAAAAATATACGTGAACTCACCATGATTACAAGGTGCGTGTTTCTCAGAGGTCCTCTCGAAAGTCAGTCATGAGATAAGAGTCTTATTTGAGTCACAGGTACTCGCAGCCAACACGTGAGACAAAATAAATCGTAACTTTTTTTGACCGAGGCGGTGAACTAATACGGATACACGCAAAGCGGTATAATTAAAGCGAAGAAAATCAAAACAACGTTGTTTTGAACACTGTTGTCCCCCTCCCGCCGTACAGCAGGTCTTTCAAGATTGGCTGCAATTGGCTGCAAAGCTTTGCAGTTCATCAGGCGAACTAATCATAGAAAAATAAAACATCGCTGGCTCGCATTTTCAAATTCAACAAAATGCTATACTATACGAATATTGAAAACCAAAATAAATGAAATTTTCTTCCTGAGTCAGGTGTTATCTGTCCGCATTTTAGTCAAGCAAACCCTTATCTCAACGTTGCGCTCATTCCTCTTTCGTGTTGGCGGGACTGCTGAAGGGCGGTCTTTTCAAAGACCCGTGCTTGCCTGTCTCTTAGACGCCGATGAAACCGACCGTCAGCGCTTGAAGTTTCCTATAGGAAACCTCGCATACGAGACACTGCAGTGCCAATTTAAAAAAAATTATACATGTGACTAGAACAAAAATAAAAGCACTGGGGAGTACCACGCGAGCTCGCGGGCCGGCGGCGGTAAGGGGCTGCTGCTCTTCATGCAGTGGACCAGGAGGCGGGGTCGGCGGCCGGCGGCGCGGAGGTGAGGCACGCTCTGGGCAGGATAGGCGCTGCGTCGAGGTGGTAAGTTATGTTCAGTAGCGACCATCAGCCCCCCGCCGCACCCCGCCCCGCCCCGCCGCGCCCCGCCGCGCCCAGCCCCGCCCGGCCCGGACGGTGTGGCCGTCACCAGAGCGGCCGCCGCAGTGCCCCCCGCACCCGCACCGCGAGCGCGAGCACCATGTCCACGGCGGCGGTGCTGCCGGTGGCGCTCGGCGAGCGCTTCGGCCTGCTGGTGCGCGCCTGCCGTCGGCGCCAGGACGGCGGCGGCGTGCTCGGCCTCGTACTTCGTGTTGGCGGCCCCGGCCTCGGCCCCGGCCCCGGCCCCGGGAGCGCGTGGCTCCCCGCACGCGCCCAGCACGGCCGGCCGCCCGCCGCGGCCCTCGACCCCCGCGGCCTCGGCGATGATCCCGCCGGCTCTGTGCTTACAAAGTAAGGCGGCATGTAGCAGCAGCACTCCATAACACGACCCGGATATTGAGGCAAAAAAAGAAATACGAGCGGCCTGTTCGGTGACGTGAAGCGCCTCGTCTGGCCTCGGCTATTCGTGCTGCGCCGTTAGTATAATTCAAATAGCGCGGTCCTTCGCGATGCATGAATATGAACGCGTAGCATGCGAACACGTGGGATTTTTTGGGGGTTGTGGTGGCGGCACTCGTTAACTGGGACGGTCTGTTTCGTTCTGAAGGTCACGCGGCTTTGATTTGACATCGAAACGAATAATTCATGTCTGACCGCTCGCGGCTTGCCTGCGAGGAGGTTACGCGGGCTCGCTTTGCCCTGAAGTTGGACGAAATGTGCTGCTCTCAGCTATTTCGAAACTTTATCGTGTCGATGTCAAACTTTTGTATGTCTATCCGACAAAACAGAGCTGCAACATTGTGTAGTGTAAGCCGCACTGTTTGGCAGCCTCACGTCCCCTCCCCGTCCCGAGCTCGACATTGTAGTATGATCCTTATCACACACACTTCCCTTTTTTGAGGAGGGCACGTGGAAGGTTTTCGGGGAGACGAGGGGGAACGAGGGGATCTGAGTCCTGCGTGAATAAAGTTAAGACTGCCGCGTGACAGTGTTTCGACGTTTAGACCTCACACAGATTTCCAAATAAACTCACTACACTTCGCCGAAGAAAATAAAAGTGACCGCGAAGGAGAAAAATGATGTTCTTTATCCGAGGGTATGAAACATCTCTTAAATTTCTGTACGCCTCAAAATTCAGAACATTAACACAAATTCTGTAAAAATCAAAAGTTTATTTTCCAAATTTTACAGAATTTTCAACTATACATGAAATAATTGAGAAATTCCAGAAAATTGTGGCAAATATGTAAACAATGCCAGGAACAGTTCAGAAAATCATCAAAAGCTCAGGGAAATTTAGGAAAAACTAAGATATTTGTACACAAAATTGAAGAATCGTTCTTACCTCGCCCCTTATAAAAATGACGTTGCCAGTGTACGGTCCCCCTTGGCGACGCCACAGGGCCGGGCTGTGCCGGGCGGGGCGCTGCTCTCGGCGTCCCAACTAATGCAATGCTAATGCGTGTGCTCTAGCGGGAGCGGGCCACCGGGCCCGGGGCGCGCCGCACCTTGCTGCCGGCCCAGCTACTGGCACCGCCCGGGCGAGCACCCGCTGCAGTACACCACGATCGGGGAGCTCACGGCCTCCGCCGCCGACAAGTACGGCGGCCAGGAGGCGCTGGTCTGCGTGCAGCAGGGCAAGCGGCTCAGCTTCGCGGAGCTGCTGGAGCAGTGCGACCGCCTCGCCGCCGGCCTGCTGGGCCTCGGCCTGCGCCGCGGCGATCGCGTCGCCATCTGGGCGGGCAACTCGTGGCGCTGGGTGGTCGCCAAGCTGGCCGCCGCCAGGGCCGGCCTCGTCTCGGTGAGGAGCTCTCACCTTTCCACTCCCTTGTTTTTTCTTCTTCTTTTTCCCCCTCTTCCTCTCTTTCTGTCACCTCTTTCATGAAAATCTTTCCTAAAAAATTTGAAGTCAATCAATCAATCAATCAATCAATCAATCAATCAATCAATCAATCAATCAATCAATCAATCAATCAATCAATCAATCAATCCATCAATCAATCCATCAATCAATCAATCAATCAATCAATCAATCAATCAATCAATCAATCAATCAAATATCTGTCTTCTTCTTTATGTAAGTAACCGCGCCCTGTAAATATCATTAATAAACAAATCAAATCAAAAATCTTCTTCTTCTTCTTCTTCTTCTTCTTCTTCTTCTTCTTCTTCTTCTTCTTCTTCTTCTTCTTCTTCTTCTTCTTCTTCTTCTTCTTCTTCTTCTTCTTCTTCTTCTGTAGGCTTCAAAAATTACAAAAAGGGTAAGAGGTCTTTAGAAAAATTCAATGAAAGTCACCTGAACTCTACGGTGAACTTCAG
This sequence comes from Frankliniella fusca, assembly GCA_029379305.1. Lineage (NCBI taxonomy): Eukaryota > Metazoa > Arthropoda > Insecta > Thysanoptera > Thripidae > Frankliniella > Frankliniella fusca. The sequence goes on along the minus strand of JAHWGI010001227.1, from coordinate 677,261 downwards.
AGTGGCAGCGCAGCGGAGCGGCGACCTGGCATGAGGGGATGGCAGATGGTGATGACCACCTGTTGCGCAGGTGGACCTGAACCCGCAGTACCGTGAGGCGGAGCTGGCCCACTGCCTGCGCCTGACGCGCGTGTCCGCCGTGCTGTTGGGCGATCGGTACCGGGGCGGCCGCCTCTACGACGTGCTCAAGAACGTGGTCCCCCAGCTGCCCGAGTCGACGACGCTGCCCGACCTCAAGGTCGTCATCGCTTTGGACGACACGACCGACCCGTGAGTAGAGCGCGCGTGGAGTAAAAGTGGAGGCCCCTTCTCAGCCTGCCCTGTAGGCAATGCGCGCACAGGCGCGCGGGCGGGTTGCCTACCGGGCAGGCGGCTCAGCCCTCGCTGCTCCCCCGCTCAGTGGAGGCTCCTGCTCAGCCTGCCCTGTAGGCAATGCGCGCACAGGCGCGTGGGCGGGTTGCCTACCGGGCAGGCGACTCACCCCCTCGCTCGCTGCTCCCCCGCACAGTGGCACCCTGCAGCTGTCCGAGGTGATGGCGGCGCCCACAGCGGCGCAGGTGGAGCAGGTGCGGCAAGACCAGGGCCTGACGAGTCCGGAAGACGTCGCGTGCATCCAGATGTCGTCCGGGACGACCGGGAAGCCGAAGGCCATCCTGCTGGTCCACCGCGCCGTCGTCAACAACTCGTTCCTCGTCGGCCGCCGGCTGGCGCTGCACGAGAAGACCCACCGGGTCTGCCTGCAGGTGAGTGTCGTGACGGTGCTGTGACTGTGCCGTGACGGTGCCGTGACGGTGCTGTGACGATGCGCTGACGCTGCAGGTGCCGCTGTTCCACGCGTTCGGCACGATCCTGGCGCTGACGCCGGCGCTGCACTACGGCGCCGTGATAGTGCTGCCGGCGCCGGCTTTCAGCGCGGCCGCTTCGCTGCGCGCCGTGCGCCAGGAGCGCTGCTCCATGCTCATGGGCACCCCCACCATGTACGTGGACCTGGTGAGCGCGGTTCACGGCGAGGCGCTCCAGGCGGAGGCCGCCCTGGTGGCCGGCGCGCCCATCACGCCGCATCTCGCCAAGCAGATGAACGCCGTCCTGGGCGTGAGGAGGATATGCGTAAGGACGAGCGGCGGCGGCCCCGGAGGAGGCTTTTTTGGGGACTCCGATGCGTGCGAGGCTAACTGATTTTCTGTTCCCGACCAGAACGGCTACGGTCTTTCCGAGTCGTCCGGGCTCCTCTTCCAGGGCCGACCGGGCGACTCCGTCCAACGCATGGGGGCCACCGTCGGGTACATCTGCGACCACACGGAGGTTGGTACCCCTTTCGAAAGTCAAAGCCGGTGTCATTTATTCCACCCGAGTCCTCCTCAAACGGAGCTGCCTGCCCGGCCAGGTCAAAGTGGTGGACGAGAACGGGGACATGGTGCCCTTCGGCGTCCCGGGCGAGCTCTGGGCGCGCTCCTACACCATCATGAAGGGCTACTTCAACGACCCCGAGGCCACGGCTGCCGCGGTCACTGAGGACGGCTGGTTCCGGACAGGGTAAGGCGGAGGGTATGCCTCAGTGGGGCGAAGACTGAGTTCCTCTGACCACCGGTGGAAATGATTTTGATGTATCCGTCCCGCGCAGAGACAAGTTTGTGCTCCACGAAGACGGCTACGGCAGCATCCAGGGCCGCATTAAGGACATGATCATCCGGGGCGGCGAGAACATCTACCCCAAGGAGGTGGAGTCCATCCTCGCCGAGCATCCGGACATCCTGGAGGTCGAGGTGAGAGGAGGGGAGGGCGACGCGCGCGCGCCCAGCCAGGGGGAGCCTTGCTAACGTCGGGTAGGCAACCCATCCTACTCCGACCGAGAGAGAGAGAGAGAGAGAGAGAGAGAGAGGGAGGGAGGGAGGGAGAGAGAGAGAGAGAGAGAGAGAGAGAGAGAGAGAGAGAGAGAGAGAGAAAGAGAAAGAGAGAGAGAGAGAGAGAGAGAAAGAGAGAGAGAGAGAAAGAGAGAGAGAGAGAGAGAGAGAGAGAGAGAGAGAGAGAGAGAGAGAGAGAGAGAGAGAGAGAGAGCACCCTGTTGTGGCCTCTCCCAACTCTTATACTCCCCTCCACACTCCACACCAGTGTTTCTTCACTGGTGTAGAATGGGTTGCCTAATCGGCTGAGGGAACGGCTAAACGGCTACTAGCTGAGCGGTGCGTTTTACTACCCTAATTTCAAGCGACATGCGGCGGCTAGGAAGGAGCAACCCGTCATTCTGTCGGCAAAATTGTTCTATTTGTCCATGTCTTGCTAATGTCGCATAATGTTGTGTGCCGGCGCTGCCGCAGGTGGTGGGGGTGGCGGACGAGCGCCTGGGCGAGGAGGTGTGCGCGTGCGTGCGCCTGCAGCCCGGCAGCCCCGCCGAGCGCGTGTCGGCCGGCCGCCTGCGCGACTTCTGCGTGGGCAAGATGTCCGACTACAAGGTGCCGCGCTACTGCCTCGTCGTGGAGGACTTCCCCCGCACCCTGTCCGGCAAGATCCAGAAGTACCTGCTGCGCGACCAGTGCGCCGCCGCCCAGGCGAAGGGAGACCTGGACGACAACAGGCGGCGAGCGTCGGACATCGCGCCCGGGCGCAGGGTCTGGCCGCAGTCCGGCGACCAGTAGCAGGCAGCAGCGGACAGCCGCGGACAGCAGCGGACAGCAGCGGACAGCAGCGGACAGCAGCGGACAGCCGCGGACAGCCGCGGACAGCAGCGGACATCAGCGGACAGCAGCGGACAGCCGCGGACAGCAGCGGGAGCAGCCGTAAGAGGCGTAAGGTGATCAACTCGGGGCAAAACTTCCACTCTGCCTCGGCCCAGCTGTTTTTTGAGTGTATAAATTATTTACTTCTTTTAAGTTTATTTTTATTTGCTGTACAGTAGTCAAGCCGATGTGATCCTGTTCGTTTGATCACATTATTGAGCCCTCTCTAGCACTCCAAACCTCCTCTCGATCCTGATAGCCAAATCCTGTCGAGTTAAAACTCACAATATGTTCTTCACACACACAAAAAAAAATAATCCAGGACTACTTAGCGTTTAATTACAACTTTATATAAGTATTAAAGTAACTTAAAAATACATTGAAATTAAAAATACGTAAATGTGATGAATTCTTTTAATAATACCCGTTCTCTCAATCTGCGTGATGTCAACGAAACGCGATTGAACTGCTGAACATCGCTCGTCCGTTACTACAGGGTGGCCCATTCATCCCGGCCCATTTATTTTCGGATAAGCAGACCCATAACAACAAACTTTTTTTTTTTATTATTATAAACTTACTACTATTGGTGGTAGAGAAAAAGTAAAAGTTGCTATGAGTCGCTTGAGGTATAAGTAACATGGAGCACATGTTTCTTTTTCCCCACTACCATTATTAGCAAATTTATTACAGTTAAATGCCCTAATTTCGGACTTGTGCCCTAATTTCGGACAGTTTGCAGAGAAGTGCTTATTTCAACCTATCTCGGTCACCTTTTGAGATATTTGAAATCCGAAGACGGCAGCGTACAGTTTGCAGTATAGAGTACCATATTTCGTCAAGTCGGTTGAAGTACCTTTAAAATTTTACAGCACACAGGAATTTAAAGTTAAAAAAAGCATATAGAACGAAATTGCTGATTTGAAATAAGCTCCCCCAAAAACAGGGGCCCATGTAGGTGTGAGCTGCCCTGTGGGTGGTCCTCTCTCGAATGAATGTTTGGTATTTTGGCTACAGAACTACGTAAATTATTATTTTTTAAGTCAAACCGGTTTTTGGTACGGAACGATTTTCGAAAGTGCTACAATTTCGGACAGTCCAATTCTGTGGCATAGAATTACATTTGTTTCCATGTTTGTGCCAAAAGACTTATGTTTTCGCCACCAGGAAGAAGCGAAATTGTACTTTTGACTATCACCTTTACAACGCCGTTTCCGGATTTGAGATACCTCAAAAAACGGCAAAGATAGGAAGAATTTAGCACTCCTCTGAATTTTGTCCGAAGTTACAGCAGAATTGTCCAGAGTTAAAGGCGTTCACAAAACCATCCCATTTTTCTGTCCAGTTTTCATCTCTCAGGGTTGAGTCAAAAAATCGGTTTGGATGTTATTCAACGAATTGTGACCTAGGAGGCTATCCTAAGTGAAAAGTAAACCTGTTCGGTTAGGCCAAAATGCATGCTTGTGTCCGAAATTAGAGCACGTGTCCGAAATTAGAGCACGTGTCCGAAATGAGAGCACTTTCGTTCCTAATTTCGGACACTCTTCCGATGATTGCTGTAGCTTCCCATCTGTTGATAGAAATTCGACATGGGTATCATCCGACGTGTCTCGACCCACAGTATTTCCAATCGCAACAGATTTTTCATATTTTATCATGCCTACACGTAAAAAAGGAAAAACCGCTCAATTCGTCCGAAATTAGGGCACTTGACTGTATAACAATGAAGTTTGTTATTGCGGGTCAGCCTATCCGAAAAAAATGAGCCGGGTTGCGTGGGCGACCCTGTATATCGAAGTTCATTAATGATTTCTCTGCCGCGTCTCGGTACCCATGCGGGTTTCGATAGATACATAGTTTTGTTGTCGTTGTTGTTGTTTTCTTGGTCGAAATTTCAACGATGACGTCACGATAGATGCGTCTCCCTGCTGGCCTGGCTATGGCCGCTCGCACCGCTCGCACCGCTCGCCACGGAGGCCATGCTGGCCCTCTGCTCGGCCAGCATCTTGGCGCCGAGACCGGAGTTGGGCGTTGGAGTGAAGGACGGCCGGGGCTTGAACAGCGACAGCACGGCGGCGACTGGAGGCAGGGGAGAAGAGTGTGAGGGGTGCAGTGTTAGGCGATCAATTTTTTTTTTTTAATTTTTAAAATATTTTTTAAAATATTTTTTTTTTATTTATTATCATTATTATTTTTTGGCTTTGTTAGTGCTTGTTGAGTAGCTTGGAGGGTGAACTCACAGCCCAGCAGGCCCGCGCCGGTCCAGAAGGCGAGCGAGCAGTCGATGGAGAGCAGCAGCGGGAACGCGATGTTACCCACCATGGAGCCCACACGCCCGGCGAAGTTGGCCAGACTGACTGCGGACGACCTGCAGACGGCGTGAGAAAAAAAAAAGAAAAAAAAACAAAAAACAAATAGAGTCGGAGAGATAGGGTTCCACGTGTCGGAGATAAGAGCCCGGCGCGCAGCCTCCGGCGCTAACCTGACGCTGGTCGGGAACAGGTCCACGGTGATGTTCATGAGCGTGGTGAAGCCGACGTTGCCGAGGCCCTCGAAGAAGCAGGCGATCATGAGCACGACGGTGGCCGAGGCCGCGAATGGCCAGGCGATGAGCGTGGAGCAGGCCAGCGTCAGGGTGGAGACTGAGGAGGGCAGTGCAGCAGTAGATTTCAAAAGAGCGCTCTCTTCTCGCTCTGTCTCCCTCGCGCTCATGGGTTGCGCCGCATAGGTGCGAGAGAGACGGGGCGAGGTGGGGGCGCTTATGAATCAGTCTGCAAGGGCAGAGCTCAGGTCGGGTGGGGGAAGGAGCGGGGCGAGGGGTACTTCTCTCAAAAAATTCAGTGTGCACCCTCAAAAAAATCAGAAGAAAAAAAATTAGAAAAAATCAAGGAAAATCAAGATAAAACAAGGAAATTCGGGAAAAATGCAGAAAAAAATTAAGAAACTATCAGAAAAAAAAATACTGAAAATGAAGAGAAAATGAAGAAAAATCAGGATAAGGCAGACAAAACGAAGCGAAGTACTCGTCGGAGCGAGGGCGCGAATGCGGGCGGCTCGAGGCTCGACTTACCGAGGCAGACTTTGCGGCCGAGCGTGTGGATAGTGAAGCCGGCCGTGAGCTGGAAGCACGCTCGCGCCAGCATGATGATGACGGAGTTGAGGTAGACGCTGCCGTCCACGCGAAACTGTCGGTCAGACAGGCGCTCTGTGAGGTGCTACTGCACGTGCACTGGAAGCTCGACTGTGTGAATGCCGCACACCTCCATCAGCACGCTCCCAATGACAAGGACCTATTTGTGTCCAATCCTGTCAGATGCGCCTGTGCACTCGTCTCGCAATATGTAGTTTTGAAGCTGTAGTCTAGTGGCAAATTCGACGGACACACTAAAAATTTGTCCAGCAGGAGACATGAATTCGCCCTCACTCTGGCCCCAAAAACTGCATCTTCCAGGATCTGCACCCAGGGGCATCCTTGCTCTGCAAACCTAACTGCTGTTCTGCATGACAATTTAAACAGCAAAACTTTGTAGTATTGCGGTTTTAACTATAAGACTCTAGTAGTGTTGCGGTTTTGAAATTTTTGCAGTCTTAAACGCAAAACTTAAGCGTTTCGCATTTAAAACCGAGGTTAAAACCGCGAAACTGAAAAGTTTTGCTGTTCTAACTGTTATGAAATACAACAGTTAGATTCACAGAGTAGACAAAGCTTCTCCCTTGTCATTTCAAATAAATAAATTAAAGAAAGAAAAAAGTCACTGGAGCTAGAAAAGGTGTGAATTTTCTCAGGAATTTCTCACAGCTGAAGGAAAGTGTACCAATGAAAATTCACACACCTACAAGTGTGCGACATTCATACACTTGGGTTTCAGTGTGTAGGCCCGGCCTGGCCTGGCACTCCCCTAGGGGTTCAGTACGGAGATCTCCGCGATCTCGAACCGGCGACTTCTGGGTCGACTATCAACCGTTCGAGTAGTTCGAGACTCAATAATAGACAATATATGGGATCTCAAATTTGAAAAGTCAGAAGTCGACCCGGAGACAGCCCATTCGAGAGTATCGCAGGGAAATCCCCGCTGCACTACCGTATCGCAGTCGATGGGTGCGGACGCGTTGCTCGCGCTGGCCGAGCCCCTGGACCCCAGGATGGTGCACACGTCCCGGCTCTCCGTCAGACCCGCGTCCAGGTCCGTCTGCATCTCCGCGAAGATGGTCGGCACCCACATGCGGATCGTGTTCTGACTGGCGCAATATGATGTGGTTCATTCAAACAAAAAGAAGACCTGTCAATTCCCTGTAATGATTGTGAGGGTGAACCTGAGGTGAGCGTCAAAGGGCGTCCGATATCCCACTACAAATCCAAGCGATTTCATTGAGATCCCTGATTTTTCTAGATTTTCTTTTAATTTTAATTTTTCCCAAATCGCCGGACTTTGTTTTTCTTTTGATTTTTTTCTTGATTTTTTCAAATTTTTGTTTAATGTTTTCTTGATTTTTTTTTTGGGGGGGGGAGGGTGTACTCTGCTTTTCCCCCCAAATTTTTCTGTATTAATTTCTCGATTCTTTTGAGGAGCGTGTACTCTTTTTTTTAAAAAAACTTTTTAAATGAAATACCCCTTGACTTTTCCACTGCCACCCCCCCCCCTCCCTCCCCACTGCCCAAGCCCCCCACCCCTCTCCTTCCAGTGACAGTGAGCTGCTCTTCAGAGCTCAACGAACATGAGGGTCAAGACGTGGTCATTTGGACGTTTTTACACTACCCGCGTCTCGCAAATCATCCGATTCGGACGCGCCGTGGACTCACCAGAAGAGGATCATGGGCTGCACGGCGATGGCGAAGAGCAGCGGTGTCCGGTACGGCGGCCGGCACAGCTTGGCGAACTGCCGGCCCATGACGACGAACGGGTTGGCGCCGTCCTCGGACACGAGCCCGCGCGGCAGGGTGAGCGCGCGCACCGGGTACACGTCGGCGGGCAGCCCCGTGTTGGACGAGAACATGTCCGCCAGGACGACGATGGACTCGCGCTGCCGGCCGCGAACCGCCAGGCTCTTGGGGGACTCGGGCAGCATCAGCAGGTACAGCCCCGCGGCCGCGTTGGTGAGCGTCGTGATGAGCAGGAAGACGCGCCAGGAGCGCAGCCACGTCAGCTGCATGGGGATGATCCACATGGCGAGCCCTGTGAGCAGTGCGAGCCGGCCGCGCGGCAGCAGCGCGCCGCAACCAATCATATTTTGCACTATGTTGAGCACGCGGTCGTCTCCGTCTCTATGCGGAGGGGAAAAGAAGACTGAATGAGGCATGGCGATCACGAGATGATAGCGCGCCTTCCTTTGTGCTTTAAGGGAAGTATCTTTTTAGTAAACCTCTGAACTTTATTTTCGATGAGACCATTTCGGTTTCCTGATAAAATTTCCATTTCAACGAGCGTTCATGTCATGCGGGTACAACGTACAACCTCTAACTTCCTCGCAACCCTGGCTGCGAGACAAGATGCACCCTAAGCCAGATATGGGCATGGGCCCGAGAGGGGCCTCGGCAAAAATTTAGCTCATACTCTACTCAACTCACCGGCGTGCACGGCGGCGGACACCGCCTGCAGCGTCCCGCCCCACATGAAGACCCTGGAGCGGTACGTCTTGCCGAACAGCTCCCCGGCGTACGTCATGGACAGCGTGGGGGTGGCGATCAGCCTGCGGACAGGAAAACGGAAGGGTATGTAGAGCAGCCACCCTGACTTTCCCCCGGGGGCAACCATGAAAAATGATGTTCGATGCAGCAAAATTGCGGTTGGTTGTGATGAACGTGATATTTGGTTTTCATGGTTATCCCACAGGTACAAATTTCGATTTTTCTACGTATGCCGTATTCACTTAAGCAGTGATATGGGTGAGCGTCGGCGTAAAAGCTTAGCGGCCTAACCTTAGCTTGGCACATCAAGGCGAGGAAATTCTTTCTAGTACTCGTTCACTCGAAATATGTACCAAGACAATTAAGAATAAACCGCTACGCTTGTACGCTTACGCTCTCCCATACGCTGGCCCATATGATTGCTTAAGTTCGACATTTGAGGTTCGGGTTTTGATGTTTCCAGGTGTGCCGTGGGCGTTCAGTGCCAGAGATAAGCGTTTCAGATTTATCCTGGACAACTATTGAGGTTAGGGTGGCGGTCGCGGGACCCACATGGCGCCCAGGAAGATCCTGCAGACGAGGAAGGCCCAGGCGGAGGAGACGAAGAGCGCGTTGACGAGCGAGCTCGCCGTGATGGCCGCGTACGACAGCACGAGCGGGTACTTGCGGCCCAGCTTGTCCGAGAGCGCGCCCCACACGAAGGCCGTCGAGATCATGCCGAAGAAGAGCGACGCGTTGATCCAGCCCCTCTCCATGGCGCTGAACTGCAGGTCGCACTGCGCAGCCGGCAGCGCGTACGCGACGTCCGTCCCGGAGAAGTTGAGCGTCGTCATGCAGAGCCAGAGGCCGCCGATGAGCTTGACGCTGAACTTGCCGAAGCCTGCAAGGCGACAAGGTCGGCCGCTCATCATGGCGAGCAGCGCAGGTAAATAAAGGCAGTTCTTCTTTTCCAGGTTTTGGGCGCGGGACTCACCTGTGAGCTCCAGCGCCTCCTCCAGGCCGATGGCGGGGCCGGCGGCCGCGGGGCCGGGGGCTCCCTTCTCGCCATCTGCAGCTGCGGCAGTAAGAGCAGGTGACAGGGCAGTGAAACGAGCGAGCCTAGATGCTCGTGTGCGTCCGAAAACGAGAGTCGAGAGTGAGAGAGGGCTATGTTCTAGTTAGAACGTCTCACTCTCACCCGCTGTCGTTTTCGGAAGCATATGAGCGTCTACGCTCGCTCGTTTCGCTACTCTGGCAGTTGCGTTAAAAGTCGTCGTGTCCAGAGCAGCCGGTGCGTCGCGGCGGGGCCGCGTTGGGCGCTCGTACCTTTGACCTCGACCACGTGGGTCACAGTCTCGATGGTGCTGATCTGCACTTCCTTCTTCATGGCACCTCACATTCCAGTCTGATCTGATGCAACAGCAGCGGGGCCGCTGGTGGCGGCGGCGCAGGTGAAGGCGTCTCCTCGAAGCGGGTCGCGCGTCGTCTGCTGTGCAAGAAGGATTCGGATGAGGTAAGACGCCGCGAGGGCGGCTGCTACCGGCTGCCACGAGATAGGCGCAGGTCGGGGAAGAGGAGGAGGGGCTGGGGGTGGGTGGGGGAGTTAAACGTCGTAGCGATGAATAATGCAAACAAAGCGTGCTCGTCGTACGCCGCTCGTGGGTGACGAAGCGGTCCGGGCCACTACCGTCAACTTTTAATAGACCCTTTCAGCATTAGAGAAGTGAAGAACAAGGCGAAGAACAATAGACCGGGAACAGTTGTTTTTCACAATCCAAAACGTTCATGAAAACTTAAATAAAATGTAAACAATATCAAAACGATTCGACTTACATTTTATTTATGTGTTTTGGGCACATTTCGTTGATAAAATGCAACTGTTTCAATAAAATTGTGTTGACGGGTGTAGTGTTAGTTTCGCCTCGGGGATCTCCGAGGGGGATTTTACACCAGCCCTAGAAAAACGTGCTATTTTAGCCCCCACCCAGAAAATAATTTTACCTCCCATGAGGCATTTACCCATTTCAATTGCAGTCATGAGTCTCGGGGAGGAGACAGCGCCACGGGTCGGTCGGTTGGTTATCGCGGACCACATGGCCGGTGGGCGGACCCGCGGACGGGGCGGGGCGGGGCGGGGCGGGGCGGGGCGGGGCGGGGCGGGGCGGGGCGGGGCGGGGCGGGGCGGGGCGGGGCGGGGCGGGGCAGGGCAGGGCGGGGCGGGGCGGGGCGGTAGGCGCCGCCCCCGGGACCGCCAGGACCGGCGGGCTGCAGAGCGCTCCGAGGACGAGCGCGTCCCGGTCGAGCTGACTGACATCGTGCGCTACCGGTCAGGGGCCGTGAAGTAATCCCCGCCCCGCCGCGCCGACATGAAGGTCATGAGCAGCCACGCGACCGCCCTGACCTACGCGGTGCTCGGCCTGCACCTCCTCGACGCCGCCGTCGGGATTTTGACCGGCTTACTACGGTACTCATGGGCTCCGCTGCTCGCGTTACTGCCTGCTATTATTTTGACCAGATTCAAAGTCTGAATTCCTCTTCCGACGCCAAGGCCCAGTCTGCGGGTGCATAATGGTCACCTGTACATCGAGGGGCCGAGGAATGTCAGCATCACAGCCGTGGACACCGTCAACATCCAGGGCATGGACCTCGGCAGCATCGTCAGATCGGTAATTAACGTGCAATGTTTTGTCACAGGGTTGTTACAGGTCATGGAAAACCTGGAAGTCATGGAAAAGTCATGGAAAAAAATTCGAGTCATGGAAGTCATGGAAAAGTCAGGGAAATCAAGCGCCGAGTCATGGAAGTTTGTTAAATGGCAGTATCTCCCGTGTTCTCTGCCTGCCGCGCCGTAACAAAGGTTTTGCTCGAGGGGGTGCTGTCTTCTAAAATCATTGAACAAGGCAAAAAAAAATCACGAAAAAAAAATCAAAATCACAATCAAAAAAGATAAAAAAATAAAAAAAATCACAGGTTTTCTCAGAAATCCTCCTGGCTGGAGGCTGGGGGATAGGGCAAATACGACGCGAACCCGTCGCACCAGGCAGTCATCGAAACGTCGTGGCTCAGTTGGTAGAGCGCGCAACACTGAACCGAGAGGTCCCAAGTTCGGCTCCCACTCGGGAAAGTGTTTTTCGCGCTTGGCATTTCATTTGGCAGCTGCTCCAGGGCAGGTCAAGTAGAAATTAAACACGTCTCACCTCCGTTGGCTCGGTGGCTCTGGGCGTTGGGTCGCTTCCTGTTCTGGCTACGTGTCGGCACTCGGGGTTGTGGGTTCGAATCCCGCGTACCCCTCTGAGGTAAGGCCTCTGAAACTGGGTTCAGGAAGTCTAACGCCCTTGACACCGCTCGTACCTCTAGGGGTAGGCCAATGGTGGTACGGGGATCAAATCTGTCGAATTGCGCGATAGGATCGCAGTCAGCAAAGCGCCGGTTCCCATGGAACACCGAAGCAGTTGGCTGCCACAGGGGGTAAAAGCCCTGTGCCTGGCGGGAACCGCAACCTCCTTCGGGAGGTTTACTGCCGCAAAAATTTTCTATGTTTTCACGTCACCCTTTCAATTGCAGAGCAAAATTTGTTTCTGAAAAGTTTTAAAAATTATTTGAAATAATTGTGATTATTTTGCATTATTGCAAGTTAATTTCCAATAATTTGGAATAAATCGAAATAATTCACCGTAATTTACTAAAAATCCCATTTAATCATGTAATTGAGAGAATAATTTGGATCAGATGTGCGTGTATTTTCTGAGGTCATCCCGAACAATCAAGAAAAATATCGAAAGATCGAAAGATCAGAAAAAAGATCAAAAATCAACAGAAAAATTAAAAAGTCATTTTGAAATCAAAAAAATCAATCCAAAATATTAAAAAAAAACCATTTGATTTTTTTGGAATGTAAATCATTGAACAACTGCTACTTGAGACAGCACCCCCTCGGTTTTGCTCTTTTATTTTATGTCGAATGAGTGCCTCAGAGGGCTTTAAAATGGATAAATAAATTGTGCAAGTGCAAGTATTGCTTTACATCGTTTTCTTTTTAAAAACCTAGTTTTATATATGTTTGGGGGAAGGTCATGGAAAACCTCGCATTCAGTCATGGAAAGGTCATGGAAAAGTCAGGGAAATAAAAATTCCCGACTCTGTAACAACCCTGTGTCAGAGCCAATATCAGTCTGCAAAATTGAAATGGAAGTGACGAGTCTGGATCTGTGTGAAATTTGCAGCTGCAGACGGTCGCCCCGATTCTGCACTCGGTGAGGGAGAAGGTCGAGCAGGACCCCTGGGGGCAGCTGCGGCTCCGGCAGAGGATCGACGAACTCCAGCGCGGCCTCGAACAGCTGAGGAGCGGGGCTCTGAACGTGGTGCGTGTGAGTGAGTGAGTGAGTGAGTGAGTGAGTGAGTGAGTGAGTGAGTGAGTGAGTGAGTGAGCGAGCGAGTAAGTGAGTAAGTGAGTGAGCGAGCGAGCGAGCGGAATGAGTGAGTGAGTGAGTGAGCGGTAGTGAGTTGAGGATGAGTACGACTGTGTCTCTCGTGTTGCAGACGGGACGCGTTGCGCCTGGGAATCTCAGCGCGTTCGGCCGCAGGGTGAGTGACCTACTCCTCATGTACTTTCTTCTACACACTTTAGAGATGCTGAAGAGTCACCTCGCTTACCATGCCCCGCCTGTAGGGGTCGTTCATGTAATACGGCCCTATGAGGGGGGGGGGGGTACTTCTATTGTGTGTCTTTGTAAGCATCAGGAACATCATTAGAGGTCCTAGACCACATTTGGGAACAGATCAAATAGAGTCGAGATGTACAGTAGTCTATACGTTCGCAACCCCCCTGCTGCAGCTGCGCTCGGTGGAGCGCAGGGTGCGCGCCATGGAGCGCCTGCTGGCGGCCAACGAGTGCGCGAGCAACCCGTGCCTGCACGGCGGCGAGTGCGTGGACGGCTACAACGCCTTCAGCTGCCGCTGCCCGGACGGGTGGGAGGGCGCGCGCTGCGAGGAGGACGTGGACGAGTGCGAGCGCCTGGCCGGCACGGAGCTGGGCTGCCGCGAGGGGGCGACCTGCCTCAACACGGCGGGCTCGTACCGCTGCCTGTGCCCGGCCGGCCGCTACGGCGTGCACTGCGCCGACCAGCAGGCCTCGTGCGCGGCGGGGGCCGGGAGCGACAGCGGCGACCTGTGCGGCCACGGCGTGTGCCTGCCGGCGCCCGCGCCCCAGGGCTTCCGCTGCCACTGCGACCCGGGCTGGCGCGAGGACCCGGCCACGCGCGCCTGCACCCTCGACGTGGACGAGTGCGCCGAGGCGCGGCCCGCCTGCTCGCACGACCCGCCCGTGCCCTGCGTCAACGTCCCGGGCTCCTTCCGCTGCGGCTCGTGCCCGCCGGGCTACCTGGGCAACGGCTACTACTGCACCGACGTGGACGAGTGCCTCGTCAACAACGGCGGCTGCGCGCCCGGCGTGCAGTGCATCAACACGAGGGGCTCGAGCGCGTGCGGCGCCTGCCCGCCGGGCTTCCTGGGCGACGGCCGCACCTGCAGCTTCCAGGGCGTCTGCCAGGTGGACAACGGCGGCTGCAGCCCCAACGCGCTGTGCCTCAGCCTGCCCGGTGAGTCCGCGAGGCCGCGAGGCTAAGAGAAACAACCCTTAATTCTCATCATATCGTGGATTTCCTTGTAATCTCTTGACGACTTTTTAACCATTTTTGACGTTTGACGATACCTTAACATTATCAAGCTATGAGTGATGGATGAAACCGAGTGTGTTGCGCATGCGCAGGCTCGGGCCAGGCCGTGACGTGCCAGTGCAAGCCCGGCTGGACCGGGCTGGGCGTGGGGCCCGGCGGCTGCGAGCCCGTGCAGAGCCCATCCCCCTCCGGGACGGGGCCGTGCGCCTCGGCGCCCTGCCTCAACGGCGCCACCTGCACCACCTCGGCCGCGTCCTACACGTGCACCTGCGCGCCCGGCTACCGTGGCCGGAACTGCGAGGTGCGCGCGCCCTGCTCCTCCGGGCCCTGCCTGCACGGCGCCACGTGCTCGGAGCGCGGCGACGGCTACACGTGCGACTGCCCCGACGGCTACACCGGCGCCAACTGCGAATCGAGACAGGAGGGTGAGCGCAAGGGGGAAACAATTCTGAATATTTGTGTAGAAATTTGGTGAATATTTGTGAATTGCTTTTGATTTTTTTGCAAGGGTCTATCACGTTGAAATATCGCGTGCGAGGATTATAATTAGTCACGATTATGGTGATTATTAATGATTATATTTGAGTTTACCTTTAACATATTTATTGATTATTGGCTAGTAATCAAGCAACTTTTCGTTAAATTTGGTCAGATTTCTCCATATTTGTCAAAATTTGTCAATACTTGGAAATTTTATTTGATTATGATTACGTGATTATCAATAATCATCTAGAGGGGTGTACGAGTATTATGGAAGTGGTAGACCCTTGTTTTTTTTTTTTTTGCAAATTTTGCTTTATTATATTTAACCTTTTTTGAGAATTTCTGTGTTTGTTTTTTTTTGGGGAATTTTTACCTTAACCTATTCGAGTGAACGTATGGGAGCTCACACACGTGCAAGTGTGCGACATTCTTGTTCGCTCTGACGACCTCCATCCTAAAGCTAACCTGACCCGCGCGGCAGCGTGCGGCGGCTTCCTGCGCAGCGCGGAGGGCACCCTCCGCTTCCCGCACTCCAACACCTCCGGCGAGTACCCGCACGGCGTCAACTGCGGCTGGGTCATCGTCACCAACACCAGCCTCGTGCTCAACGTCACCTTCCGCCACTTCGACGTGGAGGCCAGCACGCACTGCAGCTACGACTGGCTGCAGGTCAGATCTCCTCGGCCTGTGCCGCACTGACAGCTGACATTTTCGAGCGAGCAAATGTATGAACGTTCCCTCCATTTTCCTTATTGAATGTTTCAGATTCACGACGGGTCCACCTCGGGCGCGCACCAGATAGGTCGGTTCTGCGGCAACCAGCTGCCGAAGGGAGGGAACATCGTGTCGACGTCCAACACCCTGTACCTGTGGTTCCGCTCCGACCTGAACGTCGGCAGCAGGGGCTTCGAGCTGCACTGGACGTCTATCGCCCCGGGTTAGTAGAGCGATAACTTCGGTTTTCGACCGAAACAGTCCCGTGATGAGCTTCATAGAAATAGTTTTTTTATCCAAGCATTGTGGCAGCGTTGCGTTCATACGACCGAAATTAGAAAATCGGGCCACGTTAGTTGATTTTGAACGCATTTCGTCATCGACTCTTGGCAGACGATGACCCAAATTAAGCGGTTATCGGCGGATAAAATTTAACGTATTTTGTGTGGCTGTGAACCGTTTTGGATAAAAGGTTTATGCAAGCAGACAATATTCCGTCCACTTCTCACAGAAGCCAAACTGATATTTCGTTATCGTGTTCTCTCTCCGCGTGTTCACGGGAGCAGTGTGCGGCGGGGAGGTGGTGTTCGACTCGCACGCCTCAGTCAGCTCCCCGGGGTCGCCGGGCATGTACCCGCCCAACCGGGACTGCGCGTGGAGTCTGCGTGTGCCCTTCGGCCGCAGGATCCAGCTCCACTTCTACTCCATGCAGATCGAGTCGCACCCCAACTGCAGCTTCGACTACCTGGAGGTGAGTGCCCCGCGGCCTGGTCAGGCCCAGCCCGGCCAGGCGTGTCTGCTGGGGTAGTTCCGAGGGGTCAACAACTCCAGATTTTAGTGAGCAGGTTCTGTGAATTTTTGATGATTTCTGTTTGCAATTTTTGCTTGAATCTTTTCTAAATTTTTGATACTTTTCTCAAAGAAATAATTTAAATTTATTCTAAATTTTATGAATTTCTCAAAATTTTCTGAGTTTTTCCAAATTTTCTGAATTTCACTTTTTTTTAAATTCATTTTCGAAGCACATCGATTGTCCGACCTTTTTTTGTCCGACCTCGGGATTTTTGCGGCCGCCACCGTCACACGTTTCTTTTTGTCCGACCTCATTCTGTCCGACCTGGCAGTCGGGGTGTAATAGTGATTTTTCTGTCCGACCTCGTTTTGTCCGACCCCAACGAACCGTTAGAGTCGCCTGCTATCCTCTGCGATGCAGCTCGATTGCCCGACCTGATGATTTCCTCAGAATCCAAAAAAGTGCCTTGCTTTTTTCTGACCTTGTTTACACGGGTGAAGTGGAGAAGGAATGGGGATCATGGTCGGAGCACACCTCAAATTCATTTTTAATTTAATTTAAAAGAGCTATTTTAAAAAAATTGAAAAATTGGTAGGCCCCTACCTAACTCGCAACCTGCGAGCCCCGCCTGCTTAACTTCGGAGTTCTGATGGGATCCGGTGTGTTCCAGGCGACCGCCACCCCGCGGGCACGAGAAGTCCTCTCCACTTCGGGGAGAGTCCCCGCTTAAGGCTGGCGGCCTGTCAGGCCCGCCGTACTACCCTATTTAAACAGCGCCTTGAAGCCGTAGGTAGCATTTCAGACCAACGACTGGGCACCACCGGACCGCACGACCGGTCAGTGGGAGGTAGAGGCAAGGCAGGACGATAGAGGGGGAGAAAAGCAGAAAGAGAAGTTTTTGCGGAAGAGTAAGCGTACGGTTGGTTAGACCTGTACTGACCCGCTCCCGCACAGGTCATGGAAAAGCTGTTTACTAAGGAGCCAGATTCATAGGCCTTACTTCCCCACGAGGGACCACCCCCCGTGGCATGGGACGGAGCTTCCTGACAACTCGCTTTCGCTGCCAGTGAAGAACCTACCTGGGAATTGAACCCAGGCCCCAAGTGCCGAGTCTCATGACACCCCGCGGCTTTCGTGGTACTAAGACCACTAGACCGTCGGCGATTCCACGAGGGAGCTCCGTTGAAATGGGGGGTTTGAATTCCACGCCAAGCTGCTGTCCTCGGAAAAATTTATACTTTATAGCAAGATTCGAACCCGGGTTCTTCGGCCCCCGGCACATCACTATGCCGGCACGGCTACGACGCCATGGTACAAGTAGGTTTTCCATTAGGGGTGACGATGCGGAGAGCCGTAGTCGCCGACGAACCTGTACCGGTGGCGTCATCAGTACGCCTGCTCTCCCTGCTGAGACAGACCAGCCGCATGGCGAGTCTGGTATCCGCATCGGCACCGTTAGAAGTACTCGGTGCGCACAGGTTCGAAAATCGATCACAATATTTTTTTTTCGAAGTATCTTTGTCTCTTTACGTTGCCCGAGGCACAAGGACAGTGGATAAAAAGGATTAAGTAGGTAAAAAATAAATCAAAACAAATCCGCACTCGACATTGAGGTCGTCGCCGGTGAAAGCACAAGTTGGTGCAAGTTGGACAGAGATTCTAAGGCCATCCCTATCTGTAACTTCTTTTTCTTTTATTTTTTTCTTCTTTTTTAAGTTGGTAGCTTTGCTACGCGGTAAACTTTTTCTTGAAAAAAAAAAAAAACATATTTTTTAGTGCCTTGGGCAACTGAAAAAAGGCAAAACTACCTACTGATAAAAAGAAATAAAAGAAGAAAAAACAGGGTGGTATTAGAACCTTTGTCCAACTCGTGCTTTCACCGGCGACGACCTCAATGTCGAGTGCGGATTTGTTTTGATTTATTTTTTACCTACTTAATCCTTTTGATCCACTGTAATTGTGCCTCGGGCAACGTAAAGAGACAAAGATACTTCGAAAAAAAAATATTGTGATCGATTTTCGAACCTGTGCGCACCGAGTACTTCTAACGGTGCCGATGCGGATACCAGACTCGCCATGCGGCTGGTCTGTCTCAGCAGGGAGAGCAGGCGTACTGATGACGCCACCGGTAAAGGTTCGTCGGCGACTACGGCTCTCCGCATCGTCACCCCTAATGGAAAACCTACTTGTACCATGGCGTCGTAGCCGTGCCGGCATAGTGATGTGCCGGGGGCCGAAGAACCCGGGTTCGAATCTTGCTATAAAGTATAAATTTTTCCGAGGACAGCAGCTTGGCGTGGAATTCAAACCCCCCATTTCAACGGAGCTCCCTCGTGGAATCGCCGACGGTCTAGTGGTCTTAGTACCACGAAAGCCGCGGGGTGTCATGAGACTCGGCACTTGGGGCCTGGGTTCAATTCCCAGGTAGGTTCTTCACTGGCAGCGAAAGCGAGTTGTCAGGAAGCTCCGTCCCATGCCACGGGGGGTGGTCCCTCGTGGGGAAGTAAGGCCTATGAATCTGGCTCCTTAGTAAACAGCTTTTCCATGACCTGTGCGGGAGCGGGTCAGTGCAGGTCTAACCAACCGTACGCTTACTCTTCCGCAAAAACTTCTCTTTCTGCTTTTCTCCCCCTCTATCCCCAAAGAGGAATAAAGGTGGAAGAAACGTGGATTCCACGTGGATATGTGACGTGGTATCGACGTGGAAGAACCACGTCACATCCACGTGGATTTGACACCTTTTTCCACGAAATTTCCACGTGGAAATCACGTGGATTCAACGTGCTGGCAACGAAAAGTAATTTTTTATTATACCTCATGTGGAGTTGAACCCGCAACCTTTGGGTTAGAAGTCTAGTACCTTATCCACTACCCTACGTCGACGGCGTTGGAGGAGGCATGTCAGCTACCGATCCTATTCCGAAGCTCACCTTATTGGCCTGCAAGTATCCATTTAGCGTAGGGCGTTGCGCGTTGTATGTTATGAAGCTAACCCTTGAAATAAGGATTCTACGTATCTAGAACAAATTTTAAATACTGTCCAAGAACGCAAATATATGTTTGAACACTGTTTTAACGTTGAACGCAAAACGTTTGAACGTGGATTCCACGTGGATTCCACGTGGATTCGGCGTGGATTGATTCCACTTTATTCCGACGCGTTTCAACGTTATCTCGTAAAACGCGATGATCAGGACAATATTATATATCTTCTTGCGTTAGCTGAACAGTTACGCCCAAAGTTACAAAAGATGGTGGATTTTGGCAAAATGGTGGAAATGACGTAGAATCCACGTGATATCCACGAACATTAATTTTACTTCAAAAACGCCTTAATACACATGCCCCTATTGACCAATACGATCAACATACTATTTAAAATCGTTTAGCAGCAGAATGAAGAAAAAATATTTGAGGTGGAAAAATAGTTGAAATCTCGTTGACACATCCACGTCCACGAAATTTCCACGAATCCACGTTGAATCCACGTGGAATCCACGTGACGTTCCTCTTTGGGATCGTCCTGCCTTGCCTCTACCTCCCACTGACCGGTCATGCGGTCCGGTGGTGCCCAGTCGTTGGTCTGAAATGCTACCTACGGCTTCAAGGCGCTGTTTAAATAGGGTAGTACGGCGGGCCTGACAGGCCGCCAGCCTTAAGCGGGGACTCTCCCCGAAGTGGAGAGGACTTCTCGTGCCCGCGGGGTGGCGGTCGCCTGGAACACACCGGATCCCATCAGAACTCCGAAGTTAAGCAGGCGGGGCTCGCAGGTTGCGAGTTAGGTAGGGGCCTACCAATTTTTCAATTTTTTTAAAATAGCTCTTTTAAATTAAATTAAAAATGAATTTGAGGTGTGCTCCGACCATGATCCCCATTCCTTCTCCACTTCACCCGTGTAAACAAGGTCAGAAAAAAGCAAGGCACTTTTTTGGATTCTGAGGAAATCATCAGGTCGGGCAATCGAGCTGCATCGCAGAGGATAGCAGGCGACTCTAACGGTTCGTTGGGGTCGGACAAAACGAGGTCGGAAAGAAAAATCACTATTACACCCCGACTGCCAGGTCGGACAAAATGAGGTCGGACAAAAAGAAACGTGTGACGGTGGCGGCCGCAAAAATCCCGAGGTCGGACAAAAAAAGGTCGGACAACCGATGTAGACTCCAAAATTCTTGTAGAGTTGCTTTCCCCACTGGATATCTCTCAAAATTCCTTTCCTTTTGGATGCGGTGAACAGGTGAGGGACGGCGGCAGCGCCGAGGCCCCGCTGCTGGCGCGCTACTGCAACTCCACCAGCCACCCGGCGCCGCTCACCTCCTCCGGGAACACCGTCATCCTCATCTTCCACTCGGACGCCTACCGCCAGGACGCCGGCTTCCAGATAGCGGCGGCCGCAATCGAGGGTGAGTCCACGACGAACTTCGTCAAAATTTAGTTTGAAAATAGGAATTTAAAAACCAGCAAGAAAAAAAAAATCGAAAATTTTGGGTAAGCTGTAAGACTACCCCTGCCCCCTCGCCCCTCCGTCTGCAGGCACGCCGGGGTGTGGCGGCGTGTTCACCGACCCGGAGGGCAGGCTGTCGCCGCCCATGCAGGGCGACGAGTACGCGGCCAACATGAACTGCGCCTGGAAGATACAGGTCCCCGTCGCGGAGCGCGTCACCATCGACTGGCAGGGCGAGTTCCAGCTGGAGACGGCGGCCGGCTGCACCTTCGACAAGCTGGAGGTGCGTTGGTGCTGGTGCCGGTGTGCCGGGTACTCACCCGAGGGGTACCTCACTCTTTAAATCGGTGTTCACTGATTGGAGGGTTCTACTGTGATTGGCAGGAAAATTTGACAAAACTTTAAAGAAATCAAAAATTTTTGGCACCAATTCTATATTTTGCAATTTTAAGGTGCTTAAAATAGATTTTTGTCGAAAAATTATGTGACTGGATAGTGATTGGAAAATGATTGGAGCTCAGGGTGTACACTGATTGGAGAAGGTGAGGTACCCCTCGAACTCACCCGCAGCACTCGGCGTCTGAGGGGAGGTCGTCGACCCCTGCTTCCGTCGTCGAGGACGAGCGGTACTACTGCTTGTGCCCTAAGCCGTAGGGCCCGGGGGCTCGCCGCGGGTGCGCAACGAGTTTAACACTGACGGGTACGACGAGAGGAAACATAACAAACGAAGTCGGACACGACACACGCCTTTCCACTGATCGCTGGTCTCGGGAGCTGTGGTCTCGCCGCGAACTCGCGATCCCACCCGCGCTGACTTCGCTGACTTCGCCGACTGCGCTGACCGCGCTGACTGCTACAGCGGCTCGCTCTGGTCGCATGCGTCCGGCGGGGCCGGGGCCGCGGCAGCAGGGGCAGCAGACTGATTCAAAACAGCGCTCTCCTCTCTCTCTCTCTCTCTCTCTCTCTCTCTCTCTCTCTCTCTCTCTCTCTCTCTCTCTCTCTCTCTCTCTCTCCCTCTCTCTCTCTCTCTCTCTCCCTCTCTCTCCCTCTCTCTCTCCCTTTCACCCCATGGGTGCGAGAGAGACAGACATAGGAAGGGCGCTCTTCTCAGTCACTCGTGGCCGTGGCCCGGGGGGAGGGGGGGATGCTCGCTCCCTCCCTATCAGGCGTGAGGTCAGGTGCGCTTATCTTCTCGTCGCCGCTGGAGGGCGAACGCCTAGCCGCTCATCATCAGTGCAGAATGATAACATTCTTGAGGTGGCCGCGCCCCGCGTCCCCCAGGTGTACGATGGCCCGAGTACCACCGCGCCCCTCCTGGGCAAGTACTGCGGCACCGACAAACCCCCGTCCCTCATCACCTCCGGCAACACGGCCTTCGTCGTCTTCCGCTCCGACGCCTCCTCCGAGTACCACGGCTTCACCCTGCACTACGTGGTCGGTGAGTTTGCACAGCGGACATTGGCCGCAAAAGAGGGATGAAAAGAAAATTCAGAAGAAAAAAACATGTTATTCTTTTCTACCCAAAGAAAAAAAAATGAAAAAAAATGTTTTTTTTAAAGAATTAAAAGTAAAAAGGATGATGTAAATTTTGTGTAAATGTAATGGTCTTGTCCGCAGCTTGCGGCGGCGTGTACACCGAGCCCCAGGGCGTCATCGTGTCGCCGTACTTCCCCAACGCGTACCCGGCCAGCCGGCGCTGCACGTACGAGATCAGGCTCCCCCTCAAGACGGCTGTCACCCTTCAGTTTCTGGACTTCGACGTCGAGGACAACAGCCCGCGCGGCGACTGCTACTACGACCACGTGACAGTGAGTGTCACAAGTACACCGTCATCCCCGTCACCTCGTCATCCACGTCACCCCCATCTGTACGCTGGGGTCTCTGTCCCCCACTCCCCCCCCCCTTTCCAAAAAAAATAAATAAATAACGTCCCTGTTTGGTCTTTACTTGTGAGCACCCGCGGCTTGCAGGTCCGCGACGGCGACAATCGCAACGCGTCGCTTTTGGGCACTTTCTGCGGGGACAAAGACGATCTGCCCGACCGGCCGCTGGTGTCCACGCACAACTACATGTTCATCGAGTTCAAGACGGACGCGACGCTCAACCACGGTGGCTTCAGGGCCAACTACTCCGCGATAGACCTCAGTACGTACGGGGCACGCACTACATGATTATTTTTTTTTCTTTGTAGTTTTTGAAGCAGCGAACCCAGTGCATGCCGTCGTTCTGTGTTTACCCACAGAGTGCGGCGGCATCCTCAAGGAGCGGCACGGCCTCGTGGAGTCCCCGCGGGAGTCCGACGGCAACCACGCCAGCAACCTGAGGTGCTCGTGGCTGCTCGTCGCGCCGCCGGGCTTCGTCGTGCAGCTCACCTTCGTCACCTTCGTGCTGGAGAAGGCGCAAACCTGCGGCATGGACTACGTGGCCGTGTACGACAACAGCACGACCCCCGGGACAGGAGGGCTTCTCGGCAAGTGAGTGTGGGCTTGTGGGCTGGAGGCTGGAGGCCAGCGGGCTGGAGGCCAGCGGGCTGGAGGCCAGCGGGCTGGAGGCCAGCGGGCTGGAGGCCAGCGGGCTGGAGGCCAGCGGGCTGGAGGCCAGCGGGCTGGAGGCCAGCGGGCTGGAGGCCAGCGGGCTGGAGGCCAGCGAGCTGGAGGCCAGCGGGCTGGAGGCCAGCGGGCTGGAGGCCAGCGGGCTGGAGGCCAGCGGGCTGGAGGCCAGCGGGCTGGAGGCCAGCGGGCTGGAGGCCAGCGGGCTGGAGGCCAGCGGGCTGGAGGCCAGCGGGCTGGAGGCCAGCGGGCTGGAGGCCAGCGGGCTGGAGGCCAGCGAGCTGGAGGCCAGCGGGCTGGAGGCCAGCGGGCTGGAGGCCAGCGGGCTGGAGGCCAGCGGGCTGGAGGCCAGCGGGCTGGAGGCCGGTGGGCTGGAGGCCAGCGGGCTGGAGGCCAGCGGGCTGGAGGCCAGCGGGCTGGAGGCCAGCGGGCTGGAGGCCAGCGCGCTGGAGGCCGGCGCACAGTGTAACGAAATGGGCAAAAACGCGAAAAAAACATTTTACATCCTGCAAGGTCAAAACCGGCCAAAAACGTCAAAAAAAGGGTCAAATTACACGTAAATGGCCACATTTCACGAAAAATCCGAAGTTCCTCACCAGATAAAATTCTGGCGACCTCATATTCGGATCCCTTGCAAAAAACTGCACCAGAACCATGCCTGGGATTTTGCCCCTTTTTAGTTTAAGTGTGTGCTAAAAATTAAAATCCCCCAAAATAATTAAAAATGGCCCTATTTTGCTACATATCTCAAGTTCCTCACCAGATAAAATTCTGGCCGTCTCATATTTGGATTCCTCGCAAAAAACTGCACCAGAAACATGACTGAGATTTTGCCCCTTTTTAGTTTAAGAGTGTGCTAAAAATTAAAGTCCCACAAAATAATTAAAAATGGCCCTATTTCGCTAAATATCTCAAGTTGCCTCACCAGATAAAATTCTGGCTGTCTCATATTCGGATTCCTCGCAAAAAAACTGCACCAGAAACATGACTGGGATTTTGCCCCTCTTGAGTTTAAGAGTGTTCAAAAAATTAAAATCCACCAAAATAATTTAAAATCGCCCTAATCCCAGGTATGGTTCTGGTGCAGTTTTTTGCAAGGAATCCGAACATGAGGTCGCCAGAATTTTATCTGGTGAGAAACTTCGGATTTTTCGTGAAATGTGGCCATTTACGTGAAATTTGACCGTTTTTTGACGTTTTTGGCCGGTTGTCACCTTGAATGATGCCTGCGAATTTTTTTTCGTGAGAGATACATCTTAAAACAACCAAATCTACCATTTCCAATCATAAAATATTTTTTCGCGTTTTTGCCCATTCCGTTACACTGTGCGGCGGGCTGGAGGCCGGCGGCGCAGACACTTGGCTGCACCCTTGCCTTCAGTTTGACTACTGATGGCGGCCACGTCCACCTCTGCTGCAGGTTCTGCGGTAGGACTCTCCCGCCCGTCCTGACGTCCACCGACACCGTGATGAGCATCGTGTTCAAGACAGACTCGTCCATCAACATGGAGGGCTTCACGGCCACCTACACGTTCCTCGACGCGAAGAGAGGTGAGTCTATCTATAAGTCCTCCTCCGCTGCTACCAGAAAAGCGTCAAAAGGCGCAGGTAAGACGTAAGAGTGAGATGGAGATAGTGTTCCGTTATTGCATCTCACTCGCCCCTACGGTTTCGGACGCGTCCCAGGTAGCCGGACCCACCCGTTTTAGAACTCTTCCGTCTCTGTCCATCTTTTCGTTCGTGAACCTGTGCGATGTCATGTGTTGGTGAAAAATTTAAATCAGGTTTATTTTATAAGCTAATTAGCTCATCATGAAATCTCGATTTATTTTTTTATAAAAATATCTGCGACGCTTGGCTCTCGAAGCGTTTTTCTGAATGCATGTCCACAGCAGATACGTATCTCACCCTACCTACTAACTTGGCACCGGTTTTGTCCTTGTGTGTGGTGAGTTTGTTCGAAGGCAGGCGCTGATACCTGTTTCTGCGTATCAATAACACAAGCGTCATCTTGGGAATATTCGCATACTGATATGGCGACACTGCAGTGCCTATGGCGGTGCTGGCGGGAGAGGCTCGTCGTTCACCAGGCCCGCGGCCCTACATGACCCCTGTGTGCTTGCAGTGTGCGGCGCGACGTACCACACCCCCAGCGGCGTGCTGCGCAGCCCCAACTACCCCGAGGTGTACCCCAACAACAAGGACTGCGTGTACGTCATTCGCGCGCCCACAGGCCGCCAGGTCAGGCTCAACGTCACCGACTTCGACCTGGAGCACTCGGCGCAGTGCAACTGGGACTTCTTGGAGATACGGTGAGCAGGAGGCGGAGCTACATCCTCCGGCATGGGATGGGACGGAAAGTTGAAACGATCAAAACTAAAGTCGATCTCTAAATAGTTCCGACAACTGCAACAATAACTCTGCTGAAACATAAGCAAGAGCACTATTTTTTTTTTGAGGGGGGGGGGTGGGTGGGATCTTTTTGGATCAATCAGCAAACCCTCACGAATATATCAAGAAAACTTTTAGAAAAAAGCCCAGGAAAAAAAATTCCGTTCCGTCCAGGTCTCTGATTTGTCCTTCCCCGTGATGACTAGCCGCCCGCCCGCGTTGTTGACGCGTTGCCGATTTTGGTCGTTTCCGGCCAATTTCGGATGAGTCCGGGTCCGGGAGAGATTTCGGATTAGTTCAGTGATGGAATTTGGACTCTCCGCGGAGGAATTTCGGTCCGTCCTGACGGACTACTTCGGAAGTCTCCATTTTGATTACAAGGCGCCTTGCTTCTCCTCCTGCAGGAACGGCGGCACGGCGCGCTCGCCGCTGGTCGGCCAGTACTGCGGCGCCCAGGGCCCGCCCGTCCTCATCTCGGCCACCAACGACCTGTTCGTCCGCTTCAAGACGGACGGCAGCCGTGGCGGGCGCGGCTTCCAGCTCGCGTGGGACAGCGCGTCCACGGGGTGCGGCGGCTCGCTCACCGCCTCCTCGGGCACCATCCACTCGCCCAACTACCCGCAGCCCTACGGCAACCGCGCCGAGTGCTACTGGCGCGTCGCCGTGGCCCAGGGCTCCGTGGTGCGGGCCTCCTTCAGCGACCTGGACCTGGAGAAGAACCCCCGCTGCCAATTCGACTTCGTCGAGGTGAGTGGAGCGTCGCGAGGGTCGCTTCGAAGAATCGCTGTACAACTCCCAAAATATCGTGTAAAAATCAATATACCAGGTGGCTTGATTAACCCCGGGCGCTTTTTGTACTATGCAACCCCCCGCACCGCTCCATCCGGGACTGCATACCCATCAGGCGCCGGGGACTGCTCCGCCACTGTAGTTGCAGCCAACGAACCGAAAGGGCCCTCTCGCGGTTCGCGCGATCTACGGCGAGGCGTTACAGGGGGAAGGTTCGTGGTTTCGCAGGAGTAACCTGCGAGTCCGCGGGGAAAGCTCGCGGTCGGCGAGTCCTCCCGCGGGAGTATCTCTCACACCGCGGATCCTCCGCGGGTCCTTCGCGGACTGCGACAGGGGCGTATTAAGGTCCGACCGACAGCGGTGCCCTTCAGATTGCCTACATACAGGGGTTTTGTAGCACAATTTGCCTATACCTTTCAGGCGGCTGTCTAGAGGTCACAGGGGGGGGGCTCGCAGTCCAGGCGCGTATTAAGCGGTAGCGACAGCTGTGACCTCTAGACAGCCGCCTGAAAGGTATAGGCAAATTGTGCTACAAAACCCCTGTATGTAGGCAATCTGAAGGGCACCGCTGTCGGTCGGACCTTAATACGCCCCTGTCGCAGTCCGCGAAGGACCCGCGGAGGATCCGCAGTTCGCGAGATTACCCCGCGGGAGTACTCGCCGACCGCGAGCTTTCCCCGCGGACTCGCGGGTTACTCCTGCGAAACCGCGAACCTTCCTCCTGTAACGTCCCGTCGTAGACCGTCGGGAACCGCGAGAGGGCCCTTTCGGGGCGTTAGCTGCAACAGCAGCTGCGGAGCAGAGCGTCTGCGCTTGGAGCCGGTCCCCGGCGCCTGATGGGTATGCAGTCCCGGATGGAGCGATGCGGGCGGGTTGCATAGTACAAAAAGTGCCCGGGGTTAATCAGCCACCTGGTAGACTCAGGAATACAGATACAAAAAAATCCGACAAATCGATTAAAAAAAAAATGAACAAAGAACAAAGAATAAAGTTAAAAAAATTCAGAAATGAGGGTAAAAGATTAAAATTTATCAAAAAGTGACAGAAATTTTCCTTGAAAAACAAAATAATAATAAAATATCCCCTTCCCCTTCGTTTTGCCTGACGAGTCGAGCATTACCATAGAACATCGAATATGAATGGTGAATGTCGTTACTGTGAATGTCGTGACTAGTGACTAGTGTTGGAATGGTATTGAAATGGTTGATATGCCTACAAGTTTTTGATATGGATATAAAATGATTACAATGGACCTAAACTGATTGAAATTGATCTAAAATAAATTGAAAAATGGTTTGAAATAACGAAAATAGTGTTGAAATGTCCCGAAATAGTTTAGACGTATAGTTGAAATGGTTTCGAAATAGCTGAAATAGTTTTGAAATATCTAAAATACATATGAAATGTCGGAAATAGTTTTGTAATATTTGAAAGAATTGTGAAATAGTTGAAATATTTTTGAAGTAGTTGATATAGTTTGAAATGGTTGAAATATTTAACATAAGAAATTGAGGTGCACAAACAATTTCGGAGTTGTTTACCCCTCGGACGTGGTGTTTGTTTGCGGCAGCTCTGGGACGGCATGCCACCCGGCGGAAAGGTCCTCGGTCGCTACTGCGGCGGCCACCCCGACCCCGTCGTGTCCAAGACCAACGCCATGTACGTCCGCTTCCACTCCGACAGCACAGACGCGGGCCGGGGGTTCGCCCTGGACTACGAGTCGAGTAAGTAGTCTGGGTGCATGGCGATAAATATAATATCCGCGGTAGAATACCAACAGCATAATTAGAAAAAGAGGAAAAAAGGGAAAAAAAGATAAAATTCTAACGCTAACGCGAACAGGCTTCCTAGGTTATTTTAACACTCACCCTACAGAACAAGGAAGAATTTAAAAATATGAAGTTGAAACTATTTGTAATTGCCAAATCCGAGGCCAAATCATTTTTCGCAGCATTTTTCATGGAAGTGTGAATTGGCTCTTTAGGATCGGCTTCAGCCGTCAGGGGCCATCGTCAAGATTAAATTACGGGCTTAAGCAATAGGCTCCCTTAACGGGGCACTGAATAAAGGTAGAAGGAGGCGGCGACCACAACCCCTGGGTGTCTGTCTTACCTTCAACCATCTACACTGTTAAAAATTTTCTTGTAAATTAACAGAAAAAGTTCTGTTAAGTTTGTTAGCAGCAAATACTGTTTCAAAACAGGAAAAACTGTAAATTTACAAGGATTGGAAAAATCTCAGAATCAATTTTTTCGTCGAAATGTATTGACTTCTTTTTGCACTTATATCTCTCTTCTGTAATATTAAAAAATTGTTGTTTTTCGAACAGTAAGGGCTGTTAACAAAATTAACAGCGTTTTTTCTGTAAAGCACCAGCACACACAGTGAAACTCATTCACTGTTCTTTGAGAGTGCTGCTGAAATAATCCATATGTGGTAAGTTTTTAACTGAAAAAAGAACAGGTGTTCAGAGGCAGGATTCCCGTAAAACAAATGGTCGTCAGGCAACAACTTTTTCTAACAGTGTACGGGATTGGAGAAAAAAAATGAAAGAAAATAGAAAGATGCTCTGGATAAACGTGCAGAGCTGACCTGGTTGATCCCGCTGCCGCAGCGTGCAACGCCAACCTGACGGGCCTGCGCGGCGTCATCGAGAGCCCCAACTGGCCCGGCCCCCCACCGCGGCGCGCCAACTGCACGTGGGCGGTGACGGTGCCGGTCGGGAACACGGTCAACATCACCTTCTCGCACATGGGGCTCCTGCTGCCGATCATGATCCGCAGGCGCCCCGTCAGCCGCCTCAGGCCGAGCAGCTCGAGGTTCGGCGGGGCCGGCGGGGCCGGCGTGACGCCCACCCGGCCGCCGCAGACCAGCGGCCCCAGCGGCCCCAGCGCGCTCAACGCCCTGCACCAGGCGCTCGCCGCGCTCCGCCAACAGGACGAGGAGGACACCAACGCCTGCCTCTTCATGTTCGTCAAGGTATGTCCGTCCGTCCGTCCGTCCGTCCGTCCGTCCGTCCGTCCGTCCGTCCGTCCGTCCGTCCGTCCGTCCGTCCGTCCGTCCGTCCGTCCTTCCGTCCGTCCATCCGTCCGTCTGTCCGTCTGTCTGTCTGTCTGTCTGTCTGTCTGTCTGTCTGTCTGTCTGTCTGTCTGTCTGTCTGTCTGTCTGTCTGTCTGTCTGTCTGTCTGTCTATCCATCTATCTATCTATCTATCTATCTATCTATCTATCTATCTATCTATCTATCTATCTATCTATCTATCTATCTATCTATCTATCTCTATCTATCTGTCTATCTGTCTATCTGTCTATCTGTCTGTCTCTCTGCCTCTCTGTCTGCCTGTCTGTCTGTCCATCCGTCTGTCTGTCTGTCTGTCTGTCTGTCTGTCTGTCTGTCTGTCTGTCTGTCTGCCTGTCTGTCTGTCCATCCGTCTGTCTGTCTGTCTGTCTGTCTGTCTGTCTGTCTGTCTGTCTGTCTGTCTGTCTGTCTGTCTGTCTGTCTGTCTCTCTCTCTCTCTCTCTGCCTCTCTGTCTGCCTGTCTGTATGTATGTCTGTCTATCTGTCTGTCTGTCTGTCTGTCTGTCTGTCTGTCTGTCTGTCTGTCTGTCTGTCTGTCTGTCTGTCTGTCTGCGCCCTCCCTCATCCCCTCTCCTCCCTTTCTGTCCACCAGATCCAGGACAGCGCGACGAGGGAGGAGGACAGCGAGCTGGTGCCCGGTCCGGAGCTGGGCCGCTACTGCGGGAGCAGGCTGCCGCCCCTCATCTCGTCCAAGACGAACAAGGTGTTCATCACCTTCTCCTCGATGTTCATGACGCAGCTCGGGTCTGGATTCCGCCTGGAGTGGTTAGCTGAAGGTAAGGGGCGGGCTCGGTCACGTGACTGGGCAGTCTCCCCTGCACCGGCGCGATGTAGGGCCCTGCTGGAGATCACCGTACGGACGGTCTTGTGCAGGATGCGGCGGGGAGCTGCGTCGACCAACGGGATCCTTCACCTCTCCCAACTACCCTCACGCGTACGCCGCCAACCAGGTCTGCGAGTGGACCATCACCGCGGACTGGGCGTCAAGCGTCGAGCTCACCGTCTGGGACTTCAACCTGGAGCACGTGCAGGAGTGCTACTTCGACTACCTCGCCGTGAGTGAAGATGATACGAGGGCCTCTCCAACCGCCCCCGCGGCTGAGGGTCCTTGGTGTTGGGTTGGATACTGGACACTGGGTACTGCGGGTATAATGTGTAACGCTCCCGGCTGGCCGCTCCCTCAGGTGTACGGAGGCCCCGACGACTCTTCCCCGGAGCTCGTCAAGATGTGCCACACGGAGAACAAGCCCACCGTCATCACCTCCTCGGGCCGTCAGATGTTCGTCCGCTTCCACAGCGATCTGTCGTACTCAGGCAGAGGCTTCAACGCGTCCTACAGATTCGTCGATAGCCGTGAGTTTGCCTGAGACCTCTCGCCACGGATCATGTCGCGGCAACATTTCCTTGTTATTTCTTCTTTTTGTACAGCCGCTTTAGAACTTAAAAAACATTCACAATGGGAGAAGAAACATTAAAAAAATAAATTTAAACGCTAACATAGAGGAGTCTTCCTCCGCCGGCACAGGCTGCGGTGGCCTGATGACGGCGCCGTACGGAACGCTGCACTCCAGCCGCTACCCGCAGAACTACGGGCCGGGCGACGACTGCGTGTGGAGGATCGAGGTGGCCAAGAACCACGCGGTGGAGCTGCAGCTGCTCGACCTGGACATCGCCGTGGACTTCCGCTCGCGCAACAACTGCAGTCAGTCCTACCTGCAGGCGAGTACCCGACTGGGAATTTTCAATCCTTAAGGCGTTTGTGTTGCGGTGATCATGGAAGAGGGGCGTGCCTATACCTTTGATTCGTATACTTTCAAATATTATCAAGAAACATGCATATTATTTTGGTCCTACGCGAAATCTCTAACGTTGCTGTCTACTTGCGCGGCGTACTGGAGGTGGTGGACGGCCCGGGTCTGGATGGCGAAGAGCTACTCCGGGTGTGCGGCAACGCGCTCCCGGACAACCGGACCGTCACCTCGTCGGGGAACACGATGACGGTGCGGATGAAGTCCGACGGCAAGCAGACCGCCAAGGGCTTCAAGGCCAGCTACGCGACCGTATGCGGCGCGCGCATCGTCACGGACGGCAGCGGCATCCTCTCCTCGCACGACGCCGTCAACGTCAACGGCAAGAACGCCAACTGCTCGTGGACCGTGATCGCGGCGGACCCGGGCAACCACGTGACCCTCACCATCGGCCAGCTGACCGTCAGCCACCTGGACGATAGCGGGGTCAGACCCGTTCACACAATACTTTTACCTTCATGAACAGTTTTACTATCTGACAATTTTTACTTTTAAAAAAAATATGAGTTAATTTATTTTTCACTCATTAACATTTCCTCTTTTTTATTATTTCCTAATATGGCATGCAGAGCGTGCTGGGGTGCAAGTTCACTAACAACCTGGAGGTGTGGGACGGCGTGGACGACACGGGGATCCTCTTGGGGCGGTTCTGCACGGGCCGCGTCCCGCCCGCGCTCACCAGCCGCGGCTCCGCGCTGCACATCAAGCTGGTCTCGCCCTACAACTCCTTCCACGGCTGGTTCTCCGCCTCGTACTCCGTGCTCAGCTCCGGTACGCGGGTCCCCTCTATATGAGCCGCATCTCTATTTCCATTTTTTTAAAAATTTTAATTAGGGTTGCAAATCTAGGATATTTTTACTAGACAAACCCTGCCTACTAGGCAACCTGCCACGGAGTGTTGTCCGAATGTTGCCAAGTAGGCAGGGTTTCTCTATGAAAAAATTTCCTAGATTTGCAACCCTAATTTTAATGCAAATGATGTGGTGCTGGCGGTGCAGCATGCGGCGGCACTTTCTCCGCGGAGCGCGGGTCCTTCGCCAGCCCCGGGTACCCGGGCAGCTACCCGCCGGGGTCGGACTGCGTCTGGAACGTGACCGCGGCGCCGGGGAACCTGGTGCAGGTCAGCTTCTCCGCCTTCAGCCTCGAGTCGTCGCCCGGCTGCTACGACGACTTCCTGGAGGTGCGCAAGGAGCACGCCCTAGGCCCGATCATCGGCGTCTTCTGCGGCGACGACTTGCCCGCCAACATCTCGGCCGCGCACTCGCTGTGGATCAAGTTCAGGAGCAACGGCCAGGGCACCGCGCCGGGCTTCCTCGCGGACTTCACTCTCGGTACGGCTTTGCTCTGATCGGTTTGACTCCCCAGGACGAGAACGCTCCTCTCGTGCACCTCGTAGTCTCACTGTTGGACCCGACCGCGTATTTAGGAACCCTTGCTGAGTTCGGGACCCCTCCTTTAAGTTCGACCCCTTGCACCACCGATGGGCTTCTTTAGGATATATTACTTCATAGGATAGACGATTTCTGGCCAAAAGGTAGCCTAATCAGTGAAAGAGGCCGAACTCCCTGAGGGTCTCTAAATACGCGACCTGAATCGACCCCGCAGTACACGGCAACCTGGACATCACGGGCAGCAGCGGACTTATCGCGTCGCCGCTATGGCCGACGCTTTACGCTCAAAACGGGGACTTCTCCTGGCGGGTCACCGTCGCCGGCAACAAGGTCATCACCCTCGCCGTCAAGCAGCTCAGCACGGACCGCTTCAGCGACGAGTGCGAGGACGTCCAGCTGGCGGTGAGTGGCTGTCCGCGTGCTGTCCGCGTGCTGTCCGCGTCCTGTCCTTGTCTGTCTGCGTGCTGTCCGCGTGCTGTCCGCGTCTGTCCGCGTGCTGTCCGCGTCTCTCTGCGTGCTGTCCGCGTGCTATCCACGTGCTGTCCGCGTGCTGTCCGCGTCTGTCTGCGTGCTGTTCGCGTGCTGTCCGCATGGTGTCCGCGTCTGTCTGCGTGCTGTCCGCGTAATGTCCTTGTCAGTCTGCGTGCTGTCCGCGTGATGTCCGCGTCATGTCCTTGTCTCTCTGCGTGCTGTCCGCGTCTGTCCGCGTCCTGTCCTTGTCTGTCTGCGTGCTGTCCGCGTGCTGTCCGTGTAATGTCCTTGTCAGTCTGCGTGCTGTCCGCGTGCCACTGCACTCCCGGGTCGCCTCTAGTACCTCTACTGGAAACACCTCTAATTTTGATTAGAGGTAAATTTACCTCTACGGCAATATACCTCTAATAATATTGCTGCGAAAATACCTCTACAAGATTTACCTCTACGGTTAAGAGTAAAACACAGAAGTTGGGCTGTCCCAGCAAGGAGAGCAGGCGTACTGATGACGCCACCGGTACAGGTTCGTCGGCGACTGCGGCTCTTCGCAGCGTCATCCCTAGTGGGCAGGCATTGTGTACTGTGGCGTCGTAGCCGTGCCGGCTCGGTGTTTTCGCCCGAGCCGCGGAACCCGAGTTCGAATCTTCCGAAAAATAATTTTTTCCGAGGACAGCAGCCTGGAGTGGAATTCAAACCCCCCATTTCAACGAAGCTCCCTCGTGGAATCGCCGACGGTCTAGTGGTCT
Source organism: Frankliniella fusca (assembly GCA_029379305.1). Classification (NCBI taxonomy): domain Eukaryota; kingdom Metazoa; phylum Arthropoda; class Insecta; order Thysanoptera; family Thripidae; genus Frankliniella; species Frankliniella fusca. The sequence continues at coordinate 643,613 of JAHWGI010001227.1, read as the reverse complement.
TAGTGCCACGAAAGCCGCGGGGTGTCATGAGACTCGGCACTTGGGGCCTGGGTTCAATTCCCAGGTAGGTTCTTCACTGGCAGCGAAAGCGAGTTGTCGGGAAGTTCCGTCCCATGCCACGGGGGGTGGTCCCTCGTGGGGAAGTAAGGCCTATGAATCTGGCTCCTTAGTAAACAGCTTTTCCATGACCTGTGCGGGAGCGGGTCAGTACAGGTCTAACCAACCGTACGCTTACTCTTCCGCAAAAACTTCTCTTTCTGCTTTTCTCCCCCTCTATCGTCCTGCCTTGCCTCTACCTCCCACTGACCGGTCATGCGGTCCGGTGGTGCCCAGTCGTTGGTCCGAAATGCTACCTACGGCTTCAAGGCGCTGTTTAAATAGGGTAGTACGGCGGGCCTGACAGGCCGCCAGCCTTAAGCGGGGACTCTCCCCGAAGTGGAGAGGACTTCTCGTGCCCGCGGGGTGGCGGTCGCCTGGAACACACCGGATCCCATCAGAACTCCGAAGTTAAGCAGGCGGGGCTCGCAGGTTGCGAGTTAGGTAGGGGCCTACCAATTTTTCAATTTTTTTTTCAATAGCTCTTATGAATGAATTTGAGGTGTGCTCCGACCATGATACCTATTCCTTTTCCACTTTACCCGTGTAAACAAGGTTGGAAAACATCAAGGCACTTTTTTGGATTTTGAGGAAATCATCAGGTCGGACAATCGAGCTGCAATCGCAGAGGATAGCAGGCGACTCTTACGGTTCGTTGGGGTCGGACAAAACAAGGTCGGACAAATTAACGATCACACCCCGAGTGCCAGGTAGGATAAAAAGAAACGTGTGACGGTGGCGGGCGCAAAATTCCTGAGGCTGGAAAAAAAGAAGGTCGGACAACCCGTGTGCTACGAAGGGCAGGGGCCGCCAGAGGGCTGGAGAAAATATTCTCGGGGTTTTTCAGGTACCTAGTATTCTGCTATTTCATTAGATGCAAAATATGTTAGAGGTAAGACACTCCCTTTTTTAGATGCAAATCCATTAGAGGTCAAATTACAGTTATTTTTGTAGAGGTGTATTCGTTAGATGCATCCACTGATTTTTCTTAGAAGCTAGCAAAACTCTGCTTGGTCTTAGAAGCATTTTCACTTCTTGCTGTATTCGAGTATTTGCAGGTTTACATGTAAAACACAGTAGGAGAGTTTTTACTCCTAAAACTTTTTAGAGGTTAATTCCCAACTCTTTGTTTTGCTCATAACCGTAGAGGTAAATCTTGTAGAGGTATTTTCGCAGCAATATTATGAGAGGTATATTGCCGTAGTGGTAAATTTACCTCCAATCAAAATTAGAGGTGTTTCCAGTAGATGGATCGGGCCACCCCCTGCACTCCCTCTGTTCGCAGGTGTACGACGGCTACGACTCCACGATGCCGCAGCTGCTCAAGGCGTGCGGCGTGTCGCTGCCCGAGGCGGTCACCACCACGTCCAACGTGGCGTACATCCGGCTGCACAACGAGCCCGTCCGCCGGGCCTCCGCCTTCCTGCTCGAGTGGCGCGAGGTGGACCGCGGGCCGCGCGCGTCCCCGCTCCCCGACAACAAGAACAACTGCAGCTTCGCGGTGCACCTCGCGCCGGGCGCCTCCGTCAACCTGACGAGCCCGGGCTACCCGCGAGGCTACGCCAACAACGAGAACTGCACCTGGGTGCTGGACACGGTCCCGGGCTGGCACCTGCAGATCGTCTTCACGGACCTGGACCTCGAGGAGACGACGGACTGCTACGCCGACCGCGTCCTCGTGTCGTCTGGGGAGGGCGGCGGCCCCAACTGGAAGCTCAAGTACACGCTGTGCCACCTCAAGGCGGCGTACAACGGCACGCTCACCACCACCAACTTCATGCTCGTCAACTTCCTCTCGGACTGGGGCACCAACGGCACGGGCTTCAACGCCACCGTGTACTCCGGTACGCAGCACGCCAAGCTTCGCTCAGCAATACACTGCAATACACCGCAATACATTGGAATATATAGCACTGTGAAAAATATGTTCGAAGATTTACGATTTATTTTGTAAATTACGACTTAGAAAAAATGTTGTAAATTTACGACAGCTCGTTCTTGCTTGTAATTGAACTTCAAGTCGATAGGTACTGTTTGTAATTTTACGATAAGTGATCGTAATTTTACAACTCCACTTGGTGGAAAATTTTCCCGTAAACCTACGACAATTTTTCACAGTGAGCAATACAGCAATACATTGGAATACATAGCAACACACAGCAATACACTGCAGAACACCGCAACACACTGCAGTACACCGGCGCCGTGTTGTGTCGCAGAGTGCGGAGGCGCGCTGAGTGGGCCGCGGGGCGTCATCAGCTTCCCCAGCACGGCCCAGCAGACCTTGCCCAGCCGGCCGCCGCGCGTCGAGCCGTCCTGCGAGTGGGTGGTGACTGCGCGCCGCGGCCGCACCCTGGCCGTCACCGTCACCCTCATGAGCATCACGCCCGAGGCCGGGGACGGCCGCACGGCCGGCACCTGCGGCAACTCGTACCTCCTGGTGAGCCGAGAGGGTTGATATCGAGGGGGGGATCACAAATACCAAGTGTGGGCAGTGACTGATTTATTGACATTTGTTTATCTTTTGTAGTGGTTTAATTTTTATTTTCATTACTCTTTTAATTTTTAAGAGAATAATAGAAATTTCTGTCACTTTTTTTTTGCTCATTATTTCTGACTTTTCATTCGTTTTTAGAGTTTTGTTTATTTGTTTTTCTCAGATTTTTCTGTAACTTTCTTCTTAATTTGATTGTGATGTTTTTTAAAAAAGTTGTATTGTATTAATTTTTTTTTATTTTTTGAGGACGCACAGTGATTTTTTTGGGTGATTGCCCTCCTTCCCCCTCTCGAGTTATGGTTATACATCGCTGGTAAAACTAAAGCGTAGTTGTCCGTCTTTCTTCTTTATTCAAGCGTACCAGAGCTCATGCGCTCCTTTTCTGCTATCTCAATGCAGAAATCGCCTGAGGGCGTAGTTGAACGCTTCAAGAGCGGCGTAAGGTCTTGTACGCTTGAAAAAGGCGCACAACCTCGCTTTAGTTTTACCAGCGATTTGGGTCGAAAAAAAGGGGAACAGAATGGTCCACCTACCTTCTTTCCGCACGCAGCTCAAGAACGGCGGCTCCTTGGACTCACCGCTCCTCGGCGACGGCAAGTACTGCGGCCTCACGCCTCCGTCCGACATCCCGGAGACCTCCGGCAACCAGCTCTTCGTCAAGTTCCGTGGCCACGTCGCCAACGCGGTACGCCTCCGCCTGACGGGAGCGGGCCAGGACCGTCACACACTCATTGAACTTCCGGTCGCGCTCATGTCTCACAGCACTTCGCCCTGCGCTTCGAGGAGAAGTCGAACGCGTGCGGCGGCGGCGGCAGCCTGGCGGCGGGGCAGCAGCTGTCCATGAGCTCCCCCAACTACCCGTCCATCCCCACGCCGCACATCGAGTGCGTGTGGGTGTGGGTGGCGCCGCCCGGCGAGCGCCTCCGGCTCGACTTCCCGTCCCGCTTCGACCTCACGGCATCGAAACAGTGAGTCGGAGCGAGAGAGAGAGAGAGAGAGGTGATGCTGTGCGTATCTGCGAACGCTAAGACGTGTTCGTGTTGGCTCACACGATATGCAGGTGCCGCGAGAGCGCGGTGGAGCTTCGCGACGGCGCCACGGAGAGCTCGCCGCTCATCGGGGCCTTCTGCTCGGCCGCGCCCAGCACCCAGTTCTCCACCGGCAACGTCCTGCGCGTGCGCTACTTCAACGACGAGGACGTGCCTGCCAACGGCTTCAACGCCACCGTGTCGATCGGTCAGCAGCTTTGCTCGCTCTCACTCACTGACTCAATCAATCAGTCAATATTTATCAATCAATCAATCAATCAATCAATCAATCAATCAATCAATCAATCAATCAATCAATCAATCAATCAATATTAATCAATCAATCAATCAATCAATCAATCAATCAATCAATCAATCAATCAATCAATCAATCAATCAATCAATCGACTGCTAACTCTCTCGCTAACTCACTCGCTCGCTTACTCACTCTCTTGCTCGCGCTCTCTCTCGCTCTCACTCTCTCATTCTCTCACTGTCCGCAGACTCGTGCGGTGGCACGCTGCGCGGGGTAGACGGCACCATTATGTCGCCCGGCTACCCCGACAACTACGCGGTCAACTCCATGACCCGGTGCGAGTGGCGGCTGCAGGTGCGCCCCACCGCCACCATGACGCTCCAGTTCCTGGACATGAGCATGCCCGGGCGGACGGGGATCGCCTGCACGGACCAGGTCACCGTCATCAGCAAGGGCGTTCCCGACAGCGACAACAACACAGGTGAGCCGAGCGCGGCAGGCGACGACAAGGTCGCCGAGGTGTTGGATCGTTGCAGGACACCCTGCTCCTGCTGTTCTTTGGCGGAGCGTCATCCGACATCCGTGTGACGCCCGGGTGTGTTGTAGACGTGGTGTTGGCCGACAAGCTGTGCGGCAGTAGCATCCCCGCCAACGTGACCAGCCTCAGCAACGAGGTGCACGTCGTCTTTGAGAGGGCGGACGGGGCTCAAAGCGCGACGTTTAGAAGGTGTGCTGTTCGTGGACATGTTCCCCCTTTTTCTTTTTTTCTTTTTTTTTATGAGTGGACTGTGAGTGACGCAGTGGATCTGTGGAGCAGGGTCACGCCGCCGAGGGGATTCGCGCTGCGCTTCACGACCAACAACGACGACTGCGGCGGCGTCCTGGAGGCGCCCTCGGGAGTGATCCGCAGCCCGGGGTACCCGCGCCGCGTGCCCAGCCAGCGCTGCGAGTGGACCATCCGCGCGCCGCCGGGCCGCCGCGTCACCATCGTGTTCGAGGACATCGACCTCTCGGCCGCGCTCTACCCGCGCTACGGCATGCAGCGCATCATGGTGAGCGCAGGAGACAAAAAAAAAAGAGAGAGAGAGACTGCAACTTTACGGCCCCTGGAGTACAGTGTAACTTACCCCGCTCTGGGCGTAAGTATGCAGCCCATACTACTTCAGATAAACGAGAGGGCAAGAGGAGGAGAGCATGAGGAGATGCTCCCCTCCTCACCTCTAGCCCTAGCTCAGCTGAAGTAGAACGGGCTGCATACTTACGCACAGAGCGGGGTAAGTGACCCACCCTGTATTTCTCTAAGTTTCTCCACAGAAAACTTTTTTCACGCAAGACATACCTTTTAAGGCGTCTGGAAGCCTGGGGAACAACATGTCGAAAGCTGTCTAAAACACTTTTTGAGCATCGAGTTGCACTTAGCCCCTAGCACAAAATGGATGTGTAGTACATATTTCGCAATGTTTGGGATATTTTTGTGTTGCAAGGCTCACAGCAGAAACACGTGCTATACGTTGAAACATATCTTCGGATATTATAGAATATTTGGGATGGAACTGGAATGTTAGTTTGTTAGATGAAATATTCTAATTGAAATATAAGAGTTGTCCATGGAATAGTGTAAGCGTTCTTCTCCTCGTCAGGCGCCTCTATGTTTGTACGTACTTTGCTGGCGACACTGCTCGGGGCGCCTGACCAGACCGGGGTAGGCAACCACGCGTCAGCGGTGTGTGGCGGGACTGCCTACCCCGAGGGGTTCCACACTCTCCTGGCGGGTGTACAACCAGTTTTGCGAGTTTATGCGGGTTTTAGGGAGTATTTACCGATTCTTTTCGATTGTTGTCGTGAGATTTTCGGGATCAGTCGCGATGATCCGCGGGTATTTTTCGACGTGTTCAATAAGTGTGTTTTTTTTTTTTTTTTTTTTTTTTTTTTTTTTAATTTATTTAGTAGAGGGCCCTTTGGCTTTCTCGTTAGAGAGTCCCAGCGTTAGTTGTGTTAGTGAGTGAGTGAGTGAGTGCACTTGCAACTGCAGAATTCTCTATCCAGTTTTTAGTGCAGAACTAGAAAGTTCTGCACTGCTTGTGACTACAGAACTGAAGCGTGCTGAATTTGCAAGTGCAGAACTCTTTAGTTCTGAAGTTATAACTGCAGTTATAACTGCAGAACTTTAGTTTCGCAGTTTGAAGTGGCAAACTACTACACACTAGGATTTGCAGAAAAGTGAGTGAGTAAGTGAGTGAGTGAGTAAGTGAGCGATTGAGTGTGTTTGCAGCTCTACCATCGTCCAGAGGAGACGGTGCCGATGCAGCTCGCCGTCAACTACACGACCGCTCCGGGCAGCGTGTTTCGCTCCACGTCCAACACGATGGGCATCGTCATGTACTCGCTGCAGACGACCAACAACCGAGGCTTTAAGATCCGGTACACGACCGACGAGCCTGCGGGTAAGTGAACGCCGTCAAACGACGATTGTCCATTGCTCTATTTTATAAATCAGTGAAGTTTTTTCTTCGCGCACCTCAAAAAGAGCTAGCAAAATTTGGTTGGCTATTTTAGCACCATGAGCTAACTTTCAAGTTAGATTAGAACATCCTCCAGATGAGCAGTGATCGAGGTGGAAACAACTCTGAATTTTGGTGTACAGATTTCGTAATTTTTTTGTGTGGATATTTGCTGTTTATTTTTTCCTATTCTATTGTAATTTTGGGGGTTTTTCCTGAATTTTCCAAAATTTTCGGAATTTTTCAGAATTTCTCCCAATTTTGTTGAATGTCTCTGAGTTTTTCTTTATTTATCTTCATTGTTCTGATATTCGATGAGCTGTACGACAATTTCAGAGTTGTTTCCGCCGCGGCAACGATATTTGTTAAACCTGAACCATTTAACCCTTTTTTTTCGCCCCTAGGCTGAAACGCAAAAAATGTGGATGATTTGATTTTTTTGCTGTTGTCCGTAGCGTGCGGCGGGCCGCTCCCGCAGGTGATGGCCGCGCCCCTAGGCCCGCCCGACGGCAACCTCAGCTCGTACGCGTGCGTCTGGTCGCTGGACGCGCCTGGGGCGGCGGGGGCGGCGGGGGCGGCGGGGGCGGCGGGGGCAGACAGTCCCGACCAGACCAGCAACTGGACCCTGGCCGTGCGGGTTCGCCGGCTCGACCTGCCCGTCGCGCACCGCTACCCGTGCTACAAGTACTCCACCAGGCTGGCGCTGCGTCGCCCCGGCGGTACGGGTACCTTGCGAGGGGAAAACAACTCCAATTATTGGTGTACAGGTTTTGCGAATTTGGGAGAATTTCTGTTGATTTTTTAAAATGAATTTTCCGAATTTTTTCTCAGTTTTAAGATTTTTTAAAAAAGAATATTTCTGTTTTTTTTCTTCTGATAAACGGAGGTGTACAAAATATCAGAGTTGTTTCCCCCTTGCACTCTATGCAGTGCCACATTCCTAGAATAAGTGGGGGCAATTAGAATCAGAGCAAACACAGTGGGGTATTTAGCGGCAGGCTTCATCGGCACACGTCACCTGGCAGGAAACACACTCTAAAAACAATCAGTACAAAACTTTGCTTTTGTAACACTGATTGGAAGTTTTTTCAGTAACCAGATTTCAAATTTTTGTAACATAATATGATACAAAGTTTTGTATCGACATGATACAAATGTTTGCTTCCTAGTTTACAAAATTTTGTAACATTATATGCTACAAATTTTGGTGTTGATGCCTTACATATATCTGTTTCCTGATTAGAGAAGTTTGGCCCTGTCCAATTGCCGTCATTCAACATTAGCACTATTTTCATATTTTCCTTTCAGGGAGTGAATTCAGATTAGTTAGAAGTGATTTGCCGTGCGCATGAATCATTCTCAGACTCTCTTTCGTCGGAGTGTTATCATGACCCTTAACCAAGACCACTTTCGAGAATTATGCTTCGAATACCGAAGAAACGAAATGCAGTGTCACACCTCTCAACTTTTAGTGAAGATATGTAGATAATCCGCTGACTGCTGATATTTCTAAGAGGGAGGACGTTGCCGTGAGGTGACCTTACTCTTAACATTTTTTTTATGCATCCGCCTGTGTCTGTTTGTCGATTTTCGTTGATATTTTGTCAGATAGTATAGGAAACATGTACTGTGGTATACTTCAACAAAACCTTTGGGACTTGAGTGACTACAAAATTGTCAAAAAATGCTAAACAGACACAGACGGACATGACGAAAACGCTGATTGCAAGGCCACCTGTAATCAACCAGGGAGACGGAGCAGGGACCTTGCACGCGTTCAAGTTGAACCAATTATTTCTGGCGCATGGTTTACGATTTGAACATAAAACATGCACAAGCACAAAAGGATTTGTCTTATAAAACATAAAGCGTAAAATTAAATGTTAGTATTTTGTCAAAATTTGATTTTAATGCGAAAGAATCGGTTTTTCATGAGACGATGTGAACGACAGAGGGCGAAAATCAGCGCGCGCCGCAGGCGAAGGAGGGCGTCACGGACTACACTGTGTTCTTGTGTCATCTTACAGTGAAAGCGGCGCTGCTGACCATGTGCGAGAAGCTGAACGAGCCCGTCACCGTCCTCAGCCCGTACCGGCACAATGAGCTGGAGGTAAGCTTGGGGCGGCCCGGTGGAGCGGGGCGGGGCGGGGCGAGGCGGGTGGGGGCGGGGCGCGGATGGGCGGGGCGGGTCAGAGCACTCGGCGCGAGGCCAGCCGCCTCGGCCCGGCCGCTGCCGGCGCGCGGCGCGGCGTTGGGCGTGGCAGAGGGGAAAGGCAGTGGGAGAGAGAGAGAGTGGGGGAAGGGGACGGGCCGCGCGTCGAGAGAGAGAGGGAGGGAGAGAGAGCGCTGGTGGGTGGTGCGGGCGCGCGGGAGCGAGCGAGATGGGACGACGATCGCGCCTCGCGCGGGAACCGGTCGACCTCCTGCTGCGGCTGGGGCCCTGGTGCGCGCTCCACCGTACAACGCCGCCCATCTGAGGTTAGGTCTCGTGCCGGCCCCTCCCTATGGGGCGCGCCGCCCCGCCGGCCCCGCCCCGCCCCAGGAACCGAACGCCTAGCTGCGCGTCAGCCAGCGTCAGCACGCCCCGCGACTAGACCGGAACGCACCGAGTGCCCCGGGCCCCGGGGCACGTGTCATGCAGCGGGGGCGGGGCGGGGCGCGGCGGGGCGCGGCGGGACGGGGCCCCACCCACCCTCTCTCCGCCGAGTGCGGCCTACGAGGGTCGGGGCGAGGGGAGGGCGGGGCGGGGCGGGGCGGGGCGGGGCGCGCTGTCGGATACCCCAGGACGCCTGTGCGCCGCGCCGCCGCCCGCGCTAGCCCCGCCCTCCGGCCCGGCCCGGCGCAGCGCTGCCGGAATACATACAGAGGCAGCCACAATCAGCACTAACCCCACGGGGTGGGCGGGGCGGGCCGGGCCCGGGGCGGGCGGGGGTGGGGCGTATATAGATGATGAGGTCAGAGCCTCTTAGAAGCTTGTCGCTACATATGGCTGCAGTTTTGAATAGCGAGTCGCTGAATCTAGTCAGGCCTGATTGTGCCCGGGCTGTGGCGCGCCACGCGGCGGTCTGGGGCGGGGTGGGGTGGGGTCGGGGTCGGGGAAAGGAGATGGGGGCGAGTTTGCTCGCAAGTATGTGAAGAAACTGTCGGCCACTTGCCTCGATCGGTCCGCCTATTCGCCCCGCCCCGTAGAGCGTGATCTTTCTCTCATTTTGTTTGCTCTCTTTTTTCCCCCTCACTAACTTCCTTTCGATAAAGCTCGTGTGTGGGTCCTGCAGAGGGGCAACGATTAATTTAAAGGAAGTCATCTCAGGGGTGATTATTCAGCCTGTCACCCGCCCTCTCAGCTTAGCAGCGGCTTGAACAACGCGAGAAACTTCGCCTTTATAACCAAACGGTACACGACGGGCTGTCGGGTCGGGCTGCGACAACGCAATGCGCATTCACTCTGCGCCTGGGAGACAGGCAACCCATCTGACAGCCGGCGCCGACAGGCGGCCACGCTCACGGGCTGCCGACTGACCCCGAGGTTCGCTCTCGTACCTCCATATTTGTCGCACCTATGGCAGTGGCCTATGTTGGGGATGGCTCGGTCCCATGCGTGCGACAAGGGCGGAGGTACGACAGCGATCTCCGGATTCAGATGGCAGACTGTCGCCCCGCTCACGCTCTCGGCCTTGCCAGAAAAGTAGGCAATAGGTACCTCTAATCACTCAAACACAGGAGAGTGAAGCGGGCTGCTTCCGCACCTGGCTACTAGGCAACACCTCGGCACAGGTGCGACTATGTTGCCTAAGAGGCAGGCGCCATACTTCACTACGCTTGGGCGGAACGAGGAACTCGGAAAATGCTGTCACCCCTTCGTTCAAATAATTAAGAAAAATGCGGAAAAAAAATACAAGCAAAACTGGAGAAGAATTGAAAGTTCACAAAAAATTTACAAATTCACCAAATTTGTTCACCAAAATTCAGATTAGCTTTCCTTTCGGTTTGGGCTCCATTTCGCCTTACTTTTCTGGCAAACACCGCTTTGATCCGCTTTGCTCCGCTTTGCTCCGCTTTGCTCCGCTTTGCTCCGCTCTCGCAGGTGAACCGGCCCTGGTACGTGACGTCCGGCATGGACTTCTCGGTGGAGTACAGCTGGTCGGCGTGCGGCGGTCTGCTCAGCAGCCCGGCGGAGCTGACGAGCCCGGGCTTCTCCTCGGGCCGCTACCCGAACGCGACGCACTGCGCGTGGAAGCTGACCTTCGAGGAGGGCGAGCAGCCCCTCGTCACGTTCGAGACGCTCGACCTGGCGGCCGGCTCGTGCGAGGACTACGTCAAGGTGCACAACGGGGACTCGGGGCGCGCGCCGCTGCTGCTCCGGCCCACCTGCAGCAGCGTGCCGCCGCTGCACGCCGCCGGCCGCCACCTGTGGGTCGAGTTCCACACGGGCGTGCCCGCCGGCCGCCGCGGCCGCGGCTTCCGGATGACCTTCTCCACCACCGCCAGAGGTAAGGCGCGGCGCAAGCGCGGGTCAGGTTAGCTGCCGGCCGGGGCGCTGGCGGACCGGACCGACGTGACACCTCGTTGGGCGCGGGACTGTTCGCCGCTCGCGTGACGGTTGGCAAAATTTTGTCTCCGAAGTTTTCTAAATTTTGTCTCCGTAATTTTCTAAATTTTGTCTCCGAAATTTTCTAAATTTTGTCTCCGTAATTTTCTAAATTTTCTTACCGCATTTCTCAAAAAAAAATCAATATTTTATAAATTTTCTCTCCTCATTTTTCTTTGTTTTCTCTTCTAATTTTTCTAAATTTTCTCTCCCCCTTGTTTTTTTTTTTTTTGTAAATAGTTCCCTTCAAATTCTTATTAAAAAAAAAACTTTCTTTTAAATTTGTTTTTTCTAAAATTTATTATTTGTGTTCAGCTGGTTCCACTTCTCCTCTCTAATCCTTTTCCATCCCTGCAGCCTGTGGCGGCACGCACCACAGCAGCACGGGCGTGCTGCAGTCCCCCGGCTTCCCGCAGGGCTACCCGAACAACGTGGAGTGCACGTGGGAGGTGCGGCTGGAGCCCGGGTACCGCGTGGCCCTCAGCTTCACGGGCCGCTTCAACCTGCAGACGCGGGGCGCGCAGGGTGGGTCGTGCGCGGACGGCGACTACCTGGAGGTCTTCGACTTCGACGAGCAGCGTGAGGAGTGGTCCGCGCAGGCGCGCCGGTACTGCGGCCGCCAGGCGCCCCCCGACGGCGAGGTGGTGTCGTCCGGGTCGCGCCTGCGGCTCGTGTTCCGCTCGGACGGCTCCGGGTCCGCGGAGGGCTTCAGCGCGCGCTGGAGCGCCACGTGCGGCTTCACCAGGACCCTGGCGGGGCCCGGGGCCGCGGCCGCGGCCGGGGCGGATGTGCGCGGCGAGGTCGTGTCGCCGGGCTTCCCCGTCGGCTACAGGCCCAGCCTCAACTGCAGCTACCAGCTGCTCGCCCCGGGCAAGACCATCCTGGCCAGGTTCACCAACTTCAGCGTCGAGGTCGGCTCGACCGGTGAGTAGGCCGGGGTAAGGCTGGATTAACCCTCGGTACAGATATGTCATGTACCCCCTATAGGCAGCCTAGGGACAGGATACCTAGGCGATTTGTACCCAATAGATAATAGTCAAAACGTCTTATGTCTTATGATTGTGTTCAGGAATAATGGTGTTAACCTTTGTTAAAACAGTGATTTTTTTTGGAAGTGCATAAGCACGCGCTGTAAAACTCAATAGGTACGCAGAGGGCTGACCGTTTTTCAGACCACCGCCCTTTCCTTTCCCTCGGTCGCAGCCGACCCGTGCAAGTACGACAACGTGACGTTCATCGAGGCGGGCGACTCGATGACCTTCCAGAGCACATTCCTGCAGGTCGGCCGGCAGCCCGTGTACTGCGACCGCCGCCTACCACCCCCGCTCATCCGCGTCAAGGACAAGCTCTCCTTCACCTTCCAGTCGGACCGCTGGGTGCAGCAGCTGGGCTTCAGGCTGGTCTACGAGCTGGATAGTACGTATAGCAGCATCAGGGAAAACTAGCATTTTTTTTCATTTTTTTTCTGTTTACAGAAGATATTCAATTTTTAAAAGCTTTCTCAAACTAACTTTTTAGCCATTGCTTTTTTTTTTCTATATCGTTTTTTTCCCCCATTAGACTGCGACGAGAACATCACGGAGCCCACCACCATCAGGTCGCCGCTGGTTGGTGACGAGTACGTGCACATGTCCGACTGCACGTGGAACATCACGGCCCCCGCCGGGCAGACCGTGCGCCTCAGGTGAGCCGACCGGCAGCACGTCCACCAGTGTGCCCTTCTCATTCTGTGGAAATTTTTCATACTTACAAAATAACGCGCATCTTATTATTTTTGATCTTTGGACTCTTGAAGCGCGTGATGCTGAAGGTGAATTTAGTCTCATGAGGATGAGGCAAACAAATAAATGTCAATAGGTGCGTTGCTTCATCCTCATGAGACCAAATCTACCTTAACTTTTACAGTAAAAAAAAAAGAAAAAAGAAAAGGAAAAAAGAAGCAAAACAAAACAAACAAAGCAATGCGAGTGACTTTAAAAAAAATATATTTCGTTTCTTTTTACTTGAGATTCACCAAGCTGGAGGTGGAGATGGCGTACGAGTGCTTCTCGGACGCGGTGTCCGTGTTCGACGGCGCCCTGGACAACGACACGGCGCTGCTGGGCCGCTTCTGCGGCAACCTGACGCACGACCTGCCCGTGGTGCGCAGCACGGGCCGCGCGCTGCTCGTGCGCTGGCGGACCGACACCTCGGTGGGCGCGGGGGGCTTCGAGGCGCACGTGGCGTTCGGCACCGGCGACTGCGGCCAGGCCGTCAGGTCAGCTGCCGCCGCCACCAACCGTATTCGTTCTCACAACAAATAAATTTGTTAATATGGACATGGCAAGATTTTTTAGCAGATGATACGAATGTATCAGCCTGCTTGTACTGTCATACAGCAAGCAGCCTGCAGAGAGCAGCGAAGCCAGCAGAGAGAAACCGGCAGAGCAAGCAGCCAGTGTGGCAGATTTTTTTTTTTGTTTTGTTTTGTTCCAGGAACTAAAAATCTGTTGGCGGGGCAAAGCATCAATTACTGTATCATACATTCTGTTAGGGGAATAATTTGTGAGATTGGACAACAGAGCTCCCATTCTGTTCTCTCCACTAACGAATTATTCCACCAGAATTATTATTTTTTTTTTGTAGTCACACACGTCTTGCTCTACCAGCAGTGTTTAAGTCCCTGGAAAAGAAAATGTGTCCTGTCTATATCAACACACTTGTTTGTTATGAGAACAAAATCGTTTTATTCCGTGTATAGGGCTTCGCCTTGCTTTTTTATTTCGAAACTTTCTCTTCACATTTTTTAAAATTTTCCTTCCAATTTTTGCTTTTAGATTTTCCATCACAATTAATCAATTTCCATATTGGTTCTAATTATATTCTCCACAATTCTTTTTCTCTAAACTTTCTTTCGAAAATTGCCTATTTTTCGCCCTTTTTTAAAATTCCATCTCTAAAATTTTCTATTTTTCAAGCATCTTGTGTTTCTCATTTTTTTTTCTGAACTTCCTCACAAACAGTGTTGCCAGAAAAGTAGGCAAAAAGTAGCCCAAACACAGCGGAGTAAGGTGGGGAGTCTTCATCGGTTGTACGACCTCTTTTTGTCCGACCTCGGGATTTTTGCGGCCGCCACCGTCACACGTTTCTTTTTGTCCGACCTCATTTTGTCCGACCTGGCAGTCGGGGTGTAATAGTGATTTTTCTGTCCGACCTCGTTTTGTCCGACCCCAACGAACCGTTAGAGTCGCCTGCTATCCTCTGCGATGCAGCTCGATTGCCCGACCTGATGATTTCCTCAGAATCCAAAAAAGTGCCTTGCTTTTTTCTGACCTTGTTTACACGGGTGAAGTTGAGAAGGAATGGGTATCATGGTCGGAGCACACCTCAAATTCATTTTTAATTTTATGTAAAAGAGCTATTGAAAAAAAATTGAAAAATTGGTAGGCCCCTACCTAACTCGCAACCTGCGAGCCCCGCCTGCTTAACTTCGGAGTTCTGATGGGATCCGGTGTGTTCCAGGCGACCGCCACCCCGCGGGCACGAGAAGTCCTCTCCACTTCGGGGAGAGTCCCCGCTTAAGGCTGGCGGCCTGTCAGGCCCGCCGTACTACCCTATTTAAACAGCGCCTTGAAGCCGTAGGTAGCATTTCGGACCAACGACTGGGCACCACCGGACCGCATGACCGGTCAGTGGGAGGTAGAGGCAAGGCAGGACGATAGAGGGGGAGAAAAGCAGAAAGAGAAGTTTTTGCGGAAGAGTAAGCGTACGGTTGGTTAGACCTGTACTGACCCGCTCCCGCACAGGTCATGGAAAAGCTGTTTACTAAGGAGCCAGATTCATAGGCCTTACTTCCCCACGAGGGACCACCCCCCGTGGCATGGGACGAAACTTCCTGACAACTCGCTTTCGCTGCCAGTGAAGAACCTACCTGGGAATTGAACCCAGGCCCCAAGTGCCGAGTCTCATGACACCCCGCGGCTTTCGTGGTACTAAGACCACTAGACCGTCGGCGATTCCACGAGGGTGCTTCGTTGAAATGGGGGGTTTGAATTCCACGCCAAGCTGCTGTCCTCGGAAAAATTTATATTTTATAGCAAGATTTGAACCCGGGTTCTGCGACCCCCGGAACATCACTATGCCGGCAAGGCTACGACGCCACGGTACGAGTCGGCTTTCCACTAGAGGTGACGCTGCGAAGAGCCGTAGTCGCCGACGAACCTGTACCGGTAGCGTCATCAGTACGCCTGCTCTTCTTGCTGGGACAGACCAGCCGCGTGGCGACTCTGGTATCTGCATCGGCACCGTTAGAAGTACTGGGTGGGCACAGGTTCGAATATCGATCACAATATTTTTTTTTTCGAAGTATCTTTTTCCCTTTACGTTGCCCGAGGCACAAGGACAGTGGATAAAAAGGATTAAGTAGGTAAAAAATAAATCAAAACAAATCCGCACTCGACATTGAGGTCGTCGCCGGTGAAAGAACGAGCTGGACAAAGGTTCTAATACCACCCTGTTTTTTCTTCACTCTCAGCCCACTAATGACTTTTTCTTTCGTAGACGACTAAAAATTTTAAACTTTGGAAAATATCTAGTAATTTCTGAGAATTCCTTACAAATTCTTAAGTATTTTACGAACTTTTTTTCTAAGTAATTTAATAGTTAATATTATTAGTAATTGCTAAATAAATAACTAAGAAATTGTGCTTATTACTTAGTAATTTCCTAAGTATTACAGCTGCACAAAATTTTTAGTGGTTACTTACAAAATGTACGTAAGTGGGCTGAGAGTGTTCTTTTATTTCTTTTTATCAGTAGGTAGTTTTGCCTTTTTGCAGTTGCCCGAGGCACTAAAAAAATGTTTTTTTTTCTTTTTTTCAAGAAAAAAGTTCACCGCGTAGCAAAGCTACCGACTTAAAAAAGAAGAAAAAAATAAAAGAAGTTACAGATAGGGGTGGCATTAGAATCTCTGTCCAACTTGTGCTTTCACCAGAGCGACGACCTCAATGTCGAGTGCGGATTTGTTTTGATTTATTTTTTACCTACTTAATCCTTTTTATCCACTGTCCTTGTGCCTCGGGCAACGTAAAGGGAAAAAGATACTTCGAAAAAAAAAATATTGTGATCGATATTCGAACCTGTGCCCACCCAGTACTTCTAACGGTGCCGATGCAGATACCAGAGTCGCCACGCGGCTGGTCTGTCCCAGCAAGAAGAGCAGGCGTACTGATGACGCTACCGGTACAGGTTCGTCGGCGACTACGGCTCTTCGCAGCGTCACCTCTAGTGGAAAGCCGACTCGTACCGTGGCGTCGTAGCCTTGCCGGCATAGTGATGTTCCGGGGGTCGCAGAACCCGGGTTCAAATCTTGCTATAAAATATAAATTTTTCCGAGGACAGCAGCTTGGCGTGGAATTCAAACCCCCCATTTCAACGAAGCACCCTCGTGGAATCGCCGACGGTCTAGTGGTCTTAGTACCACGAAAGCCGCGGGGTGTCATGAGACTCGGCACTTGGGGCCTGGGTTCAATTCCCAGGTAGGTTCTTCACTGGCAGCGAAAGCGAGTTGTCAGGAAGTTCCGTCCCATGCCACGGGGGGTGGTCCCTCGTGGGGAAGTAAGGCCTATGAATCTGGCTCCTTAGTAAACAGCTTTTCCATGACCTGTGCGGGAGCGGGTCAGTACAGGTCTAACCAACCGTACGCTTACTCTTCCGCAAAAACTTCTCTTTCTGCTTTTCTCCCCCTCTATCGTCCTGCCTTGCCTCTACCTCCCACTGACCGGTCATGCGGTCCGGTGGTGCCCAGTCGTTGGTCCGAAATGCTACCTACGGCTTCAAGGCGCTGTTTAAATAGGGTAGTACGGCGGGCCTGACAGGCCGCCAGCCTTAAGCGGGGACTCTCCCCGAAGCGGAGAGGACTTCTCGTGCCCGCGGGGTGGCGGTCGCCTGGAACACACCGGATCCCATCAGAACTCCGAAGTTAAGCAGGCGGGGCTCGCAGGTTGCGAGTTAGGTAGGGGCCTGCCAATTTATCAATTTTTTTTCAATAGCTCTTTTACATAAAATTAAAAATGAATTTGAGGTGTGCTCCGACCATGATACCCATTCCTTCTCAACTTCACCCGTGTAAACAAGGTCAGAAAAAAGCAAGGCACTTTTTTGGATTCTGAGGAAATCATCAGGTCGGGCAATCGAGCTGCATCGCAGAGGATAGCAGGCGACTCTAACGGTTCGTTGGGGTCGGACAAAACGAGGTCGGACAGAAAAATCACTATTACACCCCGACTGCCAGGTCGGACAAAATGAGGTCGGACAAAAAGAAACGTGTGACGGTGGCGGCCGCAAAAATCCGGTGCTCATCGTTTGTCCGACCTTTTTTTGTCCGACCTCTCCGACTTTGTCTCGCCCGTGACACGGCAAAAAATTTTGTCCGACCTCGGTTTGTCCGACCCCTTTTTTTGTCCGACCTGTGTTTTGTTCGACCTGTGCACACCGCCACGAGCACACACTGGGAGCGCTAGTGCGCAGCACCTTCGATGTTGAGAGTCCGTTAATCACACACACCGTGACGACCGGCGGGTTGCCTACCCTACAGGCACAACGCCCAGAAAAGCCTTTACGGCATCCACTGTGCAAAATTGTCGTAGGTTTATGGGAAAATTTTCCACAAAGTAGAGTTGTAAAATTACGCGATCACTTATCGTAAAATTACAAGCAGTACCCATCGACTTGACATTCAATTGCAAGGAAGAATGGGCTGTCGTAAATTTACAACAGTTTTCTTAAGTCCTAATATACAAAATAAATCGTAAATCTACGATCACATTTTTCACAGTGTCAGGCAGGGGAAAAGCGTCCCCGAAAACAAACGAGCCACGCCCAACCGGCGCACCCTTGGTTGCCTACCAAAGGGCACTGGTAAGGCGTGGCTCGTTTGTTTTCAGGGACCCTTTTTCCCTGCCTGATGCCGGAGGGGCTTTTCCGGGCATTGCGCCTGGAGGGTAGGCAACCCTAGGGGCACCGGTTGGGCGTGGCTCGCTTGTTTTCAGGGACGCTTCCCCCTTCCTGATGCCCGCGGGGCTATTCCAGGAGTTGCACCTGGAGGGTAGGCAACCCCCCGGTCGTCACGGTGTGCGTGATCAACGGACTCTCAACATCTAAGGTGCTGCGCACTAGCGCTCCCAGTGTTTGCTCGTGGCGGTGTGCACAGGTCGGACAAAACACAGGTCGGACAAAAAAAGGGGTCGGACAAACCGAGGTCGGACAAAATTTTTTGTCGTGTCACGGGCGAAACAAACTTGGCCAGGTCGCACAAAAAAAGGTCGGACAAACGATATACACCCTATCGTTTGTCCGACCTTTTTTTGTCCGACCTGGCCGACGGTGCTCATCGTTTGTCCGACCTTTTTTTGTCCGACCTCGCCGACTTTGTCTCGCCCGTGACACGGCCAAAAATTTTGTCCGACCTCGGTTTGTCCGACCCCTTTTTTTGTCCGACTTGTGCACACCGCCACGAGCACACACTACTGGTCGGACAAAAAAAGGTCGGACAAACGATGAGCACCGTCGGCCAGGTCGGACAAAAAAAGGTCGGACAAACGATATACACCCCAAAAATCCCGAGGTCGGACAAAAAAAGGTCGGACAACCGATGTGCTCCGTAAGGTGGGCTGCATCTGCGCCTGTGTATTATGCAACGTAAACGCTCCTGTGCGAAGGTGTTGCCTAGTAGGCAGGCGCAGATGCAGCCCGCTTTACCCCGCTGTGTTTGGGCTACTTTTTGCCTACTTTTCTGGCAACACTGCTCACAAACTGTTCCTACGTTGTCTGACCTCCGGCAGCGGCTCTACGGTGCGGCGGCTGCGGCCGGGCTCGGCGCTGCAGCTCGGCGCCGAGGACACGACCATGCAGGCCGTGATCACGCTGCCGCTGCAGCCGGGCTCCGACGGCCGGTACGACTGCGACCTGAGCCTGTCGGCCGCCGCCGGCCACTACGTGCACGTCGAGGTGGACCAGGGCTCGCTGCGGGCCCTGGCGCCGTGCCCCAACGCGACGCGCCGCCACCGCCAGCCCTGCGACTGCAGCTTCCTGGAGGCGCGCGACGGCCTCAGCGCCTACGCCGAGCCCATGGGGAGGCTGTGCGCCGCGCGCAACGCGACCGCCTTCAACTCGGCCGACAGGCACATGTGGCTGCGGGTGGCGGCCGACCAGCCGCGGGCCGGCGGCGTGGTCCGCCTCATCGCCACCTCGCGCCGCACCACCTGCCACCTCGGCTGGAAGGGAACGGTACAACTTTTTCTTTTCAAATGAATATTCTTGACTTTTTCTCAATTTTTTGTCTTGATTTTTTCTCAATTTTTCTCAACCTTTTCTTGATTTTTTTCCCCTGATATATTTTTGAGGGGGCCTCATCTCACTCAAAATTGGTACACATGATTTCAAGATTTCACATGATTTCACATGATTACACCTCTTATAATTGAAAGAAATAATTCGTAAAGCGTATTTTGAGCTTTATGAGCCCAAAATACGCACTCAAATCAATTTTTTTTGGCAGTAGATCCACATTTTTTGACAATATAGTTTCGAAGATATCAGTGATTGTGTACACATAATTTCAGGAGTTGAGGCCCCCTCGCATATATTACTGCCGTTTTGTTTATTGTTTGTACTGGAAACCCAAGCGTGTGAATGCCTCACACTTAAAGGTGTGCGAGGATTCGATGGTACTCCTGGCAATTAAAAGGGTGAATTTTCCTGGGATATTCACACGTTTGAGTGGCCAAGTGTACGAATAAATCCTCGCACACGCACAAGTGTGTGACATATACTCTCTCAGACCGTTATTGATATTTTGTTGTTATATTATTAACTTACATGTACTTTCTAGTATAATATGGACTGAACAACCGTCTACTCATATGTACAATTTTCTGAATAACCTTCTCGGTTTTTTTTTGTTTTTTTTTGGTTGAGAAAACGTCTTAATTATGAAAGAAAAACTTCATACATTTGCAGAAAAAATAGTCTAGTCATACTAGTTCATAAAGGTCAATAAGGAAATGGTTTTTGGAGGAAAGTGTCTATAACTGTCTGAGAGTGTAGACACTTAGGTTTCCAGAGTACACTATTTCATCTTTTTAAAGTGAAGGACCCCTCAGTCATTCCCCATTCGCCTTACTGATCTGTCTCTCTCCCTCTCTTGGCAGGAGACGAGCATCACGTTTTCCGGCAACACGACGGGCCTGACGCTGAGCTCGCCGGGGTACCCGCGGCCGCCCGCCTCCATCCGCTGCCAGTACACCATCGACCCCGGCTCGTACGCCATGGTGATCAACGTGACAGACCTGGACCTTGCCGGCCCCGAGGACTGCCAGAGCAAGGACCCCGCCGCCCGCCTGGAGGACAGCGGCCGCCTGGACATCACCCGGATGACGCTCGGGACCTGGTCTGGCAAGCAGCAGGTGGTCGTGGGCCGCCAGCTCTATGCAATGGTGGTTAGTTTTTTTTTTATATATGTATATTTTTAAATAATTGTAGATTTGTTGAAAATGGAAAATTGTTGTAAATTGAAAGTATATTGTATGTTGACATTAGATTGAGAATTTGTTGTAGATTGTAAATTTGTTGTTGATTTTAAAGTTGAAGAGTGTCACTTTGTTATAGATTGTAAATTAGTTGTAAATTTTAAATTTGTTGTAATTTAGAAACTTGTTAATAATTTCAAATTTTGAAGGGAAGCAAAGTGAAGTGTCTCCTTCCTCTTCGACCTGTTTCAGAGTCCGGGCCTCTACAGCCTGGACAGCGTCTCGGACACGACCATGTCCTTCTGCGGCAAGAAGCGGCCCAAGGCCATCAGCGTCCCGCCGTACTCCGGCAACGTGAGGGTGACTTACCACTCCGGGAGCTCGCCGGGCAGGGGCTTCATGATGAAGGTCGAAGGTGAGCCGAGCGGGCTCTGCGCCTGCAGCGAGCAGAACATCTCTCTAGTGTACCTCCGTCCTCGTCGGGGGTGGCGAGGGCGAGGCCCCATGAGTGCGACGAGGACGGATGGTCGCGAGAGCGATCTTCGGAATCAGACGACTGACTGACACCCCGACACAGACACCTCAGCACCTCCTCGTACGCCCCGCAGCCTCCAGGTGTCCGCCGGCGGACCTCCGTGAGCCGTCCGGGACCGTGTTCCTGAACAACGAGGCCCGCAATTGTGCGTTCCGCATCTTCGCCCCGGACAACAACACCATCACCTTCTTCCTCGGAGACAACTCGTACCTGACGCAATCAGCCGACTGCAAGGACGGCGGCCTCGAGGTACCTATGTCGTCCCGTCCTTGTCGTGTCGGAGAGTGCGTGCTGGACCCGCGGGACCTGCAGACTCCTCGTACCTCCCCGTCCTTGTCGTGTCGGAGAGTGCGTGCTGGACCCGCGGGACCTGCAGACTCCTCGTACCTCTCCGTCCTTGTCGCACCCGCCCCCTGCCCTGGGCACTGGGCACCGTCCTCGGCTTCGCCAATGAGTGCGACAAGGACACATTTTAAGCCCCCCCCCCCCTCCCCCTGCAGTTCCTGCAGGACACTCGTATCTCCGTCCTTCTCGCACCTGCCCCCTGCCCTGGGCTTCTCCAACGAGTACGACAAGGACACACCCTGCCCCGCAGGTCCGCGACGGCCCGTCCGCCAGCAGCCCGCTGTTGGGCCGGGTGTGCGAGCCCAGCATGGTGAGGGGCTTCTACTCGACGGGCCCCGCCATGCACGTCAAGTTCTGGGTGCAGGACAGCAACTCCTACAGCAGGATCGACGGCTACTACCTCACCACTGACCAAGGTGAAGTGCACCAGCAAACTACTTTCTTGTCGGAGGAAATTTCCGGACCTGGAAACTCATTTTCGGAGAAAATTAGAGCTGGTACGAAGAAATAAAGAAAAAATTGGGAGAAAAAAGAGACGAAAAATGTTTTGTGGTGTTGTCAGGCCGAGGGTGCGGCGGCTCGATCCACCAGGACCAGGGTGTGTTCTCCAGCCCCATGTACCCCGCGCCGTACAGGAACGCGTCCGTGTGTCGCTGGGACCTGTATGCGCCCGGCGCCAGGAGCCCCGTGCTCGCCTTCAGAGGTGAGCCCCCTCCTCTCTCTCTCTCTCTCTCTCTCTCTCTCTCTCTCTCTCTCTCTCTCTCTCTCTCTCTCTCTCTCTCTCTCTCTCACTCTCTCTCTCTCTCTCTCACTCTCTCTCTCTCTCTCTCTCTCTCTCTCTCTCTCTCTCTCTCTCGCTCTCTCGTCGTGCTCCCTATGGCGGAGAACCACGAGTGCGACTTGAACAGAAAAATAAACCGCCATGCCGCGCCGTGCCGCTCATAGCCGTTCAAACGTGACGAGTTTGCAGCTTTCGACCTGGGCCCCATCACGTCCTGCGACACGGACTTTCTGGAGATCTTCGACGTGGACGACGACAACACCGAGACCCGCCTCGCTCGCTTCTGCGGCCAGGTAAGACTCCGCCCCCGCTACCGCCACAATAAGCTGCTCAAAATTTCGATAGATGTATTATTTTCTCTTCGCGAGGAGAGAGAGAGGAAATGTCGTGATTGCGGCGCTGGTTGTGCAGGAGAAGCCCGGCTTCGTGCGGGGACACAGCCACCACATGGCCGTGCGGTACACGATCAGCGTGCGGAACGGCGGGGTCGGCTGGCTGGCCGAGTTCAGGGGGCTGGCGACCGGCGACCAGTGGCACGTCGTGGACACCTGGAAGACCAACCCCAACCTGTAAAAAGAGAGAAAGACAGGGAGGGGGAGAGAGTGAGTGAGAGAGAGAGAAAGTGCGTGTGTTTCAGTGAGTAAGTGTTTAAAGGTGCAAATGAAATGCGCGAGAAGTTTTATTCGATTTAAATAATTTTAAACCACTGAGAAGTTTGTGATGATTGTAAGGGTCTTCCATGACCGAAACAGAAATACTCTCAGTAGTAGACGACATAGAAATTTGATTTTATTAATTTGTCACGGTTAGGGTGGATCATCCGACCAATCCCAAAGACTGCAACTCCTGCAGGGTCTGTCCGTCATTGGAGTTTTCTTCGACTGCAACAAAGTAAAAATAAAATGTATTTTTATCTCGAAGAGCTTTTTGGAGGGTCATTAGGGAGGTCCCCGCGATAGTCTCAAACGGTCCGGGCAGCTTCCGGATCGACTCTTAATGGTCCGAGTTCGAGACTCAATAGAAACTATATCAGCACGATGTAGAGAGGTTCTCTCAGTCTAGAGTCGGCCGTTCGAGACTATCACGGGGAAATCGCATGGTATGGTACTCACTGCAGAAGGGCTTGGCCGAGCTGGTCACGACGGAGAAGGCTCCCCTGGCCGGGAAGGACGGCGTGTCCAGGCCGATGGGGACGCACCTACCCCTCTCGCACTTGCCGGTCTTGTCGGGGACGGGGCTCGGCACCGACTTCCTCCAGCTGTCAAGACAGTGACGGAAAAATGCCCGCGATGTTAGCTAGGTAGTGTTGTGATGAAATAGTAGGCTAAAATTCCAAAGAATACAGCCGTGTGAGGCAGACGGGTACCTCCGCCTGCCTAAAGTAGTCAAGCGGTAAGTGAGGCGGAGATACTCGCCTGCCGTACACATGTGCATTCTTGGGAAGTTTTGCCTACTTCCATCGCATCATTGGTCGGCGGTCACATTCACATTCACACTTTCACGAGATTTTATCTGTCTCTGTCTTTCTTTCTCTCTCTCTCTCTCTCTCTCTCTCTCTCTCTCTCTCTCTCTCTCTCTCTCTCTCTCTCTCTCCCTCTCTCTCTTTCTCTCTTTCTTTTTGTTTTCGTAAGAAGCTTAGACTGACCCCCCCCCCCCCCCCCGCACTGCACTACTCACAGTAGCCGCTGGCGAGTCACGCTGGTTTTGTGGCCCCACATGCGGCAGTCGGTGTTGTTGAGGGCCTCGGTGAAGTACTCGTAGGAGCGGCTGTGCGAGCAGCTGATCAGCTCAGAAAGCGCTGTCCCGGGAAAAAAATTTGTAAACCAAAAGTATAAAATAAAATTTGGTGTTGGGCCGTGCAGCCGTGGCTCACCCACCGTTGACCGGGATGGTGACGACGTCCAGGATGGACTTGGGCATGGTGACGTTGGGGGTGCTGCAGCCGGGCTGGTCCACGCCGCCGTTCAAGTAGAAGTCGATGTGGCCGATGGCATGCATCATGCCGAAGCCGAGGAGCGTGACGGGCTTGGCGTTGGTGTGGAGCACGTCGACGAACCGGGCCGAGTACTTGTTGAGGCGGACCAGTCGGGGCAGCGCCTCGAACCCGGGGCCGGCGGGGTCGAACGCTGAATGTTGAATCGCAAATCAGTGCCATTGGTTCAACTTGTAGAGAGGCAATATTGGCAAAACCTATAAATTCTCGAAAATTGTTAAAATTTAACGTTAAAAAAAAAAACGGCTGAAGGCTTACGGGAAACTTTGCCGCGAAGAGGAGTTGTAAAATTCTACAAATGGTAAAAAACTGCAAGCACTGCGTGTCGACTGGAAATCCAGTTACGGGCAGGAATGGGTTGTCACAAGCGGGAAACGACTTAAGGTTTCGGTATTACCCAGATAGCCCGGCCCGGATTACCTGGAATACCCCTCGGATAACTATCGATATCGATCTAAACATTGCCTAAATCACGGTAACTTTGACCCGCATTTCCTCGAGTTACCGGATTGCCTCTGCCACCAGTCATCCGACCAATCCTTTTCAGCCGGATTACCCAAGTCGATTCCCCCTCGGGTCGTCGTCAACAAGTGATTTTTGCCAGTAAGTTGGTGTACCGTACCGGTGACGCGGCCGACGCTGGTGATGTTGCGCGCCGCGTATCCGGAGATGTGCGCGCCCAGGGAGTGCCCCATAAAGTGGAAGTCCCTCGCCGACGCGCCGAAGTACCGGATGAGGTTGCGGCCGAGTAGGCCGATCTCCCGGCCGACCACCCGGGTGTTGGCCACGGCCTGCAGGTAGTTGGCCTCCGTGGCGCCGTTGCCCCAGTCCACGATGAACACGTTGCCGTCGACGTTCTTGAGCACGGCGTCCTTGAGCTCGGCCATCCACGTCTCGTTGCCGCTGTTGAGGTAGCCGTGCACGAGGAAGTAGGTGGGCTTGGCGGCGTCGAAGCCCGAGTCGGCCAGGTTCATGTCCGGGCCCGAGAGGACGGTGTAGCGCTCCGGGTGCTGCCGGCTGTAGTAGTAGAAGCGGACGCTGATTGCGTCGGGCTCCTTGGGCGCGGGCACGGGCCGGCTCAGCGACACCCAGGGGGACTTGAGGCTGAAGCAGCCCACGATGAAGAAGCAGACCTCGTCCCTGGTGGTGCGGGCCACGGCGAACCTGGAGGCGTGCGCGTGCAGCGTCGAGTCAGGGGGTAAGTGCAACCCTCACCGATAAAATTTTAAGGCGAACAATTTGGAATTTAGTTGCTCAAGTAACAAAAGTTAAATTATATTTTTTTTTTTTTTTTTTTTTTTTTTTTTTCGGGGGTAGGGGGCATGCTACCAAATTTTGATAATTCTTCAAAGAATCTTGTTTAAATTTTCTGAATTTGCAGAGTTTTGTTTCAATGAATCGAATTAGCATCTTGGTATGCCAACATTTCGGCATTCTTTTAGAATTTGGCCTTTCTTGTGAAGAAAACGAAATTAAGCGATAACCCGACATTTTAAAATGCTGAGATTTGTCACTCCTTTCATAGATCGCCAAAATTTTGCATGGAATTACGACAAAAATTGGCATTGAAAAAGTTTGCCGATATTTTGGCGCTACTCAAATCATTTTCAATGGGCAGAGCTGCAAGTCCACCCGCCACCAACCTAACGGCGTCCTCCACGAAGGTGGCCGTGCTGTTCTTGACGTTCTCCACCGCCTTGGCTAAGTTCGACCTCGCGTTGTCGGTGAAGGCACTGATCGACCTGAAGAGCGAGGACGGCCATCCTGGGAGAGAGGCAAGAGACACGCCAGAGTGCGGTATCAGCAGCAGAAAGCGTGAGGGCGAGGTGAGGTGCTCACGGACTCGAGCCGAGTTGAAACAGTGTCCGACGCCACGTCAAAAATATCACCGTAATAATACGACACGGCAGCAGGTGGTAAGTATTCGCAATTTCACGTTGGCCAGGGCCAAGCTTTCACACTTTCACACACACGCACGCACACACACACACACACACACACACACACACACACACACACTGCACGCGCACCTTGCGCGCTGGCGGGCGTGGGCGCCAGGCCGACGGCGAGGATGGCCACTGCGAGCACCAGGACGAGTCCGGGACGCATGCTGCACAACGCGGGCGGGCTACGTGATCAACACCCGACGCCGGCCCGTCGCCGCGTCTTAAGTAGCGTCGTCGGCGCCTTGGTTCTGTGAGCAAGCGGCGGACGCCTAGCGCACACACAGGTGCCCAGGGCAGGGGGCCCAGGGGGCACCGCTGCCGAAGACGGGAGGTTAAACATGGCGCAGTAA
Source organism: Frankliniella fusca (assembly GCA_029379305.1). Taxonomy (NCBI): domain Eukaryota; kingdom Metazoa; phylum Arthropoda; class Insecta; order Thysanoptera; family Thripidae; genus Frankliniella; species Frankliniella fusca. Next base: position 617,191 of record JAHWGI010001227.1, on the reverse strand, counting down.
GCACGTGGCTCCATTACTCCGCTAGCGCCCCGGCCCCGGCTGCGTTCCGCCCCGCCCTGATCCTGATCAACCACCAGACTGAGGGACCGACCAGGGAGAGTGCCACTTGTTGCGACGCGCCGCCACGCGCCTACCTGCCGCCTCATTCCGAAGATCTCTCTCTTGCGTCCGTCCTTGTCACGCCCATGGCGGTGCCCTATGTTGAGGATGGCAGGGTTCCGCGAGTGCGACAAGGACGGAGGCCCGAGAGTGATCTTCGGAATTAGACGGCTGTATGCTCCGTGTATGACACGGCCAGGAGGGGCGGGGCGGGGCGGGGGGGGGGGGGGGGGGGGGCGGGGGGGACGACGTAGCTGTGTGTGACTTCTTGCGCCGCGGCTACGGGGTAGCGGAGGGGTGGGGTGGGGGTTGCAGCGGAGGGGTACCTCAGAAGGGGGACCTCAGTAGGGGTACCTCATTAGGGGCACCGCGCTAGTAAAACGGCTGATGCGTCTCACGCACGTGAAAATCAGCCCACGGAGTCATCAAACAAATGCACCTTATTTTTATGATTTATTAGGACATCTAAATTGTCACGCTCGGGGGATAACTACTCGCCGCACTGAATGTATATTGATTCCGGTTTCTCGCGAAGCTCAGTGTGAAACGAATGTTTTGACAGGACGAAAATGAGCATAAGAAAAAAACGGAAACGTTTATAAAAAATTGTAGTTGTAGGTACAGGTGGGTCGTAGGGTCGAGGGCTGTGGAGATCCCGGGGCGGGGGAGGGGGAGAGGGTTGCGGGTCGCGCTCGCGTCTTATGAAACGCAATGCCAGCCACTGTCGCGCCCGCCCGCGGGGCCGGGGGCCGGGGGCGGGGGCCGGGGGCGGGGGCCGGGGGCGGGGGCCGGCGCGGAGGGGCGAGGCCCGGGGCACCCGGGGGCACCGGGTCCACCCGCCTGGAGATGCTTACCAACCCCCGCATCGGCACCCGTGCGGTATTTAACGCGGCCACCGCCCGGGCCGGCACTAGTCGTCCAGCAGCAGCCATGGTGTGCGGCAGGGTGCTTCTGCTCCAGGTGAGTGCACTTCATGCTCAAGTACAGAATGTGCAAGGCTGCAGCCGCTGCAGCTCCGCCTCAGGGTCCTAGCACTTCTTTCAAATATATGTGCTATAGCAACAATGGTTTTTTTTTTCGGGTGGTGGACTGTAAAAATTTCTTAAACAAAAACGAGAGGCAAATTTAAAGGTTTCACTACTAAATCGAGAAACCGAATTTTTATGTTGTCTGATGAAAATAATATCTTCCACGAATATCATGTGGTGCCTTCAGCTTCCCCGCAACTGTAGTCATCTTAAGCAATAGCTGCAAGCAATTTATTTTTACCTTTTTTTTTTTTTTAAAAAAAAGAATAGTTTACAACCGTATCAAATTTGTTACTGCTGCAGTTTTAACGGTTGTTTGTGTGTTCCGTTAGAGCGGGGAGTACTGAAAGATCCACCTTTCTCCTTGACTCGCTGTTAACCTCTCGCTGTCTATCGGTCCAACAATCCACACCACACACAACTCGTACGATGTCCGGCCTTGGCCAGCCAAGGTCAAGGTCTAGTAGGAAAGGGTCCGGGGCTCGGCGCGGAGGGGCGGGGCGGGGTGTAGTTGCGTTGGCGGTGCTGCCGGGTGCGTTGCCACACCCCTGCCCAGCTGTAGGGTATGCGGTGTCCACTCCGCGCCAGCCCGCCCCGCCCCGCCTGGCCTTGCCCGAGGGGGGGATCGGGGGATCACTCATACAAAATGTGTGCAATAATTTTTGTTGACTTTTAGTTTTTTGGATTTTTTTTTTCAAAGGAAAATTTCTGTCACTTTTTTCTGTCACTGAATTTTTTCATTTTTTTTTAAATTTTTAAACAATTTTTCGGAATTATCTGTAGCTTTCTTCTTGATATTTTTTATTTTTATTTTTTAAATGATCATTTTAGGGGCCGGACAGTGACTTTTCGAAGTGATCCCCAGACCCGCACACAACATTGCAGCCCGAGAGCCGTCGCGAGATTTTCCCCAATAATTGAAGGTTTGAACCCCGCTTCCCTCGGCGCGCAGGCGTTACTGGCGGGCGCGGCCCTGGGCCAGCTCCAGACCGGCTTCACGCCGTTCCAGAACGGCTTCCAGCCGTCGCCGTCGTTCCAGCCGTTCCAGCCGCTGCCCGCCCTGCGGCAGCAGGCCGGCGGCTCCCGCACCGTCCTGGGGGGCTTCCAGCCCGTGCGGCCGGTCCAGCGCGTGCAGCCCCAGCAGCAGCAGCGCCTCGAGCCCGCCACCGGCCCGCGCACCGAGGTCTTCGGCAACGGCGTCGAGTCCTTCAAGCTGGTGCACCACGACCAGCCCGCTGAGGTGCCGAGTGCCCGGTGAGTACCGAGCGTGCAGTACGCCCCGGGTGTCATTCCTGTCAATCTGTCGAAGACTTTATATTTTGATTTTTTTGAAAAAATGCGCTCACGCATGAGTACTTTAAGTATTGAAAAAATATCACTTACCTACAGATTAGTGAGTTTATTTGCTAACTTGCAAGCGATTGGAAAATGAGCGGAAAACAACTCTGAATTTTGATACACTAATTTTGCGATTCTTTGTAAATTATCCTGAACTTTCCTAAGTTTTTCTGATTTTCCCTGATTTTGTCTGCGTCTTTCTTAACTTTTCTGATTACGAGGTGTACAAGCATTTTTGAGTTGTTTCTTCCTCTGTGAAAACTATTAGCACACTTGTAAGTGTGTGAAAAAAAAAGTAGCATATTTGCAGGATTGCAATAAATGAGTTTTGGCGCACTTAAAATTGCTATACCTGAAGGGGGCGGGGAGGGGGTTTTCCATTCGCTCATCTAGAAGTGATCGAAACTTCATTCGCACACCTACAAGTAAAGCGGATTTTTTTCACTCACCTACAAGTGAGCGGATAAACCCACCCCCATCTGTAAGTGTGTGACATTCGTGCACTTGGATTTACAGTGTATGTCGAGCCCAGTATTACACTGGAAACCCAAGTGTGTGAATGTCGCACACTTGTAGGTGTGCGAGGATTCATTCGTACACTTGGCCACTTAAACGTGCGAAATTTCGTAGGATATTCGCACGCTTGAGTGGCCATGTGTACAAATGAATCCTCGCACACCTACAAGTGTGCGACATTCGTACACTTGGATTTCCAGAGTACATTTTCCCCTTTTTTTTAAAGCGCTTATTGGAGCAGCAGCGTGGCACTGAGTGCGTTTGGAGTCTTGACTGTGCCGTCTCTCTCGCAGGTCGCTGCCGGTCATCCCCGCCCTCCAGCAGCAGCCCACCACCGCCGCGCCGGTGTTCGAGCAGCCCCTCCCCGCCGCCCCCGCCGCCCCCGCCTTCGCCCCCGGCCGCGCCTTCGACCCCAACCCCGCCTTCGCCCCCGCCCCCGCCTTCACGCCCGAGCCCGCCCTACCCAGGCCCGTCGAGCAGCATGACGCGCAGACCTTCATCCGCAGGCCTGCCGAGGGCACCGGTCAAGTCATCCCGTTCGCGAAGGTCAACCCGGTAAGAGCCAGTGCTACACAGAAAAAAAAAGAGCTTAATTCCACTGACCTACGTGGTGCGGTTATGTGGTAAGCCAGGATGAACCATTGAAATTTTTTTGAGGCTGACATTTTTAGTCGAATTGACTGTAAAGTGACTTAAAACTCGATGTGGAATATAGATGTACACTCGAAACGACGTCTTTTTGACGTTCGACATCTATTCGACGTCGATCTTCAGGTGAAAAACCCGTCGATGCAAATTCATTTTTCAACGGCGAAATAAATTTCGTGGGTCCATTCCTGGCTGGGGTGTGGGAGACGTCCTCTGGACAAGACGCAACGGAGATCGAATCTTGAAGATAAAATTGAATCGATATCCTCCACCTGCACTGGAAATCCAAATGTACGAATGTCGCACACCTGCAGGTGAGCGAATGTATGTCGCACACTTGCAGGTGAGCGAACGACCATTCGTACACTTGTAGGTGAGCGAATGGCCGCTTGTACACTTGCTGAAACCCATGGAGAGGCCGGGCTTTCTAGGTTTGAGAATGGATATTCGCTCACCTGCTAGTGTGCGAAGGGTTATTCACACACCTGCAAGTGTACGAAAAGTCATTCACACACCTACAAGTGTGCGAATGGTTGTTCACTCACCTGCAAGTGTGTGACAAACATGCACACACCTGCAGGTGTGCGACATTCGTACACTTAGATTTCCAGAGGAGCATCGTGATTTTTCTAGAGGTTTTGTTCAAATTTCAAGGTCGGAATTTGAGATCAAAATATTGGAGCTGTCACTACTTCCTATCGCACTCCCCCGGAGAATATATTTAATAATGTTCAATATGCGTATCCCGCGGCTGTCAAAAAGTCTGCGCTTTGATGTGGGCGATCAGTTTTACTGTGAGTCAACAGGCGCACAGCTGTGCCCACAGCGTCTGTGCACGGGCGTCAGCAGGCGACTGATTCCGAGGATCGTTCTCGCGCACCCGTCCTCGTCGCACCTATGGCCATGCGATAGGTTGGGGACGGCACGATCCCCATGCGTGCGACAGGGACGGAGTCGCGAGAGCGATCTACGGAATCAGACATCAGGCCGCCTGAGCGCCCTGAGCCAGAATAGCGAGATCTCGTTTTACTTCGCTCTCGCAATTTCGATGTGTCCTCCCTCCACCGTCCCCATGACAATGCACGGTCGTACGTCACAGAAAACACACGTTGCAGCATTCGGACTATATTCGGGTCCTCCCGTTGTGTAAGTAAGCCAACACGTAATACAGTGACGCGTTTTATTTCGCGCTGTGTACACCATCGACACCACCCATCGACCGATATTTTTTTTAAGCGGACTATTCCTCGAAACACAATACCTACACTAAACATAAATACACCTGTAAGGTATTTTTTTCCCAGTATCCCCCTGGGCTGAGCAAAAAAAGGTAGGCAAAAAGTGGCCCAAAACAACGGAGTAAAGCGGTCTGCGTCTGCGCCTGCCTACTAGGCAACACCTTCGCACAAGAGTGTTTACGTTGCCTAGTAGGCAGGCGCCTGCCTACCAGGCAACGTAAACGCTCTTGTGCGAAGGTGTTGCCTAGTAGGCAGGCGCAGACACAGCCCTCTTTGCTCCGCTGTGTTTGGGCTACTTTTTGCCTACTTTTCTGGCAACACTGGGGCTGAGTGGATGAATGTGCTTCCAGGGCCGCGGAAGTCCGGCGCCGCTGCGCTCCCAGCAGCAGCAGCAGCAGCAGCAGGACCAGGACTCGCTGCGCTTCGAGCAGGACAACCAGCGCATCCAGCAGGCGCAGCAGGCGCAGCTCGACAGCCTGCGGCTGCAGCAGGAGCGGGCGGCGGGCCAGTTCGAGCAGGACAACAGCCGCGCGCAGCTGAGCCAGCAGAGCCTGCGCGACAACCCGCAGGCCGCGCGGCAGCAGGCGCAGCAGGCGCAGCAGGCGCGACAGGCCCAGCTGCAGGCGCAGCAGGAGCAGCAGGAGCAGCACGCGCGGCAGGTGCAGCAGGTGCTGCAGGCGCAGCAGGAGCAGCAGGCGCAGCAGGAGCGGCAGGCGCAGCAGGAGCGGCAGCAGGCCGCCCAGGAGGACCCCTTCAGCGACGTGTTCGACGCCCCGCCGCCCCGCAGGCCCGCCGCCGCCCACAAGGTCCACCGCGGCCGCGCCCGTCACCAGGAGGATCCTGCTGAACTCCAGCAGCAGCAGCAGGTCGGCCGCGGTCGCGAGCAGTCCCGCCGCCCCCCCGCCACCCCCGCCGCCCCCGCCGCCCCCGTCCCCACCCTGCGCGCCCCCATCCGCGTGGCCGAGGCCGGCGAGGCCGCCCCGCTCGAGGAGCAGGAGGCGCGCGAGCAGGCCGAGAACGCCCACTACACGTTCGCGTCCGCCATCGACGACAAGCTGACCGACAACGCGCAGGTGCGCCAGGAGACCCGGGACGGCCTGAACCTGGCGGGGCTCTACTCGTACTCGGACGGGTTCTTCCGCCGCACCGTGCACTACGAGGCGGACGAGAACGGCTACCGCGTCACCAAGGAGGAGGTGGAGCCCCTGGGCGACGGTCCGCAGCCCGACCCCGCCGGCACCGCCGACGTGCGCGCGCAGATCTCCGGCACCGACTTCGGCTACCGCATCACCGCCGACGACATCCGCGAGAAGACCAAGGAGGCCGTCAAGCAGGTCGCGGTGGCGCCCGCCGCCTCCGAGCAGCAGCGCCAGAGGTTCGCCTCGCGCGGCGTCGTGAGTCAGCGTTGACGACGCAAACGTAACGACAAAATTCAAACCGAGAGATGTTAGACTGTGATGTCTGCACTCTTGTTTGCTTTGGCAGTCTGTGATTCTTGGGATTCGTATTTGCGATTTCGAAAAGCCGCACTGGGGCCCAACTTCAGAATCACTATCCCCAGTGAGAAGCAGTTCGGGGTTCGTAAAGAATTTTCTTAAGTCGCTCATCAATGTTGAAATATTTTATATTTATTGCTCTTTGTATTTTTATAATAAAAACGTAATGTCACTAAAAATTGCAACAATTTTAAAAGGCTACCAATTAGTTAATCATATAAAAAATATTCAAATTTAAATTGCGCACATCGCATCTACCACCAACATAGTCGTCGACATGACGAATACTAATGTAACGTGACACTGTTGTTGAAACAACACGAATCCGCCTCGTCGCACCGGGTCCTCCACGCCGCCATCCTCACAGGTAAAAACATAACAGACGGTTCTTCAAAACAAACTGCTTGGCGAGGAGTTCTCGCCTCACCATATCAGCTGATCGTTCTCTGGTGCTTAATCTAAGATGACTTGATTGAGAAAGTTTTTTTTTTCCGATCTAGGCGAAAGGACAGGCAGCCTTGTTGGGGCCGGTCCCCCGCCGGTCGTCCTGTCATTGGTGCGTCCGGTGCGAGCTGCCCAGATGGCGGCCCAGGTGGCGGGCGCGGCCGGGCGGGCCGGACAGCGACAGTCGCGCGCGCGCGGCCATCGGGGAGGGGCCATCTGCCGAGAGCAAGAACATGTTTTATTTAAAATAGATTCTGTTTCGTCGAGTGCATTAATAAGCATCCCGTTATTACCTGCCACGTCAAACACGGTGGTTATCCCCGAGGAGGGCGCGGGGGCTGACACCCTGCGGCGCTGCAGGCGCCCCACCTGGGCCTGGGGCTCGGCCGGGGGCGCGCGGGGCGCGCGGGGCTCGAGCACGGGGGACAGCAGCGGGGACAGCAGCGAGGCGGAGCTCAGGTCGCTGAGGGTGTCGCCGTCGTCCGGGTCGCTCTCCTGCTCGCACTGCTCGTCCGGCCGGGCCGGCCTGCACGCCACGGCCGCGCCCGTGCCCGCCGTGCCCGTGGTGCCCGACGGCCTGCTCCGCCTGCTGGTGGCCAGGTCGCAGCTGCTGCTGCAGCTGCAGCTGCACGAGCAGGTGCAGCTGCAGGTGCTGCCGGACCGCGAGCACCGCGACGCTGCGGCGAGGAGTGAGAGGCGGACCGTTGTACCGCACTGCGCGTCTTGTAGCGCCCCGGCCGTCTGATTCCGAAGATTGCTCTCGCGCCTCCGTCCTTGTCTCACTCATGGGGACCTGGGGCACCGCCTTAGGTGCGACAAGGACAGATGCACGAGAGTGATCTCAGGGATCAGACGGCGGGTGGCGTTCAAGCTGGTCATCCATGCCGCCTGACTCACCGGAGCTCCGGGAGTCAACCGTCGTGCAGGTGACGCTGGTGAGGTCCGAGTCCACGTCCGGTGTGGGCTGAGTCACCTGGAGGGTCGGCAAGGCCGCGCTCTCGGGGGTGGGGCTAGCCGGGGGCGGGCTTGCCGGGGGCGGGCTTGCCGGGGGCGGGCTTGTCTGGGGCGGGCTGGCCGGGGGCGGACTCGGCCTGGATTCAGGTTCCCGCGTGGGGGGCGGTGACTCTGTGATCGCGGGGGTGGGGGTGGAGGCCGCGCAGCCGACGTCCTCGCCCGGCAGCGGACCCTGGTCGTCGGCAGAGGTCGACGGCGGGGACTCCTCGAGCGTGACCCTGTCGCGGATTGCAGCGTTACACAGCAGGCGACGCGGGGTCCCTCACTCCTTTCGATCATCGTACGCGGGGAAATTCAGTCACATTTTCGATCATTTTCAATCAGCATATATCATTTTCAGTCATTTTCGGTCATTCCGTCATCTCAATCACATTTTCAGTACTTCGATCATTTTTTCTGTCGTCTCGTCATTTTTGGTCATATTTCGTCATTTTCAATCACTTATCAATCATTTTCAATCACTTTCAATCAATTTTCAATCATTTTCAATCATTCTCAATCATTTTCAATCTCTGTCGTCATTTGCTTTGCGGGTTGGCCTATACACCACACAGTAGGCGACTGCTTCGAGTAACGTTCATCTACACTGTAAGAAAAAAATACAGTAAATCCAGTTAATGCTGACGACAGCCTTTACCGTATTTTATTTTACTGGAATTACTGTACTTTCTAACAGGATTCGCTGTACTTATAGATACAGTGTACAGTAAACGCTGTACACTGCTTCGGAAAGTACAGCAAATCTTGTCAGGAGGTACAGTAAATTGAGTAAAATGAACTACAGTCTAGGCGAAGCTCATCGGTTGTCCGACCTCGGGATTTTTGCGGCCACCACCGTCACACATTTCTTTTTGTCCGACCTCACTTTGTCCGACCTGGCAATCTGGGTGCCATAGTTATTTTTTTGGCCGACCTAATTTTCTCCGTCCCCAACGAACCGTTAGAGTAGCCTGCTATCCTCTGCGATGCACCTCGATTGTCCGACCTGATACCTTCCCCCAAATCTGAAAAAGTGCCTGGATTTTTTCCGACCTTGTTTACACGGGTAAAATGGAGAAGGATAATGTATCATGGTCGGAGCATGCACCGAAAAAATGGTACAACACCTCAAATTCAATTTATTTAAAAGATATTTTTTTAAAAATTGAACAATTGGTAGGCCCCTACCTAACTCGCAACCTGCGAGCCCCGCCTGCTTAACTTCGGAGTTCTGATGGGATCCGGTGTGTTCCAGGCGACCGCCACCCCGCGGGCACGAGAAGTCCTCTCCGCTTCGGGGAGAGTCCCCGCTTAAGGCTGGCGGCCTGTCAGGCCCGCCGTACTACCCTATTTAAACAGCGCCTTGAAGCCGTAGGTAGCATTTCGGACCAACGACTGGGCACCACCGGACCGCATGACCGGTCAGTGGGAGGTAGAGGCAAGGCAGGACGATAGAGGGGGAGAAAAGCAGAAAGAGAAGTTTTTGCGGAAGAGTAAGCGTACGGTTGGTTAGACCTGTACTGACCCGCTCCCGCACAGGTCATGGAAAAGCTGTTTACTAAGGAGCCAGATTCATAGGCCTTACTTCCCCACGAGGGACCACCCCCCGTGGCATGGGACGGATCTTCCTGACAACTCGCTCTCGCTGCCAGTGAAGAACCTACCTGGGAATTGAACCCAGGCCCCAAGTGCCGAGTCTCATGACACCCCGCGGCTTTCGTGGCACTAAGACCACTAGACCGTCGGCGATTCCACGAGGGAGCTTCGTTGAAATGGGGGGTTTCAATTCCACGCCAAGCTGCTGTCCTCGGAAAAATTTTTGTTTTACAGCAAGATTTGAACCCGGGTTCTGGGGCCCTCGGAACATCACTATGCCGGCACGGCTACGACGCCACGGTACGAGGCGGCTTTCCACTAGGGGTGACGCTGCGAAGAGCCGTAGTCGCTGACGAACCTGTACCGGTGGCGTCATCAGGAAACCTGCTCTCCACGCAGCAACAGCCCGGCCGCGTGGCGACATTGGTATGCACATCGGCACCGTTTTTAGCACTGGGTAGGCAGACGTTCGAATACCGATCACAATTCCTTTTTTTTCCCCTTTTTCTTTTAGAAGCTTTGTCTCTTTTCAGCCCAAAGGCACGCGAGTACAGTGGATAAAAAGAAAAAGTAGGTTTTATAAATTGAGTCAAAACAAATCCACACTCCATATTACCCAGTCAGACCAAAAAAGAAAAAAAAAATGAAACGGTAGCGGCCTCAAAAATCCCGAGGTCGGACAGAAAACGGTCGGACAACCGATGTAGACTCAGTTTAGGCTGGCATAAAAATGAACTGGATTTGCTGTAGTTTTTCTCTACAGTGTCTAGCTTGATTGTTAGGGTGAATCATAGGACATTGGTGCCTAAATTAGTCGCCGAAGGATTTTTTCCAGCCATTGGTTATCTGCAAATTGCTTGAACTCCTAAAAAATAAATTGTGAATCAATTTTCAGTCATTTTCAATCACTTTCAATCAATTTTCAATCACTTGCTATGACTTACAATCAATTTTCAAAAATTTTCAATCATTCTCAATCCTTTTTAATAATTTTTAATCAGTTTCAATCTCTGTCGTCATTTTCGATCGTTTCAATAAGTTTTAGTCAATTAGCAATCATTTCATCATTTTAGTCAATTTTCGGCCCTTTTCAGTCAATCAGTCATTTTTGATCGAAAGTCATCGTACACGGAAAATGGGAGTGAGGGACCCCTCGGCAGGCCATCGCTGTTGAATGTCTCAGCCGTCTGATTCCAATGACCGCTCTCGTGCCTCTGTCCTTGTCGCACATGCGGCGGTGCCTTGTATATGTTCGGGATGGCAGAGCCCCATGAGTGCGAAAAGGACGCAAGCGCGAGAGTGATCTTCGGAATGAGACGGCAGGTGTCTGCCGCTCTGCGCGTGCTCACTCTATCCTGACGACGGGATGCCTCCGGAACGCCGGTGGCGGCGGGAACTCCCCGGGCGCCTGGTGCTCCTCGTCGGCGGCGCTCTCGTCGGAGACGGTCTCCAGGAGGGCTTCTCCGCCGCTAGACGGGGACTCGGAGCGCGGCTCCTCGTCGTCCTCACCCTCCGAGGACGGCGACGACGACCCCCTGGCCTGGCGGTTCTCGCGGCGCTCCCGGTCCGCGTTCTCCTGCATCAGCGCCCTGGAGGCAGAGGCGCCTGGAGTCAGCCCTTATTCACCAAATGATACCATGATACGTACCCCTTATATTTTTTTTGGTAAATACGAACAATCGAAAATTGAGGGCCACACGAACAAAATTCCAGACTCACTTACTCAGCTTTTTGTTTCAGTATTTTTTGCGCATCCGGGTAGTACACCAGGGTGTCGTGCAGGTCACTCTTGCTCAACACGAACAGGTTCGAGAAGCCTTTCGACCTAACACGCAAAAAAAAGAAAAGTTTTTTAAATTTCCGACATTTCTGTCTGTCTGTCTGTCTGTCTGTCTGTCTGTCTGTCTGTCTGTCTGTCTGTCTGTCTGTCTGTCTGTCTGTCTGTCTGTCTGTCTGTCTGTCTGTCTGTCTGTCTGTCTGTCTGTCTGTCTGTCTGTCTGTCTGTCTGTCTGTCTGTCTGTCTGTCTATCTGTCTGTCTCTCTCTGTCTCTGTCTGTCCGTCTCTCTCTCTCTCTCTCTCTCTCTCTCTCTCTCTCTCTCTCTCTCTCTCTCTCTCTCTCTCTCTCTCTCTCTCTCACACTCACTCACTCTCATTCTCTCTCTCAGTTGGTCAAACGAAACATATTTTGTGAGCCAGCTCACCTTACGTCCGCCGTCCTGCGGTTCCCGCCCGCCAGCGCCAGGAGGCTGATCTCCCCGAACACCGAGCCCTCGCCCAGGGTGGCCAGCACCTCGCCGTTGGTCGGGGCGAGCACCTCCACCTGCCCGGTCTTCACGATGTACATTTCCTTCCCCACCTCATTCTGCGGATCAAAAATGAATGCAGGATTTTTTATTGTTTAGTTTGAGGCTAGTGACAGCATGGTGGCGGCCATATCAGGTGGCCTAATCCGACAGGGTTCAACCGCTCGAGCGTCCCGCGCGGCAGAGAGCAACTCGTGATAAAAGAGCGAAAAATATAACCACTGGCATTTGGAGAGGACAGCCGCTGGTTCCAGCCTGCCCTGTTCCCCGTGGGGTTGACAAACCGCTTCCCTCTCTCACTCACTCTCACCCCTCTCTCATCGGAGCAGGCGCGGATACAGGAGAGAGGCGAAGGGGGCATTTGCCCCTCCCATGGCACCAAGGTGGCCGCCTGAAAAGTAGGCAAAATTCCAAACTTTGTCCCTGAAAGTACGTAAAAAGTACAACTTTGCCCCTCCGCCGAAGGTCTCCTGTCTAGATCCGTCACTGCATCGGAGCCAGTCACGTGACGCGTGACGCGACGCGCGGCGCGGACATCGCGAGAGGTCGCGTTCGCGTCGCAGCTGACCGCAGCGGGTGCCCGGCTCGTGTTCCCGTGCGGAATCGGGATTTTTTCAAGATTTATCGTTTGAGCAGTGGTCGTGAACGGACAGTGCATTGAACCTATTGAACGTAAACGCTTTCGTCCGAGTCAAGCGTCTCGGTTACGGAAATCCTCGGCGCCCAGCGCCCGCCGCTCCGTTTGCGTAGTGTGTGTCGGATTCTCCTAACCTCCATCAAGAGCATCATCATGGGCGAAGCAGTTAACTTTCTGTGACCTCGACCTGGGCTTCATATCTAGAATCAGCGGGTCACTAACCTCCCGACTATGTGTATTGCTTTTGTGGCCCCCGCTTGGTGGGTCAAGTATATCAGTGAAAGTGTGGGAGAAGAAAGTGTGGGGGATCAAATGTGCTGTTGTGGCATGAAGTGTGTGCAGTGCTGCTGATTGAAGAGTGAAAACATGAAAGCAAAGTGGTGAGTCCAGCCCCCTTTTTTTAAAAGAAGAATTATGCCTTTACTGTAAAAAATATTTTGCAGAAATTAAAGTTAACGTTTTCATGTTTTCTCAACTATTTAGTTCCAAGCAACAATGGCTTGTTGCGATGTGTACTATTTGTTTGTGCCACAAAACCTCTGGCTGAAATTTGCTTATTTTAATAACATTTACAAACAAAAGAAAGTAAAGGCATATTATGAAGTTTTGTTTTTCTGTTTATCGCTGTTTCTTGTAAAATGTGTTGTATGTAATATGTTTCGTAACTCATCTTGAAAAACTATTGTTCCAAATGGAATTTTGAAGTAGAACAAAAATATTTTAAATGAATGAATATTATTTTGTTCTACTTGTATTCTCAAATGCATACATATATTGAGATAAAGTCGTCCCAGCATTACTTTAGGCTTCGGATGCCATAAGAGAGCGTGCTTCGGGCTGGGACCCGAAGCCCAAAGTAATGCTGGGACGACTATATGTACGTCGTTGCAAGCGTAGCCTGTGACTGATGTATGTTACTGGCTCCCGGCTCAGCCTTGAAGAAAAGTTTCCGAAACTCTTAAGGTGATTTTAAACTCAGAAAATGTAAAGTCACTAGGCTAAGGCCTGTTGAGAGTGTTGATTTGGAAGTTCTACATTTTCTTTGACTTTTTGAAGTGAGATACTCCACAGAGTACACGGAACAAAAGTGTATTGTTTTAGTCATGTTCTAGTCACTTCTTGTCACTGCTCGTGACTCGTATCAGTTTTAGTCAGACGCTCCCCGCTAATAGCATCTAATCTAACCACGATGAGTCACAATTACTCACACAGTCAATCACACTCTTAAACGCCTAGGGGTGTGCCACTCGGCCACGACCGAGTAACGCCATCATGAGAGAAGGGCGTCCCTCTCTCATGACGCCATACACCCTAAGGCCTGCACCACGGGGCGGGGCGGGGCGGGGCGGGGCGGGGCGGGGCGGGGCGGGGCGGGGCGCGGTCAGGTCACGTTGCCACTGCCGGTGTCGCCGCTTCTGGACTCCCACAGAGCTCGCGAGTACGATTGGTTGCCTATCCTGCGGGCGCTAGGTAACTTTTCCACTGGACGGGGGATGACTCTCACCGCTCACCTTCCTGCAGATGAAGTCCCCCGGCAGGTAGATGACGGAGCGCAGCTTGAGCACGAGGTCCCGGATGAGGGCCTGGTCCGCGATCTTCTGGAACAGGTGCACCTTGGCGAGCGTGGTGCCGTGCACGTCCAGCGCCACGTCCGTCTTGAGCTTCTGCGGGAGCGAGTTGAGGATGCGCGCCTCGTCGAAAGGCTGGTGCTGGTCGGCGAACGTGAACCAGCTCTGCACGCGCCGCTGCGGTCACAATTTGCTCGTAAATTGGACACTTGTTTCCTTGTTTTTTTTTTTTTTGTTTTTTTTTAAATATTTAAAGATTCCCGCCAAACATGCAAATTTCCTCTCCTACCCCTACCTGCACGTGGTCGGGCAGGCTGAGCGCGCGCATGTGCTCCAGGGTCTCGTCGAGGCGCTTGCGGTGCTCGGTGCGCGTCCGGGACGCCGTCGCCACGATGTCACGGATCTGACCGATGAGCAGCGCGAACACGAACACCCCCATGAGCCAGGAGCACGTCATGAACAGGAACTCGCCCTCCGTCTCCGGCCGCGGGTTCTTGCCCACCGAGGTCGCCGTCTTGGTGGCGAAGTAGAAGCACCGGATGTACCTGGGGGAGGTGGGGTCAGAGTCCAAAAATTAGCCGAGCTCTGTGAACAGTCTGAGGGGGAAACAACTCTGTAATTTTCGTACACTAAATTCAGAAAAAATCAAAAAAAAAAATCAGAAAAGTTTCAAAAATTTTATAGAAATTTAGGAAAAAAATTACTCAACTTTGATAAAAATTACAGTAAAATTAAAAAAAACAAACAAACAAAGAATGAATCTTCTCAAAAATCTTCAAAAAATTTCGACATTTGTTCACAAAAGTTCAGAGCTGCGTTCCCTCGGGATAGTCTCGCGATTGTTTGTCGAGTTATGGACGATCCCTCACGCGTTGCCGTCGCCGCCCTTGTACGTCCAGTTGTTGAGGCCCAGCCCCTCCCGCGCCGAGAAGGCGTAGTAGCCGCACGCGTTGAGGTGCACGAGGAACATCATGTAGCACAGCGTGCGCGCCACGCGCACCAGGTAGGGCGACATGAGCATGCTGTCCAGGTGGTCGAACAGCTCCCAGAACGTCTGCATCTGCAGACATAATGATAAAGTGCGGTGAAAGCGAGGTGGAATACAACTCTGAAAATATTTTACACCTTTTATTTAGAAAGAAAAATCAGAAATATGCAGAATAACTCGGAAAAACACAGAAAAAAAAATTCGGAAAAAATAACTGTAACTCGCGAAAAATCCAAGAAAATTACAAACAAGTGTGGAAAATTAATTTAAGCCAAACTTTCAAGAAGTTCACAAAATTTACAAAATTTGTACACTAAAATTCAGCGTTGTTTTCCCCTTGGCTCAAAGGTAGTTTTGAAACTGAACCAAGATTGGAGGGTGTTGGCGGTGGTGGTGATGCCGTTGACCGCTCACCTTGAGCACCCGAGGCAGTCGCAGCATGACCAGCTCCGTCCCGTACTTGAGGTACAGCAGGTCGAGCGGCACGAGCGCCAGGATGTCCATCTGGGGAATCGCAACAGCGGGTCAAAGTTTGAGTCCACAGCTCAGTAAGGCCGCCGTGCAGCTTAAACTTTCCGTCCGCGGCTTTTGATAACCGGCGCGCGGGAGCCGCAGAGGTGACCTACCACAAACTGCCACTTGGCGAAGTAGTGCCTGCGGGTGAGGCTCTTCTCGCGCACCCAGAAGCCGTCGTACACGAAGATGACGTGAGGCTTGACCAGCACCAGGTCGAGAAGGTAGACCGCGTCGCACGCCAGGTCGAAGATGAACCAGGTGGACCAGTTGTCGGCCGTCTGGTAGGGGAAGGTGGAGCGGAGCGGGATGGTGACGCAGTTGTAGGCGAAGCAGGCCGTGACGAGCAGCAGCCAGGCGAGGTGCCAGTAGCCTACAACGCCACACATGGTGAACCATTATTTCCGTTCTTTTTGCACCTCGCAATTCAGAAGAAGCATTAAAATTCTAAGGCTAACGCGTTAAACGGCCCCCTAGGTTTTAACTCTTACTCGAGAATGAGAAAGACTTTAAGCATATTCGGTGACAACGCTCTCTGAATACCAAATCGTGAATTTTATCTGGCTTACATTTCCCACAAGAGATGTCACCCGGCGCAAGCAATCACCAGAAAAACCACATCAATGATGCGAACCAAATTGACAATTTAAAAAAAAAAAAAAAAAAAAAAAAAAAAAAACGATTTTAGGAAATTCTGGTAGGCTCGAAGTTTATTCATGTTTTGGTTTCATAAGATACTTTGGTGGATGGTCTATGCAGATATTGAGCTACAAAGCTTCTACTTTTTTTTCCTTAAGTAACTGAATATGGTTTAATTTCGGTGTTTGATCAGCGTCACTTCTACTGCGGGTGGCATGTCCCATTTCAGCTTTCTAGCTCAAACTATTTAGAAGTGAGTCCCTCAGAATTTGTCCGATCAGCTTGATTTTTGAACTGTAGGCTCGTTATGCAATGGTCATTCGAACTCTGCACTGACCTTTTTATTCCAACTTGTCCTTCAAAATTTGCGCTGTGTACTTGGCTAGTACGGTCTTTTGAGGTACGAAGTATTCTAGCTTTATCTTATGATTACTGTACTTCGTACCTCAAGAGATCGCACTAGCCACAAGTACACTCGGAGCAGACAAGGACTGGACCAGTAAATGATCGTACCTTGCTATTTTCTGCACGGAAAAAAATAGTCCTCGCAGAACTAACAAATTAGCTAATTTGGGGATAGATAATCCCTAATTCGCTGTGGCAGCTAAGAGTCAAGAGTTAGTTGCCACAGCCAAGCTGTCGCTGCAGGAGCCAACCGGTCTGTTCTGACAGCGAAACACCCAATTAGTTGTCAGAAGAAACCGGTTGGCTCCTCCTGCAGCGACAGCTTCGCTGTGGCAACCAACTCTTGACTGTGGCAGCCAACTCTTACCTGCCAAAGCGAATTTCTTGTCTATCCCAAAATTACCTAATTTATTAGTCCTGACAACTAATTTTTTTCCCCGTGTGACAGTGAAGGTGACTCACTCTGCGGGTGCAGCACGCCGCCGTTGCGGAGGGACTGTCTGAAGCGTCCCGCCAGCGAGGTGGGCTCCACCAGCTCGAGCTCGCCGCTGAACGTGTCCACGTGCCGCTCGAGCGCGTCGCGCTCGCGCTCGCGGGGCTCGTTGCGGATCGCGATGTCCACCAGGTGGTCCAGCACGGCCTCCGGCGGGAGCGCGGCCGGCGCGCCCGAGCCTGCCAACGGAGCGCACACACCGCACACAAATACAGCGGAGCTCTCTCACTGTAAAACGAGCTGCGATTTTCCTCGCTCGAAGATAGCGACGCATATCTTCATCGCTCAAATGGAGCAAATTTGCGAATATCACTCTTATTGAGTCATTTTTTTAAACCGAAAATGACGCAAAATTACTCTGATCGAGCGATTCTCGTGAAAGTTGCTCCTCTAGAAGTGATAAACACTGGGGGAAACAAAGAAAGGATATCCAACCTGTCTGTAAAAGGCACTAAAGCGAGGGGGTATGCACTCGCGTAATAGTCGGGTCACTCTATCCGTAATAAAGGCGTAATAGTATGCGTAGTAGAGGCGTAATAGGAGCGTAATAGCCAAAATTCTCCTTATTTTCCATAATTTTGTGTCGTTTTGGGCTGTTTTCCCTGTTTTTGGCTCAATCTGTATAATTTATTCGGAGCGTAATACGCGTAATAGTCGGGTCCCAGATTTTGTAAGTGAATACCCCCTCGCACTAAAGCCTCTAAGGCATTCGAGTTTACGTTTTCGTTTTAAATATTTTATTCCTATGGAATAATATTGAATTTTAAGACTGATTTTCGTTATCTTCGCGAAAGTCCGCTGCAAACAAGCCTACATGTGATGGGGTTACGTTCAAAACTGACATAAATTAATTATGTAGGCTCGTTTGACGCGGAGTTTTGAGACGAACGCGATAGTATATCCTAGAATGTCGTTGGTTCGATCATAATTTAAAATAAAAAAAATAAAAAAAAAGCTTAAATTATACATTTTTGGGTTTAACACTCTTGGTAAGTTAGGTTAACGTACCTTTGTTTTTCCAGTGTAGATATTTTCAGAATAAATCAAAGGCTCACACCCAGAGAATCGTTTCTTTAACCAACAAAAACTTGCTTGATTCTAAGTAACATTTCCTTGATGTAGCCCGAAAGGAACTTTTCATTTCGAACTATACCGGCTTTCTTTGATACAAGCAAATTTTTTTCAAAAATCAATAATGTTTCTTTGATTCAAGTCAATTATTGTTTTGGATTAACAAAATTTGTTTTAATTTATTAAAATATTATTTTAGGTCTATTTCAAAGAAACAAGTTTTTGGTTGTCTAGAAAGCAGAAGCTTAATATAGAAAAATTGTCTTTACCTGCAGAAAATTTTCGTCAAAATTTTATAGACTTTTCTTTAAAAAAAAAAAAAAAAAAAAAAAAAAAAAAATTGGGCATGGTTGTGGCGAAAAAGTCCCCAACACAGAGAAAAAACACTATCCCATTAATGCTAGCGCATGTAACGTTTCTATGACAGCCTGAGAGTAAGTAGAACGGGATGCATTTGCCTGCCAGGAAAACATGCACGCATAGAGGCGTTGTAGTAGGCAGGCGCGCAGAAGCAACCCGCTTTACTGCGCTGTGTTTGGGCAACTTGCTGTTGCCTACTTTTCTAATGCGTGGGGGATGCGGTGGTGGCGTAGACCTGACTTACCGAGGCTAATGTCCCGCTCCCAGGTGATTTGAGACCCATAGCCCTCCTTTACGTCGGGACAGGCAGACGGCGATGTCGGGAACCACCTGAGAAATAATGTAAAAATTCCCTTGATAATTTTGAGAAGAATCAAATCAAATGTTTACTTTTAAAATGCCAAGCTGGGTGCGATGAACGACGTCTGTATGGTGAAGCGCGGAGGGCTACTGAGAGCTCGCTCGCGCGCACACACACACACGCACACGCGCGCATACACACACACACAAGCAGGCACACACACACACACGCACGCACACACACACGAGAGTAGAAGAAGGGGCGGTGACAGTCAGGCTGATGAATGGAGCGACGGGCGGTGCCCCCTAACGGTCGGAGGCTGAGTTAGTTGATGTTGCAGCCAGAGGGGTGGTTCCGGCGTGATCTCCGGAGGGGCAGCTTGCGCGCCTCTAGAAGAAAAGAAAAAAAAGTGGATGTCGCCCCGAGTTTGGCTTGAGCTGTGTGCGGGGGCGCCGGTGCCTACCCGAACCGCACGGCAAAAACCAAGTCGTGTAGGAGAGTTGGAATTTCAGTGGTTGTCCTGGAAAAACCCAGGACAGGGCTTTTCCTTTGAAAAAAAAAATGTTATCCCTGCCGATTCTCCTGGGAAACTCAGGGTTGGGTTTTGCAGTACGCGGCCGTAGGCGCCGTCATGTTGCCGTTGATGTAGAGCAATTTTATCTACTATTTTTAACAAAGCCTACGTAAGTCTTTGCACGTGCAAGGTTGCCCAAAGTTTCTTACGTAGTTATGTACGACTTCTTACATAATGATGCAAAAATTTACGCACCAAAGCTTTATACGAAAGTAATGCATGTACACAGACTTTCGTAGCTACAAATGTATTAAATAGCTTACAAGAATTCAGTGTGTCACCGTCAGGTGTTCTCACATTGCACACTGTCCGGTCAAAATGTGTGCTTGTTTCGAGAATTAAAAATCTATCTTCGCCCAAATTTATATAAATGAGGATTTTGAGATAGGTACAAGTAGGCATCGCTACTGAATGTTGTGGGATGTTTCCACCATTTCTCTCGTATTGAGCCATTCTGGTGGACACATAATTAGCAAACATAGAACGTATGTAATCTATATAAAAACACAAGAATAAACTTGGCCCGCCAAAGACTCCAGAAAATATGAATCACAGGCTCGTCAAGATCTGCCAAGCCACTCATCGCATTTTACTGCAATTTCACTCAGCACCTCCTCAAAGCTCGACGATACCCTTGAAGTTGCACATCACAGTACATTCACACACAATGTCACAATAAGTCCCATTATTGTGTCATGTAGGGGGAAGAAAAAGTTCGGTATACTGACCTTGGACACAGGACCCTTACGCCCCAGGCCAGGCACCAGCGCTCGCAGTCTGCGAATCGGAACTTGAGGGCCGTGGCCATGATGTGGTCACGCTACGCGCCGCGGCGACACGTACCTGCCCATCGGGCCGCTGAGTCAGGCGGGCCAGGGCCGCGGCAGCCGCGGGCAGCGCGCCGACCACCTCCAGGATGACGCGGTCGCCGCGGGGCTCAGCACGGACACCAGGACCATGGCGGGGCGGGGCCTCGCGCGCTCGCAGCCAGGTAGCCGTCCAGGAGTCCGCGGGACGGGTCCGGGGCCCGGGGGAGGGGACGACGAGACGACAGCGAGCGTGGCGGTGCTAGGCGTGCTAGGCCCTGCTCACGTTGACGCTCGCGGGGCTCGGGCTGCTCTGCGGCGACGCGCTGACGCCTCACTGACCGGGTCGGAGGGGGCCGTGTGGGCGCAGGGTGGACGCCGCGCACACCCCACCCCAACCCCAACAACCCCAGCCTCCACACGGCATCGATCCACCGCGCCCTCCCCGCCTGGAGCACCCAGCAGGCAGCCTCCGCGCGGCCCACCCAGGGCCCACCCAGGGCCCACCCGGGGTCCGACCAGGGCCCACCAGCGGCCCACCAGCGGCCCACTCGTGGCCCACCCAGGGCCCACCAGCGGCCCACTCGTGGCCCACCCAGGGCCCACCCAGGGCCCACCCAGGGCCCACCCAGGGCCCACCCAGGGTCCACCCAGGGCCCACCCAGGGCCCACCCAGGGCCCACCCAGGGTCCGACCAGGGCCCACCAGCGGCCCATTCGTGGCCCACCTGGGGCCCACCCAGGGCCCACCAGCGGCCCACTCGTGGCCCACCCGGGTCCCACCCAGGGCCCACCAGCGGCCCACTCGTGGCCCACCCAGGGCCCATCCAGGGCCCACCAGCGGCCCACTCGTGGCCCACCCAGGGCCCACCCGGGGCCCACCCGGGGTCCGACCAGGTTAGCAGCGTAACCCTATGCTTTGACATTCGAAGCCTCATTCAAATTCATACTACTATACATCACGAAATGTTTTATAACATCTACACATTAACGAAGTGCACAGATGTTATGGGCATGTTGTCATGTGTAGTTCCTACTATACACCATATCGTGCATAGATGTGCAAACTAAACACCATGATGTGTAAAAACTATCCATTTGTCGTGCCAGTGTAGGTGCTGTAGGGGCTGGTACCCAGAGGCTGTGCTCTACCCGCCTAACCCGGACTGGTTTGCCCGATACGACGGCGCTGGCTGGCCCCGGCGGCCCGAGTCTTGCCTTCTCTATTTTTAGTTGCGATAATAAGCGACAGTGGTTCTTTTTATTCTCTTACTGCCGCACAACAAACACGACACGAGAGAAGGAGGCAATTACAAGACAATCGGAAACGGTGAGGACGCTTGTCTTGGGCGCGTGCGCCTATCCTCCCTCATACTGCCTGCCTACACCGCTAAAAGTCAACAAAGCTTTGCTTACGAAAAGTTTGCTTTGTTCAAGCGTCGCACACGTTAAGTTCTGCGAGGTATATTCCCTCTCTTCTCTAACTGCAAAGCATTTGCTTCGTAACTTAATTACACTGGAAATCCAAGTGTACGACATTCGTACACTTGGATTTCCAGTGAACAAAGAAAAAGGATACTTGGTATGCGACAACGCTCGTGCTTCGCAGACTGTAAAGAAATTCTTTGCAGCCTACAAATGTTTTCTCTGCAAGTTACGAAGTAAATGCTGTGCAGTTTGTATACAAAGAGTGAGATTTCTTTTTAGCCCTGCGAAGGAAGTACTTGGCAGAACTTTAACAGTGCGGAGAAAACAAAGCCACTGTAATAAGAGGATTCTGACTTTGTGGGCAATAAAGCATCGCCTTGTGTTGCAGACTAAAGCCTTAGTATTACAAAGCAGTGCCTCGTTATTCAAAGGAATCGAAATCTTTGTAGGCTTGTAAGGGATGTGCTTTGTAGACTCTTTACAGTGTTCCTAGGATTGCCAGAAAAGTAGGCAATGAGTGTCCTGATAGAAAAACTTATGGCAAATGCCTACGGGCTGAGCCGTAAATTGGTTAGTCTGGCTTGAACCGTAATAATTGGTAACGAGACACACCGTAATTTTTGATAAATGCTCGATATACCGCTTACCTATGAAAATACAGCCTCCCGTAATGGTATGACCATAAGAAAAAAAGATAATGATATTTTTTTTTGTTATGAAGTTGCACATCGTAATTGCCAATGGTTGTCAAAGTGTAACCCAAACATCAAAAACCAATCAAAATCAAAACAATTTTTTTAAAAGAAAATAAATTATTGTGCACATTTTGTATGAGTGATCGGCTGTTTCAGGCCTGCGCAGCCCTATGCAGCCCCTCCCCCCTTTCCCCTTTCCCGCGCCCCCTCTCACAAGGGAACCGCGCCAAGTGTAAATTCCCGATTTTGATGAAACTTTGGGAAGTTGAAGGCCTTTATGTGTCTACCTCAGCCACATCAAAACTTGCTGCTCAATTTCATATCTAGGGGGTTTTCATGCCCTAAAAGCAATAAAATCGACTTCCTGCTTACCGGTACATGCATATGGCGAGTCGTCACTAGGGGTAACTCGGGGAGTTGGGACCCTTTGAACGAAAATTTCGTCCGTTTTGACGTATCTTGTACCCCTTGGGCGCTAGAGTGGATTTTTGACTTTAATGGACAAATTCTTTACTTTACCCCGGCCCGTACGTAGGTTAAAATTAAATGTGAAATTGAGCAGCAAATTTTGATGCAGCCGAATCAGACAATGAGGAGTACGATTTTGCAAAGTCTTATCGAAATCTGGAATTTACACTTGGCGGGGTTCCCTTGTCAGCCAAGGGGCCGCCAACTCGTAAAAATCGGGTCCACAGAAAAACACGTGTATTTCTGAACAATACAACACTGAAAATCTACGAGTCATAATTCTCGCCCCCATACGAGTGAGAATTTGAGGGCAATTTTATTACTCTCTGGAGAGTAAGAATTTTTTTCCTCGCCCTTTTTGAGAAAGAATTTTGAGACCTCGCCCAAATAAAGTGAGAATTCGTGCACAAATTAAGTGAGGTTAAGAAATCCTTACTCAAATAGAGCGAGGCTAAAAAATATCTCGCTCGAAAAGAGTGAGGTTAAAAATTCTCACTCCAATTTAGCATGGAAAAGTGTCCTCTCCCATTTTGGGTGAGAAATTGGATTCCAGGGTTTGCAGTGAAAAATTGCACGGAAAATACAAGGGAATTCATGATCGAGAACAATAAATAATTCATAAAAATAATGCTAAAACACAAGAGAAGTTACAAAAAAAAGAGAGAGAGAGACGTAAAAGTGAGAAACACTAGAAATACAAAGTAAGTGTACACAGACGAGTTGTCCGCCCAGGCCACTAGGGTAGCTGTCCCGGGGCCGGGGTCCCGGGGGGGTCAGTGATCCGACTGGTGTGGACTCTGCAGCAAACACAGCTGGACGCTGGACCTTCAGGCCGCTGGCGCCGCGGGCATGGGGCCGCTGCAGCGCGCTGGCCAGCCTAGCCATCCAGGGCAATACTCGATCTCATGATCTCGGAATATTTCACTGATAATCTGACGTAAGTCAATGATTCAACGCTCTTCACGTGCTACACCACCCTTAAAATAACATCTCAGATGTTGACTTTTTCTGTGGGGTGTGGGAAAGAGAAAAGGCGAAACGATGCAAGAAGGTTTAAGGGCAGTCGAAAGACCTTTTATTTTATTCTTATTTTAGAGAGAGAGAGAGGGAGGGGGGGAGACACTGCTCGAAATGTATTGCCTGTCTCGCAGTAAAAAGCGCGGGTAAACGCCTTTGCCGAATTGTTTCTTCCGCGATAACTGTCGATGCCGTTGAACTCACGAGTATTTGTGTGTACGGCGGGTCTGTGCCCCGGCCCGCCCCGCCCCGCCCGGCGGCAGCACAACGAGTAGACGTGACGGACGACATTGGAGCGACGTCGGACAGGCGCCGACCCGACCAGTGTTGCCAGAAAGTAAGACAAAAAGCCGCGCAATGCACCTGTGCGTAACGGGACAGTATCTCCGCCTGCCTACTAGCAGGCAACGTCTGGGCACGGGTGCAGAGGAGTTGCCTAGGCAGGCGGAAATACCGCCATCTGCCTAACTTTTCTGCCAGCACTGGACCCGACATCGGTCTCGTGTCCTATCAAGTCGTACCTGTCTCGAGGAAGGCAGAGGAATTTCTTTTCCTATTGCCTAGGATGGTATAGCTACAGGTTGGACGAGATCTGGAAGACATTGAATTCTGCATTCCGCTTTCTGCAGCCTGCATGCAATGAGGGCAACAACTCCCCCTTCCACCCCTCTTTTTTTTGGGGGGGGGGACGGGGGGGGGCAGATATTTTCTACGCGCGTGCCAAACTTTAATGTTCCAGTCGCCAAGAAAACCCATTGAATCGTCTCAGTCGGTAGCAATCAATAAGGGGAAACCGAGTCTATTTTCTCCTCTCCCAGACAAAACATTTAGTTCAAGATACCAAATTTAAATCCGTTTTTTTTTCCCGCTCTATTAGCTACTTTGTGACTGATATTATCAACGAATTTCATGAAGTTGTGTACATTTTTATCCAAAGATATTAAGTTAAAATTGAAGAAAGTGAAAATTACTCCGTTTTAGAAACTAAATTTTGTTCCTCAATCACCCCCATTTGGTTGTATCATCGACCAGCTGTTTCTCTGGGTGCAGGTGTTCCTAACCCACTCAGGCCCCTGCAGTTTACATCGCACCCCTCACAGTCCACTGAGGGAGGGTAGAGGGGCTGAACTCGGGAGGCGCGGCGCCCGAAACCCGACACTGATAAAGAGCCATGCCGGCGCGGAGTGCGCTGCGGAGTATACTCCACCACCCCGCCCCGCCCGTACTGAACAAGTAGAGAGCGGGTGCGAGGAAAACTCTCTCTCTCTCTCTCTCTCTCTCTCTCTCTCTCTCTCTCTCTCTCTCTCCACTACCTTAACCCTTCCCTCCAGCCCACCCACCGCCGCGCCTCCTTACCCTTCATTCTGATAATCAATAGCCTGAAATAAAATCAATAAGTTGGCTTGCAGTCAAAACAGTTGTTACGTTGTGAGTCATCGCCGAATAATTCCTCGGCCGCCGATGCGCCCCAGACAATGACATGCACGGAGTATTCGATAACTCGGTATTTTATTTGTAGAAGGCGCAAGCGCAATTCTACTCGCGTTATTGTTCGCTGTACCATGCTCCGTACAAGCAATTCCCCTTTTTAAAAAAATTAAACGATTAAAGTTGAGGGGTCGGATCACGGTTGTGCTCCGTAGTTGACGATAAGTAAGGTTTCTTGCTGGCACTGCAAAAGAAGCTGTATTCCTGTAATGCGCGTCTCACATGCTCATATCAGCTGTACGGGCTGCTGAGCAGCCGCACAGCATGCGCCCCGCCCCTCTTCTTCTGAATTTTCTATAAATATCCTCATTTAAAAAGAATGGAATTTTTCAATTAAGTTTTAAAAATTTATTGAATATTTTTCTTTTTCTTTTCTTTAAAAGATCTTGTAAATATATGAAAGTGTACTGTAATTTGTTTGTGTGTGTGTGTATTGAGAGAGAGAGAGAGAGAGAGAGAGAGAGAGAGAGAGAGAGAGAGAGAGAGAAGACTTCGGATACAGTACTACAGTAGTTGCAAGGTGCCGTAGCTGTTATGTGCCACACTGTTTGCGCCTTTCCGTAGTAAGTATAAGAAAACTGTCCCCTTCTTCGCAGCACACTCGGCTACACTAAAGGTATGCTTAAAAGTGACACTGAATATAAGTTCTAAACTGTGCCTCTTAACTTCTTAAAATAACTGTTGGAAAACTAAGTGTAAAATGTAATGCAAAGATTATACAAGGAAAATATGTTAGCATGGCTGTAGCAAAATCACTGCTCTTAAAACTGCAGTTATACTGCAGATCCTTCTCCCCGGGTTTTGCCGTGCAATATTCCGCACCCAATGCTTTGAACAATTGGCATGTCACCGGCCACCCCCCCTCCCCGCTGTCCTCTTTTCGTTAAGGACGAGCCTGAATCCGCTCCCGAGTGGAATAGAGTCCGATAGAGATGACTTGTAAATAAGATCAAAGGTCTGGGCCGGTTTGTTCGGGGCGGACGCCTTCCTCTTGACCCGCCCGCCGGCGATACTCGACAAGAATTTGTACTGCGCCGCGTCCTGGGCAAACGCCTGCTTATGCGCAATAACAATTGCAAGCCTTTTTAGAATCCATGTTTCTTCTTGTTCTAAATGTTCTTTTATTATTTTGTTCTTGATACCGCCTCGGCCAGCGCGCCGCATCGCGAGGGGCGTGTCGGGGCGGGGTCAGGTCAGGGAGCCGACCGGCACGTGTGGGCTCTGCACGCCACTCCTCTACCCGGTCTCACTGAGATGGGGAACCTTGTCGTCCCTAAGGGATGCTCAATGTTTTCTCCCTCGTTCAGGGTTTCCCTTGGGCTGGCGCCTGTCGCCCGTAACATCATCATCACCGCAGATGGAGTCAGAATTATTTTTGTCGCGTCGGGCGATTATGTCATGATCAAGAGAGTATCTTGTTGGGAGTTAAACTTGAAATGGGTCAATGTTCCTGTGTTGTCGCCGCCACTTTGAAGGACACCCTGATCTCAATCTGTAGTATAGCAGCTCTCGGGGTTGGCTGTGAGCTGAATCCCCTGCAGGGAACAGCGTTCACCAGCGTGTCGTCTCACTCTCTGCTCCTTAAAGCCGGGCCCCATGAGAGCGACAAAGACATACATCACTGAAAACGGGGGAATTATGATGTCGATCACGAGAGGATCACGTGCGTTATCATGCGGTGTTTTTTTTTTATATGAAATATTATGTAAGCAAACTTTTGAACTTGGTTTTCGACGACACCATCAGATTCCTCTTCAAATTTTCGTTTGAACTAGCACACATGTCATGGGGTTCCAACATGAGTTCTAGTCTCATGGTTCCAGTGGTGCAATGTTGCCTGAAAGTTAGGCAAAAATCCCGCCCAATACACCTGTGCGTGACGGAATGTATCGCCGCCTGCCCATTAGGCAACATATAACGAGTGCGGGGGAGTTGCCTAGTCGGCAGGCGGAGATACAGTCCCGTTACGCACAGGTGTGTTGGGCCGTATTTTTGCCTAACTTTTTGGCAACAGTGCAGTGGTGTCCTGACACGTGATACTAAAATCATTCTTGCAAGGATCTTATTTCCGGTCTCGGAACCCCCTGACATGTATGCTCGTTCCAATGGAAATTTGACGAGGAATCCGATTGTGTCGTCGAAAAATAAGTCCAGATTCCCGCTTGAATAACATTTCACGAAAACTGCGTGTCATCCTCTTGTGATCGACATGCATCGTTCCCGCGTTTTCAGTGTTTTCAGTAAAGGCTGAACCGCTGTGCGGAATCACCCTCCTGAGCCCGCTATAGCGTCATTAGGGAGCTCCCCGAGATAGTCGATTCTCGACAGTTCGAGCTCAAAACCCCTATACTTTTTAATGGGGCTCGAACTCTGTCTAGGATCGATTATCTCGGGGAGCTCCCTTATGACCCTCCCGGCCGGCAGGCAGGGTGCTCCACCACCGCCTGCCGCGGAGCCTCATCGTGCAGAGTGCGAGCCCAGAGGATCGCATGCGTCCGGAAACGACGGGCGTGAGTGAGACGTTCCAACTAAAACATATATAGCTCCCCAAGTAACAGAGATTCTTCATTTTACATCAAAATGATTTAATTTTTACGCCATTTTCCCACTAGTCACGGTGACGTTTTTCAGTTTACAAAAAAATGAGCCCAAAATGACGTCAGAGTGATGTCATTGACGTCATTCTGACCTCAATATGACTTCAAATTTGAGTATTGTGAAAAACGTCACAGAGACTGTAGTGTCTCAGTGACGATTCTCTGTTATTTGGGATCTCACTCTTACCTCTCGTTTTCGGACTAGTCTGTGCGCTCACTGTGTCGCTGCTCTGCAGTGTGCACGTGTGGCCCCCTCCTAACCCCATCTAACCTCACGGGTCCCGCGTGCGTCCCGTAACGACCTTTCCCGCCGCAGTGGATTCGAATATCGTCGTGACCGAGATATCGAACCGGAAGCAGAAGTGCTACCAGATAAGGCCCTGCTCAAGTGATCCTTCATGCTCTCCAGCTATTGCAGCAAGTTCCGCCCGCGCGGTATCTCTGCTGAGCGAAGCGAGCTAGAAACACGAAACTTCCACAGTCTGCCGTAGTAAACAGGCCTGTGTGGGACTTTGATCCTCGTAATCCTCTATAACCTATAACCCCCCCCCCCCCCCCTCCTCCTCCTCCTCCTCCTCCCCTACACCATAATCTCAGACAGAGACAGAGACAGTGTAACATGATTCAACGTTGGTCCACCACCACTCACGTGTCACTTAAACGCGTTTAGTGGTTTTCAGTCGTTGATCTTTTTCGAGTGAGTTCCATGCGGGCTATTGCGGACATCAGTGCTGCCCTGCGCATCGATATTTATGTTACCATAACGACACTCACAACATCTATTTTCTTTTCTTCTCTTTGCCCATAGCATGTTTGTTGCCGTCGGTTCTACTGAACTCAGTCCGTCAGACGGAACGCCGGCGCCCGGCGCGCTTGAGGCTGCCCAACGTCTGTTATACCCTTTACGACTTTCCGCGTCACGTCTTCCGGATACTTGGTCGACCTTGGCCTTGATTCACAGCCTGCTTATCGTGAGAGGCACCACGACACTTGGCGAGCGGCAAGGGATGGAGGGGGGGGGGGGGAGTAGCTGCTTGTTGTGAGTATCCCGCGCACCCTCAGCCCCGTCCTGCCCTAGATCATTTCACTTTCTTCTTCCTCTTGTTCTTTTTGATTCTCCTTATTATTGGCTCATCTCATTCCCGCGACCGCGCCTGATAGCCGCCCGTAGCCGCCTAGGAATAAACAAATTGGGAACGTGACATGGACGCCGACGGGAATATTGCATTTCCCTTTCGTCGGATGAGCGATTTCCTTGGATGGGAAATTTCAACCTCCCTACTGTGTTATAAAAAGTCTGAATATGGCAGTCTCAGCGGCTCGTTTGACCCTCACGAAGATCATTAAGTTTATTGACTTCTCTGTGGTAGCACAGAATTCCCCGAATGCATTTTCCCTGCAGGTATTCTAGAGTAGTCCGGTATTTTTTTTTTTCGGTTCTTAAAGAAACCATGCAATGTTTACAAAAAAATAAACGATCAAGCTTCTCATATCGTTGCGCGCATACAATATCGAAGAAAAAGGGAAAAATTCGTGAAACGATTTGTCTAGATTCATCAATGCAATATTTGGCCGCCAAACCAGTGTCCATGCTAAGGGGGTTATTTAGCTCCAACAAGAAATATATTTGTGATTACATGATTACGCGCTATACTATTCACGATTACTCACCATATTCGGTCATTTATTTAGTTCGGTTATTTTACATCACGATGTACGCCACGGCCTTTTAAGATTTCATAATTTACCTTTATTACGTTTATTTACAAGTTATTACTCTTTGATCACCTCAGACGTATGAATGTAAATTTACACCGAAAGTAGGAGAGCACATTTTTCCATGCATAATTGGAGTGACAATTTTTAACCTCACTCCCTTTTCCTTTTTTTTTAGCTTCGATCCATTTGAGTTAGGCTTTTTATTTTTTGCCTCAATTTGACCAAGAATCCTCACTTTATTCGAGCGAGGTTGCAAACTTCTCAAATAACGAGGGGAAAAAATTCTTACTCTCTTAAGAGTGATAAAATTGGTCTCAACTTCTCACCTGTACGGAAGCGAGGATCATGACTTCTTTATTTTCAGCGATTACAGGTCATTACGTAAGCACCACGCGTCAGGGCTCATCCAGACTTGTCAAGCCTCGAGGACTCCGCGGGGCGAGCTAGGGCAGGGCAAGGTGCACCGCCTACGCCACGCAATCGCAGACACTTAAACAGGTGTCACGCGAAAACCGCCCACGTCGCGCCGGCCCGCGCTTGCTCTGTGCACCCGACCCGAAGTCAAAAGTGCCATCCTACCCGCCCAGGACGAGTGGTGCATGTCACGGTGGCCGGGACCTCTGCGAATAAGCGTGACCGGTCCGCGCACCCCAGCCGCCACGTGGTCCAGAGGACAACCCGCTGCTGCACCCCGATGACTCGTGATGCATGTCACGGTGGGCGCGGGACCTCTGCGAATAAGCGTGACCGGTCCGCGCACCCCAGCCGCCACGTGGTCCAGAGGACAACCCGCTGCTGCACCCCGATGACTCGTGGTGCATGTCACGGTGGCCGGAACCTCTGTGAATAAGCGTGACCGGTCCGCGCACCCCAGCCGCCACGTGCCACGTGGTCCACAGGACAACCCGCTGCTGCACCCCGATGTCTCGTGGTGCATATCACGGTGGCCGGGACCTCTGCGAATAAGCGTGACCGGTCCGCGCACCCCAGCCGCCACGTGGTCCAGAGGACAACCCGCTGCTGCACCCCGATGACTCGTGATGCATGTCACGGTGGGCGCGGGACCTCTGCGAATAAGCGTGACCGGTCCGCGCAACCCAGCCGCCACGTGGTCCAGAGGACAACCCGCTGCTGCACCCCGATGACTCGTCACCGCCAAAACATCCGCGTAGCGTGGCGGCACCCAGCCGTCTCAATCCGAATAAGATCCCGCGCTCTCGCGCCTGCCTCCGTCCTTGTCGCACTCGTGGGGCCCTGCCGCCTCCAAGATTGAACACCCCTTTTAGGTGCGACAAGGAGCGCGCGGGAGGACCCCCTGCTGCCGCCGGCTCGCCGGCTGCCGCCCTGCCGCCGCCGCGGGGCCCAGACTGGCACGTGAACGGCGAGTGACAGGGCATCATCTGAACGGGGCGCGCGGCGCGGCGTGGCGGGGCGTGGCGGCCCGTGGTTGTACTCACGTCGGCATAAAGGCATATGGCGGGTGCGATTGGCAGCAGTGTGAGCCGGTTGCAGGGAGGCGGCGCTAGCAGGCGGCGTGCGAGCGAGTCTGTTGCATGAGTGCGTGCGCGTGTGCGTCATGGCGGACAGCGGTAGCAGCGTGTGCACCGGCAGGCGGGGGTCGGCGCTCGCACAGGTGAGCCCAGCCGGGGAGCCCAGCTGTCTCAAGATCGCTCTCGTCTCTCTTCGTCGCACCTGTGGGGGGTGCCCAACGTTAGGGATGGTGAAGCCTCGTGAGTGCGACAAGGACGGCAGCGCGGCGGTGGTGGACGGAGTGTTCACTCCAGCAGGCCGGGCCGGGCCTCAAAGGCGCCGGGACCGAGGCCGGGACTGATGCGCCGTCGCGGATCGACGTCTCACGAGGAAAAGCTTTTGAGGAAGAAGGGAAAACTTGGAGGAGCTCACTGATTTTGAGGAAAACTCCTCGAGTTTCGAGGATGAGCTCTCAAAAATTAAGGGAAATTTCCTCGCTCTCTCAAAATCTAAGGAGTTCTCCTCTCCTTATAATTATGGAGTTCCTCAAAGTTTTCTCCTTTTCTTCAAAAAGTCAGATATTGTTTTTACTGTGCTAGTTGTCTTATTGTTCATCGAGCGTACTCCGGTTTTTGTCAAGAATTGCAGGGCAGTGTTCAAGGAATGCCGTGGCGCCACAAGTTTTGCCAAAAGTCCCTTTAGATTTGAACTGCGGCCACTTGAGTCCATGGGCGGAGGGCTCGTGGTGACCTGCACAGTTCCGATCATACGCCTTCTAGCCCGGCAAAATGTCAAACAGCAAGTATAGACTAGATAGTTTCAGAGAACTACCTCCTCTCTTGTATTTGGAGAAGGTTTGTGCTGAGATATGAAGTTGATCCCAGGTCTGAGGCGTCAGGGCAGCACGAAACGATGTCTGCCGTTTTAGAAGGCGTTGCACGATCGGGACTATGTATAGTCCGCATGGCGTTGGACTCGTTTGGTTCAAATCTCGAGGGACTTCTAATACCACGGCATTCGCTGAGCCCTCCCCTCACAATTCTAAGCCAGAGCGCAGTCCGTCCGATAAATTTTGAGGCTGCAAAGGGTGTTCCCACATTGCAGTCGTCATTTGGTCTTAACTTTTCTTCGGCCCGGGCACCCCCCGATAGGATGGTGGTTTCCTAAAATATTTCGGGAATGACGAAAATTTTTCAATTTTCTGAAGTGTCTGCCTTCCCCCAGCGTTTTGGGCCGTGAAGACTGCCATGTGGGAGCACCCCGACCCCGGAGCACCCAGAGCGGTAGCTGCGGGCCGCGGAGCTTCGAGTCTTTCCCTGTAGTCTCTTCAGCCCACAAATTAGTTATCTAGAATGAAATAAAATACCCTTCGAGCCATTGGTTTGTACTCCAAAAACTTTGCATTGTAAGCTACGGGGAAACAAGGCCACTGCAGAGTCAGACTTGGCATCCGACAATGCAATTCTTGGGGTTACGACGCTTTGCCTTGAAAGACATGCAATGGGTGAAAAGGTGAAAAATCGGAGAACAAAGTATTTCTTCGTAGTACAAATGGAATCAAATTCCTTGTAGGCTAACAAAGGATTTGCTTGACAAACTCCTGGCAGTGTGTACCGTGTGTTTCTTTGAATGTGTGACAGTGTTGTGGGATTGCATACTCACCACTGCTGCAGGGGCCATGGCGCCTTACAGGCGAATGGGGTAGGCAAACCCGCAACACTGTTACGCTTCCATAGAAACACCCGGTACTCATGTGTACATTTTGTTCTAAAATTAAGGTGATTTTCTACATTCCTGGAAAAGACAGTCTGTAGGAACCAAAAAATCTCTAGAATGAATGGCATTTTTATACAGAATCAACATCAGAAACGAGACTTTAGAGCTTGAGGTAGTTGGCGCAGTGTTGCCAGAAAGTTAGGCAAAAATCCCGCCCAATACACCTGTGCGTAACGGGACTGTATCTCCGCCTGCCTACTAGGCAGCATATGTGCACGAATGCAGGGGAGTTGCCTAGTAGGCAGGCGGAGATACAGTCCCGTTACGCACAGGTGTATTGGGCGGGATTTTTGCCTAACTTTCTGGCAACACTGAGGTGGCGACTCTCTTGGTATACGAAATTTTCTATCGTCTCACTTAAATAATTGTAATCCCTAATCCACAATGGTTGTCATAAAAAAAAAATGATCCCCATGAGTCATTGCTCTTTCCAAAACTGCACGCGTCGGCTCATTTTGGCGCACGAGCGCATAATAGCCCTGCTGACGCTCGCATGCACGCTCCTGCACGTGCTGCTCACCAGGGCAGCTTAGCTGGAGTTGCAACAAAACGAGACCAGTTAGCCTGGAGCAGTTGCTGTCCCCCCCTCAGCCGCAGGCCTTACCTT
This sequence comes from Frankliniella fusca, assembly GCA_029379305.1. NCBI lineage: Eukaryota > Metazoa > Arthropoda > Insecta > Thysanoptera > Thripidae > Frankliniella > Frankliniella fusca. The sequence goes on along the minus strand of JAHWGI010001227.1, from coordinate 583,872 downwards.
TGATGTTTACTCTGGACCGCTGTTTTGCTGCTGTGCCACCCCTTGGCCCCTCCCCTATCGCCGTCCTGAGGATGTCATTGGACTGCGTTGTCAACAAGCGTTTAACTAGATTGCCGCCTCCCATCCCGCCGTGACCTCCTTTGCATTCTTAGGCGGACAAACAGACGAGCAAAGGCGACAATGTGATTGTGCGGCCTGGGGGCTGGTGGGGGTTGTTCCCGGGGGTGCAGTGGCGCCTCCGCTGCCTCCCCAGCCCCCGCTCCTCGCCGCCCGGCGCCGTCTAATACGAGAAACAAGAAGGAATGAGGTTATCCGACGGCGGCAGTATGCTTTTCAATTTGCGTTACAAAGGGGTTTATCAGCATCAAGGTGACTTTGTGTTTTACGAGCCATCTGTCGGCGACTTCCTGACCTCAGCAACCCCCTGCTCTCTCTCTCTCTCTCTCTCTCTCTCTCTCTCTCTCTCTCTCTCTCTCTCTCTCTCTCTCTCTCAGTCCCCTCTGCCTTCCTCCGCTCGACTCTTACCTGGCTAAGGTTTAGACTTAAAAGCGGGCACGTTGTTTGACCATCTGGGCTGAGCGAGAAAACTCAGAATTTTCTCAACTCCACAGAGTACCTGCGCGCCCGCCCGCCTGCCTGCGCGTCGATTTATCACCACTCTGGGTGATTCGGGCGGGGTAATTGAATTGCAGCGTCTTGTTCGATTGAATCGAATGGCGTCGATAAGGTCGGACAGGCAGGCCGGGGCGGGGCGGGGCGGGGCGGGGCGGGGCGGGGCGGGGCGGGGCGGGGACGGCTCCACACGGTCCGGCTGCTCAGCGGGATCCCTCAGCCCTCAATGCGGAAAGGGAAAGGCAAGCGCTATCGGAAACAACAACAAGATGTCAAGATGGCCTCTTCAATCGCCGCGCCCCGCCGCGCCCCGCCGCGCGCCAGCCAGGGCCGAGTTCACGTAACAGCCTGCTGCTGGCCATAGTGCAAAACGATATAACGGGCATAAACAACAAGTCTGTGATGTTATGAGGCGGCGGGCTTATGCTTTGCCGGGTGGAGGGGCGGTAGACGCCGTCTAGACGGGCTTATAGGAGAAGAGCTGACGGTCAGCGTGGGAGGATAAGGCGGCAGAGGTGTGGGGGGAGCCTCTGTGACTCGTCGCGGTGCCCTCCCACCCGCCAGGGGCGCCCTCCACGCTTCTGAGCGGCGGGAATTCTAGTATAAATTTAAAAAAAAAAAAAAAGGCTTACGCTTGGGCTTGCTTTCTGAAAAGAAGGCCGCATGAGGCACGAGGGGCGCGCTCCACACTTGTGAGCGGCGAGAATTCTAGTGTAAATTTTAAAAAAATATCTTACGTGAGGTTGTTTTTTGAAAAGAAGGCGCCGCACATGAGGCAACTTTGCCTCGATTGGTGTGGGTCCCGCTCGAGGCTGCTCGTCCCTGATGGTCTTTCGTTGTGATAAACCGGAGTAACTCGCGCTCCTCCAAGGCCTCTCAGACCTGGCAACCGAATGATAGACATGCTATTTGAAGAAATAAAACAAAAAGGCATCGTGGGCACAGGGTGTCTGGCGCGTGGTGAGAGACAAAAGACATCGCGGTTCAGATTCCACCGCCGCCTGCATGGCAAACATTCCAGTCGATCTGTAAAGAAGGCGTTGGGTAATGTCGTTATCGGGTTAGAAGGCTCATGGCCCGTGCCGTCTCGCTTCACTACTACTGTCTAAAATTAAGGCGGCAAGCGGGGAGAAGGGTATCGCTGCGGCGGCACCATCGCCGCGCTGCTCTCCCTCGCACCACTTCCCCTTCTGTCAACAGAGTTTTGACAAATTGACATAAATTGAAGTCTTTGGGAACGTTTAGTCATGTTGGCGTCCACCATTGACACCATTTTTATGCCAAATGATATCATTTGATGTAAAAAGGGCATCATACAGGTTGGCACCAAAATTACTAAATTTTGACAATGAAATGAAGTGATGCCAATATGTCAAAAAAAAAAGTACAAAAATATTGACTGGGCTGTGAACTCAGCAAAGCTCATTTTATAGCGTTGGACAGTCCTCTTTTGTGTGAGACAGTGTGTCCTTCGCTTTTTGGTGTGAGACAAGGTGTGTCTCACTCCGAGAAACGCAGGACTCTCCGACACAATCATGTGTCAGTCACATTACACCGGAAAGTGTAGGACTGTCTCATACTAATACTGAGGTTTCCAGACTAAAATTAATCCTTCATGCCCTTGCCATTGTATACGTCGAGTTCTACGGCTGGATTTGATGTCAGCGGTTAAATCCTCGCTTCTCTTGCAGTGCTTACTGGCACTGGTGCTCGCGGCCTGCGCGCTGAGCCTGCAGCAGCGAGTCGACGCCGTGCCCATTTATGACTTCATCCTCAAGGCGCCCGACAGCGCGAGTGTGATGCCCGAGGACAACGCCTGCTACAAAGACGTGAGTACCCGTCTGCTCTGCTCAAAGCTGACTTGGAGAGGAAAGCAAATAGTTTCACATCTCTAAAATCTGAAAAATTCAGAAGAATTTAAAAAAAAAAAAAAAGAAATTAAGAGACATTCAGTAAAAAAAAATTACTCTAATTTTAAAGAAATACAGGAAAATTGGTAAAAAAACGACAGAAATTTAATACAAAATAAATCAAAATTTGACGCGCAAAAAATGATAGAAATTTACAAAAATTCACGACATTTTTGCACCAAAATTCAGAATTGTTTCCCAATCTCGGGACAGTTTGAAAGTACGCGAAAATTTGTAGTCCGTATAGTGATGTTCACTTCCATGCAGGAGGGCGGGGTGGAGGAGCTGTGCCAGAGGTGCGCCAAGCTCACCAAGTCCAACGTCGTGTACCCCATGTGCTGCGAGGACCACGACGCGGCCCGGGAGTGGTGCTTCAGCTACGTCAACTTCCACGGACGGCAGTGATAAGCGTCCGGAACAGACGCGTGGATTCCATGTTGATGTATTGGAAGTCGTTTGCAAACTCTCCCGGATGGTCTCCAGTATGTGGTGCCATTTATCGCCTGGAGCGCCTAAGCTGTGAAAACGTGCATCAGGAACTTGAAGCCCGTGATGCGAGAGAGACCGGGACTTGTGACTCAGAAAGCTCCTCAAGAATGACTGTGACATTTCAACACAAGTGTGACACGTTGGGGTTCGATGTACTAAATGTTCTCTAAGACTTTTGTGCTGTTCTTTCCGAGAAAAAAAAGAGTCAATACGAAGTCCACCCTTCTGTTCGACATGAGAGAGAGCAGTTTTTTTTTTTTTAATTAACATCTACACGTCATCCTTATGATCACAGTCAGTCATTTTTGATCAACATGGGACTTGTCCACCCTGTGGTGGATTTTAAACTGTAATAATTTATTGGTTTAGTATGGCTGTGAGTAAAATCATTTCTAATCATTGTGAATCAATGATTACAAATTTAATGTTAGTGGAAGACTACAACCGTAGTAGAGTAGGGGACCTCAAGGTACGTGGAGCTTGCCTGGGTCTAGAACGAATATTATTGTCAAGCAGCCCTTCGGCGACTGCGATCCACGAATCTTGCCTGAAGTGGAGTCCCATGTGCTTTGAGCGAGCCCGCCCGTGCTGACAGTTATTGTATAAGGATCAGGAAAGACAATGCTGCGTTACAATAGAAACGTTATGGGTAGCCTTTCAGGGTCCTTCGTTAGAAGTTATACACTGTCATCAGTTGTTTTCCCTCCGTCCTGGCACAAGTTGCCAAACAATGTCTGCTCCTAAACCACGTAGATTTTGTGTGAATTTACCTACCGAAGGAGTCTAAGTATCGTTACAAGGGAAGTCCCACAGGGACGAGCCGCTCCGTCCGCCCTGTCTGTTCGCCGTTCACTTGTGAATTTATTTTTCACTCAATTGTGTTTAAATGCTTTGTCATGCATTCGCGTTCACGAGAAAGTGAAGGGCTAACGGACAGGCTGGACTGTGCGGACGCATTCAATGTGGGGCCACCTTTGTTAATAATCCCGTCCATCTTAATTTGCACCTTACCATTTTTATACTAGTATTTTATTATTTTGCTCATATTATGTAAGAGGGGCTCGTGGTGTCCCATACGCAAGAATGTTTCATGTCCATTTTTGATAAAATAAAACATTTATTCTATCTGAATGCCAAGCCCTTCGTATATCTTTTCACATATGTCATCTCGACTTCACTTCGCTAATCGACCAAATTTTAACACCTTGTGACCTGTGTCAGAGTTTTGGGCGGCGGAAGCCATAAAAAATATACTGTGAGCTCTATACCCACAAGCCATCCAGCATATAGGCCCTGATTTTATATACAACTAGGTACGATTTGAATTATTTTTTGTCTTATCTTCAGAAAATGAAACCGAAGTGACCCATGCAGTTATCGGTTCCCTCAGTTTTTCTGAGGTAAAATTTAAGAAATTTGTGTTCTGCTCTTTTAGGATAAAATTCATTTTGGAATTGTTTTCCCGTAAAACCTCACACAAAATTTGTCATCCTTCATTTGTAAGAGGCGAATAGTTACGCGCCATGTGCCGTAGAAAAAGGCTGGTATCTTCTTGAAAGTCACTTCCGAAGACATATTTTTTATCTCGTAATTTCCCTGGAACATTTTTGGAAGGGTATGAGCAAATCCCTTGACGTGGGGGCCGAGAGGCGAGAGGCACTGTGATAAAAATATTCATGAATATCCAATTTTTTTCATACTTGACGATTTTGACTCGGAGTCGTAAATCTACGACCACGAGAGCAGTCGTATATTTACAAAAGCAAATTGTTGACCGTTGAAGAAAACTAAGTCGACACATGACGTCAAAATATACTCGTTACTGAACTACTTGAAGTAGTCGTAATTTTACGACGTTTGTCTTGGAAATGTTTTCCGTAACCCTCACGAGTCTTTTTCGAAGTGGTGGAGATGATGTGGGCTGCTGCTTACCGGAGGAAAGGGGCAGTCCCTCGTCGGGTCGTTGAACGTGGCTATCAAGAACCTCCGCCAGGCGTCCGGCACGTTGGCGGGGACGAACTTGCAGACGCTGCCCGGCCGCATGAGGATCGCGTTGTCCTTCCAGCCGCCACGCGAACTCCACGAGGCCCAGTTGATGTCGAGCTGCGAGAGCACCAAACGCGAGATCTCGAATCCACCACATGGTCAATCTACGATAGGTAGCAAATCAGTATGTGTACTCTAGAAAACAAAATCCAAGTGTTCGAATGTCGCATACTTACAGATGAGGGAATGTATCCGCTCACTTTTAGGTGAGTGAAAAATATTTGCTCACTTATGGAGTGCGAATAAAATTTCGCTCACTTGAAGATGAGCACGAGCGTATGAAAATTCGCACACTTGCAAAGAAGCGAAATTTTCTATTCTCTCATCCGCAAGTGTCCAAATATTTTTTACTCACCTCCTGGTGAGCGAATGAATTCACTCATCTGCAGGTGAGTAACATTCACACACTTGGAATTCCATAGTAACATCTATTTTAGGCGTTGTCTATTCAGAAGTTTCATTTAAAACTAGACTTCTTTTACGTTGAAACTGAGGCCAACTAAGATTCATGCTCCAGCGCAGCGTACGCTACTCAAGCGTACACTGTTTAAGGGTTTTGTTGTTGTTTTTTTTTTGTTGGAAAAATCCCAGAAATGTATGTGCAGTTACATGTACAGTACAGCTTGCACGAGGGCGAGCGGCGGGGAGGCGAGGCGCCTATCGTATCGATCAACTTCAGTTCATCACGCCCACTCACTCACATCGATGGAGTTGTCGAACGTGAACGGCAGCGAGGTGTTGACGGAGTAGTACCACAGGTTGCGGTCGATCCGGTCGCGGATCCCGCGCGGCGGCGACAATAACACCATGGGGCTGCTGGACTTGGCCGGGCAGCTCTCTATGTGGTCCGGGACGATGCGGTAAGGCCCCTGGAAAGGAGAAACAACGCCTCAATAGATGGTTTCGGTCCTAGGATAAAGCAGTAGCGAGACCGGATTTAAAATACCAAGCAGCGTAACCAGTTCTCTAAAGGTGCCCCCACAATGAACTCATCGGAAGGTGACGGTACGAAATTTTGGGTGCCCGGAATTTAATTCTTGCTTCCCCCTGCGCTTATGCTCTCCGGGTAGGCCGCCACCTTCACACGAGTGCTTGGCGGGCTGGCCTATCCAGTTTGTCGCAGGGCCGTCGGAAGTGGGGTGCAGGGGGGGCGCGGCGCCCCCCCCAGAATAATCTGGGGGGGGCGAAGCCCCCCCCGGAATTTTAGACAGGGAACGCAACGCGGCGTCGGGGGCAGGCCTCAGCCTCAGGCCTAAGGCGCGTGTGAGAGATCATTTAGTGCGTTGAGGCGCATCAAAACGTGGTTGCGGTGAACCATGTCACAGAAACGTCTTACACAAAAAACATGCTCTGAAACTGTCAAGGAAGCCTGTTTTGAAAGAATTTGTTTCTAAAACAAGCGAACGACGAAGGGTTTTTGGATGGGTTAATTACTTAACTGATACACTTTTGTGAGAACTATACTATAAACACTCTCATTTCGTTACGGATGCGCTACCTCCATAGTACGGAGAATTTTGTGCAAGCGTAATATGGATCTCAAATCATCTGTAATATGGATAAAATCATCCGTAATATGGATTAATTAATCCATATTACAAACTTTGCTTGATCCGTAAGTTACGGTGAATTTGGTCCATACTCTATGGATGAAGGCATGTTTGTAATATGGATGAAATTATCCATATTACAAATGATTTTGTCCGTATTACAGATGATTTCAGATCCATATTACGCTTGCACAAAATTCTCAGTATTATGGAGAAAGCACATCCGTAAGGAAATGAGAGTGAAAGTATAAAAGTATCTCTAAATTATGTAATTTGATATATGTGCCAAAAAGTGCCAAAAAAAATTTTTTTTTACTAATAAAAAATTGAATGTTTGAACATCGAGAAAAAAATCTCCCCCCCCCCCCCCTCCAAGCCTGAGTTTCGCCCCCCCCAGCCAAAACCACTTCCGACGGCCCTGGTTTGTCGCAGGCGTTTCGCCTCGGTAACGGCCATTGTGGGGGCGCCTGAATGTACACTTTTCTTATTCTTTAAAAATAAATCTAAACCACGTTACCAGGTTCAGCTACGTCGTAGCAAACTTACACTGTACCAGATTTGGCATGCCTATTTGCAGAGATTTTGATGCTGGTTTAGGTTTTGATTTCCTCACCTCTTCTCTAGATGTCGAGATAGAATTGTTTGTTTCGAGGCGGCCATTACTTCGATTTTTGACGTACACAGGATGACATGATTACAGGCTTTACAAAGAAGTTTAGTGTAGGATTACACATGAATTACGCCTAGTAGAGACACTATGAGATTATTTAACTTTATGTTAGAAATTTTGAGAAAATTATAATTTTAAGTTGGAGGTTATAGGTTAGAAGATATGTACTAAAAACAAAATGTTTTTCAGCGTGCATTCAGATAGCAATTATTTACTCTAATTTAAACTATATTCTAAAACAACAAAGTTCAGTTTATGAAGAAACATTAAAGAAAATCAAATTTTTAAATGAACATGTTTGGGTTACTATGACAACAGACAACGTTACTGCTTCACTTCAAAGTGGATGTTCTTAATATTTCTTGTCTTACCTTGATGAAGTTTTGTGTTGAATTTGTTGATGAAATGTGTAATTGCTTAGAGAGTATTGGAGTATCAAGTAGTTATTTTTATAGGCATTTTAAGCAAACAGAGGTATGTCAAGCCGTTGCCTTCAACCTAAAGTTTTAGGTTTTCAAAATTTTGATTCTAAAGCGAATTATTTCTCCTAGGTTCATCATGGCCTCTCTAAATATCACATTGGTTGCCATATATTTCTTGTACATCTAGAGATGAACCCTATCGTGTTACAGTCTTTAGCACAGCACTCATTCTGAACACGATTGCTTTTGAAAGTTTACGTGGAAAGAACGAGCTTGCAGTTTAAATATCAAACATGTTTGATACTAGTAAAGGCTTCTACTTTTAATTGACATCTTTGCTTCTTGTTTTTTATTACCACTACATTTTGCATCCGGGACGCTGGCACGGGAGAGCCGCAGAGCAGAAGCGCGCCGACGCAGCACCACGCTGCCAGCATTGCCGCCGCAGTGGCGCTTACTGACCTGGCGCTACTAACACGGTGGAGCTCCGGCTCAGGTCTGACAACTCACCGCCAACAGGGGCTCGGGCCGGGGGAGGGGAAAGGGGGATGCCACAGGTCTATAGTTTTTTTTCTCCCCCCCCCCTCCCCCTCATTGTTGTTAATTGCCAGGATGTGAGTGACTTCTTTGAAATTGGTTCTTACTAAATCGGAAAACTATCTCAAATTTTGGGGTTTAAACCGCAGGAGTAAGAAGTTTGCTCCAGACAGTACGTCCACTGCTGGCCAATAGTTATGTAATGGGGGGGGGGGGCTTTCTCCCTACTCCCCCTCCCCCCGAGGTTTTCAACACCTTTGCTCACCACAATGTAACGAACTGGGAATGCTTGATCTAACACACGTCAACACAGTGGAAGGTCGTTGTTGAAACGCGATCCTGGCGATCCCTTTGTGCGAAGTCTCACGGCACAATAAAGTTGATCACGCGAGCGGACTTTAGACAATACACCGCAGGGAAGGGAGGAGGGGGGGGGGCGTGAACCGACCCGTCCTAGCCATTGTGTCCTTCACGAATCGCCTGGTGGGTAGGCAATATGCCGCCAACGGCACCGCTCGGGACGGTGCCGCAGGGTGGGGTAGGTGGCCGGCGGAGGGTGGCGTATAGTAAGACCAGCCTAAGGTCGTACTTTTTAAAGCACAGGCAGCATAGGAGTTCACAGACGAGGTGGGTTGAGGAAAAGTGTGACCTTAAACTGGTCTGACCAGACCATACCTCACCAGGCGAATGACAACACGGCGGTGTGTGTCAACAACACGGTTTGTTTAAAACCATGGCGGCTCCTCATGTGCCCCCCCCCCTCCTGCTCCCCCTCCCCCCTCGCCACTCCTCACTCTTCCCTCCCCCTCTCTCCCCTTAGCCCCCCAACACTTTCCCCCTCGATGTTCGGTCAGAGAAAGGCGCGACCTCGCGGGGCCTCACGGGCCTCGCAAGGTCACGAATGCGCAAAGTCACGCCGCGGATTCGCGGGGGATGCGAGAAGGAAGCCGCGGACTCGCGGGGGATACGCGAAGGACGCCACGCCGCGGGTTCGCGGAGGATGTCCGCGGGGTCGCGGGGGATGTTCGCGGGATCGCGGGGCATGAGCTAGAATAGGGTATTTCACTCCGTTGAAACCGGATCCAAAGAGGAAAAGTGTTGCTTCCTGAATTGTTTCCTCCTTTACGCCGATTGGCTTATGCCAACGAAGTTAACGCCACTAGGGCGGTCGCAGACGCAGACCTGGCGGTCGGTCCGAGAACTTCGACGGCATCAGCCAATCAGCGTCAAGGAGGAAACAAATCAGGAAGCAATACTTTTCTTCTTTGGATCCGGTTTGAACAGTGTTGCCAGAAAGTTATGCAAAAATCCCGCCCAATACACCTGTGCGTAACGGGACTGTATCTCCGCCTGCCTACTAGGCAACTCCCCTGCATTCGTGCACATATGCTGCCTAGTAGGCAGGCGGAGATACAGTCCCGTTACGCACAGGTGTATTGGGCGGGATTTTTGCCTAACTTTCTGGCAACACTGGGTTTGAACGGAGTGAAATACCCTATGCCCACCGCCACCACGCCCCTGCCTCTCCTGAGCACCGAGCGCAGCCGAGTTGAGGGGACAGCCCCCACCACCTCGCCTGCTCTGCCGCCGCAGCGTGCTGTCGGCGGAGCGCCTGCAGACCAGGGGATAGGCAACCCATTAGACTGTCCGGTAAGACGTGAAACACCCGGTACGACTTTACGCTTTACGACTTTGTTGCTCACCAATCGATTTTGAGTTGATTTGTATAGTTGTAAAAAAATTACAATATGAATCGTAATTGTACAAGACCTCTCATGGAAAATTTTCCCGTACCTGGTACAAGAATTTCTCACAGTGAGTCAGAAGCCCTCCGCCAACTGAAAGTTCATCGGTAACATGTGGTAACATTGACAGAGGAGGGTCATTCCCAGCTTTTCTGACTTCCGGTCCTGATCTCGGATACTTTCTAGAAAGTTTTAAGTATTTTGTTTATACATTTTGTAAACAAAACGCTGATATTTTGAAACCAATCAGAACCGGAAGTCAAAAAGCTAGGAGCTCTCTAATGACCCTCAAGCTTGTCTAAAGTTTAAGTGTTGAGAGGTTGGCAGCATTTCCTATGAGCAAGATTTTTCAAAATTTTATTTATCTTTGCAAATTTTCAGGCTTTTCCTGCCTAGGCAATTGAATCTATAGACCTTTCAAGTTTTGAGTTCCTTTTAAATTGGCTCAGCCTTCGGAGGGTATCAACCGGCTAACGTTACAAAACCAAACAACCGCCCTATTTATATTGCCCGCTGTTTGGTCTCCATCCATGTTGCTTAACCCCCCTCCCCTTTCCCCCTCCCCGCGCCTTCCTTGTTTTCGGTGCTGTCACTGGATTTACTTGACAACATCAACTGCACACATTTTGTAAATGTGCAATAGCATTTCGGCAAAGGTTTGTTTCTATAATTAAATGGGCACCTAAGAAATTGTCTTTCTGATGGTTTCAAAAAAAAAAAAAAAAAAATAGCTTATAAGGCCAGAACCCTAACCTTGTATCAACAGCTAAAACTTTTTAGTATTTTATTTTTATCTTTATTTATTTGTTACGCACCTCAGAATTTCAGTTGTAGGATCCTATTTCTCATTACATTAGTAGTGACGTTTGTATTCTTCTGTACTGTTAGTAGTCACTTCTAGATTTCTTGCTAATTTATTGTTTCAGCCATGTGTGCATCAGGTGATCAATTTGAAATCAAAACAGGGCAACGCGTGGAATACCAGGGATATTATGGTACAGTCCGATTTGTAGGTGAATTAGCACAACTATCTGGTACCTGGGTTGGTGTCGAATGGGATGACCCTACCCGTGGAAAACATGATGGATCACACAATGGTATCTCATATTTCAAAACACAGTGAGTAATTTCAAAATGATGTCCATCTATCTATCTTTTAAATATATTGTTAATGTTATTCTCCATTTTGTAGACATCCGTTTTCAGGATCTTTTGTTCGTCCGGTCAAACTAAATTTAGGAATATCATGTGTTGAGGCAATTCACAAGCGATATGGGAAGGTGGAAGGCCCAATGGCTGGAGTGGATAAAACTGTACTGGCAGAACTGAAAAGAGAATTCAACATTCCTTTCATAGAAATGGTGGGTTTTGACAAAGTTAACTCACAACAAAGGTAATAATGACTGGTTTCAGTGTGCTTTTAGCATAAATAGCTTCCATGTCTTGTATTTGTGTTTAAATTTGATTTTTGAAATTTTTTAAGCCAATTTGTGAACCTTAATGTTGTTCAACTTGCTGGTGAGCCAGTTAATGGTCCAGGTGAAGAGCAACAACTGTCCTCTCTTTGTCCATCAGTCACTGAATTAAATCTTTCAAAATCACTACTCTCTAGCTGGAAAAGTGTGTGCGAAATTGCTGGGCAGCTGAAAAATCTGGCCCTACTTGATGTTTCGTAAGTGCAATGTAAAGAGAAGGTTATTGAGCTACAATCATCCATAATTTTGGTTCTAAATGATTTTAGGAAGGTGTTGTGAATGCCTTACCATCTCTATTTCAGGGACAATAAATTGCCTCTGCCTAGTGAAAACAATCTTGAGGAGTTTTCAAAAGCTTTTCTTTCTCTCAGCCACATTGTAATAAATAATCTTGAATACGGCTGGGAAGAAGTCCTAGTGTGTTCCAATATGTGGTCTCATGTTACCACACTGTCTGTAAGTTTTCATGTTGAATTTTATATAATGGACATGTTAGTGTTATGGTTGTGAAATTTCACAATAACTTTATTTCAATAGGCGCAAAATAATCAGATTCACAAACTTAGTAGTCCACCCTCAAATGTTCTCTCCAACCTTACATCTTTATATTTGCAAAATAATCCTATAAGAGAGTGGGACAATGTCAACAAAATTGGCAATCTTCACAGGTAAGCAAGATCAGAGTTCACATAGAATGCTTTTAATTCTTGTTAATGAATGTCTTAATAATTAAATGTCCTGTACCTCTTCTCAGCCTGCAATTACTGCACCTGGGAAATACAGGTGTGAAAAAAATATTTTTTCCTGGTGAAGTTCATACAAGCCTTTTCTCTTCCCTAAAAGTTCTCTTCCTACCTGATAATGAAATCAATGATGTAAGAACTGTGAAGTTGAATTTACTTCGGCGTTTATGGCAAAGAATTTTTAATTAATTTCCTTTTTTTTCTCCCCAGTGGCAGTCAATTAATGAACTTAATAAACTTGTTTCTTTGGAAAGCCTTCAATTACGTCTAAATCCCATTATGGAGGAACCTAAAGCATATGATCTCATAGTGGCAAGAATCAAGAATGTTCAGGTACGTACTTCAATTTTTCTATTTATGTATGAGATTAAATCCTCTTACTAGACCAAAATATTGCAAATGAAATTTTTATCTACCATATCATGAAATACAGTATTTTTTATTTTAAAGTGTGGTTGTCATTTTGTTTTTTAGACTTTGAATTGTACTACCATTTCTCTTCAAGAAAGGAAGGGAGCAGAATTTGACTATATGAAGCACTATGGACGCGAATGGCTGGTTGCCGTTAATGACCCTGTCTTGTTACGAGAATTCTATAGCCAACACCCTCGTTTTCCCGAGCTCATTGACTGTAAGTTTAGCTACTCAGTAGCTATTTTAGATAGCCTTAGTTTGGGAACTAGTTTCTATTGTTTTCTTTATACAGGTCATGGTACTCTCACAAAGGATGATTTTATCACTATTCCAAGTACATTGAATTCGCGACTCATTACCATAAAAATATTTTGCCCCAATCGACCTGATGTCAAAGAACTGCAGAAGAGGGTTCCTAAAAACATGACAGTGCAAAAATTGAGTGGTTTAGTTCAAAAGCTTTTAAATACTGGTGGTGCTACCCCTTCTTTACGAGCTATAAGTGCAAAGGTACTGTAATTAATATTTAACTTCCAATTCAATGGATCCTAAGCTTCACTTGTCATAATGTTTGTTGATGGAAATGATCAAGAGATTTGGAAGTTACACTGGACTTAAAGAAGAAAGAATTGATTTATTTGTTGTTTTTCAGGCTCCTGATGTAGATGTTCTGCTAGAAAAAGATATGCAGGAATTATCATATTATTCGATAGAGGATGGTGACAGCATTGCTGTTCGTTGGTGAGGAAGACACTTCAGTATTTTCTTAGTCTCAGCTTCCCATTGAAGGTGTATGGTATGATTCAATCAATTTTTTTCTGCAATGCATTAAGTCCAGTCAATTGGGTAACCATGATTTCACTTAACACAGTAATTTCAGTAAATAGAAACATTTGGAAAAAAGTTATATTAACAGTACTGATTTGATGACAAGTCACATCTGTGATATTTGTATATACTTTTTACATAATAAATCTCTAAATCAATATTATAAATCTGTCTGGGAGTTTAGTTCACATGAGTTCTATAATGTTACAAAGTACACTCACATTTAATTGTTTTTTACTTGTTGCTTTGAATAGAGAGAAAAGATTTTTTTCACAGAACATTCAAGGAAGTTTGCAGTTGTAATTCTTAAGGCACAGAACAAAAACAAGGCAGCATATCGGCTCAGTCCAACCAACATTATTATGATACAATACAATTTGATACGATCCATTTACATGTAAATTTGCAATGTCTTAGCTTGCTTTTTTGTCGCAAGTTTGGTCCCAAGGCATATTCTAAACTACTTTTTTCTCTAATTTGGCAATTCTTTACTGTAGTCTTGAAGAAAATGTTGACAAAAAAAAAAAAAAAAAAAAAAAAAAAAATTAAACCAAAATAGTCTAACAGGTTTTCTTTTCGGGTACTGGTAAACCAACTTTTCTTGAGCTCTCTTGATTTGAAGTATATGTGCAATAGTCTGAAAAACAAACTCAGAAATTAGCTCACTGTCAGGAGATTTAAATGCTTCCTTAGTGAAAATATTCTGACCCTTCAGTTTGTTCCCAAGTTCATCTACTTCCAGGGAGCCAACTAGAACAAGTAGAGAGATCAAATCAAAATACTTCTCTTAAAAACAGCTGCAGCTTACAGCTATAATGATATGTTTTCTAACAATCATCTTAAAAATAGAAGATCAAAATAAAAGCCATACTGGTACAGCTTATTAAGTTACAGGAAAGCAGATTTTCTGTCAGCCACAGGTGAGAACACAAATTCCTGAGCAGGGGGACTTTTTAAGAAGGCCACTAGTGAAGGGCACAAGGTGCAGCGGGCTTGTAAAGTAAGAAACAATCAATGTAGGCCATGAGAAGACAGCGTGTCTTGAAAGAATTGGACACCTAAAAATACTAAAACATTTCTCTTATGATATTTCTTAAAAACTATTGGAGTACCATCAAAGTTAGATACACAGTGCTCACATTTAGATACTGCAACTAACTAACAATTGATCTGATATGATTTGATGTGAACATTTTGGATCTGCCTTAAATCATCTACCAATTAAGATTTCCTTAAAGTTTCTCATGGGTTGAGCCTGTATCATCAACAACATTGAAATCATAGTTTCCGGTTTCTTCTAGAGCACTTGCAGCCAAACGTTCTATTTCTGCTATTAATTGCTCAGTTTCCTGGTCAATATTTGTTATTGATGGCTCAACAAAATCCCATTCCAAGGAATCTGGAGTAGTCATTCTTGATCCTTCTTTACTTGTATTTGATGATTCTTGAGTTATACTCCCTTGCCTACTCCCAACTCGAATCTTATGTGCTTGAAGGGATTTATAATATGGACGATATTTCATGTTGTTATTTACAGAGTTAGCTATTGAATCAGAATCATCATCATCATGAAATGTCCGAGCTTGAAAGGGAGCTGGCAAAGAAATTAATTTGTTAACAACATCAGAAGTTTTCTGATTCGTACTGCAAAAAGGATAGTCACTTACTTTCATGCTCCCATTCCAAGTCGATTGAGCTTGGTGGAGTGGAGTGCAAGCTTTTGTTTTCCTGAGAAAAGCAAGCTGTATAAGTCTGAGGTACCAACAACGCTTTGGCATCAAGTGTGTGAAATTCACGGTCTGATGGTGGCCTGCAAAACACCATTAAAACACGAAGCAATAAATAATTTAGGCAGTTGAACAAGGAAAAAACCATCAATCCAAGCAAAGAAAAATTATCATTCAACTCACAGGGAGGGTTCTAGGTAGTGCCGGTAAGGTACACAAGCTTGTGCAATATATCTGTCACAAATTTGTAATGACCATGAATTTTCAGTAAGTTCAAGGGGCACTTCTCCTTGGTTCTCCTATTAAAAGAAACGGACTTTGTTATGCAAAGAGAGAGTGTCAACTTTGGAAGTAGGTGTGAGAGGCAAAAACACCAAACATCAAAGTGACATCTTTAAATTGAAATGCTGAAATACATGCATAGACAAAGAAGTACTTCATGAACTATGTTCCTACAATGAAATACCTTCCGCCATTTAAAGGAAAGAAGTGATGACAAGCTGCATTTCCAATCATGTATGCAAAGTTAAAAATTTTGTAAAGCAAAAATTAAGCATCAATTTATTAGAGGTATTACTGACTGTAGGTATTTTAGATAAAACTTAATATTTTATATGTGTGCACAAACCTTGGTGGAAGGCAATGACATCCTCTATCACCCTAAAAATAAAAAGAGGGAAAAAAATACAAATAGAATATGCATTCTGTTCAGCACCTGCCAAAGTTCTGTTATATTAGGAAGAGGTATAAAGGAACTTACTTCTACAGGCTTCGGATTTTGATCAAACTAAAAAAAAACAAAATAGTTAGTCATTGAAATGTATTCTCAAGATGAAATTTGATATGATAATCTTATGAAAATCTTAGAGAATTTACGTACCTGTACATACTCTGTTTTGCAAGCATACAGTGAATGACACCTGTCATGCCTCCTTGTATAGAAGAATAACAATGTGTTAGCACCGCAACTCATAGTTTTGGAAGCAAATAAATTACAGGGCATGATTTTCAATTACCTCGAGGAAGAGTCAAAACAGTGACCAAAGCAAGTTCCCATTGATCTTCTGGTGGAAAAGTCAGAAGTTTGGACTCTTATTACCTGTAAGGTGGCCTATGGGGTTTTAGTTTCGACGATACTAAGCCGTTTAAGGTTGCCATTCTGGTAATGCTCGTCCCTCAAACAGTTATCTTTAAACTGCAAACAAAAATTTAAAAACTCACTAAAATTTCAAAATTAAAAAAAAAACAAAACAAGAAATTTACTTTTGTTCATTGTGAACACAATGGATACAAACGGTTCGTCATGAATCTTACAAGACGAAAAGCGGGGGAAATGGTTCCCGCCTAACATTAGGGAAGTCACTGCTGCTCTATCTATGATTCCGACGGCGCAAAGGGTCAAGAGGAAAAGAAGAATGCTGTGCGCTCTAACTATGATTTTAAACTCTCCAACCCCGAAAAGTGATCGAAGCCGTCTGTCTGTACTCTGGGCCAGGCTGGGCCTGGGGTTGTGGGTGGCGGCGGCGGGCGGCGGGCGCAGAAAGGGCGGTAAGGGTTGAAGAGTTGGGGGTGGTTCGGTGCTGAGGCAACAAGCCATCGGCAACCCCAGCGCCACCTGCTCCCAGCTCCCGAGGGCTGTTCGGCTCTCGTTCGGCTGCGGCCGGCCGATGCTCGGGTCCAGCCGAATCCCTTCCGAGTCGGCTCCGGCCGGCCTCCGGCTGCACGCCAAGCCAATCCGCCCCCGTCCTTGTCGCACTCATCGGACCTTGCCAACCCCTCGGAGCGTACCGCCATAGGTGCGACAAGGACGGAGGCGCGAGAGCGATCTTCGGAGTCAGGCGGGTAGGCGCCGGGGCCTGCTGTCGCTGCGCTGTCCTGCGCGGCTCTGTGCTGTGCTCAGTGTCGGATCGGCCTGGCCGCGCACGAGTCGAGTCGTCGCCAGGACATCGCCCCGGTCCTGCAGCCGGCTGCCCGAACGCGTTCTGTCACGTCCACGTCCGACCCGAAGCCGACGCGCCGCGCCGGCGCCCCGTGCTGCTCGACCATGCTCGACGTCCACCTCGGGGATGTCCACCCGCGGGTGGGGCTGCGGCCCGGGCGCGGGCGCCGCCACCACCACGGCGCCTCCGCGACGTCGCGGCACTGACGGCTCCGGACTCCCTCGGCTCGGCGACGACGACGTCGCGAGCAGCGAGTCCCAGACATGGCCACCAGCAGCAACATTGTGGTGGAGTGGCTGCGCTCCCTGCACCTGGGCCAGTACGCCGAGTCTTTCCTCGACAACGGCTACGACGACCTGGAGATATGCAAGCAGGTGGGCGACCCGGACCTGGACGCCATCGGGGTGTTCAACCAGGCGCACCGCGGCCGCCTGCTCGGCTCCGTGCGCGCCCTGCGCGAGGAAGGGGCGGCCTCCGTGTACTTCTCGCTGGAGGAGACGGCCGCGGCCGCGGCGGCGCTCAACCTGGCCTTCCACGACGACGTGGAGTCGGGTCACGGCAGCGGGGTGTCCTCCAGGAACTCGTCGGCCACCGGGCGGCCCGCGTCCGAGTCGGACCGGGAGGGGAACGCCGGCTGCGGTAGACCCGGCCCCGGCCCCGGCCCAGGGTCAGGACCCGGGTCCGGATCAGGATCAGGCCCTAGAGGAGGGCATGCAGGACCCCAGGGCCATAGTCCTGCGCCGTCCAGTGCTGGCAGCAACCACGAACTGGGGAAATACCTGGATGAGTACGAAGAGGGCAAAGCAGAACTTGTGCGCTTACCAAGATCCTTGTTGAGGAAGCTGCTGCGAGAGAAGCTGGTCCAGGATGGCATCCGGCTCTGTCACCAGCCTTACTCCACTTCGGTAAGTCAATTCATCCTAAATCTCAGAACATTTTACTTTTAATATGATTTTTGGGAAAGAATGTTCACTGGTGCGGTGTTACTTCATTTGATCAGCAGTTGACTCCCATTAAAGCAATAAAAAGAAAGAAATAAAGAAAAGAACTGTCACATTGTATGTGATTTTTTTTAAATGTTTGTTTTTTGACTGCGGAACAACTATTAAATATTCTCAGTGTATTCTAAAGCGTGATCTTAGGTGGCAACAATAACCTCTCTCTGGTAAACAAACCGAACATCCTAATAAGTTTTTTCAATTTTCCTCCAACTAAAAATCTTTTTTCTTTTGTGGACTGCAGATTCTTTTTGATTGGGTCCCTCCCATTTCTTTGCTGCTATTGCTAATTTTATGGATATATGTGCTGTTGGTATCCATACAATCCGTCAACTGTCACCCTTAGTCTTGATAAGAAAACTGATAACATGAAAGAACAAACATATAAAAAGAACATAATTAGGTCTCTTGCACTAAATAAATTAGTTTGAAAATAAATTCAGCCAGATGTAGTTCCAAGACTCGTATTTTACATGATGAGATTCTTGGTTTAGCATTGCACCTCTAATTTAAGGTTAGGTTGCCCATTAGACACTGTACTCTTTGTTTACTAACATTCCATGAGTATTTCCTCAACCCCTGTCTAAGCGATATCACTGCTCTTTTCTTTTTCTTCATTAAATTTTATGTGGTATGAAGCTGAAGCAGAATTTTTTTTTTCTAACTTTTATGCGTACTACTTTTAATGAATGGTATTTGGTATTAGTGCCACAACATTCTATAAGTTCTGGTTTTATTTGACAATTCGTGTTTACATGATCTTCTCTTATTTACAGCAGGAGATAAATTTCTAACTCAAAGTGCTGTTTTACAGCGGGTTTTTAATGCATTTTATTTCTCTGAGAACTCAGCCTTGCCGCATAAAACTGATTTTAAAAAATAATATATAAACATTAGTGGGATTGACAAGAAGCAGAAGGATGTGGAAATCACTCATTTGTAGATTAATGTATGTGTTCAAATATTTCAACTGCTGACAGCACCATTTTTTCCCCCCAAATTTGTGCTGGTGTGTTTTCTTTTTAAGGTAAGCTTTTAAAAGTCTTACAGGAAAACACACAAATGCTCATAGCTTTGTAATTTGCAGGGCATTCAGGATGTGCGACCGTCCCTAACACTTAAAAATTTTGAGTTTGTGCATGTGTGTGTGTTGAGTTTTATGATAGGTACCCGGTAAAAACAATGTCTGATTTTTGAGAAAAAAGGGGGAAAATTTGAGGAACTTCCGTTATTTAAGGGAAACCCCTCAGATTTTTAGCAGGGCTCTTCAAAGAACAAGGGAAATCTCCACAAATTTTGAGGAGACTTCCTCAAAATCCTAGGAGTTTTCCTCAAAGTATAAAGTCCTCAAAGTTTTCCCTTTTTCCTCAAAAAATCAGACATTGTTTTTACCGTGTAGTGAGAGTGTGATTGGAATGTGAAACACTGTTTTCTTTCTTTTTTTATTAAATAGATAGGTAATTTCTAAAAATTGAAAAAGATAAAAAAAAATCTGAATCCATGTAAGGTGTGGTGTAAGAAGCATTCTGCATGATGGCATAGTAAAGTGCGGAGGGTGAGATTGCTGGGGAGGGGGGTGACGGGTCTCGATGGGCAGTTACCTGCGATTCTCCTTGTTTTCAAAGCATTTCTCTCCTAAAGAAATGGTGATAATGTAATGATATTTAAATTACGGCAGATGGAATGTGCCCTTTTCCTCGTTTTTTTTTCCTTCTCTCCTCCTCCCCCACTGGATGCAAATGGTGGCTGCTGGACTAGGGGTGGGTGAGGAGCAGCGGAGCGCAGCTGGGGCCCGCCGGGCCCAGCAGGGTGGTTTCATCTCTCTGTCCTTGTCACACTCATGGGCCGTGGCCGTAAGGAGCAAGAGAGAGAGAGGACTTCAACTGAACGCTGTTCGGAACCAGCCTGCAGGCCCAGGCAGGGCCCAGGGGCGCGGGGAGCCGGAGCGGCTACAGCCCCCTGCAGGTTATCACGACGTCCAGGATAAGGGCGAGGAATCGCTTTTTCTCGGGAGTGGTGGGGGCGCTGCAGCAGGGGCTGCTGGTCTGGTACCGGACCCGGCCCGGACCCCGACCCCGTGGGGAGGCTTGTTTGGCAGTCCCGGCCCGGCCCAGCTAGGGGTGCGGCGGGCGTACAGCGTACAGGGCGGGGCGGCGAGTTTTCTTCACAAACTAGCACGTTTTAATGAATATCATTACCCTCAGTCGATGCTGCTCTAGCACCCGCGGGACCCGGCGGAGCAGGAGTGTATGGGAGGGAGGCTGCAGGCTGGGCTAGGCTAGGCGGCGATTGTGGTTGTGTTTTAGTTTTGGTGATGGGAGGGAAGGGGGAAGGGAGGGAGAGCTCGCGCCGCCTACTGGGTAGGCACCCCGCACAGCGTGGGCTGGGCCCAGGCCTGCTGCAGTTCTGTCATCTCTCTCGCTCCTCATATACGGCCGTGCCCCGCATGAGTGCGACAAGGACGTGGGCGCGGATCCAGCGGGGAGTTCAGGGAGGGACGACTCTTTCGGGTTGCCTATACCTTCAGGAGGTTGTGATTAGTACTCTTTTTCATCTGTCTAAAAAAGCAGTGTATTTGATTACAGAATGGAATACATATTACATTTTTATTTGACAGAATTTGTCCTACTCGACACAGTGCTACAACACGATGTTTACATATTATTTTTTTTTGGGGGGGGGGGAGGCGTTCGACGTCCCCGTCATCCCCCCCTCCCCCCCCCCTCCTGGATCCGCGCCTGCAAGGAGGGAGTGGCGCGAAACCGCACTGCGCGGAAAATCACCGTACTGCAGCCGTCGGGCGCGCCGCTCGGTCGTCCTGCTTGAGGGCCTGAATGTCGGAGAAGAGGGAAGGTCCTGGACCTAACCCGCCTTACCCCGCGCAATCGATGCTCCTGGCGGGGCGGGGCGGGGCGGGGCGGGGCGGGGCGAGGCGGACCGCGCTCTGCTCTGCCACCGGAAACCACGACGAAGCGGTCTTGGCCGTGCTCCAGGAGGCTGACGGTGCGTGCCAGGGGGTGTTCCGACCACGCCCCACCTCGCCCGCCCCCCCCCCCCCCCCGGCAGCATAGTCGCCGCCAAAGACCTAATAAAACACTTAAAAGGCCCTCTGGACCTCCCTGCCCCGCCCCGCCCCGCCCCGCCCTGGTCCGCACCAGCCTTCATGCCCTGTCTGTCGGTAATGAGTGAAGCACGAGCTGCAGGATGATTCCGAACAGCGTTCAGTGTCCTCCCTTTTGCTCCTGATGTCCTCGTCCCCGTCCCTTGAGTGCGACAAGGACAGAGTGACGAAAACCACTGTGCGGAATCAGCCTGCAGCTCCCCGCTGTGGCCCCCGCACCCGCACCTGGTCACACGCGAGAGCTTCGCCTTCGCCCCGCGCCCTTTGTCTTAAGGGCCCGTTTTGTGGCAGAAATTTGTTTTAAGAAAAAGGCAGTCATGTAACGTAGTGCACGCAAAACAACAAAAACAGAAACAAATAAAAAGGGAAAAAAAAGAAAAATTTGCGTCCGAGCAAAAAAGGTATACACGGAAAAAAAAAGTTAAGCTGTGTTAACTAAATGTTAGCTGTCATAGCTCATATGTTTGCTGATATCGTGACAAGCAAGTTTTTTAGCTACCACAGCGATATGTTTGCTGCCATAGCGACACGGCAGCTATGAGAGCTAATGCGTCATCTGCAGGAGAAAACGCAATGTTTGATTCAGTGAATGGGATGTTCTCTACCCTAACTAAGCCTTTGCTAAATCCAGCTAAGCGTTAGTTGTAGTAGCTAATTTTTGCCTACCAGAGACAATTTTTAGCTATGGTAGCTTATAAGTTGCTTGTCACGATATCAGCTAACATATTAGCTACGGCAACTTATGTATTTTTTTCCGTGTAGGCACTAGGTGAAATCGTGAAATATTAGCTGCCTCAGCTGATGTTTCTGTTGTACTGGAAAGCGCCTGATCTCGTATAGCAAACGCTAGTAGCTTTTTCAGGCAAAAATTAGCTGAGAGAGGGAATATTTTCAGCTGGTGCCATATTAGCTGATATATTAACTCTGATAGCGAATCTTCTTATTTTCTTGTAGCAGGTGTTCTAATCTTTTAGCCGTATGGGGGCAGGTAATTTTTCAGCCACGTGCTTGCTAATCTTCTATCTAGCCTGCTATTCACTTTTCCGCTGGTTGTGCTAATGTTTCTACATTTCTACTGAGCGATTTTTTTATCTATATTTATTTTTCCTCTTTCTTATGCGTGTGTAGCCTACTAGGTGTATCACGGAGTCACGATGCCGGCCGCATCCGTCTGATTCCCTTATTGTGCATTAGGGGTCCGGGTCGGGTCGGGCCGGGCCGGGCTCCGGGTCGGGCCGCGGCTGTGCACGCCTGGGACTCGCTTAATGCCCGCAGAAACCTAATGGGATTGTGTGGAGCTGGTTGTCGGGAGGTCCTCCTACACAGTCCTCGCCGCCCCGCCCCGCCCCGCCCCGCCCCGCCCCGCCCCGCCCCGCCCCGCCCCGCCCCGCCCCGCCCCGCCCCGTGCCGCTCCGGTCCGACTAGGCTTCGGGGGTGGCAGTGCAGGGTCGGGGGGCGGCGCGGGGGCGGCGCGGGGGCGGCGCGGGGGCGGGGAGGGGGGACGCATGGTCTGCTCTGCTGCGTGTTTGCGGGCTTTGGGCGTGCGTCGCCTCGCGTCGCACGCGTCTGTGGGGGTCGGCCGGGGCCCGGGCGGGCAGGGGCAGGGGCAGGGGTTGCCTGGGGGTGGGGGGGGTGGGGGTGGGAGCGCAAGAGGTAGGTGGGGGTGAGGGAGGCAGGCCTTTCACCTCTGTGTGCAACATATTCTCTCCCCTCGGCTCTGCTGCACAGCATCATACCCCCCGCCACCCCCCACCCCCCTCATCCCTCTCTCCTCGTCTGTGCACCCTCTCTTCTCCCTGTCACCCCCAATCTCTCCCTCTCTCTCCCCCAGTCTCCCCCCCCCCCTCTCATCCCCCTTCTCAGACCCCCTCGATCACCCCCTCTTAACCCCCCCCCCCCTCTCATCCCTCCCTCACTTTCTCTCTGCTCTCTTCTAGTGATGACTGCGCTCGATGTTTCTCCGGGTAGGGCGCCCAGCGCCCCGGTCCTGCCTGGGCTGGGTGGTGGTCTCCAGTTCATCCCCAGTATGGTTCTCCCTGCCCCGCCCCGCCCCGCCCCGCCCCACCCCGCCCCGCCCGCGCCCCCACCCCCTCCTCTTGCCCCGCCCTTTGAAGCAGTCGCTCGGTATGCGTCATCCCCTGTCACGCCTCCGCCCCGCCCCACCTTTCCCGGCCCGCTACATCTCCCTCGACACTCCACCTCTACCCGCGTCTTTATCCCACCAAGTGTGTGCATGTCACACACTTTGACGTGTATGAATTCGCACCGGTTGTTTTTATATATGTGCGAAAGAGCGTTATTGTGGGATTGCATACTAGCCAGGGCTTCAGGGGCCACGGTGCCTGAGGGGCGAAAGGGGGCAGCCAAACCCTACCCTCACTGCTGTTACGCATGCAGAGAAACACCCGGTAAAAGTGGAGAAGGTGTGAATTTTCCTGGCATCAGTCTGAACGGAATAGGCGCACTCCAGCCGTTGTTACGCAAAAGGTGCAGGTATATTCATGCTGGTACCAGGGTATTTTCTGAGAGATGAGAGTCCCATGGTCTCAATAGGTGGTACGAGGCAGATACCTGCCAAAAGGGGCTAGTACCCGGCAGAAAGGCAAAGGGGCACTCCGTCGTTGCTATGCTAAAGGTGCTGGTACCAGGGGGTTTCGGGTATTGAAATTTGTTTCCCCACACATGAAGAGACATGTTTAAGACTGAACATAGACACATCTACGAGTGCATGTCACTTAGCAGCCCTGTTGCACATGAGTACAGACTGCATGGGACCATGAGAGAAGTGCATTGGGACATGATCCCGTTTTCTCCGCCGCCCCGCAGTGGTGCTTCTTGCGTCGTTGTGCGGCATGTCGGCGGGGCGGGGCGGGGCGGGGCGGCCCTGGTCACGGGCAGGGGCACTACTGCGGGGCTTGGGGTCGTTAGAGGGCACGCACTGCCCCGCCCCGCCCCGCCCCACCCCGCCTCGCCCCGCTTTGCCGCTGCTCGGCTCGGCGCAGAGAACTAAACACAATTAATAGCTGGCGGGTCACATGCGACTTTGTAATGAGTTGCTCACTTGAGGGCCACTGCGGGCGGGGCGGGGCGACCTCGCAGCGGTTTCGGTCTCGGCGGTGGCGCTGGCGGTACGGCACTTGGCCTCGGAGCACTCACAGAGCGGAAGGGCTCTTTGGCTCCTTGGCCTCGCCTCGCCCCGCCCCGCCCCGGTTGGCCCTCTCCATCGCCCAATAGATAACTCAATCAGGCCTGGTCCGGCTGGCCAGCCCCAGACCCTTCCCCCGTACCGCTTGTCCTTGTACCTACCATGCTGATCGCTCATCAGCTGCTCCTCGGCCCAGAGGGAACCGGAAGTCAAGTGCCATCGGCTGCTGTTTTATTTTTATTTTTGCTGCCATAGACGAGTGGAGGTATTTTTTTTTTCGTGTACCACGCATTTTAGGGATAAAGAAAAGGCAAAGCACTGCCGTAAAATTTGGTCCGAATTCTGACTCAAGGGAAAGCACTATAAGATTCAGTGAAATACTTGAAACGAAGGTGCTTCCCGTATTCTTTACAATTCTAGAGAACACTGTAAAACCAGTGGCCTCCCTCTGAAGGACGACGAGTTTTGACTCTTTTTAATGCCAGATTTTTGGCGTCCTTGTGGGAAGAGGCTCATTTTTGGCATTCAAGTAGCCAAAATTTTGCGTTACATGCTGAGAAAAAGGCCAAATTTCAGCATGCAAAAAGTACCCCAAAATTTCGTCAATAAAAATGACCATATTGCGTGCATTGTGAACTCAGCTCAGGGTTCCCTCAAGTCTGGAAAATCTGGAAAGTCATGGGAAAAAATAGGTGTCATGGGGAGTCATGGAAAGTCATGGAAATTCCAGGGACGGTTCTGGAAACATTCGGGCACTCTTTGTAGGAGATATTTCAGACTCTTCGCCGAGAATTTTAACATTTAAATTTGTCGATTATTTTTTAAAAAATGAGTACAAAAAGGTCATGTAAATTTCAAAAATTTGGTCTGCATTCAAAATGCCAAAATGTGAGAAATCCGAAACTGCGTTTTCCCCCCAATAGCCATTGATTGCACTTTGTTTGTGCTTTTGTTAAATTCAGTCACATTCAGGAGAACTGAAAGAAGAAAAAAAATTGCAGGTGAATGGAATGGGATCGGTGCGGGTCTCGGGATTTCCTTGTGCACCATGAGCCGCGGGGGCTCTCAGTACAGTGTGCAGCTGTGCGCCGCACTCGAGGGGTCGGTATTTATTTCACCTCTGGAGTTAGTAGATTGATGAGGGGTCGGGGGAGGATTGTGGCGGTTAGGGGGGGGAGGGGGGGGTGATAATGCGCGGGTGGAGCTTACGGTGGAGGGGGAGGGCGGGGGAGATGGGAACAACGGCTCGGCCCGGCCCGGGGGTCGGTTCGAGGAGGTTCGATATTTTGGAGCACGTCCGCTCGGTGCAGAGTGATGAGAGTGCTCTCCTGGGGGCGGGGCGGGGCGGGGCAGGCTGTACGCTGCTGTCGCTCTCTCTCTCTCTCTCTCTCTCTCTCTCTCTCTCTCTCTCTCTCTCTCTCTCTCTCTCTCTCTCTCTCTCTCTCTCTTCTCTCTCTCTCTCTCTCTCTCTCTCTCTCTCTCTCTCTCTCTCTCTCTCTCTTACTCTCTCTCTCTCTCTGGCTTTCTGTCTTACACACGAAAGTTTGTGCTGAAGGCAAATGTTTGACATCATAGTTTTTGTCCTGGGGCGGCAATAACAAAAATAATTATTGGCAGAGCTAAGATTGAAATTGAAATTTAATTTCAACTTGAAATTCTCAGCCCTGTGAGAGAGCGCTCGCAGGGGAATTTGTCCTCGCCGTCCTGCATTTTTCTGCTTTCTGAATAAAAACAATACAAAACAGTAGCAGCAACAACAACGACACAAAACAAAAACACTCTGCGAGACCTGAGACATGTCTGCAGTGTGTTGTTCCGTAGAGCTTTCTTCGGGCCCGCAACCTCTCTTCCTCCACACACACACACACACACACACACACACACACACACACACACTTACGCCCACTTCCACCCCTACCGTTCCTTCCCTTCCCTCCGCCCTTCCCTGCCTCAACCACCACCGGTACTCATATGTGATTCCTTTATGAATTATCCATCAAGGAACCAGGCCCAAGCCCCCAAACCCCAGCAGGGCCCTGGCCCAGCCCGTGGCTTGTTTTGCGAGACTGCTGAGGGCGGGGCGCCTTTGCAGTGGCTGCTGCCGCTGCTAGTGCTACACAGTGGATGACGAATGTCACCCTCTCACCCCCCCCCCCCCAAACCAACACCAACACACACACACACACACACACACACACACACACACACACACTGCTGCAGCAGCGCACACTGTCAACACAAAACCAGTCTGCGTAAGGTTATGTGGACATACACACATACCGCGTGGTGGGCAGTTATTTTGCCTGGCTGCAGCCGCCCGCCCCTGGTGTCCCCTGGCGCTGCCCCCGGGTTGTCCCCCGGGTTGTCCCCTGGGGGGTGACACCGACACGAGCGATAAGACCCCGCGGGGCGCCAGGCGCCAGGCAGGCGGGGGCGCCACCTCACGATGCCGCCTGCTGCCGCTGTCTCTCGGTGTTTAATTCTTTCTTGTTCCGTTTCCTCTTTTTCTGAGATTAGAGGCAGCACCTTGTGTTTTATGACCGCCTCCCTCCCCCCCCCCCCCCCACAATCTCTCTCTCTTACCACCGCCACCCTCGTCCTCGTGTCCTACGCTGGAGAGAGAGAGAGAGAGACGGGTTCACGGGCGTTAGTCAGAGGTGTCCAGTGTGTTCAAGGCCCGGCGGGCTGCGGCGGCCAAAAACCAGGCTAGTTGTGTGTCTCGTCATCTCTCTCTCTCTCTCTCTCTCTCTCTCTCTCTCTCTCTCTCTCTCTCTCTCTCTCTCTCTCTCTCTCTCTCTCTCTCTCTCTCTCTCTCTCTCTCTCTCTCTTTCTCTCTCTCTCTCCCTAATAGAAGTGAAACTCCCAGATCGGTCCCAGGCTAGTTCCAAAATTGTCCCTCGCCTTTTGAGGTACTTAAATAGGATTCGGGATTTTCCAAAATCCCCTTTTAATCCCACTTTCTTTAAATCCCTCCGAAGTTCCTTTTTGCTCTAACGTGCATTTTTAGGGCATGTTCCAAAAATGGTGAAGGAAGCTTCCTAGACAATTTTTAACATGTCAGGCGTCATCACATGGTCGGGAAGTACCCTGTCGAAGAGTACCATGTAGGAAGGTGCGTCATCGCATTGGAACTTGAAGCTAGGCCCTATCAGTTGCCACTGCCGAAACATGTATGGGACTCCAGTTCGGATTCTACAGGGATTTGGGCGTTTACCTGCCAGAATCCTAAGTCCCAGTTTTGGCCCGTTTTGGGACATATCTGGCATTTGGAATTTGGGACTCGTAAGGGATTTGGACTTTGGGATTAAAAAGGGAGTTTCTTTTCTATTAGGGCTCCCCCCCCATCCACCCAAGCCGTTGGAAAACAAAAACAATAATTGGAACGTGAAATGAATGATTGACGCAGTAAATTGCTTGGTTCCCTCCCGCGCGCGCTCAGCGGTGCACTGGGATGGCTCACGGTCGGGGACGGACACCGCACAGGACGACAGGGCATCAATTATTCGTGTGAAGTGATGTGGTTCCGAGGTTCCATCCTGCAGTATGGGTAGCGGCCTTCCTTCCTCTTCTCTCCCTCTCTCTTTTAGTTTCCCTCTCTCTCTCTCTCTCAAGCTCGCTCGCACTTGCAGGGCGGGGCTCTTATTGCTCGTAAAAGATGTCCGCCCCCTCCGGCCCTCTGGCTGCCGCCGTGCCGCCCTACCGCGCCCGGCCCCGCCCCGCCCCGCCCCGCCGCGCCCCGCCCAGGCCGCTATCTTACTCTGCTGCCGCTGGTGCTCTCCCGTTTCTACGATTGGGGTTGACGCAGGCGACCCCACCTTGCCTCACCTTTCCTCCCCTTCCACCCCTGCTACCCTCCCCAATCCACCTTACCTCCCGTCACGTTGGTCCAGCTTTGTCAGTTCGCACTCCCCACTTCTACCCCTCAGCCTTTCAGACAGCTTCCTTTCCACCCCGCTATTTTTCCCCTCGCTTCGCCCCGGCTCTCCCCCTCCCCCCCCCCCCCGTCTCCCAATAACTTCATTATATTACCCCCACCCCCTACCCCCAACCCCCCTGCGGGTCGGGGCACCCGCGGGGGGACCGGCAGCCCGGGCCCGGGCCTCGCCAGGGTTCAGTATTTGGACACGGCCCGCCTGCGGCCGCGTGCCCTTCTGAGCCCTGTCTCCCCCTCTCTCGCTCTCTCTCACTCTTTCTCCCACCCCCCTTGGGCTGGACCCCCCCGGATGTGGGCTCATTTGCAAAAGGGGTTGCTGTCCGTGGTCCCGCCCCCGCCCCGCCCCCGCCACGGTCCTAGTCCCGACGTTAGATCGCGCTTGGCCGCAGGCGGTCTTTTATCCGGCTTCAGTGTGGAATCTTGGACGAGGACATTTCTCCCGCCCTACAGACTCTCCCTTCCCCCCCCCCCCCAAAAAAAAATCCCTTCAAAGTGTAACACTTTTTTCAGCTAGAGCAGTTAGTTTTAGCGCATTGTTTTTTTCCGAGTCGGTGCTGGACCAAGCAGCCTAAAACAGGGAAAGAATGCCGACATTTTGGAATCCCCCTGCGGAGGAGAAATTCCATCTTTTGTGAAGAAGCATGGAAATTAAGTTTTAAGGGCGGAAAAATAAATCTTTTGGCGGTGTTGAGGGGGTCCGATCCACCGGCGTTTAGTAGGGCCGCCCCAACTCAAGTAATCATTATCTGTCCAGAGAGAGTTAGTGAGTTCTGGATCGCCGCATTCTTGACTTAGCGTCTGCAAACTTTTTTGCTCCCATGGCATCACGCACCGGTGCAGTAAGCTGCCCATGGTAGTCTGTCTGCCTTGTCTGTCTACTTTGGAAAAAAAAGTCTCGTAGATTTAGTTTATTTTGTGAATTTATTACAGCCCACTCTTGGTAACTACTCATAACGTAGCGCTTGTAATTTTGCAAAATGCTTCACGGGGAAAGTTCTCGTCAGTATATCTTGATGAAAACTATTTCTGATAATTTGAGAAGAGGGGAAAGCTTTGAGAAACTCTCTGATTTTGCGGATGTTTCCTTTAGAAAGTGAGTGAAACTCCTTCATCTTTTCTGCGAGAGCTTCCACTATAAATCTGAGGAGTTTTGCACAAAATCAGAGAGTTTCTCAAAGTTTTCCTACTCTTAATTTTTTTTTTAAATATATAAAACAAACACAAAATCAGACATTGGTCTTGCCGTGTTGGAAGCGCATTCGCATCACTGGTACTCCCTGAGACTCTCAGTCGCGCTCCTCTCCAGAGCGGAGAGGCTTGAGAGGCTATCGGCGCCGAGGCCCTTACGCTGGCGCGTACCGGCGCTGCTGGTAGCGCGTTTTGTTCTCCCCAAACCCTCCCCGCCCCGCGCGCGCTGTCAGGTCGTTCTATTGCTGGATTCTAGTCGAGTCGTCTACCTGCAGCGCCCCCCTCCCCCCCCCTGCTGGATTCCCCTGGGGTTCCCGGAGAAGTGCTATTGGCGGGTCTGGGAGGGCGGGGGTGGGGTGGGGAGGGCCTGTGGCGTGCCGGCTCGGCTGGGCTGACCCCGTATCTCCTCTCCTCCTCCTGCTCCTCTCAGCCCCTCAGACACAACGTGAGGCTGCATCAAGCGGGGAGCCGGGCGGAGCCGGGCGGAGCAGGCAAGCAGGCCCTCTGTAGTGCCGATAGAACCTCACGTACTGACCTTTCGCCGACAGGCGATAGTTTGCGCCCCTCCTTCTCCCCCCCCCCCCCCTCGCTCTGTTCCTCAAGCCCTCTACTCTTCCGTTTTTCGACGCTTTCACCCCTCTGCTCTTCCTGCCCTTAAACTCTCCCTGCCTTTAAACTCCTCTGCCCTTAAACTCTTCCTTCCCCAATTTCCCTCCCCTCAACACCCCCCTTATACTCTTCTCTTCCTCGCCTTTTCTTTTCCTCACCTCTTCTCGTTTCCCTTTCTCTTCTCCTTTCTTTTTTCCCTTTCTCTTCTCCTTTCTCTTTCCCTTTCTCTTCTCCTTTCTCTTTTTCTTTCCATTTCTCTTCTCCTTTCTCTTTTTCTTTCCATTTCTCTTCTCCTTTATCTTTCTTTTTCTTTTTCTCTTTCTCCTCTCTCCTCTCTCCTCTCTCCTCTCTCCTCTCTCCTCTCTCCTCCCTCCTCCCTCCTCCCTCCTCCCTCCTCCCTCCTCCCTCCTCCCCTCCCCGTACCGTCCGCAGATGCCTTCAGGGTCCGTCGTGTCCAAAGGAGGACGAGAAGGTTTTTTCGTCGGAGTAACAAGTAATTAGACTGTAAGAAACGATTCTCTTAGAAAAAGTTTGGAGCGCGGTGCGGCGCGGTGCGGCGCGGTGCGGCGCGGTGCGGCCCTGGAGTGAGACACACTCAGGCGGTGCCCCTGCCGCATAGGCACCCCTGCCCTCGCGGCCCCTGGGGCGGGGCGGCCCTCTGATGAGCCCCAGATGAGGGCTGAGAGTTCCGTAAGGCTCTCGGCCCGCTCATCACGAAGGCTTGACAGGATGAGCCGACCAGCTAGCAGCCGAGACCGGGGAGACACATATGGCTGTTTGCTAACTAAATGTGTACACACTAATTTGCAATGTACTTTTTCGTACATATGAAATGTAACTACAAAAACATGCAGATTTATGTAAAAAAAATTCGTGCCGAATTATTTAGAATATTGTACGTGAATCTGTTAAATTTTATGCATTTTTTCTGCGTGTAATAATTTGTGCGCAGATATATGCACAATATTCTACATAATTTTTCGCGATTTTGTTAATAAATCTGCATGTTTATATAGTTACATTTCATATGTACGAAAAAGAACATTGGCAGTTTGAGTGTATTGCTTTAGAAGCAGTTGCGTGCGTTGCCCTACCATTGCACCAACCTTCTGCTGCCGCACTGACAATAAGTCTTTGCGAAGGATTTGGCTACTTCTTAAGCTTATTCAAAGAAATTTGTTTCGCAATTGCGAAGGATTTTGTTCGCAGTGCAAAAGAAAATCGCGGAAAATTACGTATAGCCGCTACAAATGTTCGCAGGGTGGAATCAGTGCGCGTGTCCTTACCCAGCTGCAAACCCGCCCGCACCTGTGTCTTGTACTGCTTGTACACCAGTAGAAAGGCCGTGCCGCGGCGGCGAGCGCAGCGTACACCTCCTCAGCTACACACTAGCAAAGGGTAATAAGCACCACGCTGGGTGGGTTTGCAGCAGTGCATCCCTCTTCTTGTTCTTTCTTCCGACAAAGAGGGTCGTATAACTGTGTTCGCCTTCCTTCACCTGTCTTCTCTCTCTCTCTCTCTCTCTCTCTCTCTCTCTCTCTCTCTCTCTCTCTCTCTCTCTCTCTCTCTCTCTCTCTCTCTCTCTCTCTCTCTCTCTCTCTCTCTCTCTCTCTCTCCCTCTCTCCCCCTCTCCCTCTCTCCCTCTCTCTCTCTCTCCCCCTCTCCCCCTCTCCCCCTCTCCCTCTGACCCGTGGAGCTCGCGACGTGCTCTCTCTCTCCTCTCCTTACGCAAACACGCCAATTGTTGACCTGGAGTTGAGTTCTATTCAGCGAGCTGCAGGCGATAGGGGTAGGGTAGGGGTCTCCCGGGCCGCTGCCCCCGCGCCGCCCCCGCGCCGCCCCTCACAGACGTGCCTTTGTCGCGTTGGGGCGGCGGGAACGGCGGGGGGGCTTCCTGCCCCGCTCTTGTGACGCTGTAGGTTAATTGGAAGCTAATTGAGCCTG
Organism: Frankliniella fusca; assembly: GCA_029379305.1. NCBI lineage: Eukaryota > Metazoa > Arthropoda > Insecta > Thysanoptera > Thripidae > Frankliniella > Frankliniella fusca. Next base: position 551,825 of record JAHWGI010001227.1, on the reverse strand, counting down.
GTGCGATACGTTTAGTTTGCGACTTCCTTCGATCCGTAAAGAATTTTAAGAGGGGAGGGGTATTTACCTGAAAAAATGTTCAGTGTTTGCAAAGACCAAAATTTTTTTTACAACCTTTTTGTTTACAAATTGTCTATGCTTTGGCTTCGCTTCCGTGATACAGAACGTCAAACCCTTTCAGATGATGATGCCTGATGGCCTGATTAATATCTGGTTCCGCAATCAGTTTTGCGGCGCACAAGCTAATTTATTTCCCCCGTCCTTCTTAATTACAATCCTACGCGAGCAGCAGCGCGCTGAGAAGTATTTGTATATTGAAGCATGCCTTTTAGCTAACTCCTACATCAACAGGGCTCGAAAGAGCAGTATGAGGCATGAATGACAAGGGTTAAGGAATGAGAGAGAGAGAGAGAGAGAGAGAGAGAGAGAGAGAGAGAGAGAGAGAGAGAGAGAGAGAGAGAGAGAGAGAGAGAGAGAAAGAGAGAGAGACTTAAGGGTTGGTAAGAATGAAACGGAAGGACTTGTTGTCGGAATGAAGATTGGACCCTTTGCGCAGCGGGCTTTCCTTTGAGTCCCCAAGTCCTTCCAAGCCCAGCTCCCCCCGCACCCCCCACCCCAACCCTACCCCTTCCCCCTCCCCCTCCACCACAGCTGCCCCTCGCCCGGGTGGGTATGGACCCTGGCCCTGGTGCGAGGACTATCCTCGTAAAAACAAAGTTGGGTACCGGAGTGGTCGGGGTGCGGCCTGTATGCCATTTTCCAGAATCGGTCGCACGAGTAAAAACAAAAAAAAAAAAAAGGAAAAATAATGTTACGTCAAAATTACGTTGATTTTCTTTTTTAAAATGTTATCGTAAAAAATGGTAAAGTTTTCTGAATTACATGGTGCAGAAAAAAGGCAACCGTTTTTGTGTGGTCCCCTGCTCCTGCGGCTTCTGAATATTCCTGACCATAGCGCTTCGAGGCTCGCGGCTGTTTTTTTTTTCTTTCTTTCTTTTATTTTTCCTCCCCCGCTTTAATCGTGTTTCGCATTCGGATATCGCCGCGAAAGATATCATCATCACCAGCCAATTCGCGATATGTAATGGAGACAAAAGCGCGCGCGCGCGCGTTTTTGCGGCGGGCAGCGCGTCCTCCTCGGCCAGGAGGAGCCGGCCGGCTGCTGCCCGGCGCGGCGCGCGCGGCGCCAGGCGGTCTCATTCCGTGTTAATGGGGGGCGCGGGCCGTATGCGTAATTTATGACGAAGTAAAAGAGAGCGCCGCGAGAGATGAGAGGCGGATGGTGGCCCGCGGGAGCGGAGGGGAGGGGAGGGGAGGGGGGGAATAATTTTAATTTTGGAGTGGTCGCGGTGCAGAGAGACACGTACAAAAGTGAAGTAGGAGGTCTAGGCCGCCGCGGCTGCGCGCTGCTGTGCTGTGCCCCGCATCATGGCCCCCGCGCCGCCCCGCTGCGGGATTTTTATTTACAGTCGACGGCACCCTGTTCCGCTGTTCCCTCTCTGTCAGGGTTGTCACACATGTCAGGAAAATCCAGGGGATAGTCAGGACAATGTCAGGATTTTAAAATGCTGTCAGGTAAATCAGGAAAATGTCGTCGGGATACTGCAGTATTCTACCAGGGTTGCGGCATAGCATAAAGTATTAAATGACATTTTTATTGAGTCAAATTATATTGAACTTGTGTTCGCTGCGCGGCGTCCTGCGCGTCAGTCATCGTCTAGCCTGGCTGAACCTGACGACACTACCAGCTGCGAATTATGGAGTCGCCTTTGAGGCCATGAGGTGCACGCAAAAAGAATCGCTCAGCTAAAATTACATTTTAAAAATTAGCACTATTCGGCTGAACACTGAAACCCGTGGGAAAATAAATGTCAGGATAGCTAGAAAATTAGCATCGTAGCTTAAAAATTAGCACTGTAGCTTAAATATTAGCTGCGCCTGTACAGCTAAAAAAATAGTATACCTGCTAATATTTTTGCTCGGACGCGAATTATATTCTTGCGTGTGTCCCCAGGTGCATTGCATTTGACTTAATTTGACTCCGTTTAATTATCCATGCCAACCCTGACATTCACATAATAATTAAGAGTTTCTTGGGAGCAGGGCAACTCGTCCAGATCATCATCTTGTCCTCAGTCATGTTTGCCCCAACCATATCGCGGGGTAGTTTTTGAGCTCGGCCCACCCGGCCAACTCGTCCCGTTCTAATGCTGGGGGTCTGGGTGCTCCGATGTGATCGTTATCTCCATCCGTCTGTACTAGTTTTTATACTGAAGTTTAAAACCATGTACTCTTTGGTTGGACTGGGCTTCGGGACTATTTAAAAAGTACGTTCGTTTTTTTAAGATTTATTCAGCATCCATCAAGGGCTGGCGCCTGCGAGACTCCGCATAGGCCAGCCCGCAGTACACACACGCACAACAGCCAAGATGTTGCCTACCTCATGGGCGCTCTGCGAGAGCTTCCACAGGCGAAACTTGGCAATGTTGGAGGTGTTTTCTATATGTATGCCCCTGGTCCTATAAATAAAAAAAAAATCGAAAGTCTTATGGTGACGCTAAATGTACAGTTTTTGACCGTGTTTTGCCGAGTACAATGACGCTTTTTACGGTTTCCGGAACTGTTTTTTTTTAAAAATTTATTCTTTTTTTATTTTTTAAATTGCATATGGTCACACTGAAAATGAAGGAGTCGCCTTTTTCGATCTTTGGAGAGCGACTTTTCTGTACCAAATTTGGATTCTCCTGGGAGAGTGACATGGATGAACATCACTCTATTAGAGTCACTTTGATGACTCTTTTTGAGTCAAATCATCAAATGTCACTCTTTTGGAGCGATTTAAAAAAATCCAGAAAAGACTCGATTTGAGTCGTTTTAGCGAAAGTCACTTTTACTGAGCGATGAAAAAATACTCCGCTCATTCCGGGCGAGAAATGTGACTAGTACATTTCAAGTGCATCCACAGCGGCTCCTAGTGACCGATGTCCCTTTTCCCCAGGGCGGCGAGCGCGGCTACCTGGACGGGCTGGCCTCGCGCTACGCGGACCTGTACCGCACGCACTACGCCGACGTCCTGGAGCACCTGGAGCTGCTGCGCCGCCGCGAGTGGGCCGACATGTCGCCGCGCATCCGCGTCCTGGGCATGGAGTCCCCCAGGGGCTCCCCGCGCGGCTCCCCCCGGGGCTCGCCCACCACGCCCACCTCGCAGCCCATCTACGTCCCGGGCAAGTACTCGGTAAGCCAACACCCTTTTCTGCCCTCCCCAAAAAATTAGAAAATGAATATTTAAAATAAAAAAAAATCTAAAAAATGTTTGCACACGTACGATATACGTATGTTGTAGTTTACCTTTTACAAAATGTGTCGCACATGTGCATGCCCGTCGTTCTATTCTATGTCGATGCGCAGTGCATTTATGATCTTGAATTGTAATCGTACGACTCCTTTCCTTGGAAAATTTTTATGTACCTTGCTCGACAATTTGCACAGTGAAAAAAAAAGGTCATCTTTTTAACCTTTTAAAAAACAAATTACGTTTTATAACCATAGTTTTTAAATAATAATTTCATCCGGCTCGATCAATTAATCGATAAAATATTAAAGACACTTGTTGGCACGGCCCACTGCTGCAGCCGTCGTCCTGCCTGAGTGACCGCGAGGAGGACGAGATCTACGGCCTGGCCGGGGCGGGCCGGCCCCCCGCCGCCAACGCCGCGCCCGCCGGCGCCCCCGCCGGCTACCAGACCTGCCTCAGCCCGCGGGCCGCCTACTTCTACGAGCTGCCGCCCAACGGTGAGTGAGGGACCGAATGCCTCAAGTTTTGCAACTTGATTTTGCTTTTTCATTTCCCACTATACTCAATGAAAAAAAAAAATGGAAAAAAAAATAAAACATCTGAGACTCTTGACACTGCAGGAAAATTTAGAATAAATATCAGGTTTTTCGTACTCATCTTTGTAATCAAAAGTGTAGCAGTCCCAATATGAGATGGTTATGGTATGTATACTTTTTTCAAGAGTACACAGAAAAGTGTAATGTCGATATCCTTATGTCCTTTCCTTTTACCCTTACGCCGTAGAATTTGTTTCGAAAGCTTTATGCGCTGCGTTTTACCTTGCGGGGTAGAAGACCTCTAGACTGCGAGGGAATGCCGATGCCGAGGCATGCCCGGCCCGGCCCGGCCCGGCCCGGCCCGGCCCGGATATGGGATGCAGCAGCGGCAGCTGCCTCGCTGTCGCCTGTCGCCGTCTCGAGGATATCATGTTGGGCGCAATCCTCTTTACCCCGGCGCGGCCGCGCTCGTGAGCCGGGGCCATCCGTCTGGATGTGCATCATGGGGCGGGGCGGGGCGGGGCGGGGCGGGGCCTCAATGCGAGGGGTGCTCTCGTGTCGGGACGCGATCTGTTTTACCGCCGGTCTATCGCTGCCGCGCTGCAAAGTGGGTCAGACAAATGAATAGGGGCCTGCTGGGCCTGTCCCTAGCCCGGCCTGGCCCGGCGTGGTCCGGCTACACCGAGCGGGCTGCAGCAAGGAGCACCGCCACCTTCACCTGTCTCGCCCCGCTCCAGTGATGTTAGATAAGTTGGCAAAAGATCGCACACATACACCTGTGTGCGGCACACTGTTAGAAAATGTTGTTGCCTGACGACTATCTGTTTTACGGGAATCCTGTTTCTGAACTGCTGTTCTTTTATCAGTTAGAAACTTATGGATTATTTCAGCAGCACTCTCAAAGAACAGTGAATGAGTATCACTGTGTATGCTGGTGCCTTACAGGAAATATGCTGTTAATTTTGTTAACAGCCATTACTGTTCGAAATACAACAATTTTGTAATACTACAGAAGAGAGATATAAGCGAGGGGTCAAGAACTTGCGTTCTCCTGTGTTACGGTCTGACCGCACTCCGAATGTACTCCGTGTACTCCGAGTGTTCTCCGGGTAAAGAAAAGGTGTGTTCTCCAATGAACTCTGGATGTACTCCGAAGTACTCCGGCTTTAAAACGCGTACTCCGACTGTACTCCAAGCGAACTAACTCCGCGAACTCCAGCTGTTCTCCGTGTACTCCGAACTCCTGTGTTCGGTACGAAGCCGAGTTAGTCGACCCCTCGGATATAAGTGCAAAAAGATGTCAATGCATTTCGACGAAAAAATTGATTCTGAGATTTCCTGTTAACTTACAACAAGATTTTTAACAGTGTAGACGGGTATCTCCGCTTGCCTATACTAGGCAGAATGTATTCTCATGTGCGGAGAGTTTGCCTAGTAGGCAGGCGGAGATACCCGTCTGCCACACACAGGTGTATGCGAACGATCTTTTGCCTACTTTGCTAACATCACTGCCCCGCCCCCGCACCGCGCTCGCGCTACAAGCACCTCGTGCGCTCTTCTTCTGCCCCGAACAGCCGCCGCCCGCCCTGCGCGGTCCCGAGGGTTTTCTTTCCTGACGAAAAAGGGATTCCTCCCTTTCCTTCCCTTTCTTGTGCCTGCAGTGTGAGCCGCACTCGGCCACACTGGTTCCAGGCATGCGCCAGCCCTCCAGGGAATCTCCAGGTTCTATCCGGAGACGTAATCGACGCTCAAACAAGACAGTTGATCCCCCCCCCCTCTCTCTTTCTCTCTCCCTCTTTCCCTCTCTCCCTCTCTCCCTCTCTCCCTCTCTCCCTCTCTCCCTCCCTCTCCCCCTCTCCCGCTTCCCCCGTCCAGCAGCCCCCTCCCACCACTCCCCACCCCGCACATCATTCCCAAACTGAGGTTCTGAGTCCGCGGGGGTCAGGCTTGAAAAAAAGCTTGAACCTTATGTCATGGTTAACCTTTCACCAAATAAAAAAAAGTGATGGAGGGGAAGAAATTCCGTAAGACGGCCGGCTTTTCTTGCACCTTTTCAGCAAGGCCACTTTGCGCCTGCCTTTTCGGTAGGGAAGCAAGTTACCCCGAGTAGTTCTCCAAGTGGTGGGGCGGGGGTGGGGCGGGGCGGGGCGGGGCGGACGCTTATGCATGGTTCATCGCTCATATCCCACTTCCTTTCTGTGTTGACGCGCAACTCATCGGGGAAACTAAAGCGATACGCTGCGAGCTCTCTCGATCCACTCCCTACCCCTACCCCCACCGCTACCCCTACCCCCTACCCTTACGCCCACCCACTACCCACACCCCAACCCCTGAACCCAACCCCTACATACTTTCCCCGCCGCTGAAACCAACCCCCAAGCCCAACCCTCCTGCACAACCCCCAACCCTCATCCCCTATACCTCCAACCCCCACCCCGTACTCGTACACCTACCCCCTACTCCTGCTCGCACCCCCTACCCCTATCCCCACACCGAGACTCACCCCCCCCCCCCGAACTCAACCCCCACTCCCAACTCCTCCCCTTTTCAACCCCCAGCCCGTACTCTTAACCTACCCCCAAAGCCTACCCCCCAACGTCTACCCCCAACCCCTCTCGATGTCCGCCTCGCAAGCACCCTCCTCTCCCCTCCCTTTCCTCCGCTCAGCCCCTAGCGAGTCCCCGGGGCCCCAATCTCGCACTTTGCATGCAGGACCTGTGACTCTCCCGTATTACATATCAATCCAAATAGAGAAAGGGGAGAGTTGGGAGGGGATGGGGGGGCTCTGCGCGACCCTCGCTTGATTTTACTCGCGTAAACGTTTTGGCGCACGGCACCTTGAATCAGTTCTTTCAGTGAGGCCCTTGGACGGTAACGTCAACATTGACATAACCATTGCGATTTTAGACCCCCACCCCCTTTTCTCCCCGCTCGGCACGAAACCCGAAAGAACGTGAGAAGTTGGAATTTGGCCCCAACAGGACGAATATGCGT